>CM053579.1:9385122-9622042 GCA_028646485.1 Cryptoprocta ferox | reverse complement strand
TGTCATATAATACAAAATAATAAAGAAAATACAAAAGATAAAGAAAAATCAACAAATTAACCTGCACTTCCCTTTGAAAACCTTCGTGGCTGGTGTGAGGGAGACCAGAGAGAGGCGGGTCATTGTGTAGGACGACTTTCACTATCGCTAACAGAATCACTGCTGTTTATTAGCTCAATGGAATCTTTTCCTGCATGGGGGCCGTTGTATAGGCTCGCACAGCTGTTGATGACAGTACAGTAGTAATAAACTCGTGTCATCTGCTGTATTTCATGTAAGTGGCAATAAGGCAGCAGAGGAAAGGGTCTCTGTGTGCAGGCAGCCTGACCCAGAAGGAAGCAAAGCATTCCTGAGCTCGCTCTGTGTGGAAAAGCATAGGACTGTCCGTAGGTGCCTTGAAGGGACAAAAAGTACACTAGTGCCAGTTGTGGGCACCTTCCAACGTTCTGAAAAATCACTGATTTCTCCCAAACATCGCGTCTGAGACATAGCATCTGAGCATGGGAGATGATCACCCACAATCCCAGAGAGAGAGAGAGAGGGAGGGAGAGGAACAATTGGCTCAGTCATGATCATGCGACATTTGGCATCACATACCACTCATATTGCAAGGCATCGCTCGTTGATCAAGTTAAAATGGATTAGAAATGTTTGCTCGTCTTGCAGAACGCTCGCAGAACAAGTTACTCACAATGCAAGGTTTTACTGTATCTGCCAACTGGTTTAGGATGACCCAGGGAATTGCAAGGTATTAGCTTCCCTTGAGGGATTCCTGGACTAGTATTGGTGCCAGGTGCCCGACAGATGCAAACACAGATCTTCCCCGGAGCACGGTCCCTTTACCCTGGATCTCAAGGACTTTATTACTTTTCTTTTGTGAAAAGAAAAACAAATTACCATAAGCTTAGTGGCCCAAAAGACACAGATGTAAAGTTCTACAGATTAGATGAGATGAGAAGAATCTATAGAGTCTACAGTAGAAGTTCAACACTCTGTCTCCCTAGGCCGAAAGTCATTCCCTTGCCTTTTCAACGTGCTAGAGGGGACCTACGTTCGTTGGCTCACACAACTTCGAAGCCAGCTTCTCCTTGGCCATTCTTTCTCACAGCCACATCTCCTTCTCAATATTTTCTTCTGCCTCCCCTTCCACTTTAAGGGACCCTTGTGGTTACACTGGGCCTACCTGATTAATTCAGAGTAATATCTCTATTGTAAATTCAGCTGATTAGCAACTCTAATTCCATTTTTAATCTTAACTTCCCATTGCCATGTAACCTAACATATTCACAGGTTCCAAAGATTAGGACATGGACATCTTTGTGGATGCAACATTATTTTGCCTACCACAGTTCTCAATACTGACAAATTTTTCAGTACCAATACGCACTATACAGTCAAGAATAACCTAACAAGTGGGGCACCTGGGTGGTTCAATAAGCGTCCAACTCTTGATTTCAGCTCAGGTCATGATCTCACAGGTTTTGAGATCAAGCACCGCATATCAGGCTCTGTGCTGACAGCATGGAGCCTGCTAGGGATTCTCTCTCCTTCTCTTTCTGCCCCTCCCCCTCTGTCAAAATAAATAAACATTAAAAAAAAAAGAATGACCTAACATGTAAGGTGCCTTGAACAAAAAGAAACATAACAAAAATAGGTAACAGAAATGGAGTTAAACTTTGTATGTTGGAGTGATCAGATATGATAAAACAACTATGATTATAACACGTAAGTCTGAAATTGTTTGGAAATAGGAAACCATAAACAGAGATCTAGCAAATCTACCATAGAAACAGACTTCTAGAGGGGCACCTGGGTGGCTCAGTCAGTTGAATGTCCAACTCTTGATTTCCACTCAGATCTCATGGGTTGTGAGATCGAACCTTGTGTCAGGCTCTGCAGTGACCACGTGGAGCCTGCTTTAGATTCTGTCTCTCCCTCTCTCTCTGCGTCTCCTGCTCGTGTGCATGTGCATACTCTCTCTCAAAATAAATAAACATTAAAAAAAAGAAACAGACTTTTAGAAATGAAATCTATAATAAATATGAAACAAAATGTATATTTCTTCTTTTAATAAAAATGGATCAGATAATTCAGATCATCAATAATGCTAGGAGCAACTAGAGTGTCTGAGCAGCATTTTTATAAGAGCTTTAAGGAATTGCAGAACTAATAGGACAGTGAAGAATTATAGGTCGTTGTTCAGGAGAAGACCTAAACCCAGAGAAGAGATCATAGGACTTAAGGTGTTTTTCCACCCAAGGGCATCTACCTACTCTGGAAGATGCTACTGAGAGGCTAAAAAGCCTGGCATTCAAGGCCATCACAAGTGATCCTGACTGAAAACTTAAGCTCACCTCCCTTTAATCTCACAGTACAGTGCCAGGTGCTTAGGTACTCATGGGAAAACTATTAAACCGAATGGGGGGGTTATGCTTCTGCCTCAGGTTTTACCTGTTATTAGTTTTGTGTCCAAGCATATTAACTACTTATACTAAAACTCTCTTGAAGTTAGAAGCAGGCAATGTTAAGATGAGCTTTGCTTGTAGAGCTGCAAGGAAGACGCTCAATTCAGCTTCCAACGTTCTGAAAATGGCTTTGATCTAGATCCTTGTTATTAAAATCGTAACACAGAATTCACCATTATACTCACCAAGCCATCAGCTATCTTATGCAACTTGTATGAGCTGTTGTCTCTATGTGTCTTCTTATCTACTAAGGCCATCATGCTTAGAAGCTGGGTGTAGTCATTTGCTCTGATCAGGTGTATTCATCATCTGCCTCAGTGAAGGGCAGGTCATCAGGATCAGAGGGGTCCAGAACCTTAAGGCGATTATAGAGAGCCGAGCTCAAGAGTGAGTGAAATTCTAAAAAATTAAAAAAAAAAAAAAAACTCTATTGGATTCGGATGTTGACACACTGTTGATAAAATTTTGATTATTGTTTGTTTTATAAAACTATATAGGAAAACATTTGGGTTGGTTGTTTTCACTGTATTTGTTTGAACATGACTAACATCTTCGTATTATAATTTAGAAAATTATGTTATGTTTTAAACACCCCTTTTAAATTTAATCTATTTCTGATACTAATTATTGTAACAGATAAATGAAGGACTAAAAAAAATTCGACATAATATTACCAAATTGAAAAGAAACATAGTAAAAGGTTTTTTGCCCCTCTTGTTTCCATCATTAATCAAATTTCAATTAGAAAATCTTTAATAACTCCTACACTTGGTTGATTATTAATCTTTTTGTCTTTTTGAAGATAATGAAATATTTGTTTCTTGCTTTTGGTCTAAAACAATTTGAAGTTGGAAGATTTTGCTGCAAAATGGATTTAAAAAAGGAGATGCAGCTGTCTTCATAAATAATTAAACTGATTATTTTAATTATCATTAAGACTGATCTTTTCCTGGAGTGAATATATTTTAAATTCCTTATTTTCCTAATTGATCCATTTGGTGCTAAATGGTTTCCAGTTATGATCAGCCTGGTATATTTTTTAAACCTGAAAGATAGTTGAGCATTTGAATATATTTTCTATTCCAACTGATTATTTATGAGCAGCGTAGTAGACAATATTATTCATAGACAGTCTTTCTAGAACCAATACCTTTTAGTTTTGAAAAGCAAAGTGAAGAAAATCTCAGTTAATATGAAGAAAGTCAGAATCTCTAGAGAAGTATTGAAGACTATGCAGTTGACCTGCATTCTTTCAGGAAAAACTCAAATGCTTCACCTTTTATGGTATGGTTGATCTATTCTTCCCCTGCTCCCTGCCCATTTTGAAGTTCTCATTCATTTCGTTTCTTTCTCATTCAATGTGTCAAATCTTGTGCCAAATTCAGAACCTACAAAGCTGGTTATGTCATGATCTCTGTTCTCAAGGGGCTCATGAACTAGTAAAGTATTCAATCTTGGTTACGCATTAAAATTATCTGTAATGTTTTTGTAAAGATCTCAATATCAAGATCAGACTCCAGAACAACTGAATCAGACTATTTAGGAAGGAGGTACCCAGGCATCAGTATTTTTTAAAGCATCCCGGTGTCTCGAATCTATTGTCAAAGTTGAATAGCACTGGCTAGATCAGTGGTTCCCGTATTTTAGAGATATGTCTGTATCAGCTACAGGGCTGGTCAGGGCACAGATTACTGGGTAACACTCTGGAATTTCCAATTCAGTGCGTCTGTGGTGGGCTCCAGAAATGTGTATTTTTAAACAATTACCAAATGATAGACCAATGGTTCTCAATCCTAAATAAACATTACAATGACCCGAGATACTAAAAAACAAAACAAGAGAAACAACAATAAAACACGGCAATGCCTATGCCCTACTACAGAGATTCTGGCTTTAATGGTCGGAGACGGAGTCCAAGCCTCAGTTTTTAAAATTTCCCTAGCTGATTTTCATGTACTTCTAGGTTTGAGAACCAGTGTGGTTTTTTTTGAACCACAGGATCTCAAGCCCTGCACATACAGGGATAGAGAACAGAGACATTTGTATACATAGAAAAAGATGTAATGGAATATAATGAGGGAAATGGTGCTAGGCACAAAGAAAGCACATTAGAAAAGTCTCCCCCAAAAGGAGATACTTTCAATTAATCTTGATGAAGTGAGCCAGATGGAAGGGTATTCTAGGTCCATTTTTCAATCCACCAAAAACCATTCAGCCAAATAACCTCAGGTGTCCCTTTAGTTATCCTAAATCACAGTTTCATCTAAGGACTTATTTTTGTTTTGATAATAGTTATTAATCTACTTTAGGTCATTGCATAGTTAGTTGCATAGATTTATATCCTGCGGAGTTCTTATATTCTAGTCATTTTTAAAAATTAAATATACATAGGGGCACCTGGGTGGCTCATTCTGTTGAGCGTCTGACTCTTGATCTTGGCTGATGTCATGATTTCACGGTTTGTGAGCTTGAGCCCCACATCGGGCTCTGTGCTGACAGCATAGAGCTGCTTGGGATTCTCTGTCTGCCTCTCTCTCTGCCCCTCCCCCCCACTCACATGTGCTCTCTCTCTCTCTCTCAAAATAAATAAATATACTTTAAAAAGATTGTATACATATATGGAAAATGGCTGCCTAAATGCATAGCTCTACTGTCCTTTTCTCTGGACGTTGGTCTGATAATCATTCCTGAGCGCAGCAGCTCCTGGATTGAGCAAGCAGATGGCCTGGGTGGTGCAAACAAGGCCTTGGTCTCTGCTGGGCCCAAATGCAAAGGGACTATGGAAAACTTAGTTACCCTCGTTCATGTGAATTTTTAGAAAATGCAAAACTATAGTAATACAGGTGGTCTCTCCTTTGCTGTTCTCCCCGCTGCTCCCTTGCAGCGTGCTCAAAAAAGTTCTCTTTTGTTCAAATAAACAAAAAAGAAACAACAACAACAACAAAAAACTATAGTAATATAAAGCAGGTCAGTGGCTGCCTAGAGTCAAGGATGGCGTGGGGATTTATTGCAAAGGTGCAGGAAGGAACTTTTGAGGATGACGGAACAAATCTAACACCGGGTTGTTTTGGTGGGGTAACCTGCATACACTTAACAACACTCTAACTGTAAACTTCAAATGGCTCAATGATAATCCTTAATAAGCAATGCCGCAGGAAAGGTATAAAAATGGTAAAGAATATATGGAAGCTGACAAGCCGATATTTAAATTGATATGAAAGTACAAATGTCCAATGCTAGTTAATACAATCGTGAAGAAAAAAGACAATAATAAAAAGAAAAACAAATAAAAATGGATGGACTTACACTACCAGGTATCAAGTCCTCTTTTAATAATGTAGTAATTAAGACAAGGTGCTTGCTATTGGTAGAAGGATGGAACAGCATAGAGAATAAAGACACAGACTCTCACATATCCAATCAACCAGTTCATGAGAAAGGTGTCACTGCATAATGGAGAAAGGATTATCTTTCAATAAATGCTACTGGGAATACTGGGTACCCTTGTGGGGGCAGGGGATGCACACACACATACCAACAAACACACATACACACACACTCTTACTTTACATCATAAATACTAGTCAGTTTCGATCAATCACAGAGCTAAATGTGGAAAAGGTCGGGGTGCCTGGGCGGCTCAGTCGGTTGAGCGGCCGACTTCGGCTCAGGTCATGATCTCACGGTTCGTGGGTTTGAACCCCGTGTCGGGCTCTGTGCTGACAGCTCGGAGCCTAGAGCCTGCTTCAGATTTTGTGTCTCCCTCTCTCTCTGCCCCTCCCCTGCTCATGACCTGTCTTTCTCTGTCTGTCTCAAAAATAAAATAAATAAATGTGGAAAAGGCATAACTACTCTATGGCATTACAAGTCTGAGCAGTAGTTTTCCATGAGGAGAAAGCATCTGGGATGTGGAACAATTTATTGTTTTTATCTTTTCATCTAGGTTCTGGTTAAACAGATGTGTTCGATTTCTGAACGCTCATTTAGCTGCAGCATCCTTAATAAGTTTGCATTTGTGTATGTCTTTAAACTGTAATAATAAAATAAAAAATATAGAGTGGTTAAAATTAAAGGGATGAATAAAATTAATAATAGGCAAATACAAAAACTATTTATCAAAGTATAATTTTAAGTTTAGCTCCAATAAGCAAATGAAAGCCACATGAAGCAATAATAAAATATATAGTTTACATGAAATTTCTGAAAATCAAAATATGTATGTAGCAAATCACATAGAAGTTAAAAAAGCAAAAACCATTACCAATGCCAGGAGAATTTGAAAACAATGTAGTTTTACTTGAACAATGGAATGTGGTCCTTCGTTAACTGAATAGATCTATTAGATGAAAAACAAGGAATCACGTGGAGTGATTAATTTACATTTATAATATACATTACATATACGTACGTATGCATATATAATGTGAGTATATATTAACGTGTTCATAATCACATAACTTGTTTCATATGTGAAAAAATATGGATTTGTGTATGTCTGTGAATATTTATAAAACAATCATTTAGCAACAACAGAAACCTTAACAAAGATTTAAAAATCTTTTTCATGTCACACTGTCTGACGATAACCCAATAAAACTTGAAATAAGCAAAAGAGTACAGTTGAAAAAAATGCTTAACACATAATTAAGAAAGAAATTACTGGGGCACCTGGGTGGCTCAGTCAGTTAAGCATCTGACTCTTGACTTCGGCTCAGGTCATGATCTCATGGTTTGTGAGTTCGAGCCCCAAGTCGGGCTCCGTGCTCACATTGCGGTGCCTGCTTGGGATTCTCTCTCTCCCTCTCTCTGCCTCTCCCCGGCTCATGCGTGCTCTCTTCCCCGCCCCCCCCCCATATAAATAAATAAACATAAAAAAAAGAGAGAAAGAAATCACTAAAACTGTCTTGGATTAAAAAGGAAATCAGTACTGAATTTGTAAAATTTCTTGAAGGGAGTCAGTTGTAGAATTTTTCATATTATTACGTGATCCAGCTAAATCTAAACTAACTGAAAAATTATCATCTTCATTTTTAAAGAAGAGATTAATGCAAGAGTACAAATTAGGAGAAAAATCTAAATATGTTTCTTATCCCTTTCAAAGTTTCTGTGTTGTCTTGCTTAAAGAAACACTGCTAGGGGGCCTGGGTGGCTCAGTTGGTTAAGCGTCTTTTTTTTTTTTAATAATCTTTTAAAATGTTTATTTATTTTTGAGAGAGAGAGAGAGAGACAGACAGACAGACAGACAGAGGAAAAAGTCAGGGAGGGGCAGAGAGAGAGGGAGACACAGAAACCGAAGCAGGCTCCAGGCTCTGAGCTGTCAGCACAGAGCCAGATGCAGGGCTCGAACTCACGAATCACAAGATCATGACCTGAGCCGAAGCCAGACGCTTAACCGACTGAGTCACCCAGGTGCCCCCCCCTTTTTTTTTTCAAGTTAAAAAAATTTTTTTTTACTTATTTTGAGAGAGAGATGGGGTGGGGGAGAGGGAAAGAGAGAATCCCAGCAGACTCCATTCAGCCTGATGCCTATCTGACTGAGCCACCCAGGTGCCCCTAAAGTGTCACACTCTTGTTTTGGGCTCAGATCATTATGTCACAGTCGTGAGATGGACCCCCCCCCCACCCATCCTCTAGTCATGCTCTGCGTCGGGCTCTGAGCTGATTGGGATTCTCTCTCTGCCCCTACCCAGCTCGTGTACACGCATGTGCTCTTTCTTGCTCTCTCTCTATATAAATAAATAAACATTAAAAAAAATAAACACTCCATGCTTCGGATTCTGTGTCTCCCTCTCCCTCTCTGCCCCCTCCCCTACTCACTGTTTCTCTCTCAAAAATAAGTAAAAGCATTAAAAAAAGAAACACTCCCAAACCTAAGTCTCTCTTTAATATTTCTCCTGATTTTTTAAAATGTTTATTTTTGAGAGAGAGAGAGAGCACACGTGAGCAGGGGAGGGGCAGAGAGAGGGGGACAGAGGATCCGAGGAAGCCGGTTCTGCCCTGACAGCAGAGATCCTGATGTGGGGCTCGAACTCATGAACTGCAAGGTCATGACCTGAGCCCAAGTGGAACGCTTAACTGAGCCACCCATGTGCCCCTTTCTCCTGATTTTTAACCTTTATATCCATTTGAATTTCTTTTCTAAGGTATGAGGGGGGCTCCTGCCTCATTTTTATCTAAATTGATATATATTTGACACAGTATCATTTTATTTAATTAAAAAAAATTTTTTATAGTTTATTTACTTTTGAGACAGAGAAAGACAGAGCACGAGTGGGGGAGGGGCAGAGAGAGAGGGCGACAAAGAATCTGAAGCAGGCTCCAGGCCCTGAGCTGTCAGCACAGAATCCGACGTGGGGCTCGAACCCACGAACCGTGAGATCATGACCTGAGCCGAAGTCAGACGCTTAACCCACTGAGCCACCCAGGCGCCCCATCACAGTATCATTTTAAACAAAAATAGTTTTATCCTACTGAATTGACACACAATTTAAGTTTCATATGAAATGCCCAATGTGCACTGCGGTATTTCTCTACTGTACAGTTCAAAGCACTTGAAAGATGCAGGGTTGGGATTCCCATCACCACCCCACCCAAATGACCCACTTGGACTGTGTAGAATACAGATGAATCTCGGAGAGGGACACTGGATTATCACAAGCTCAACCAGGTGTTGACTCCAATTACAACCACTAGGCCAGATGTGATTTCATTGCTTGAGCAAATTAACACATCCCCTGGTAGTTGGTAGGCAGCTATTGATCTGGGAAGTGACTTTTTCTCCATCCCTGTCAATAAGAATCCCCCAAAGCGGTTTGCTACCAGTACACCTTTACTGTCCTACCTCAGGGACATATCCACCCCCGGTGCTATGTTATAATTAAATTTGCAGGAATTCTGATCACCTTTTCTTCTATGATATATCACACTGGTCTGTTATATTGATGATATTACACTGATCAGATCTGGTGAGCAAGCAGCTACTGTAGACTTACTGGAAACATGCTTGTGTCAGAGAGTGGGAAATACATGCCATGTAAGTTCAGAGGCCTTTCTTTCATCACAGTGAACTTTCTAGGGGCCCGTATTGAGATACCTCTTCTAAGGGGAAGGATAAGTTGTTGCATTTGGCCTTTCCTACAACCAAAAAAGAGGCACAATGCCTAATGGATTTTGGAGGCAACATATTCCTCATTTGGATGTGTTAATCCAGCCAATTTACCAAATGACTCAAAAAGGTACTGGTTTTGAATGGGGACTAGAACAAAAGAAGGCTCCGAAATAGGGCCCGGCTGCGGGACAAGTTACTCTGCCTTTTGGGCTATATGATCCAGCAGACGCGACAGTGCCTAAGGACCAGTGGCAGAGGGACGCTGGGGTGGCTCAGTTGGTTGAGTGTCCGACTTCGGCTCAGGTCACAATCTCACGGTTTGTGGTTTCCAGTCCCACGCTGGGCTCTGTACTGGTGGTGCAGAGCCTGTTTGGGATTCTCTCTCTCCTCTCTCTCTGCACCTTCCCTGCTTGTGCGTGCTCTCTCTCTCTCTCTCTCTCTCTCTCTCAAAATAAGTAAATAAACTTAAAAAAATGGGGCACCTGGGTGGCTCAGTTGGTTAAGTGTCCGACTTCAGCTCACGTCATGATCTCATGGTTTGTGGGTTTGAGCCCCGCATCGGGCTCTGTGCCGACCGCTCAGAGCCTGGAGCCTGCTTTGGATTCTGTGTCTCCCTGTCTCTCTGCCCCTCCCCAACTCACGCTCTGTCTGTCTCTATCTCTCAAAACTAAATAAACGTTTATCAGTTAAGCATCCAACTCTTGGTTTCCACTCAAGTCATACTCTCATGGTTCATGATTTCAAGCCCTGCGTCGGGCTCCGTGCTGACAGTGTGAAGCCTACTTGGGATTCTCTCTCTCCTCCTCTTTCTGTCCCTCTCCTGCTCATGTTCTCCCTCCGTCTCTCAAAATAAATAAACGTAATAAAAAAAAAAGTATCAGTGGCAGATAGGGATACTGTTTGCAGCCTTTGGCAGTCCCCTAGAGGTAAATCTGCAGGCCCTTAGGATTTGGAGCAAAGCCTTACCATCCTCAGTAGAAAGCTACTCCACTGTTGAGAAACAGCTCGTGGCCTGCTATCGGGAGGAACTGAATGCTTAACAACGTACCACCAAGTTACCAAGCAATGTAAGCTGCACGTCATGAACTGAGTGTTTATCTGACCCACTAAGCCATAAAGTCAGGAGGTATGAACAGGAGCGCTCCATCATCAAATGGAATTGGTACATACGTGATTGGGCTCAAGAAATCCCTGAAGGCACAAGTAAATCACACGAAGTAGCCCGAATAACCATGGTCTCTACTCTTATTACACCATCTTCTCTCTCCTAGCCTACATGTATGGCCTCATGGGAAGTTCCCTATAATCCGTTGACAGAAGGGAATACTTGAGCCCGGTTTATAGATGATTCTGCATGATATGCAAGCAACACCAAAAAGTAGACAGATATATAGCACTGTGGCCTGTTTGTGCGACATTCTTGAAGGAAGTGGTGACAAGAAATCTGCCCAGTGGGCAGAACTCTTTGCCTGAAAAGAGAAATGGCCAGAGGTATGATTTTATATGGATTCATGACCTGTGGCCAAGCATTTGGCTAGATGGTCAGGAACTTGGAATGAACATGACTGAAACATTGGTGACAAGCAACTTTAGGGATGAGGTAGATGGATAGACCTCTTGATGGGGGCAGGGGAATGTGAAGATATTTGTGTCCTGTGTGAAAAACTCACCAAAGGGTGACCTCAGCAGAGCAGAATTTTAATAATCAAATGAATAGGATGACCTGGTTTGTGGATCCTAGTCAGTTTCTTTCCCCAGCCATCCCTGTCATCATCCAATGGGCCCATGAAGAAAATGGCTATGGTGGCAGGGATGGACGTTTTCCATGAGCTCAGCAGCATGGACTTCCGTTCGCCACTGCTGAGTGTCCATTCTTCCAGCAAGAGAGAACCACACGGAATCCCCGATACGTCACCACTCCCCAGGATGATCAGCCATCTACCGGTGGCAGGTTTATTGCATCAAACCTCTTCCATCATGGAAGACGTGGCACTTTATTCTTACTGGAAGAGACACTTAACTCTGGATATGGGTTTGCTTTCCCTGCATGCAGTACTTCTGCCAAAACTACCATGTGGCCTTATAGAATGCTGTCATGGTTTTCTCCACAGCACTGCTTCAGACCGAGGAACCTACTTAGTAGAAAATGAGGTGCAGCACTGGGCCCATGCTGATGAAGTTCACTGGTCTTACCATGTTCCCGACCATTCTGAAAAAGCTGGCTTGAGAGAATGATGGAATAACCTCTTGAAGACGGAGTTACGAAACCAGTTAGGTGGCAATACCTTGTATGGTTGGGACAAGGTTCTGCAGAAGCCGGCATATACTCTGAATCAACATCCAACATGGTGCTGTTTCTCCCACCATTAGCACTCACTAAGGAATTAAGGAATGAAGGCGTGGGAAGGGGGATGGTACCACTATTATGTTTAGGGACGCACTGGTAAAATTTTTGCATTCTGTTCAGATGACCTTGTGGTCTACTGGCCTAGAAAGCTTGGCTCCAAAGGGGGGAATGCTTCCATAAGGAGTCAGGACAATGGTTTCACTGACTTGGAACTTTAGACCTGCTGCCGGACAACTTTGGCCTCCTCGTGCCTTTGAATCCACAGGCAAATAAGGGAGTTCCTGCACTGGCTAGAATGATAGACTTTGTTTCCCAAGAGGAAACTGGACTACCACTTCACAGTGGGGGCAAGGAAGACCATGTCTGGAATACACAAGGTTCTTTAGGGCGTCTCTTAGAACTACCATGCCCTGTGATTACTCAATGGATTACTACAATGATATAATCCTGGCAAAACTATCAATCGCAGAGACCCTTCAGGAGTAAAGATTTGGATCACCCCTCCAGGCAAAGATCCACAACCAGCTGAGGTGTTTGCTGAAGGCAAAGGGAACAGGGAATGGGTAGTAAATGCAGGTAATTCTAAATACCAGCTATGACCAAATTACCACTTCTAGAAAAGACGACTGTGATTGTCATGAGTATTTCCCCCTCATTTTGTTATGTTTGTGTGTCTTTATATATCTCTGTATATCAACACCTACCTGTATGTCAAATCTTTCTTTTCTTCCCTCTCTCGTTTACTTTTCATGTAACATCAAATGTATTGACTTTATATTATAACATTTAAGTATTATTCACTTTACATCATAGTACTTAAGTTATGGGATATCAAGAAGAGAAAACATCACTCAAAGACTTCACATTCTCTTCTAGAGAAAGCATAGTGCACTTTCATTCATATACAAGAAGTTGTTAGGTGTAATTATGACCTCATTAGCGTCTTTGAGGTTAAGTATGATTTAAGGAGATGTGTATGGGTGCCAAGGGGACAAGGAGTGGATTTTTGATGGTTAATTTTATTTGTAAAATTGATTGGGCCATGGGGTGCCCAGATATGGGGTCAACAATTATTTTAGGAGTATCTTTGAGGGTGTTTTTGCATGAGATTAACGTTCAGTTGGAAGATTGAGTAAAGTAGATTGCCCTCCCTAATGAAGGTGGCCTGCAACCAATCAACTGGAAGCATGAATAGACTAAAAATGCTCACTCGTCCTCAAGTACTCGTACTGCCAGAGACTGTCTTGAGCTGGAACATTGGTCTTTCTCCCTGGTCTTCAGACTCAAACTAAAACATCAGCCCTTCTTGTATCTCCGGTCTGCTGGCTTTTAGACTAGAACCTACTCAGCAGCTTTCCGTGTGCTCAGGCCTACACCTTCAGCTCCCCTGAGTCTCTGGTTGGCTGACTACAGATCCGGGGACTTTTCAGCTTTCATAATTATATGAGCCGATTTCTTTTTTTTTTTAAGTTTATCTATTTATTCTGAGGGGTGGAGGGAGGAGGGGCAGAGAGAGAAGGAGAGAGAGAATCCCAAGCAGGCTCCACACCATCAGCGCAGAGCCTGACACAAGGCTTGATCCCATGGCCCTGAGATCGTGACCTAAGCCAAAATCACGAGTTGAATGCTTAACCAACTGAGCCACCCAGGCACTCTGAGCCAATTTCTTACAATAAATCTTAATATCTCTCTATAGATAGATAGATTGATAGATATAGATATTTACATAAACACACATATAACATATGCATATGTGTGTGCGTATAATAGAGTCCCTATTGGTTCTGTTTCTCTGGAGAACGCTGACTTAATCAGGAAATAACATAATTTATTAAATTGATAACATAAATCATTGCAAAAATATGAGATATACTTCAGCAGATATTCTCATAAAATATCTAAATACAAATAATCCTATTAAAAAGAGTAAAGACAAGTCACCAAAAAAAAAAGCTGTCATCCTAAAATGTAAAATGCAAAATTCAGTTCCATTAATATAGAAAACATGACAAATCCCTGCTGAGAATATTATAATTTGACATTATTTTAGAGATTGTAGAGGAAAGGCAGTAATAGCTCATATAAGAAATGACTGTTACAAATATTGATAACTGAGATATGAAACTCTTTCCCTGTCTCCGTCTCTTGTTTGTACTAGAAATCTTTATCTAGAACTACCCACCCAACTAAAAGACTTTTTTAAGTGCCTAACTTAGATTTTAAAAAGCTACATTGGGGGCGCCTGGGTGGCTCAGTCGGTTAAGCGTCTGACTTCGGCTCAGGTCATGATCTCATGGTTCGTGGGTTCAAGCCCCGCGTCGGGCTCTGTGCTGACATCTCAGAGCCTGCAGCCTGCTTCAGATTCTGTGTCTCCCTCTCTCTCTCTGCCCTTCCCCTGATCACACTGTCTCTCTCTCTCTCAAAAATAAATAAATGTTAAAAAAAATTTTTAAAAAAGCTACATTGTTCCATTTAGGGAAAATAACGCTCATGTGTTTGTGCCTTAACAAATTAGTCACTACCACCACCATGTTAGTGCTTATTTTCTCAGAGTGTTGAAATTTCAAGGTAACTTTTACTTCCTTAATTGTATTTTTGGTAATATTTGCCTTTCCATATTAAGTGGTGTACATTGTTAATATACTCATAAAAACAAAGGTATTCTCACTGGCAAGAAACATAAGTCTTATGTGATTATTAGAATAAATTAAGGAATATAGTGATGTATAAAAATTTAATTATATCACTAACCATTCTAAGCCCACATTAACCAATGTTTTAAGAAAATCCATGGGGCACTTCTGGGCGGCTCAGTTGGTTAAGTGTCTGATTCCATTTCAGCTCAGGTATTGATCTCATGGTTCATGAGATTGAGCCTCGTGTCAGGCTCTGCGCTGACAGCACAGAACTTGCTTGGGATTCTCTCTCTCTCTCCCTCTCTCTTTCTGCCCCTCCCCCGCTCGTGTGTGCATGCTCTCTCTCTCAAAGTAAACATTTAAAAAAGAAAAACCTTTATAGTCATGTAAACATACACAAATCTATAAACTCTTAGGTATGTTCTTTTTATTTGTTTAGTGTGCTTGTTTTTTGAAGATCCTATACAAACTATCCCTCAATTGTTCTATTTAATATAACATGGCTATTCCTACATGTGTTAATATAGCTAGCATTTCCACATTCCTTTTTATTATAAGTCCTCAACATTTCATACCATGTCTATAACATACCTTATTTAATCATTGCCCTATATATGGACATATGCTTTTTAAATACTAAACATACTCTAAAATAAAGTAGTTTTTAGAGCAGTAGCAGGTTCACTTAAAAATTGGGGAGGGGGGCGCCTGGGTGGCTCAGTCGGTTAAGCCCCCAACTTCGGCTCAGGTCATGATCTCACAGTTCATGAGTTCAAGCCCTTTGTCAGGCTCTGTGCTGGCGGCTCAGATCCTGGAGCCTGCTTCAGATTCTGTCTCCCTCTCTCTCTGCCCCTTCCCTGCTCATGCTCTCTCTCTCTCTCTCTCTAAAAAAAAAAAAAAAAAAAAACATTAAAAAAATTGAGGGGGAAGTACACAGCTTTCCCATCTACCTCTTGCCCCCACATATGCATAACCTCCCTCATTATCATCATCCCCCACCAGAGTGGTACATTTGTTACAACTGATGAATCTACATCGACACATCATTATCACCCACAGTCCATAGTTTCCGTTAGGGTTTACTCTTCATGTCGTCCGTTCTGTGGGTTTGGACAAATATACAATGATATGTATCCATCATTATGGTATCATAAAAAGTATTTTTACTGCACTAAGAATCCTCTGTGCTCTGTCTATTCATTCTCCCCAGTCCCTAGCAACTATTGATCTTTTTGCTGTCTTCATAGTTTTGCATTTTCCAGAATGTCATATAGTTGGAGTTATACAGTATGTAGCCTTTTCAAATTAGTTTCTTTCCCTTAGTAATAAACAGAGCTAAGACTCCTCCATGTCTTTTCATGGCTTAATAGCTCATTTCTTTTAAGCATTAAATAATATTCCATTTTTTGGATGTATCACACTTTGTTCACTCACAGAAGGACAAAATGTTGGCTTCTAAGTTCTGGCAATTAGATTAAAGCTGTTAGAAACATCTGTATGCAGATTTTTGTGTGGATTTCATTTGTGTGATTGAAAATCCTTGGATAAACAAGGAGCATGGTTGCTGGGTTACATGATAAGCATAAGTTTAATTCTATAAGAAACTACTACACTGTCTTCCAAACTGGCTGCCCCATTTTGCATCCCCATTAGCAATGAACGAAAGTTACCGTCGTTCCACATCCCCACGAGGATTTGGTGTTGGCAGTGTTCTGGATTTGGGCCATTCCAAATGGTGTGTAGTGGCAGCTCATTGTTTTAATTTATATTTCCTAATGACATACGTGGAACGTCTTTTCATATGCTTATTTGCCATGTGTTTATATTTGATGAGGTGTCTGTTCTAGTCTTTTGCTCATCTTTTAATTGGGTTGTTATCTTACTACTGCATTTTAAGAGTCCTATGTATGTTTTAGACAAGAATCCCTAATCAGATATGTCTTTTGCAAATATTTCCCAGTCTGCAGCTTGCCTTCTCATTTTCTTGACACTTTTATGGAGAAGTTTTTAATTTTGTGAAGTCTAGGTTTTCAGTTATTTCTTTCATAGATCAGATCTTTGATACTGTGTCTAAAATGTCATCGCCTTGCCCAAGGCCATCTAGGTCTTTGCCTATGTTATCATCTAGAAGTTTTATATTTTGCATTTAGGTATGTGATCCATTTTGAGTTAATTTTTGTGAAAGGTGCAAGGTATGTGTCTGGGTTCCATTTTTTACGTGTCAATGTCCAGTTGTTCCAACACCATTTGCTGACAAGACTATCTTTGCAACATTGTGTTGTCTTTGCTCCTCTGTCAAAAACCAGTTGACTACATTTATGGGGGGGTCTATGTCTGGATTCTCTTTCTGTGTCAGGGGTCTATTCTTTCACCAACACCACACTGTCTTGATTACTGTAGCTTTATAGGAAGTCTTTTATATATATACACACTTCTATCTTTGGTTTTCTTCCAAGTTTTTAAATTCCAGTTAACATACAGGGTAATATGAGTTTCAGGTGTAGAATCTAGTGATTCAACACTTACATGGAACACCCGGTGCTCATCACAAGTGACCCCCCTTAAGCCCCATCACCTATTAAAGCAAGTTTTGAAATTGCATAGCGTCAGTCCTCCAAATTTGTTATTCTCCTTCAATACTGTGTTGGCTATTTTGGGTCTTCTGCCTCTTGATGTAAATGCTAGAATCAGTTTGTCAATATCTGCAAAATAACTTGCTGGGATTTTGATCACTAACTGCACTTGAATGTAAAGATCTAGTTGGGAAAAACTGGCATCTTGACAATGTTGTGTCTCCCTGTCCAGGAACATGGTGTTTCTTTCCGTTTATTTATTTTTGATTTTGATTTCTTTCATCAGAGTTGTGTGGTTTGCCTTATAGAAGTCTTGTATGTATTTTGTTAACTTTATGCCTAAGTATTTTGTTTTGGTGCTAATGTAAATTGCATTGTTTTTAATTCAAAATTCCTCTTGGTCATTTCAGGCTTATAGGAAAGCAATTAGCTTTTGTGTATTAACCTCGTATCCTGCAATTTCACTTATTATTTCCAGTTTTTTGGTTGATTCTTTCAGATTTCCTACATAGATGATCATGTCATTTGCAGAGAAAAACAGTTTTATTTCTTCCTTCCAAATCTTCATATCATGTATTTCGTGTGTGTGTGTGTGCGCGCGCGCGTGCACATGTCTATGTGTGTTGTTGTATTAGCTAGAACGTCCAGTACGATTTTGAAAAGGAGTGGTAAGAAGCCTGCTTTTTACTTGATCTTAGTGAGAAAGCTTTGAGTTTCTCACCATTAAGTATAATTAGCTGTAGCTTTTTTGAAGACATTCTTTGTCAGGTTGAGGATGTTCCCTTTTATTCCTAGTTGACTCAGAGTTCTTTCATGAAAGAACATGACATTAATATGGTGATGACATTGATTTTTTTTAATGTTTATTTTTGTTTTTGAGAGAGAGAGACAGAGTGAGAGAGCATGAGTCGGGGAGGGGTTTAGAGAGAGACAGACACACACACAGAATCCGAAGCAGGCTCCAGGCACCAAGCTGTCAGCACACAGCCCGACTCGGAGCTTGAACTCACAAGCTTTGAGATCATGACCTGAGCGGAAGTCGGAAGCTTAACTGACTGAGCCACCCAGGTGCCCCACATTAATAGATTTTCAAATGCTGAACCAGACTTGCATATCTGGGATAAATTCCCTTTGATTACAATGTATAATTCTATGTATACACTGTTGGGTTCAATATGCTAATATTTTATTCAGGATTTTTGTATCTATGTTCATGAGAATTATTTGTCTATACTTTGCTTTTTTTTTTTTATAATGTCTTTGTCTAATTGGGTATTAAGGTAACACTGGCCTCATAGAAAGTATTCTCTCAGCTTTTATCCCCTGAAAAAGATTATAGAGAATGGGAGTTATTTCTTCTTTAATTGTTTAGCAGTATTTACCAGTGAACATATCTGATCCTGATGCTTTCTGTTTGGGAAAGTCATTAATTACTGATTCAGTTTCTATTCAGATCATCTATTTCTTTTTGTGTGAGTTTTGGTGGACTGTGTATTTCAAGAAATTGGTCCATTTCATCTAGGTTATCAAATTGGTGGGCATAGAGTTGTTTATAGTATTACTTTATTATCCTTCAATGTCCACAGTATCTGTGGTGATAACCCCTCTTTCATTTCTGATATTAGTAGTTTGTGTACTCTCTCATTTCTTCTGAGACTGGATAGAAAGAGACTTCTTGATTTTATTGGTCTTTTTAAAGGTCCACTTTTGGTTTTGTTGACTTTCGCTATTGATTGTTCAAATCTTTTTGTCTGATTGAGACATAATTGACATATAACATTATATTAGTTTCATAGGTATAACATAATGATTCATTAAATGTGTATGTTGTGAAATGATCACCACAGTTAGTCTAATTACAAATTTTTTTCTTGTAAGAACCTTTAAGATTCACTATCTTAGCAGCTTTTAAATATGTAATACAGTATAATTAACTATAGTGTCCATGTTGTATGTTTCAGGACTTATTTTAAAACTAGAAGTTTGTACCTTTTGACTACCTTTAGCCATTTTGCTCATCTCTGACCTCCTGCCTCTAGCAAAACACCATTCTGTTCTCTGTATCCATGAATTCTTCCCCCTCCCCCTTTCCCTCCTTCTCCTCCTCCTTCTAGATTCCACATAGAAATGAAATCATATAGTATTTGTCTTTCTTTGGCTGACTCATGTCACTTAGCATTATGGCCTCAAGACCCATCCGTGTTGTCACAAATGGCAGGATTTCCTTTTTTTATGGTACATATCACATTTTCTTTATCTATTCATCCATCAATAGACCTTTAGGTTATTTCCATGTATTGTCTATTGCAAATTATGCTGCAAAGAACATAGAGGTGCAGATACATTTTTGAGTTAGTGTTTTCATTTCCTTTGCATAAATACCCAGGAAAAGAATCGTAGAATCATATGGTAGTTCTATTTTTAGCTTTTTGAGGAGCCTCTATATTGTTTTCCATAGTGACTGTGCCCGTTTATATTTCTACCAACACCGCACAAGGGTTCCCTTTTCTCCATGTCTTGAGCAATGTTTGTTGTTTCTTGTCCTTTTGAGAATAGCCATTCTAACAGGTGTGAGACTATTTCTTTGTGGTTTTGTTTGGCATTTCCCTGATGCTTAGTGATGTTGAACACCTTTTCATGTACCTGATGGCCATTTGTATGTTTGTTTTTGAAAAAAAAAAAAAAAAAGTCCATTCAGATGCTCTACCCATTTTTTAATCAGGTTGTTTCTTTTCTACTAGGCTATATGAATTCTTTGTATACTTTGGATATTAGCTATATTTATTAGATATATGATTTGCAAATATTTCTCCCCACTCTGTAGGCTGCCTTTAAATATTGCTGATAGTTTCCTTTGGCGTGCAGAAGGTTTTTAGTTTGGCATAGTCTGGACATTTAAAAACTTTTGAGTATATACACAAAGGGACAGAAGGTGGTTGGGGCTAAGTTACTGTGAGCAATAATATAAACTGGTCCTTATAAAAAGCATGAGTTCCTAGGTCATGTCCCAGATTTACTAATTCAGAATCACCAGGGGAGATTCCTGGGAAATACTTCGAGATAGCGCATGAGTAACTGTTACTGGTATCTTCCAGAGCTGCTACAGATTTGCCTTTCCTGAAGCTGACTGACTGTTCTACTCTTCTCACAAATATTTGAACTATACCTGTTTTCTAATAAATTCCTTTTGTTCTCTTTAAGTTAGTCAGGATTCATGTTTATTGCTTAATAGCATATCTCCCAGAAACAAGATCCCCCAAGAAAATATATCTGGAATAGTTCATTGAGCTGAGATAGGAAGAAAGGCAGGAAGATGCCCATTCAGACTCCAGAGTGGTAAACCAGCAGACTACGTCATGGAGTATAGAACAACTTAGTGAGTTGTGCTTGAGGTAGCCTGAGGCAATGAGCCCACTGAAGGTGAAGCTCTGGGAGGTCACGTAACGGCTGCTAGAAACTCATTTAAATGAGATGGTCTAAGAGGATTGCTTCTGACAGAACAGATAAAGCTCAAAACTCAAATTCTTCCCTCAAGTCAGGTAATGAAACTCAGGACAGTTACCTGAGACTTTTTACACACACACACACACACATTACTATAAACCAAACACAAAGATTGATGCAGGGACACCTGGGTGGCTTGGTCAGTTAAGTGTCCGACATCAGTTCTGGTCATGATCTCACGGCTAATGAGTTCGAGCCCTGCATCAGGCTCTGTGCTGACAGCTTGGAGGCTGAAGCCTGTTTCGGGTTCTGTCTCCAACTCTCTCTGCCCCTCCCCTGCTCGCTCGCTCTCTCTCTCTTAAAAATAAAAATTAAAAAAAAGATTGATGCAAAGTTTGAATTATAACTGTTGCTGGGACCATGTAAGTGACAAAGTTATCACAGTGATTAGGAAAGAGTAAGATCCTAATAATTAGAACGGTGACGCATGGTTGGATACAGAAAACAGAGATAACTAAACAAAAAATGCCCCCAAATTCTTACAGGCATACTTTACATGCCTAAAGAAGTCGTTTATCTCTTGAACATAAAACCTACTACTTTCCCAAAATGCCTTTCCCTTCAGTGTGGTTAAGCAAGTAATGGAGGTTGGGTCAGGAAGGAGACGTTGAGATAGATAGATATGCAGGATGTTTATGAGTGACTTTTGGATCAACACTTGCAGAAGAGAGGAAGGAAGCAGAATTGGGCAGAGGAAGAAGTCAAGCTGTGATGTGAACACAACATTAGCCAAGGCCATTGGGAGTTCTAGAGTTAGAATAGCCGTTCCGATTATCCCAACTTGTACTATGATGATCAGACCATTCATGTGAACCGAAGTTAGTGGATTGAGAACATGGACTGAGCTTGTGGTGTGCTTTGCACGAGTAATGAAAGCAGAATTCACCGGTGAGCTAGAGGTGTCGCAAAGAAAGGAGGAGGTTCTAATGCCTGTTAGCTACCCATAAGATTTCTGTTTGATGGAGTTATGCCTGTGCCTGGACACTTTATGAGTTGTCAATGTCGGAAATTCTTCTGATTTAAATTAAAAAAAAGATGATCAGACCATTACACTCCTGCATTAATCACTCATTGAATGTGGGCTATCCTGCAAAGGGGCATGATCCTAGGCCAGTCAGATCTCTGAACCTAAGGAATCTCTGAAGGGGTTGACAACTGAAGGATGTCTGCTGATATAGTAGCTAAATCATCAAATCCTTACTCAGAGGGGCCAGGGAGGTGCATATATGTGTCCATTGTAGTCCAACCCTTGTGCTGTTTAGATACACTTCATGCGTGTTTCAGATGCAGTTCCCCCAGGACTCTGGTGAGCCGCTCTTCCTGGAGGACATGCAGAACAAGGTTGGTGGAATGAACAACTCATAGTGCTCCAGTTGGTTGTAAGGTCACGGCTGATACTCATTGTTTCCTCTTCCACCCTCATTCTAGATTCCTCTCACACTAAAATAGTAACTCTGCTGGTATTGATGACTTCCTTGGCGACATGAAGGAAACCATAATCCATGAGGAATTTCAGCCCTTTGTCACCATACCCTTTTCTGATCTAGATTGAACTTATCATTATAATGGGGAAAGCAAGTAACCAAGAGTCACCCTGGAGGGTCACTTGGGAACACACATTCCCTTGTCCCCATGGTAGGACAGTAGCCCTATGTCCTCCTGATGATCACGGTCAGTTATCAATGGCAGGTCCTTGACTCCTCTTCTTGTCTGCTATTCCTTTTGCACCAGGAAACTGGCGTGCCAAGGCAGCAGTCTCAGCATCTGATCCAATGGTGGTCTTGATGTGTCCCCTGGCAGAAGTATTCCTCATTTAGAACCGAAGACGTTAAAACCATCAAAGCCCAGATCTGAAGGGATCAGATGTGTATATCTTACAAGTGAGTCACTCGGACTGAGGATAAGAACTTCCTAGTTTCCAATCCCATGCATTCTTCCTACAGAGGTTTGGCACCATATAAATGTCTTTGATTCATGATATAAAAGGTGTTCTGGAGGGGCACCTGGGGGGGGGGGGGCTCAATCGGTTAAGCATCCGACTTCAGCTCAGGTCATGATCTCGCAGTTCGTGGGCTTGAGCCCCGTGTGGGGCTGTGTGCTGACAGCTCGGAGCTTGGAGCTTGCTTCGGATTCTGTGTCTCCCTCTCTCTCTGTCCCTCTCCTGCTCCCACTCTCTCTCTCTCTAAAAAATAAATAAATATTTTTAAAAATTTGTAAAGAAAATAAAAGGTGTCCTGGAGATAGATAGCACCCTCTTCTTGTATACCATCACCCTTAATCGGCATGAGTTGTATTTTAAAGAGGTTTTCCAATATTTAAGAGGCCGGCAGTTTTTATTTTTTTTATTCATTTTTTAAAAGTTTTTATTCAAAGTCCAGTGCGTTAACATACAGTGCAATATTAGTTTCAGGTGTACAGTATAGTGATTCAAAAATTCCCTACAACAGCCAGTGCTCATCACAAGTAACTCCTTAAATCCCCATCACCTATTTAACACACCCCCCACCCACCTCCCTTCTGGTAGCCACCAGCATCTTCTCTATAGTTAAGAGTCTCTTTCTTGGTTTGCCTCTCTCTCTTTTTTTCCCCTTACTTATTTGGTTTGTTTCTTAAATTCCACATATGAGTGAAATCATACAGTAGTTCTCTTTCTCTGACTGACATTTCATTTAGCATAATACTCTGGCCCCATCCATTTCATTGCAAATGGCAAGATTTCGTTCTTTTTTATGGCTGAGTAATATACCATTATATATACATACATACATACACACTCACATATACCACATCTTCTTTATCCATTTATCAGTCAATGGACACTTGGGCTGCTTCCATATTTTAGATAATGCTGCTATAACCATCAGGGTGCATGCATCCCTTTGTATTAGTATTTTGTATTCCTTGGATAAATACCTAGTAGTGCAATTCCTGAGTCATAGGGTAGTTCTAGTTTTAACTTTTTGAGGAACCTCCATACTGTTTTCCAGAGTGGTTGCTCCAGTTTGCATTCCCACCGAGAGCGCAAGAGGGTGCCCCTTTCTCCACATTCTCACCAACTCCTGTTGCTTCTTGTGTTGTTGATTTTAGCTATTCTGACAGGTGGGAGGTGATACCTCACTGTAGTTTTGATTTTGCATTTCCCTGATGATCAGTTATGTTAAGCATCTTTTCGTGTGCTGTTGGCCATCTGGATGTCTTCTTTGGAAAAATGTCTATTCATGTCTTCTTGGATTGTTTTTTGGGTGTTGAGTTGTGTAAGTTATTTGTATACCTTGGATACTAACCCGTTATCAGATAGGTCATTTGCAAATATCTTCTCCCATTCCACAGGTTGCCTTTTAGTTTTGTTGACTGTTTCCTTCAATGTGTGCAGAAGCTTTTTATCTTTATGAAGTCCCAATAGTTTATTTTTGCTTTTGTTTCCTTTGCCTCAAGATACGTATCTAGAAAGAAGTTGCTATGGCCTATATCAAAGAGGTTACTGCCTGTGTTCTCGTCCAGGATTTTGATTATTTCATTTAAGATTTCACATTTAAGTCTTTCATCCATTTTGAATTAATTTTTGTGTTTGGTGTAAGAAAGTGGTCCAGTTTAATTCTTTGGCATGTGGTTGTCTAGTTTTCCCAACACTATTTGTTGAAGAGACTGTCTTGTTCCCATCTGATATTCTTTCCTGCCTTATCAAAGACTAATTGGCTAGATAGTTGTGGGATTATTTCTGGGTTATCTATTCTGTTCCATTGATCTATGTGTCTATTTTTGTGAACATACCATACTGTTTTACTCACTACAGCTTTGTAGTATAACTTGAAGTCTGGAATTGTGATGCCTCCAGCTTTGCTTTTCTTATTCAAGGTTGCTTTGGCTATTTGGGGTCTTTTGTGGTTACATACAAATTTTAGGATTGTTTGTTCTAGCTCTTTGAAAAATGCTATTGGTATTTTGATAAGGATTGCATTAAATGTGTAGATTTCTTTGGGTAGTTATAAACATTTTAACAATATTTGTTCTTCCAATCCATGAGCATAGAATGTCTTTCCATTTCTTCATGTCATTTTCAATTTCTTTCACTGGTGTTTTATAGTTTTCAGAGTACAAGTCTTTTGCCTCTTTTGTTAGGTGTATTCCTAGGTATCGTATTGTTTTTGGTGTAATTGTAAATGGGATTTATTCCTTAATTTGTCTCTCTGGTGCTTCATTATTGGTCTATAGAAATACAACAGACTTCTTTATGTTGATTTTGTATCCTGCGACTTTACAAAATTTATCAGTTCTAGCAATTTTTTGTGGAGTCTTTTGGGTTTTCTATATATAGTATCATGTCATTTGCAAAGAGTGAAAGTTTGACTTCTCTCTTATCAATTTGGATGACATTTATTGTTTTTTGTTGTCTGATTGCTGTTGACTAGGACTTCCAGTATGATATTAAATAGAAGTGGTGAAAGTGGACATCCCTGTTTTGTTCCTGACCTTAGGAGAAAAGCTTTCAGTTTTTCTCCACCGAGGATGATATTAGCTGTGGATTTTTCATAGATGGCCTTTATTATTTTGAGGTATGTTCCTTCTAATCCTACTTTGTGGAGGGTTATTTATCATGAATGGATGTTGTACCTTGTCAAATGCTTTTTCTGCATCTATGGAAAGCATCTATGGAAATGATCATACAGTTCTTATCCTTTCTTGTATTAATGTGGTATATCACATTGAGTGATTTGTAAATATTGAACCACCCTTGCAACCCAGAAATAAATCCCACTTGATCATCGTGAATGATTTTTTTAAATGTATCATCGTTGGATTCAGTTTGCTAGTATTTTATTGAGAATTTTTGCATTCGTGTTCATCAGGGATATTGGCCAATAGTTAGTTCTCTTTTTGTGGTGTCTTTATCTGGTTTTAGTATCAGGGTAGTGCTGGCCGCCAAGAATGAATTTGGAAGTTTTCCTTCTTTTTCTACTTTTTGGAATACTTGGAGAACAATAGGTATTAACTCTTCTTTCAATGTTTGGTAGAGGCCAGTAGCTCTTAAAAGGTGACGTCTCCTGCTCCTTTGCTGTAAAGTAACTCTTCCGATCCGACGAAATGTTACATGGAACTTCATGCAGGTGAGTTCTGATCTTGTTCCAGAATCTCTGGGGGCCTGTTTTCTAATTCCCCCTCTGGTTCTCTCAACAAACTCTACAAAACATCTTTTTGCCACCACTGATATCTCCAACGCCATGTGTCTGCCAGATCATACTTCCCAAGTGGAAGTTGAACTTACATCACAGCCTGGACCCCTTTCCTGCTCTGGTCCCAACTCAAAGCTAGCTGTCTTTAGGGTCACCTGGCATATAGGTTGGAGCAGTTTTCTTAGGTACAAAATATGTTGCTACAAGAACATGAAGAGGCTGTCAGGCATTGTACTTCCTTATCAGTAGGAGGTGCAAGTTGTAATAATTTGTCCTTTACTTTGGATGGTGTCTTAGTTTTTGAGGGTTGCCATAACAAAACAGAAGACTGGATGCCATAAACAAACAAAAGAAATGGATTTTCTCACAGTTCTAGATGTTAGAAATATAAGACACAGGTGTCAGCTTTTATTTGTTTGTTTTTTTCTGAGGCCTCTCTCCTTGGCTTGCAGATGGCCACTTTTTTGTTGTGTCTTTACATGATCTTCCTTATGTGTGCACATACTCTATCGAAACTTTCTCTTCTTATAAGAACACCTGTCAGATTGGATTAAAGCTTACTTACCCTAATGACCTCATTTTAACGTAATCTCTATTAGACCATAACTCCAAATACAGTCACATTTTAAGTCCTAGGGCTTAGGGCTTCAACATTTGAATTTGGAGTGGGGGACATAGTTCAACCCAAAGCAGATGGGGTATACTGGAATGCCCAGACCTTTGGACATCTAAATTCTCACTAATATGTCCAGGTCCTTAAAATTCTTGGATGTATCGGGTGAGGGGCCAAGATAGCAGAGCAACATGGAAGTTCTCTGCTTCCCTCATCCCTGAAATGCAGCTAGATCAGCCTCAAACCATTTTGCACACTTAGGAAATTAATCTGAGGACTAACACAACAATCTGCATAACAACTTGAACCACAGAATTAGAGGTACGTGGTGTGGAGAGGTGAACTGGGGGACAGAGAAGCCACGGAGGATAGCGAGCTGTTGCCAGCAGAAGGGGGGAGAGTACAGGAAAAGCACTCTTCCCAAAAGTAGCTGGAGAAAAAGAAAGAGTGGAAACGCTCAGAAGTGACTGAACAAAAAAGGGAGAAAGGAGAGGGTTTCAATACCTTTAGGACTCTATAAATAGGGGAGAGCAGCATCTGAAATTCCATAGCCCATTAACTGGTGGTACTCTGGTGGGAAGGGTGAATCCCTGGGAGCAGGCAGCAAGTTCCAAGAGGTCCATGGACCACATGGGGAGAAGTAGTTCCCCTGCTAGGAGGGCATTTGGTAGAGGTCATATAGCATCACCACAGGCAAAGGTCCCAGAGGGCCCTAGAGAACAAGACTGCTGGTACTGGAACAAAGACACCAGAGTGCACTGAAACCTGGCACTGGCGTGTGTTTGTTTGTTGGGATTTATCATAATCCCTGAACCACTTCCGCTACACAATCCCATGAACTTATTCTGAAGCAAGCCAGCGCCTGGCCAAAACCTCTGAGCCTCTGCAGCTGCGTGATCACAGGAACATTCCCAGGGGCAAGATGGCAGCTGGCCATTGCTCAGTGAGACTCTCCCCAAGAGGGACAGAATGGTATAAGTTACAGGGCCCTCAAAAGTGAGGGGTTTGGAAATACAGCCTCATCTGAGATAAAATTCAGGAGGTGCCACCTGGCAGGCTAATGGCTTGGACATGGACAGGGTAGAAGCAGGGAGTGGATGGAAGATGGAGACAAAGGAGGGGTGCTTGACTGCCAGTTAGCGAGAGCACAGAGTTCCAGAGACTGGGAAGCTTGGGGATGCAATTTTCACCTCTCCTGCACACATGCCACACTGATGAACCCCAGTAAGCTAGGCAGCGCGACCTACTGGAGAACAGAGCCATTATACCAAGCCCCATCCAACTGTGCCAACCAAGTCCTAGAGGACCACCACAAGTCTCTCCACCTGCTTAGTGTACAGACTATCAAATGCTTCACAGATTGACTTCTAAAGGGAACTGGATGTAATTTCATTCAGATTTCATTCTGTTCGTCCATCTATTTGTTTTTGTTTTTTCTTTTCTTTTTCTTTTCTTGGGATACAGAAAGACAAAAAAAATTATTCTTTATTTGCTGTTTTTATATAAAACGATTTATACTATATTTTTTTCTAAATTTACCTTTTTTATTGTATTTTACCTTCTTCAATTCGTTTTATTCTATTTTATTGTATAAATATTTTATATTTTTAAATGCTTTCTTACTTTTTCACCCCATTCTTTTCTGTCCTTTTTTTCTCTATTCATTCAGTCAAGCTTCTTTCAACAATCAGACCAAAACCTCCCTAGGATCTAGCTTCCTTTATTTGATTTTTTGTGTTGTTTTTAATCCTTTTAATTTTTATTTTGTTAATTCTCTTTCTTCGTCCAAAATGACAAAACAAAGGAATTCATGCCAAAAGAAAGGACAGGAAGAAATGACAGCCAGGGTCT
This sequence comes from Cryptoprocta ferox, assembly GCA_028646485.1. Taxonomy (NCBI): domain Eukaryota; kingdom Metazoa; phylum Chordata; class Mammalia; order Carnivora; family Eupleridae; genus Cryptoprocta; species Cryptoprocta ferox. The sequence continues at coordinate 9,593,774 of CM053579.1, read as the reverse complement.
TAATTGACACAGATATAAGCAAGATGTCTGAACTAGAATTTAGAATCAGGATAATAAGAATACTAGCTGTGGTTGAAAAAAGCATAGAATGCCTTTCTGCGGAGATAAAAGAAGTAAAATCTAGTCAGGTCGAAATTAAAAATGCTGTAACTGAGATGTGATCTCGAATGGAGGCCATGGTGGCCAGGATGAAGCGGAGCAGTGAATCAGTGATATAGAATAATGAAGCAGAAAAAAAGAGGGAAACTAAGGCTAACGAGCATGATATAAGAATTAGAGAACTCAGTGACTCATTCAAAGGAATAATATCTGAATCATAGGAGTCCCAGAAGATGAAGGGAGAGAAAAAGGGGCAGAAGGTTTATGTGAACAAATCATAGTGGAAAAACTTCCCCAATTTGGAGAAAGAAACAGACATCAAAATCAAAGAAGCACAGAGAACTCCTATTAGATTCAACAAAAACCGACCACCAAGGCATATAATAATCAAATTCACAAAATACACAGACAAGGAAAGAATTATGAAAGCAGCAAGGGAAGACAGATCAGGATTGCAGCAGACCTATCCACAGAAACATGGCAGGCCAGAAAGGAATGGCAGGATATATTCAATGTCCTGAATCAGAAAAACATGCAGCCAAGAATTCTTTATCCAGCAAGGCTGTCATTCAAAATAGGAGAGATAAAGTGTTCCCCAGAAAAACAAAAACTAAAGTAGTTCACTAAACCAGGCCTGCAAGAAATTTTAAGATGAAACAAAACAAAGAAGACCAAAAGCGACAAAGACTAGAAAAAACAGAGAACATCACCAGAAACTCCCAACTCTACAGGCAACACAATGTCAATAAATTCTTTCAGTACTCACTCTAAATGTCAATGGACTAAACACTCCAATCAAAACACATAGGGTAACAGAATGGATAAGAAAACAAAAATCCATCTAAAGGCTGTGTACGAGAGCCCCATTTTAGATCTCAAAACACCTTCAGATTGAAAGTAGGTGATGGAAAACCATCTATCATGCTGATTGTCACCAAAAGAAAGCTGCAGTAGCCATATTTGTATCAGACAATCTAGATTTTAAAATAAAGACTGTAACTAACAAGAGATGAAGAAGCACATTACATCATAATTAAGGGAGAGGTCTATGCACCAAGAAGATCTAACAATTGTAAACAAACATTTATGTCCCCAACATGAAAAACTCAAATCTATAAGTCACTTAATCACAAACATGAAGAAACTCACTGATAATACCATAATAGTAGGGGACGTCAATGTCCCTCTTAGAGCAAAGGACAGATCATCTAAACAGAAAATCAATAAGGAAACAATGGCTTTGAATGACACACTGGCTTGGATGGACATAACAGATATATTCAGAACATTTCATCCTACAGCAGCAGAATACACATTCTTCTTGAGAGCACATGGAACATTCTCCAGAATAGATCACATACTGGGACACAAATCAGCCCTAAACAAGTTACAAGAGATTGAGATCATACCGTGCATATTTTCAGACCACAATGCTATGAAACTCAGAATCAACCACAAGAAAAACTTTGGAAAGACAATGAATACCTGGAGATTAAAGAACATCCTAGTAAAGAATGAATGGGTTAACCATGAAATTAAAGAGGAACTTAAAAAGTACATGGCAGCCAATGAAAATGATAACACCATAGCCTAAAACCTCTGGGACACAGCAAAGGCAGTCGTAAGAGGGAAGTATACAGCAATCCAGGCCTTTCTTAAGAAGGAAGAAAGGTCTCAAGATACACAACCTAACCTTACACCTTAAAGGGCTGGAAAAAGAACATCAAATAAAACCAGTATAAGACAGGAAATAATAAATATTAGAGCAGAAACCAATGCTATCGAAATAAAAAAAACAAAAAACAAAAACAGTAGAACAGATCAATGAAACCAGGAGCTGGTTCTTTGAAAGAATTAACAAAATTGATAAACCCCTAGCCAGTTTGATCAAAAAGAAAAAGGACCCAAATAAATAAACTCAAGAAGGAAAGAGGAGAGATGACAATCGACACTGCAGAAAATACAAACAATATTAAGAGAATATTATGAGCGATTATATGCAAATAAATTGGGCAATCTGGAAGGAATGGACAAAATCCTGGACACATATAAACTACCAAAACTGAAACAGGAAGAAATAGAAAATTTGAACAGACCCATAACCAGTAAAGAAATTGAATTAGCAATCCAAAATCTCCCAAAAAACAAGAGTTCAGGGATGGATGGCTTTCCAGGGGAATTCTACCAAGCATTTAAAGAGGAGTTAACACCTATTCTTTTGAAGATGTTGTAAAAAAAAAAAAATGGAGGGAAAACTTCCAAACTCATTCCATTACTTTGATTCCAAAACCAGACAAAGATCCCACTAAAAAGGAGAACTGCAGATCAATATCCCTGATGAACATGGATGCAAAAATTCTCAACAAGATACTAGTTAAGTGGACCCAACAATACAGTAAAATAATTATTCACCATGATTAAGTGGCATTTATACCTGGGACGTGGGGCTGGTTCAATATCCACAAACCAGTCATGTGATACATCACATTAATAAACGAAAGGATAAGAACCACATGATCCTCTCAATACATGCAGAAAAAACATTTGACATAATACAGCATCCTTTCTTGATAAAAGCCCTCAAGAAAGTAGGGACAGAAGGATCATACCTCAAGACCGTAAAAGCCACATATGAAAGACCCACTGCTAATATCATCCTCAGTGGGGAAAAACTTAGAGTCTTCCCCCTACGGTCAGGAACACCACAGGGATGTTCACTCTCGCCACTGTTATTCAACGTAGTACTGGAAGTCTTAGCCTCAGCAATCAGACAACACAAAGGAATAAAAGACCTCCAAATCGGCAAGGAGGAAGTTCACTCTTCACAGATGACATGATACTCCACAAGGAAAACCCATAGATTCCACAAAAGACTGCTAGAACTGATCCTTGAATTCAGCAAAGTCATACGATACAAAATCAATGACAGAAATCGATTGCATTTCTGTACACAAATAATGAAGCAACAGAAAGAGAAATCAAGGAATTGATCCCATTTACAACTGCACCAATAACCATAAAATACCTAGGAATAAACCTAACCAAAGAGGTGAATAATCTATACACTGAAAACTATAGAAAGCAAAGCTTATGCAAGAAACTGAAAAAGACACAAAAAGGGAAAAATATTCCATGCTCATGGACTGGAAGAACAAATATTGTTAAAATGTTGATACTACCCAAAGCAATCTACACATTCAATGCAATCCCTATCAAAACAATACCAGCATTCTTCACAGAGCTAGAACAAACAGTCCTAAAATTTGTTTGGAACCAGAAAAGACCCCAAATATCCAAAGTAATCCTGAAAAAGAAAATCAAAGCTGGAGGTGTCAGAATCCCAGACCTCAAGATATATTACAAAGCTGTAATCATCAAGACGGTATATGGTACTGGCACGACACTCAGATCAATGGAACAGGAAAGATAACCCAGAAAACGAGCCACAAACGTACGGCCAACTAATCTTTGACAGAGCAGGAAAGAATATCCAATGGAATAAAGACAGTCTCTTCAGCAACTGGACAGCAACATGCAGAAAAATGAGCCTGGACCACTTTCTTACACCATACACAAAAATAAACTCAAAATGGAGGAAAGACCTAAACATAAGACAGGGAGCTATCAAAATCGTAGAGGAGAAAGCAGGCAAAAACCTCGTCTTACTCACCACGTGTCCAGACGCAAGGGAAACAAAAGCAAAAATGAACTATTGGGACCTCATCGAGATAAAAAGCTTTTGCGTGGTGAAGGAAACAATTAGCAAAACTAAAAGGCAACCGATGGAATGGGAGGAGATATTTGCAAATGACATATCGGATAAAGGGTGAGTGTCCAAAATCTATAGAGAACTTATCAAACTCAACACCCAAAACCAAATAATCCAGTGAAGAAATAGGCAAAAGACATGAATAGACACTTTTCCGAAGAAGACATTCAGATGGGTAACTGACACATGAACGAATGCTCAACATCACTCATCAGCAGCAAAATACAAATCAAAACCCCAATGAGATACCACCTCACACCAGTCTGGATGGCTAAAATGAACAGCTCAGGCAATGACAGATGTTGGCAAGGATGCAGAGAAAGAGGAAACCTTTCACACTGCTGGTGGGAATGCAAACTGGTGCAGCCGCTCTGGAAAACAGTGTGGAGGTTCCTCAAAAAATTAACACTAGAACTCCCCTATGACCCAGCAATAGCACTGCTAGGGATTTACCCAAGGGATACAGATGTGCTGTTTCGAAGGGACACAGGCACCCCAATGTTTATAGCAGCACTATCAACAACAGTGAAAGTACGGAAAGAAGCCAAATGTCCATCGACAGATGAATGGATAAAGAAATGTGGTGTATATATATACAATGGAGTATTACTCACCAATCAAAAAGAATGAAATCTTGTCATTTGCAACAACGTGGGTGGAACTAGGGGGTATTATGCTTTGCGAAATTAGTCAGAAAAAGACAAATAGCATATGACTTCACTCATATGAGGACTTTAAGATACAAAACAGATGGACATAGGGAAGGGAAGCAAAATTAATATAAAAACAGAGAGGGTGACAAAACATAGAGACTTTTAAATACAGAGAACAAACTGAGGGTTCCTGGAGGGGTCGTGAGTGGGGGTGGATGGGCCAAGAGGCATTAAGGAGGACACTTGTTGGGATGAGCACTGGGTGTTATATGTAGGGAATGAAACACTGGATTCTATTCCTGAAATGATTATTGTACTACATGATAACTATTTTGAATGTTAGTTAATTAATTAATTAAAATAATTCGTGGATGTAGCTCTCACTTTGTAGAGAGTGATAAAAATCAAGATATCTAATTGTCTATGCAGTATATGATTAGTGTGACATCATAGATATAATGAATGAATAAGTCTCTTGGGGGATTACATATGAGCAACAAGCTAACACTCCCTCCTGAGGACCTATCACACTATTTTCATTTATTAGCCAGCATGAGGCCACATGGGGTCAGATCATAGGTGGAATTCTCAGAAGAAATGCTCATATTTAACCATATAACACCAGACTCATACTGGTTTTTTTCCCCCTTGTTTCTGAGGGGTATTTTTTTTGAAGATCTATACCTTCAACAAATGGCATAATTCCATTTTCCCTTTCTGACTACTGAGTCAAGTAAGGGCTACCTATCAAACAGTGTATTCCCTCTAGGGGAACTGCAGAGTAATCTGCCACCATGAATGGCTTGAAAGATTTAAGCCTATTGATTCTTATAATAGTACTATTTAATTCTCTCATTTGGCCAATAAATTCTCTAATAGGTCTTGGAGAACACCATTAGATGTTGGTAAAGTTAATCAAACAGAGGTTTAGTAAGTAGCTACAGCTCGAGGTGTGGTCTCCTTACTAGAGCAAATCAGCACTGCTAATGGTACTTCCTTTCTTTATGCTTAGTTCAAAGGAAATGTAACTGCCCCGCAATTTTACAGGACATTCATGTTGGTCTGTTACATGGATAACATCTTGCTGAGTGAACCTGGGGAACAGATATTAGCAGTGTCCTTGGATGTCTTAGGAAAATATACAAACACTGTGGAAAAGAAATCTCAAGCAATAGAGTAAAATTCCCAGGAACCCATTAATCTGAAAGCATGTTAGGATATCTCCTTCCTGGTGAAGGAGAAAAGCATCTTATGACGCTAAAACGGAAGTGTGACAACGCATGAGACACTTTATTCTTTGGGGCTGACACTGCATTTTTATGCTGCCAGGTTTTTGTGGGAAGCAGAGGAGAAAGCTCTTCAGCTGCTTCCAGTTGCAATTATAACACGACGTATCCAAATATGATTAAAGTGTCACTAGTATATTTGCATGCTTTACAGAGCCTATGGTAAGACTACTTATATTGGAAACCATTAAGAATTTGGAGTCAAGCCATCCTACCTTTTAAAAACAACTTTGGAGAAACGATTGATGAGTTGCTATTGGCTGCTAGTAAATATTGAAAACAAGCTCATGAAGCAGTGACCGTGACATCCAAGTGCTTGTCATGAATTAGGTATTAGCTGTGCTCGCTTCGGCAGCACATATACTAAAATTAGATATTAGCTGAGACAACTAAACACAATCTTGGGCATGCCAAGGAACAGTCTGTCATTGAGTCAAAGTGGTAAACCCTGAAGACACAAATAACTCATATAATTGTATTTTTACCACTCCTAATTTCACTTATACTGCAATTATGTTTCTCTCTCCACTGACACCTGTGCTCATGAGGAATTTTATACAATCAGTTTAGAGAATTAAAAATAAACCTTTGAGTCTGGTTCACAGATCTTTCTGTACAATATTCCAGCCTCAGTCAAAATCGAACTCTAAGATGTTAGAGCTCCACTCTGAAATTACCCTGAAGAATAGAAAATGGAAATCCCAGTGGGCAGAAATCAGAGCAATCTAACCAGCAGAACATTCATATTAGAAACGAAGTTTCTCAGGCTCTGGACCTATGACCTGATGTTCATCTATGTATCTGTATGCCAGTCTTTCTTGTCTTTAATCCTCCAGTGTAGAATCTTATAATACACGATCTTTCCTTCTGGGCAAATGAACAAGAATTCCTTTCAGATATAACATGCATTTTTCGTGAATATTTCTTATGTTTTCTTCATCTAATTTCCTGTGATCTCACAGGAAAAGTTAACAATATTGATTAGATTAGAGGATAAGTATAATCTGAACAACGTGAAATTTCCCTCATCTAAGCAGAGAGGAAGTACCACCAGTGATTAACCAATCTTGTTTATATGATTCAGAGGTAATGAACTATCTAGTCATTGGTCTTAGGCGGATTATACTGTACCCTTTCCATTGTGGAGAGGACAAGACTCTGTCGATAAATATAGATTTCAATTTAGATTTGCTATCCATGTCCATTCTCCCTCTTACAGCATGTATTAGTTTACTACAGCTGTCATAACAAAACACCACAGACTGGGTGGCTTTGGCCACAGAAACTTATTTTCTCACAGTTCTGGAGGCCAGAAGTCCACGATCAAGTTGTTGTTAGTTTTGGTGTCACCTTCTGAGATGTTAGGGTTTAGGGCTTGAACATGTACATTTTGGGGGTGGACACAATTTAGCCCATAATACAGAACTGACGACATATCTCACATAATGATGATGCCCCAAACGACTTCCTTCAACCAAGTAAATCAGTTCACAGACAAAGAAATAAGACATGGATGGACTGCCCAAGCGTCTCTGGAAATGAAGAAATAATTACAACGATTGAGGGAGGTCTTGCCTCATCTCTCTCAGAAACTGATAAATCAGGAAGCTACAAAATTACTAGGAATGTTGAGAATAAACCAAAAAATGATCAAGTTTGTTGTAAACAATATATATACAATGTATTCTTTTCCAGCACATATGAAATATTAACAAAAATTTATTGTCTATGTCCCAAAGGAATTCTCAATGAATACTAAAGAATCCAAAATGTACAGACCACAATCCCTGAGTACAGCGTAATAAAGTAAGAAATCAATAATGGATACTTCTATGTATAATAAATAATAAATACTTTGCAGACAATAAAACACAAATGGATCAAATAAGAAACTATTATGGAAATTATAAAATATTCAGAAATAAAAAGCAAGGAAAATATGACATATCAAATTTCCTGGTAGGCAACCAAAATAGTACTTAGTGGAAAAAAAGTATGGGTAAAAATGCATACATTACAAAACGAAAAAGATAAAAAATTAATGGGTTAGCTGTTTCATTCTAGAAGCTAGAAGAAGAGTTAACAGCAGGAATTAATGAATAGCAAATAAGCAAGAGAGCTTAAACACAGTAACACTAGTGCTGTGTTTTTACAGCACTAGTGTTATATTAATAAAACTGACAAGCCGCATGGAAGAGTATGCGGGAGAAAATCCTAGGAATGAGAAGAGACATGATTAAATGTAGTACAGTTTATTAAGTACTAAAAATTATAAACAGCTTTGTCGTAATAAGTTGGGTGGAAACTTGAGATAGACCATAGAAACTATCAAAAATGATTCAAGAAGGAGCGCCTGGGTGGCTCAGTCAGTTAAGCGTCCTACTTCGGCTCAGGTCATGATCTCACCATTCGTGAGTTCGAGCCCCACACTGGGCTCTGTGCTGACAGCTTAGATCCTGGAGCCTGCTTCAGATTCTCTGTCTCCCTCTCTCTCTGCTCCTACCCGACTCGTTCTCTCTCTCTCTCTCTCAAAAATAAATAAACATTAAAAAAATTTAATAACTCGAGAAGAACTAGAAAATATGAATTAGGGAACAGAAAAGCCATCTTTATTGAAATTGTTTCCATTAAAACTAAAAGAAGAAAATTCTTATTTCATTAAAATAAAAGAATGAAAATCTTATCTTATTAGTCTAGAAGGCTTTGAAATCTGACAAGGGTTAGTAAGAGAAGGAAACACTGCAGACTTACGAGCATAGATGGAAAACCTTAAAAAACTTATTAAAAAAACTGAATCCAATCGTATATAATATGTATGTCGTGACTAGTAGTTTTTCTCAGGAATGAAAAGATACTATAACATAAAACAAATCGACTAATTCACCTTTAAGAGATTAAAGGAGAAAAACTACACGAGCATATAAATGAAAGCAGAAAAGGGCATTCAGTAAATCACACAGATGTTTGTAATAAAAACCCTTAGCAATCTAGATATTCCTCAAATGGATAAAATAGATCTACCAAAACTCTGCGACACGCATACTTTAAAGTGACAGATTTTCGCTCTCCTATCGGAATAAGACGAGAGCTTTGCTGCTTCTTTCCACACCACACTAAAATTCCCAGTTAGCAAGAGCAGAAGCAAAATAAATAAGAACAAAGGAATTAGAAAGTAATAGAGTTTTAGGTTTAAAAATCAAATTCCAGTCACAAGATAAATACATTTATCCATAATGGTATAACAGGAAGTGTGTGAGAACTGTAGCTGGAGAAAAGTAAAAATTCTTGCTTACGACATGATCTGAATAAATGGGGAGACATAGTACTCACACTCAGTCCTATCCTCTACCTCCAAAATATCTTGAATCTTTGGGCTATTCTCTCCCTCCGCTGCTATCCAAGCCACTCTTCTTCCCAGCTTTGACTGTAACCAGTAACCTCTAAACTGGCCTCTGTTCTTCCATTTTGTGTTTCCAGAATTCCACCCAGCACCCCACACAGTATTTTCTCAATGTAAATACAGTCACATCTCTCCCCTCACCAAATTCTCCAAAGATGTTCCTCTGCACATAAACGGAAATCCAAACTCTTGGCATGCCCCCAATGTCCCCCTTGGATCTCTTATCAAAATCCCTTACCACTGCTTTCCTCACTTCTCTACCCCCAACCACCCTGGCGTTCTTCCTATTCCTCAAATTAGCCGAGCTCATCTGCACGTTGTGGTCTGGTACGCCGCTGTTCCTTTTGCCTTAATGGGTGCACCCCGAGGGTTTCTGGAGCCAATGAATGGCTTTTGCACGGCAAAATGGTGCCTCACATGTGGTCACGGCTGACCGTGGTATCACATGCCAGGCCCTACTTGGACTCTCACTTAAGTAGGTCTTTGTTAAGTGAGAGGTGAGAAGAGGGCATTTTAAGCATAGGCCCGGGGATATGTGGGCAAATAAATTATTATATATTTATACCATTTATGTAATTATATTTCTATGTTTCTATAATTGATTACATCATTTTCAAAGTGGCGTTGTTTTCTGAGACCAAGATGGAAGTCTTGAATGGTCATAAACAGGGAGAACACAGCATTTCTTGCTAAGTATTCTTGACATTGTTGGAACAATTGGCTGCATTCCTCTGGAACACTCATTAGATTATGAATCATTTATCTTCAAATAAATTCCAAAAGCTTCAATATTTTGGATTAAAGTGAATAGTCAAGTATGTCAAAATAGTTGAGATGAAAGAGTGAAATCTAGAGAGACTACATGAGTACTTCAATCTTTACTAATAATTATTAAACTAAAGGAAAACAAACAACAAAATAAAACAAAGCAAAGCCGCCTGCCCAAATTAAACATTTGATCTGCCCTATGGAGGAATACGACTTTTATTTTTACAATTAGATACTCCAACCAGAGTGTAGGTACCACAGATTTGATATAAAAATGTATATACTAGAATATGATTTAATTCTGGGCATCTCCAGAGAACCCCAAACAACAAAATCATTTCACTCAAACTCAATTGATATTTGGAAGAAAAAGTGAAGCCTGAAGACTGTTAACTGAGACAAGGCAATTAGATTTTAGATGGGCGCAGATTTGCTCACCCTTGGGTTTGGTGAGTGGCAAAGAAAACTATTAGAATTATCCACGTAGTAAACAGCAACATGGAATAAAACCGAATTAACTTCTCACAACTGTGATTGCCAACAGAGTTAAATTTAAAGAAAAACGGATGGTCAAAATTTTCAGACTCAGCTGAGCTTAAGTCAAATATAGTGCTTGATGAAAGATGCTGGCTCTTTCCATAGAAGCTGCAGGACCTTAACTCAAACTACTCCTTTGGGCTTCAGTATCTCATTGTCAAAACCAGGGGCGCCTTGGTGGCTCAGTCAGTTAAGCGTCCGACTTCAGCTTAGGTCATGATCTCGCGGTTCGTGGGTTTGAGCCCCACATCGGGCTCTGCGCTGACAGCACGGAGCCTGGAGCCTGCTTCAGATTCTGTGTCTCCCTCTCTCTTTGCCCCTCCCCAGCTCTCTCAAAAACTGAATAAACATTTAAAAAAGTTTTTCAAAAGTAGAGAAAATAGCACTTACTTCTGAGCTATTTTCAGATTTAGATTAGGGGTGCCTGGGTGGCTCAGTCAGTTAAGCATCTGACTCTTGGTTTTGGCTCAGGTCATGATCTCACAGTTTGTGAGTTCGAGCCCCATGTTGTTGACAATAAAGGCTAGGAAATGAGTAACAGAATAAAATTTTAGAAGGAATAGCCAGCAATGCACCAGAGGAAATGGAACCTTCTTTGAGACCAATGGCAGGGAATTAAGTATAATTGCTACCGGTCTGAAAATATGTGTAGAAAGCATTGGGTATATCACAGTGGAGTCACACTAAATGGCTTTCCTTGGTGAAACAGGAGGTGTGCTGATGTAAAGATGGTTTTGAAGGTCATGAATTTGCAGTGATACAAATGTGCACGGAAGTGTAACTTTGACCAGCCTTGCTCAGTGTCCATTTCAAAGGAATCAGAATTAGGAGGTTTCTGTATGCTTGTAGATGAAGGCCCAGAGGACAAAAGAGTTCAGTGGTAATCAAAAGAGTCACTTAATGGACAGACCATGAAGTACAATTTTGATTGGTAACTTTAAATGGATATGAAGGAGTCGGATAGATTGGGGGAAATCAGGTTTAAAAACTGTAGTGGTAACATATAATGAGAAAGCTATACACACAGAAAAGGATTTTGAAAACAAAGGATGGTGTGACTATACAGTGTGCCCGGGACAGTCCTAGTATAATTTCTAACAGAACCCCCCCTTACACCTTTCATTTGCAAAAGCAGCCTCGTTTGGACAACAAACTACATGGTCACTCATCATTTTAGATTTTAAGATTGGAGGTACTGAGTATTTCTAGGTGTGGCAACAATGAAAATGTTCTTCTTCAGCTTCTTTTATGATAGGAAGTATAATTGATCAAAGGCCCCAGCTGCCGCTTTGCCCTGAAATCTATCTAAAATCTGTGCCAAGGCCACACCTCCCATGCACTACTCCCCACCGATGCCTGCATAATACCAAGGTGGGCATGTTCCTGGGAGACAAAGGACACCTTCGTTCGTCTACTTTGGTTCAAGGGCATCCTGATGGCTTTGCCCAAGGTTCTTTAGAGTGCACCACGGTCCAGATTGCTTCCACCCGACTTTTTCTCCCGCTTCTCCCCTGGCTGTCAGGAGATTGACAGCTCTTCCAGCTTCCCCAGCTCCGTCCATATTCCCTTTCATAGTGATTCTAATAAAATCCTTGAACAGTCAGTCTTCCCTTAGTGTCTGTTCTTGGAGTACCCAGGCTAAAGTAAGGGGTACTCAGAATGGTCCAAAATAATAGCGAGTAGGATAGGGATTTCTAACTGGTTCACGTATCCTTCCATCTCTACCCCACCTCACCCAATGCCAAAGGTGAAGAGGACACAATCTTGACTGGTACCATGGACAGTCCTTGCCACAAAACAGTGACTCAATTGTTAAATATTTCACCTGCAGTCACCTTGAAAATATGTCAGAGGAGGGGAATGCTGTATCAGGTACAAGGAAGGAGGCATTTGGAATATATGGGTAGAAGGGTGCCTACAAGCACCGCGGAGTTGGCTGGTTAATGCTAAGCTGCAGTGACACACTGGATACAGATAATGAGAGACTTAGAGCTGTTAACAAGCAGTTAATAGCGAAGTGCAGGAACCAGAGGGCCTTAGTGGTAGCACATAAAGAGGTCCTCATCACCTGCAGGAGAAGGCCAAGACACAAGGAAACAGCAGCTGAAGAACTAATCGTGAGAGTTGGAGAGCTCCAGAGACACCAAAGCAGGTCTGTTGTGGGAAGGTCAGGACCCTGATAGGGAAAACCCAGTATTCTGAAAACGTGAAGGGACACATCTATATGGCTGTCCCGAGTATGCTTACTCTACAGCCCTCCTACACTTCACACAAGAGCACACTAGGCATGATGTGTAGATGGCCCACCCTTCCCATATAATGGCTACCTTCCCATATAATGGCTAGGACTTCTGCTGTAAGTGATCCCCTAAGGCAAATTGGTACCCCTTTAGGAGTCTGTCCCATCTCTACTCTTCTGGCCACCAGGCTATAACTAGTGTCAAATTCCAGTATAATCTGGCTGTGGACAAGCTGGGACTGATAAGGGAGTTAGGAGATTATATACTTAAAAGAGTTGCAAGAACAATCCAGCTTATACCAACAGGAACTAGGGGACAACTCCAGGAATTGGGGTCTAAGGGTACTTGACAGGGTCAGAAATAAGGCTAAATACGAATTCATTAACTTGAATAATTTTTCTTGGACCATGAGATTTAATCCTAGCAAGGACCCCATGGAATAGGGCAAACCTGCTGTTAAGATGACTCTTAGGAGCCTTGAAAAAATGATGACCGGTGTTTGGCAAAGAAGACATTCATACATTGCCCTGCAAGATGGCAAAAGAAGAAATAAGCGTAGGGAAGTGGACATCCAGGAATAGATATGTTAAGGCCAAAACTCCACAACAGATTTATATTCCTTGAGAGGAGCCAGAGCCTGTGCCATTCACCAAGGTCATCAGGACTGTACTGATGACAGGGGCACAAGCATCACTAAGAATTTCAGCAGGGGTTCTCCTCATTAAGCTTGGGTTGATACTAGGAAAGGCACTCACAGAGCAGGATTCACTAATGGCCATGATGACAGAGCCACGATACAACAGAGGCTAGGTGGCAGTGCCAAACTAACAGAAGTGGAAAGGCCCACATTTACCACAATTACCAGCCAGAGTGTAGGAGCAGCTGAAAGGGTTTGGCCCACAGGGAGTTGCAGATTGCTCCTAGAGCATGGTGTAACTAGGGGCAAAACAAAGGGCAGACAACAAGGGTGTTGCTTAATATTTACAACCAGAAAAAGGTAAGAATGGAGAAGCAGATGGCTGAAGGAAGTCACCCCAATAAAAAGTCACAATCGTTTTTTCAGTTCCCAGACCTGAGCTAATTTTCAGTTCCGGAATCCGTTGACTGAATAGGTATCTGAGTCTCCAGGGGGAGGGACTTCATAACACCATAGAAAATATATGCCCTGATAATTGCCCCAGTCCTTGCCCAAAGGAACTTGTGGCTATTTACTCAAATGACTGATAAAATGGGAATAATCAAACATTTCAAGAACTATTAGACATAAAATATGAGTTGATATTGCTACACACAGACCTAAAGAACCACTGCATCTCCCCTGTGAGGGCAGGGCTCCATGAAGACCAGGTAATAGAGTCCTGGCTAAAGTCTGGCACACAATGGATCCAGTAGTTATTTACCTAGATGCTAAGTATATAATTAGGATGGGTATACTTAGCATTTGGAGTAATCCCCATCTTGGGTTCTTGGCTTGGAGTAAGAGCTATACTAGGGAAGGCCAAGTAGGAATCACTGAAAATGCTCCCCATCCACTCCAGGTAAGATATTAAATTAAAAATTATATATTTATATATATAAATTATTAGAGGTAGAAATTATGACAAATATTAAGACCTAAAAGATGTTGAGGTGGTGGTCCATATCATATCTATAATGAATTCACCAAGGTGGCCCCTACAAAAACTTAACAGATCCGGGAGAATGACTGTGGACTACCAAAGACTTAATTAAACAGGTATAAGCCCTGATTATAGCCTTCATGCCATTTATAATGTCATGCTAGAGCATATTAATAAGGACTGAGATACATGGCAGTGACTAACAGCCTGACCAAATGTATGGAGGCCTGGAAGAAGACAGATACATAAGGCAAGGAGTTCACTAGTAGAGACATGTGGATGGGCATGTGGGAGGACAAAATGTGAAGACGTTTATGTCACAGGTCAACACCCACCAGAAAGCATCTAACTGTACAAGAAACACTATACAACAAAGTTGACAAAATAACTCGGCCTGTTCACCTTAGTCAACCTTCACCATTGGGCATTCCCAAACCAGCTGAATGGGCACGTGAACAGTGCCTGTGGTGGCAGAGATATAGGCCACATGTGGGCCCAGGAACATGGACTCCAACTTAAGGAGGGTGATCTGGTGACTTACTGGTGCCTCTCAATAACAGAACTGTCAGCAACAGAGACCAACACTGAGGCCCCAGTAGAGCAGTACTCCTTGAAGATACCTACTGGCCAAGTTGGCTATTTGGGGCTCTCTCAGCCTGGAAGGGCCAGGAGTTAATCCTCACAGGGATAGATAGTTATTCAAGGCATGAGTTTGCCTGTCCTGCTTGCAGAGCCCCAGCCAGGAGCACACCACACCACACCACACCATGCAGAGGTGGCTGGGTCTCAGAACTCGGGAGCAACTTTCTAAAGATACAACTGAAGTATTAGCTAAGAAGACACACTCTGAAAATAGATGGAGAACCTTAAAGGTGTAGTGTATTTGTGAAATCAGAGACCTCTATATGGTGGTCTACCCCAATATTAAGGATTCTTGAATTTGGGAACTTAGGGTTGGAGGCAAGAATGGCCCCAATTACCTTCACTCCTAATGACCCACTGAGAGACTTATGCTTTCTGTCCCCTCAACTCTGGGCTCTGTAAAGCTGAAGGTTCTGTTTCCCAAAACAGGTATACTCGTTTCAGGGGATGGCAAGGTTCCCAATGAACAAGCCAATGGAGCTGAACTACAAGCACTCTGGGCTCCTTGTGCCCAGGGACCAGAGAGTGAGAGAACGAGTCACGGTCCTGGGAAGGGTAGCGGATCCCAGTGTTCTGGAGGAGGCAGAGCTGCTTATACAGAACGGCGGCAGGGAAGAATCATTTGTGTGTCCCAGATGATCCATGTGGGTACCTCCTATTACTCCACCGACCCACTGTAAGTGTGAATAAAGAAGTAGAGCAATCCCAGACAGCAAGCCGCATACCATTCAAGCATGAAGGTGTGGGTTCTAACACCAGATCACAACCAAGGCATGCTGAGGAGACAGGGGAGGGGCAGGTGAATTTAGAATGAGCAGTGCACGAGGGAGAGGATGAATAGCAGTTGTGTCCCCAAGACCAACTGCAGTGACTGGGGTTGCACTCCATCCCGCCAACTACCTTCTTCTGAGCTCTCCTTTAGAAAGAAATGGCCATGGAAACTACGCAGCACCTTCTTCACAAATGTTTGTGGACAAGTAGACCTGCATGGCCCAAGGGTTGGATGGTGGTAGCCGTAAGAATGCACCTCACAGACCTCTTACTACAGGGAGCATAATTAGCCGAGGGCCTCAGCTGCTGTCCTCTGAGATCCATCCTTGTGCTTGCGCCAAGGCTCGCCCCCACCCCCTCATCATCTTCTGCCAGTATTTGAAAACTAAGGAAAATACAAAGGCAGACTCACTCTGGAAAGACATGGGGCTCTTGTGCTAGCCAGTCTAAGTCACTTTCACCCAACCTTCTTTCCATTTATTCTTCGGCTGAGGTCAGATTTGGTATGACAATTTGATAGCTTTCTCAGCTTCCTCAACCCCGCCATATTTACATTCACACAAGCATTTTTCTGATAAAACGCTTGCACATTTAATCCGTATTCGCACCTCGTTAACTGAGGATCCAAACTAAGGCAATGGGTAACTAAAAAGAAATGTACATTATGAACTTGGGAGTGGATGGCTGAAATGGAATCGGGTCATTGGCATTTAGGAGGTGAAGAAAATGAGGTACTAGGTTTTGGTGTGAGTCATTCAAGTTTGATATGAACAATCCTGTAAGTGGAGGATGGTTGTAAAGTAAGGAAAATTGTAAAGGCAGTTGTAAAATTTTCAGTGACAATGAAAAGGGCTGTCCTGGAGAATATCTGCACCTAACTAAATCACAGAAGCTAAAAAAAGATCAATCAATTAATCAACCAATCAATCACAGAGGTTAGAGTGTAGTATAGCAAAAAGAATAAAGTTCTGTAAAATGTTTTACACAAAGAATCTTTATATTTTATGAATAAACATATAAATATATAGATGTATTTTGTACAGTTTTTTAAAAATTTTTAACGTTTAGTTTTGAAAGAGAAAGAGAGAGAGAGACAGAGCACAAGCGGGGGAGAGGCAGAGAGAGGGGGAGACACAGAATCCCAAGCAGGCTCCAGGTTCTGAGCTGTCAGCACAGAGTCCGACATGGGGCTTGAACTCACAAACCGTGAGATCATGACCTGAGCCAAAGTCAGACGCTTAACCGACTGAGCCACCCAGGCTACCCGTATTCTATACATTCTACGTAGAACATAGAATATATGTATAGAATACACTTAGAATATAGATAGATAGATAGATAGATAGATATAGATATATAATATATCTAGAGTTGCCTGGCTGGCTCAACTGGTAGGCCATGTGACTTTTGACCTTGGGGTTGTTAAGCACCCACATTAGGTTGAGGGATTACGTAAAAATAAAATCTTTATATATCTATACGACTCTAAGTCTGTATCTATCTGTCTATTTATCTACACTAGCGTAATGCAGTATAGAATAAGGTAAAAGGTAATTTGCTTATCAGGAACATGCATTCCAGCGATCCAGTTAGAAAAGTTTGGCAGTGATATTGACAACGAGTACACAAGTCAAGAATAACAAAAGTCAAAGCCAAGATAGGGCCAGATTCTGGGAAAACTTACGAGAAAAGAAGGTAGCGTAAAAGGGTGCTAGAGGTATGATTTAAGTAGCTTTATGGTTCCAAAGAAATTATAGCTTTTTTCCTGGTTAACAGACACTGATATTTTAAGATTGGTACATTTCGCTCTTTGCTGCCTAGTTAGACATCCTTGGCCTTTGCCTGGGATTTCAGACTGAACAGAGGAAAACCGTATTTTGCGCTATGAAATATCCATGATGTCTTTATTTTTGTTAAAATTAATTCAATACCCCTATTCCTTTGTATTTCTTCCCATTCAACATTTTGTGTAGCTTCTTCATCTTACTCATGGGACACAAACTCACCACATCAATCATGCTTTACATTTATTCAGTGCTTTGCAAAACATTCACATTCGGTATCTCATTCATGTTCACAAAAAGCAGAAAGTGAAAGGATTCATTTTCTCATTTTAAGGAAGAGGGAACTAAGTGTTAGAACATACTGGAACTTCTGACTCCAAGTCCTGTGGTCATTTTCACCAATGTACAGGTACTGAATTCACTTTCTTAAGCAAGTAAAGGTGTAAAAGAAAAAGTAGAAAACAGAATTTCTGCTTGTATTTCACAAATTATGATTCTGAATGATACTAAAGATGATTTCTTGAAAATAAGGATTAATTTATATATATTTACACGAAATAATACATTTATTTATTTGAGAGACTGATAGAGAGCCTGAGTGCATGCAGGGGAGGGGCGGAGAGAGAGAGAGAGGGAGAGAGAGAGAATCTCAAGCAGGCTCCATTCTGTCAGCACCGAGCCTGATGCAAGGCTCAATGCGGGGCTCGATCCCAGGAGCTGTGAGACCATGGGCTGAGCTGCAATCAAGAGTCAGATGCTGAACCCACTGAGCCACCCAGGCGCCCCTGAATTAATACATTTGAAGCTGTAAATTTCCAGTTCTGGCAGAGGATTTTGAATCACACTAGTCCTCGCAGAATTAATTGTAAACAGTTCAAAATACTGCTTAAAATATGAGGATCTACTTTTATCTTACACGTTTAGAGGTCAGAAGTCTGAAATGCATCTATCTCACTGTGCTAACCTCAAGGTGTCAGGAGTTTGTGTTCCTTTCTGGAGACTCGAGGGGAGAACCCGTCTCCTTGCCTGTTTCAGCATCCGGAGGGAGGCACCCACGTTCCCTGACTCATGACCTCCTTCCGTCTTCAAAGCCAGCAACGACTGGTCGAGTATTCCTCTTTTTCCACTTACATAAGGACCTTATGGTTACACTGGGCCGATCAGGATACTCTTTCAATCCCAAGGTCAGCTGATTAACAACGTTAATTCCAAATGTATCCTGAATTCCCCTTTGTCCTATTCCAGGTTCCAGTGATTAGAACGTGGACATCTTGGAGCACCTGGGGGGCTCAGTTGGTTAAGCATCCAACTCTTGATTTCTGCTCAGGTCATGATCTCATTGTTTCGTGAGTTTAAGCCCCAATTTGGGCTCTGTGCACTGACCCTGAGGAGCCTGCTTGGGATTCTCTCTCTCTCCCTCTCTCTCTGTCTGCCCCTCCCGCACTCACACACACTCTCTCTCTCTCTCTCTCTCTCTCTCTCTCTCTCTCTCTCTCTCTCTCTTAAAATAAATGAATAAACTTAAAAAAAAAAGAACAGGTACATCTTTAGGGGACCATTCTGCCGACCACACAAGGCCCACAATAGTCCATAAAGGCAGAGGAAGATGTTAAAGAATTCAACCTTTGAATGGAGGGAACTCAAGGGAGAAAGATTCACATTTGTATAGTTATTGGACTAAAGGCAACCGCGTCCATGCTGCATAGGAAGGCCATATGTTAAGCAGGAAGCTATGGTTATATTAGCTCGAGCAGAGGACCAAGTTGGGGCTGCCGGCGTAGCTGCTCATGAAGAAGGGAAATCACAGGGGAGGGAGCCACAGGGCGGAGAAAGAGCGCCCAAAACTACATATAAACTTCACCCAAATCCCCCGAATTCCTGAACTGCTTTTGAGTGAGGGAGACCACAAAGAAACAGCTGGAAGTCTGAAAGAACTAATCAGATATTTCAGGTAGTTTCCCGGGTAAGGGAGATGGGGGGCAAATTGTACTTTCTTATCTCCCAGGGAAAACCTCAGTATTCTTCAAAGATACAGGACAGAATCAAGATTTTCTACACTATTACAACGTCTCAGCAACAGTAGCTTGTCTCTAACTGAAACTTACTCCACGTGTCAGGAAATAAGAAAATAGTAAAGAAAATGGCAGTTAATAGAAGCCAATACCAAGATACCTGAAATGACATAATTAGGATACAAAAGCTTTCAATGAACACAATACGGATACGTCCAAAGTGGTGAAATATTGACACAGTGAGTGAAGAGAAAGCAAGTATTTATTAATGACAAATTTAAAACTATAAAAAATGGGCACCTGGGTGAAGTAGGGCTCTGTGCTGATGGTACAGAGCCTGTTTGGGATTCTCCTTCTCTCTCTCTCTCTCTCTCTCTCTCTCTGCTCCTTCCCTGCTCGCTCTCTCTCTCTCTCTCAAAATAAATGAAATAAGCTTTAAAAAAAAGTTAAAAAATGGGGGGGGGGAAGAGACCTGAATTCAGTCATCTGAAATCATTCACTGAATGAGCTTAATAGCTCAAAACTGGGCCCAGGAAATTAGAGAGTCAATTACTTGAAGGTAAATTGTTACAATCTATACAGTTTGTAGAAAAGAGAAAAATTCGTGATTAAAAAGAAATAAACAGAGCCACAGTGACCTGTGGAAAAATGTCAAATAACAAACACATGTCATTGGAGTTTTGGAAAGAAAGAGTGAGGTAGAAAATTTATTTGAATAAATAATAGCTGCAATTTCCCCAAATTTGTTGAAAAGTATCAACTTACAAGGTCAAGAAACTAAACAAACACTAAGGAGGATAAATTTCAGTGAGATGTAAGAGCAAATGAATTAAGCTAATATCATACTTTTAAAAAACACAGTAAGCAAGGCAGCAATGTAGAAAAACTTTGAGAAATCTCAGTGAAAGAAAGTGTGACGAAGCATGGTATGTTCATTCAAGCTGCCCTTCAATTATCAGGGCTCTAGAAAAACAGCTTTATACATACAAGAACCCGAGGATATTCTTTAAAAAAATTTTTTAATGTTTATTTTTGAGAGAGAGAGAGAGAAAGAAGGAGAGAGAGAGCAGGGAAGGAGCAGAGAGAGAGAGAGAGAGAGAGAGAGACAGAGGGACAAAGATAGGGACAAAGGAGGGACAGAGATAGACAGGGAGACACAGAATCCGAAGCAGGCTCCAGGCTCCAGGCTCCAGGCTCTGAGCTGTCAGCACAGAGCCCGACACGGGGCTTGAACCCACAGACCGTGAGATCATGACCTGAGCTGAAGTTGGATGCTCAACCGACTGAGCCACTCAGGCGCCCCTACACAAGGATCTTCTTTAACCATAAGTCTATTTTGAGACTGAACCCAGGCAAAACTTCAGAGAAAGGGATAGAAGGTAGACAATGAGCTTACAAATCCTATGTTCTATGACAAAGTAGCAGTCACCGACTGGCCAGACCCCAATAACTAAGGAGAAGGATTAGAATTTGCAGCCTTCACAGAGCACCTAAGATCCCCACTGCTAGTTGTGATCTCGAGGGGAGGGCACTGGATCCCATGATTAGACCATCTATCAGCCCATCGACGGCTGGGGAAACAGGACATGCTTTCGGGAGTTCATCTTCATCCAGCCCTCTGCCTTCGGGTCACTCTTGGTGTTATAGACTCTTTGGATTTGGACAACTGTATGATGACATCTATCCATCATTACTGTGTCATGCAAAATACTTCCATTGCCCTAAAAATTCCCTGTGTACCACGTATTCATCATTCTTTCCCCTAAACCCCTGGCAATCACTGACCTTTTCACTGTCTTCATGGTTCTACCTTTTCCTGAATGTGACAGATGCAATCATGCAGGCTGTAGCCTTTTCGCATTGGCAGCTTTTACTTTGTAATATGTATTTAAGTTTCCCCCATGTCTTCTGATAACCTGATAAACTCATTTGTTTTTAACACTGAATAATATTCCATTGTATCGATTTACCACATTTTATTTATCCATTCACCTATTAAAGGATATCCTCATTCATGAGGCTGCTATAAACATCACGCGCACGCTTTGGTGTGGGTATACGTGTTCCACTCATTTGCGTTAATACCGAGGAGTGAGATCGCTGAATCATCTGCTAAGACTGGGCTTATTTTATAAGAAACTTCCAAGCTGTCTTCCAAAGAGGCTGCACCATTTTGCATTCCAACCAGCAGGGGATGATAACTCCGTTGCTCCACATCTTCGTCAGCATTTGGTATTGTCGGTGTTTTAGATTTTGGCCATTCTAATAGGTGTATAGTGCTTTCTCATTTGCTGTTTTGATTTGCATTTCCCTAATGACATATCATATGGAGTAGTTTTTCATATGCTTGTTTGCTACCTGCATTTCTTCTTTGGCGAGGTCTTTTCAGATTCTTCATCACTGGTTAACACTGTACTAGAGGTGTTAGTCAATGAAACTAGACAAGGGAGGAAAAATCGATTTGAGGTATACTAAGTGGCAAAGCAGTGAAGCTATCTCTATTTTCAGATGCTATGATAGCACATCTAAAGATCTCTAAAGATTCAGTGATAAAACTAATTGGAACAATAAAAGCATTCCATAAGATACAGCAGGATATAAAATAAATGTAGAGAAATTATTAGCTTTCATATAGAAAACAATTGCTAGCTAGGGGAAATAATATTAGAGAAAATACCATTTTCAGCTGCATCAGAGATTACTTTCTTAGGAATAAAGCAAACAATGAGAAATGCAAAATTTATATGAAGACAGTGTTAAGACACTTGAAAGACACATAAGCAGACCTGGACGCACTGAAGGCCACACCCCATTCTTGGGACAGGAGGAATCAACATCATAAAGATGTTCCTCATCTCTGCTAAGGTACACATTTAATGTGATTCTAATAAGAGTACTTACTCACACTTAAATGGAACTTGATAAGTTGATAATAAAGACAAATGGATAATAAAATTGATATAGAAAACAATCCTGCAAGTCGAACTAGGACAATACAAAAACAGAAAACCTGCGGCGGGTGGGGGGGGTAGCCCCATCGGACTTCTCAACAGTCTCATTAGATAAATCAGAATAGATTTGTGACACGTGAATAAGAAGACCAATGTGAGAGAACAGAAATGCCAAGCAGTGATCATGATATGTCTGAAAATTTAGTATGTGATGAATGTGGCATTTCAAAACACTGGGGTAAAGGTGGACTTTTTAAAAAACAGTGCTGTGAAAACTGGTTAATGATTTTGGAAAAGATACAGTCATAACTACCTCACACCAAAATCAAGAATAAACGCTAGGCGTGCCTGAGTGGTTCAGTCTATTGAGCGTCCAATTTTGGCTCAGGTCACGATCCTGCAGTTTGTGAGATCAAGCCCCCACATCAGGCTTTCTGCTGTCAGCGCAAAGCCCACATTGGATCCTCTGACCCCTCTCTCTCTGCCCCACCCCCGCTTGGCTTGTACTCTTTCAAAAACAAATAAATATTTAAAAAAAAGAATAGACTCCAAATAGATTAGTTATCTAAATGTAGAAATTGAATGACACCAGTACTAGAAGAAAACATGGGTGAATTTCTGTCTATAGCTCAAAATCCAGAGACAACAAGTATTGATAACTTTGGCTATGTAAATATTCATAAAAACTGTTTCATGGTGAGACTCTTGAATACTGAAAACAAACTGAGGGGGGAAGGGGAAGGGGAAAAGGTAAAGGGGGGTGATGGTCTTGGTGGAGGTCACTTGTGGGGAAGAGCACTGGGTGTTATATGGAAACCAACCTGACAATAAACTATAAAGTTTAAAAAAAAAAAAAACTGTTTCATGGCAAAAAAAAAAAAAAAAGAATAAAGAAAAAGAAAGAAAAAGAAAGAAAAAGAAAGAAAGAAAAAGAAAACCCACCATAAATAAAAGGGAACTGCCAGACTGGGAATAAATCATTACATCACATGTGATATATAAAGAGTGAATATCCCTAATATTTGTGAACTTCTCAAAATCGAGGGGGAAAGAAACCCTTAAAATCTTGACTGAAAGAATGGAGAAAAGATATGAACAAAATGTTCACCAAAAAAAGATATAAAAATGGCCCTGAAGCATGTTGGAAGATGTCCATTCTCACTAACATTTGGAGAAGGGCAAATTAAAGCCATGCTAAGAAACAATCTGCCACCTATCAGAATGGCAAAGTTTTCTATTTACTTTTAGTTTTTAATTTTTACTTATTGTTATTTTTTAGAGAGAGAGCAAGTGTGAGCAGGGGAGGAGGCAGAGGGAGAGTGAGAAAGAGAGAGAGAATCTCAAGCAGACTCCCTGCTCAGCGCAGAGCCTGACACAAGTCTCGATCCCATGAACCTGGGATCAAGACCTGAGCCAAAATCAAGAGTCAGATGCTCAACCAACTGAGCCATGCAGGTGCCCCAAGAATGGCAAAAGTTTTTAAAACTAAGAACCTATGATGTTAGTGAAACTGCAGTAAAATAGAGATCTTCAAATACTGCTGGTTAGCATACAATTCTACTTTGGGGAACTCACCCTGAAGATGTATCTCCAAGAATAACAAAAATATTCACAAGGATATTTGTATTAGCATCATTTGTAATTACAATATATTGAAAACAACCGGAACTCCCACACAGAGAAGAGTGATTGGATAAATTATGGTAATCCATACATTCTGATATGTTACAGCTGTCAAAAAGGACATGAATGACTTTTGTAAAGAGATAAAAAGTTATCTCCTGGGGCACCAGGTGGCTCAATCCGTTAAGCATCTGACTTTTTTTTCTTTTTTAACATTTATTTATTGTTGACAGAGAGCGAGCGAGACAGAGCATGAGTGGGGGTGGGGCAGAGAGAGAGGGAGACACAGAATCAGAAGCAGGCTCCAGGCTCTGAGCTGTCAGCACAGAGCCCGACACCGGGCTCGAACTCACAAACCAACCGTGAGATCATGACCTGAGCAGAGGTCAAACGCTTAACTCACTGAGCCACCCAGGTGTGCCAACATCTGACTCTTGATTTCAGCTAAGGTCATGATCTCACCGTTGTGAGATGGAATCCAGCATCAGACTTCATGCTGGTCGTGTAGCCTGCTTGAGATTCTATTTATCCCTCTGCACCTTCCCTGGCTTGCTCTCTCTCTCTCTCTCTCTCTCTCAAAATAAATAAAATAAACAGTTTTTTAAAAAGTGATTTCCAAAATGTATTTGTAACATAAAAAGTAAGTGCAGAAGATTATCTATAATATGCTATAAAGAAAGGTGAGGTAAGAAAGGTAAATAAGAAATTACACACACACACACACACTAATTTCACAAAAAGAAAGGCAGAAAGAATAAACCAAAACTAATGAGGTCATTTATATAGAGAGTGGGTCAAAACATATGGAAAATGTTGGAATAATTAGAATGGGGAAGAAGGAGTGGGAGTGAACTTTCCCTAAGTATAATTTTTTGTACGCTACTGACTTTTAGATCCTGGTTAATATTTCTTAGAATCAATAGTAATGACACTAATAATAAAAATCCACAAAGATGAGGATCAGGACGCAGAATGAAATACAAACAGAATCAAATAACCTTACCTGTATTATAAGAGAGTCACATAACCATAATGTAGTGGGGGGAGAGGGGAAGGATAAAAACGAACTTTACTAACTTTGGGGAAAAAATACTAGGACTGTATTTCTAGGAGCAAAGACAAAAATGACCTTACTCAAACTGTAGTCAATAGGTTTTTTTCTTTTTAAGATTTTATTTTTTAGTAATCTCTTCACCCTACATGGGACTCGAACTCACAACCCCAAGATCAAGAGTCACAAGGTTCACCGACTGAGTCAGCCAAGTGCTCCAGGTTTGTTTTTCATAGGAGTATATGCTATCAATTTTCAAATTACTTCAAATGTATTCTAGACTTCAGCAAAAAAGTAAAAATATTGTGTATGAAGAGTGATACATTTCTCACTGTCAAAGAAAGGAACGATAAATAAAGAAGAGATGAACCTGTGATATTTATTTGAGTACAATTGACAGTTTCAGTATGAGCTCATGGTTTTTAATAAATATACAGAGAAATGTAGAAATTGATAAGACATATGTATGCATAAATACATACACATCTTATCTCTGACGGTTGAGACATCCTGCTAACGAGGACACTCTAGTATCAATGAACACAATTAGTACCCAGGTCTTGGGTTCTAATTATCACGAACTGGCAAAAGCGATCGGGCATTTGGAGAAAAGTAAAACATGAACCTGAAATATCTTGTGAAACCAAATAATAAGGAAGTGCACAAAAAATAAGGGCATGTGAAAAGGACAAAAGAGCCAAACTGAAGGGGCTCTCAATGGCCCAATCTGGGACGATGCAAGCAATAAAATAAATAATAATAATGTTTGTTCATTTGTTTTGTTAAATTCCACATGTAAATGAAATCATATGGCATTTGTCTTTCTGTCAGATTTATATTTCACTTAGCATGATACCCCTAGGTCCATCGATATTGTCAGAGAAGAGGGGGTGGAGGGATGGGTGAAATACGTGAGGGAGACTAAGAGATACAAACTTACAGTTATGAAATAAGTCACAGGGATAAAAAGTACAGCATAGGGAATACAGTCAATAATATTGTTATAACGTTGTATGGTGATAGATGGTAACTATACTTATGTTCTTTTAGTTTATTTCTTTTGTGTGTGTGTGTGTGAGAGAGAGAGAGAGAGAGATCACGAGCAGCAGAGAGAGTGGGAGAATCTTTTTTACCTTTTAATTAATTAATTTTTAAATATAATTTATTGTCAAATTGGCTAACATACAGTGTGTACAGTGTGCTCTTGGTTTTGGGGGTAGATTCCCATGATTCATCGCTTACATACAACACCCAGTGAGAGCGAGAGAATCTTAAGCAGAGACCATGCCCAGTGTGGAGCCTGACACGGGATTCGATCTCACACCCATGAGGTAATGACCTGAGCTGAAATCAAGAGTCGGCTGTTTAACTGACTGAGCCACCTGTAACTATAGTTATTGACGTGAGCAATGCATCATGTATAGAACTGTCAAGTCACTGTGTTGCACACGTGAAACTAATATTCATGTTAATTAAAAACATTAAATTGCATTCTGTAAAAGAAAACAAAACTCCATAAGTTTCTAGAGTGATAAAGAAACACTTTAGTAAGTAAACGGGAGAGAAGGGAACGTTCTTCCTTACACTATAACTGCACGTAATAAAAATAGAAACAATGGTTGAAATAGAAAAATAACCATTTGCAAACACCACGGTACTAACTG
This sequence comes from Cryptoprocta ferox, assembly GCA_028646485.1. NCBI lineage: Eukaryota > Metazoa > Chordata > Mammalia > Carnivora > Eupleridae > Cryptoprocta > Cryptoprocta ferox. The sequence goes on along the minus strand of CM053579.1, from coordinate 9,566,905 downwards.
TTTCAGACAAGAAGCATCAAAGGATGCTAAAATTAGTAGGCAATGTATGGTGAAAAATGGGATAATTACATAGGCTTGTAGTATCGGCCTCAGGAGGCTGATGATAAAGTTAAAAAGAGTAACTTTATGGTGGAGACATCTAGCAGCCAGTACCTTAACCAAATGCCCACAGTTAACACTGCCACCAATGGTTATGAATCAACACCATGTGCTCCTCATATGATGCACTGGGAAGGATATAACATCATTTACGTGGCATTGCTGCCAAGAATTCACAAGATGAACGTAATCATGACGAGACCTCGTACAATCCCAAACTGTGGGGCTTTCCACAAAATAGCTGGCTGGCCAGTATTCAGGTATGCTGAAGTCACCAAATACAAATAAAAGACTGAGGACCTATTTAAAAATAAAGGAGCCATGAAAACGAAATACAATGTCTGATCTTGGATTGAATCCTGGACTAGAAAAAGATACGGGCAGGATAATTGGTGAACGTTGAATCAACAATGGTAGTTTTCTGATGTTGATAACTGTCCTGTGATTTTGTAAGATGTTAGCATTTGGGAATCGGGATGATGTATACATAGTTACAAAAATGTTGTAATTATAGTCCAAAGTGTAAGTCTGAAAGATTAAAAATGGCAAAAATTTCTATAATTAATTCAACAAAAGGCAGGCCAGAAAAACAGGAACAAAAAGCAAATGTGTGACAAGTAGAAAACAAATAGCAAAGTGGTAGACAACAGTCTGACCATATCTCTATATATTAAATGTAAGTGGACTTAACACTCCAATTAAAATTCAGACTGTCACACTGGATAAAAGAATAATATCCAACTATATGTGTTTGCTAAGAGATGGACTTTAAATATAAAAACACAGCTCAAAACTAAAATGATTTATTTATATACTTTGGATATTAACCCTTTATCAGATATGTCATTTGCAGGTATCTTCTCCCATTCCGAAGGTTGCTTTTTAGTTTTGTTGATTGTTTCCTTCACTGTACAAAAGCTTTATATCTTGAAGAAGTCCCAATAGCTTATTTTTGCTTTTGTTTCCCTTGCCTCAGGAGACCTATCTAGTAAGAAGTTGCTATAGCCAATGTCAAAGAGGTTACTTACTGCCTGTGTTCTCCTCTAGAATTTTGATTGTTTCCTGTCCCACATCTAGGTCTTTCATCCATTTTGAATTTATTTTTGTGTGTGGTGTAAGAAAGTTGTCAAGTTTCATTCTTTTCCATGTTGCTGCCCAGTTTTCCAATGTATAAAACTCAACACCCAAAAAATAAATAGTCCAGTAAAGAAATGGGCAGAAGACATGAATAGACACTTTCTCAAAGAAAAGCACAGATGACTAACAGACACATGGAAAGATGCTCAAAATCACTCACCATCAGGGAAATGCAAATTAAAACTACAGTAATATACCACCTCACACCTCTCAGAATGGCTAAAACCAACAACACAGGAAACAACAGGTGCTGGTGAGGATGCAGAGAAAGGGGAACCCTCTTATATTGTTGGTAGGAATGCAAACTGTTGCAGCCAGTCTGGAAAACGGTATGGAGGTTCCTCAGTAAGTTAAAAATAGAACTAACATAGGACCCAGCAAATGTACTACTAGGTATTTACCCAAAGGATACTAAAATACTGATTCAAAGGGACACATCCACCCGATGTTTATTGCAGTGTGATCAACAATAGCTTAACTATGGAAAGAGCCCAAATGTCCATCAACTGATGAATGAATAAAGAAGATGTGGTACATATATATGATGGACTATTACTCGGCGATCAAAAAGAATGAAATTTTGCCATTTGCAATGACTTGGATGGAGCTAGAGGGTATTATGCTAAGTGAAATAAGCCTGTCAGAGAAAAACAAATCCCACAGGATTTCACTCATGTGGAATTTAAGAAACACAACAGTGAACATGGGGAGGGGGGAGAAGAGAAAGGCAAACCAGAAAACAGACTCTTAACTACAGAAAACAAACTGATGGATACCAGAGGGGAGGTGGGTGGGATGATGGGCTAAATGGCTGATGGTTATTAAGGAGGGCACTTGTGATGAGCACTGGGTGTTGTATGGAAGTGATGAATCACTAAATTCTACACCTGAAATGAATATTGCGCTGTATAACTGAATTTTTAAAAAAAGGTGAAAAAAAAGAAGCCAATGGGAAAAAAAAAAAAACCCTAAAATGATTAAAAAAGATACATCAGGCAAACAGTAAGAAGAAAACTGGAGGGATTATATTCATATAAGTCAAAGCAGACTTCAAGATAAATTGACCTTCATAGAATCCTATGCCAAACATCAACAGAATGAACACAGTTGAAATGTGCATAGGCTATTCATCAAGACTGACCATATTACTTCAAAGGATTCCAATGATACAGAATATGTCCTCTAACCACAAAAGAATAGTTAAAAATCAATAATACTATCTAGAAAATCCTCAAATAACTTGCACATTAACAAAACACATGCTTCTAAATACCTCCTCAGTCAAAGAAAAATCAAAAAGGATATTAGAAAGTATACTTAACTGAAAAAAAAAAAGAAAACACAACATTAAAACGTATGGGTTTGTAGCTAAAGCAATGTCTAGAGAGAAATTTATTTGTTTGAGTGCCTAAATTAGAAACAAACAAAAGAAATCTAGGTTTTCATGATAAGAATCCAGATAAAGTAGATCACATAAATTCAGAGTAGAAGGAAGGATATAATGAAGTAAAAAGAAGTAAAAAGAAAAAAAACAGTAAAAAAGCCAAAATTGTTTCCTCGAGAAGATCAATAAAATTGATTGCCCCCTAGCAGACTGGCTGAGGAAAAAAAGGGAGAAAATAAAAATTTCCTATATCCAGAGTGAATGATGAGATATCACCATATATCCTACATGTATTAAAAGCATGATAAAGAAATGTTATAAACAAGTTTATGCCAGTTATTTTAACAACTTAGATGAAATCAAAACATTTGTTGAAAGACACGTCACCAAAACTGTTAAAAATGACACAGAAAATCTGAATGCCCCTATATCTATTAAATAAACGGAATAATTTGATCAAAACCTTCCCACAAAGAATACTATGGGCCTAGATGATTTCGCTGTTGGAATCACAAAACAGAGAAATGATACCAGTCTTATACAAATACTTTCAAAAATAGAAGGGGAGAAAGAAAATATTTGGCAACTCATTTTACAAGGCCAGCATAACCCTGATACCAAAACTGAAGAAAAAATTACAGTAAAAGAAATGACCAAACAATACCATCTGAATACAGATGCAAAAAAAAAAAAAAAAAAAAATCACAAGCAAATCAAACCCAGAAATATATTGATAGTATTTTACGACCAAGACCGGATTATCCCCAGGAATGCACAATTGGTTTCATATTAGAAAATCAATCAGTGTGACTAACTGTATTAGAAGAATAAAGGAGCCCGGATGGGTCAGTTGGTTAAGCAACTGACTTCGGAACAGGTCATGATCTCACGGTTCGTGAGTTCGAGCCCCGCGTCGGGCTCTGTGCTGACAGCTCAGAGCCTGGAGCCTGCTTCGGATTCTGTGTCTCCCTCTCTCTCTCTGCCCCTTCCCCACTCGCGCGCTGTCTCTTTCTCTCTCTCAAAAAATAAACATTAAGAAAAAAGAATAAAGGAGAAAGCCATTTGATCACTTATATACATACAAAAAACAGGATTTGACCAAATTCAATTCTGTCCATGACAAAAACTTCCAGCAAATTTAGAAGGGAATTAACTGAGATTGATCAAAAGACAAACAAAAAAAATGACAGCTGTAATCATGCTTAATGATGAAAGACCACACACATTTCCCTTGGATTAAAAACAAAGATGAAATTGGAATCTCTACTATTGATAACATAATAATGTGATTTTGTTTGCTGATTCTTTATTTGTTTGTTTATTTTGAGAGAGATGGAGTGAGTGGACACGCACAAGCAAGGAAGGGGCAGAGAGAGAGAGAGAATCCTAGGCGGGTTCTGCAAAGATAGCATGGAGCCTGATGTGGGGCTCAAACCCACGAATCACGAGATCATGACCTGAGTTGAAGTCAGATGCTCAACTGACTGAGCCATCCAGGTGCCCCTGAGTTTGCTGATTTTGATGACAGTAGTGTTGCTATCTAAGAGACTGTCACTGTTTTTAGGAAATATACGCTGAAATATTTCAGGAAAACGGGCACAATATCTACCTATAGCTTAATGTCAAATGATTCACTGAAAGTGGAAAGAGGGAAAAATAAGTGGAAAGAGGGACAGAGGGACAGAGGGACAGAGGCACAGAGAAGGAGTGCGAGGCGCAATGATAAAGCACCTGGGGTGAAAATACAAAGAACTGGTAAATCTTGGTAAAGTGTAGAACAAGAGTCTTTGTCAAATTATTGCAATTTATCTTTATGGTTTAAAATATATTAAAATAAAAAGTTAATGAATTCTGTTCTTAGTAGAGTGTCTGGTCTACTGAGGCCAGTTAATAAAGGATGGGCATCATTATGAATAATGAATAAGTGAATTAATTTGAACAGGAGTAGAAACAAACAAAAAAAAAAGGGTGAAACTAGTTGATTCACCAATATGATAACTCTGAATCAAAGATATTAAATGTCATCTATTTTCCCAAAATGTTTACATGACTACCACATCAATAATCAGTTTAGTGAATTGTACTCAGAAATTGAAATCTCTAAGATCTTAGGATTAATAATTTTTCTTTCAAATATATATTTTTTTATTTTAGAAAGAGACAGAGAGCACATGCAGAGAGAATCCCAAGCAGGCTCCACCCCCAGCACGGAGCTCCCACACAAGGCTCAATCCCACGACCCTGGGATCATGACCTGGGCCTAAATCCAGAGTTGGATGCTTAACCGACTGAGCCACCCAGGCGCCCCCAAATTACTTATTTTTTTAATTAAATTTTTAAGTAGGCTTCGCACCCAGTGCGGGGCTCAATGCAGGGCATGAACTCATGACCCTTGATCATGACCTGAGCTGAGATCAAGAGTTGGTCGCTTAACTGAACTGACCCACCCAGGTGCCCCCAGAATGTGAGCGATTTTATCTCCTGCCTCATTATCTTCTCTTGCTCTAAGTGACTATGGTAAATCAGTATATTTTAGTAGAGAAGTGTTATTTCTTTTTCTCAAACTGTGTTTTCAAAATACTTGCTCTTATTATTACATGAAATTTAACAAAATCTGTAATTGGTCAACAATTGTAGATTTTTCTCTCACTTGGGCAAAATGAAAGTTGAAATGTTCCTCTATGAAAACACTGTTTTGTACAATTTATCAATCTCAGTTTTTCTTTGGAGAAATGGATCATTAAGTGCCCACTCTATGAAACACGAATAAATACCCCATTATGGGAACAATTCACACTGCAAAATCAAACAAATATTTCAACTCAAATCGGAAAATGAATGTAGTTCCAAAGACTACTTGAAAAGAGAAATTAAGGTCAACGTGGTAGCAAATGAGGTTTAAAATGTTTGTCTGGAAATCAATAGAGCTGCTCTATAGGTAAGTATGCATTTAATACTATGTGGAAAGAAATAGAAATAGTGGATTCGAGTGAGGAATTGCACTGCAAGTATGTGGGATCTCAAGGAATAATCTGCCCACCCTTCTTCTATTGTCAGGGAACATTTGAGTGTATAGTATGGACCTTGTTCTTGTTTTTCTCTATACTGATATTAAAATGTTGTTAATGCCAATGTAAATTGGTTCAACTTCCCTAGGAATTAATCTGACTATATATATATATATATATATATATATATAAGTACCTTATAAATTTTAAATGTATTGACCCTTCCAATGTTCCTTCGGGGGACTTTTCTTAAAATAAGAGCCCCACATGAGGACAGTGCATTCTACAGAAAAATGTCCACTGTGACCTTATTTATTATAAGAAAAAATGGAAGCGGTCCAAATGTTTAATAGTACCAAATGGTTATACAACACTGGTATTAGTAATCATAATATGAATTCACCATACTTTGATGGTTTCCCCATATTTTGGTCAATATTAAGTATAGCATACATTATATATATATATATATATATAATGTATATATATATATATATATGTATACATACACACACACATATAAGCCCATAAAAAGGTTTGGAAAGACTTCTTTAATAGCAGCTTTACTCATCATAGCCAAACCCCGAAGCAATTCAAATGTCTATCAACAGGTGAATATATAAATAAATTTTGCTCTATCAATACAGTTGAGCACTGCTACCAAAGAAAAAGGAACAAACTATTGGCATGGCAACAATATTCACAAGTCTCAAAAACATACTGAAAGAAGCCAGACACAAAAGAGTATATACTATACAATCACATTTATATGAAATTCTAGAAGAGACAAAACTAACCTATCTTACCATGAAGTAGATTGTTGATTGCCGAGGGCCGGAGATGAGGGAGATTGAATTCAATGGGGCATGAGGGAAGTTTCTGGGGTGATGGAAATTTTCTATAGTTTGGTAATGGTGTGATTTTATAGATGTATAGAGCTGACAAAACATTGAAGTATACAGTTGAAGTGGGTTCCTTTTATTGTAAGTAAATTATTTTATAAAAATTAAGAGACATAAAAACCAGTCTTTTCATTTCATTGTTCTCATATTACCTGAATGAAATTTACCGCTTCTGAAGGGAAACTGTTCATCCTCTCCTTACCTATCTTATCTAACAGCCGGGTCATTTCTAAAAAATCTTGGAACAGCCATGCCCTGAGAGAATTTTTTGTAATGTGTGGATGCTCTGTTATAATATCAAATTAGATTGTACTGAAAAATAAAGCACCGCAGTCATGTGTAACTCAAAGGCTATTTCCTAACACCAAAGGCTATTCCCTAACACCAGAGGCGGTTTTCAATGGTCTGCATGGCGAATTAGTTTCGTAGCCTCTATTCACATTAGGAATCCAGTTTTTATTTCTCTCGATGCTGGAAGAATGACAGTGCATGTCAATCAACTTCGTTCATTGCTTTCTACACGTGTCCTCCTGATTCAGATATTCAGAAATCTTACGGAGGGAAAGAAAATAGGCGTTGCATTCTAAGTAACCATACCAGGAGAAAACGATGAGAATGTCGTCATTTTGGTGAATAACCTTCACAAGATAACCCTGTGTATTGGGTACCTTTCGCATTTTTTTAAAGATTTTATTTTTAAACAATCTCTACACCCAACGCAGGCCGCAAACCCATGGCCCTGAGATCACGAGTTGCATGCTCTACTGACTGAGCCAGCCAGGCGCCCTGGCATTTTCTGCATCTTGAAGCCTTGCATTTTCCTATCAGTCTACCAGAAATCTATTATCATCAAGCGAGGACATACTTAATAGGATAGAGTACTCTTTCTGCTTGATATAAAGATGTTCACATATGTATGCAGTCTGCCCTATGCATGTGGGCATGCGTATGTGTGCACATAGGTATGAACACATGTGCACCTGCACATGTGTATTAGAGAAATGATCAGCAATCTTACCTTATTTCTTCTTTTAGAATTCTAATTACTTAGTGTACTTTGGGGTTTTGTACTTAAAGAATGTGGGACAGAAGGCATTTTCAGCAATTTTTGTTGAAATAATGCAGGTGATCTACAAATTTAACAGCCATTTATTGGGCATCTGTTAATGTGTGTGCTTTCAAAGGACCAATGGATGAGAGACTTGTTTGGGAATATATAGAATTCAGGGTTTCCTGAAAAAATATATAATACTGAAACTACCAGATATGTATTGTGTGAGACTTAGTAGGGGTCATAGAGAATATGCAGGTACCCTTCTGCAATAGCCCCACGTAGTGTCCACACAGGCACTTATTCGACACGTGTAGTGACTATGAACTTGCTAACTCTTAAAATACCTCATTCCATCATTGGCCAGCTGTCTGTTAGAAAATATTTTTCTTATATCAAATCAAAATCTATTGCTCTGTGACTTCTACACACTAGTTTGAGTTATTCCCTCAGGGACCATAGGAAATATAAATCTAAGTGTATTTTTTCTTTGAAAGTATTTTTCACATTAAGCTTTCACTGTATTGAAATGATAAGAGGCTAAAACAACCTTTATTCATACAGTCACTATCACTGAGAGAAATCTTAATTTTTATGCTCAAAAAAGTATGCCATTTCCTTCCCAGAGACTATGAAAGAGCCCATGTTTTGAACATTTAAAATGTCAAATACTGAGTGAAGTCAGTACTTAAAGTAGATGGATTTGATTTTTATAAAAGGAAGAAAAAGAAATTAAGGAGAATAGTGCATATATTGACTATCTATTGGGCACTTGGAGCTATGCTAACTACTCACACATCTACTACCGCGTATTGACAAACGGTGCTGTGAGGTCCTATTGCATTTCCATTTTTCAGACGAGGAAAGCAAAGTTCAAATAACTGATACTACTTTTCAATCTGTTTGAATTTCCCCTCAGGACTCCTCCTGCGATTTGCTTAGCACTGTACTCACCTCCATGGTCTGCCCTTTTTCTTTAGTCACCAAGCCTGGCCTCAAAGTTTAGCTCCCCTTGTTAACAGATGTCCTCCCCTGCGCTTTTTGAGTCACTGGCTACCTGAACTCCCAACAGCAAGGAGTGTCTGAAATTGCTGGTGCTTTCGTGTGACCTCGTCAATGTCATGGGAGCTCATATTCTCACCAAGCTGTAGCTTTCTCTGTGACCTTCAGTGTGTTGGACTCGTTCGAAAAGCTAGGCTCCTACGCAGAGTCCTATTCTGAAGTTGGGATGACTTTACTGGAGCCCTAGCTAGCTCTTGTCAACCTCTTTTGCCTGGACAGCAGGCCTACTCCCTGATTATCACTAGTTGCTTTCTGGGGATCTTGCTCCAAATACGTTCATCACCCAATAATCACAGAGCTGTTAACCAACTGCCAATATTCATTTAATCAGTAATTAAATATGAACCAAGTATCTACTACGCTAGGACTGGGGATGAAGACCTATGTAGGAGCTCTCCGTCTACTTAAGTGAGGGCAGTAGCACCCATTATCAATCGTCTGTTCCCGAATTAGGGAGAGAGTTCAAGGATGGTTTCCAAGAGGAGGTGATACTTGTAACAGAGTCTGGGGATGAAATATACAGCTTATTTAGATAAAGAAAGGGTGTGAAAGACCTTTGAGAAGAGGAAAACAGCACATACAGAGCCCCCATGCAGGAAATGTGGCTAATGCCCGGAAATATAGTGGTGGGGAAGAAATGTTAGGGATGATCAGAGAAGCGAGCAGGTGCCAAGTGACACAGGACTTGTTCTCATGCTCAGGAGTTTGGACCCAGTGCCCTGGCATCACACAGAAACACTTCCTTTCATATCTTATCTGTGGCCTAGAAACGCTTGGACCTCAACTCTAGAATTCTAGGTCTACTGCTGGGGCATTCTTTTCAGCCGCACTCCCCACCGTGATTCTGCACCCTACTAGACTTTGGAGACCGAGCTGCCTCCTTGCCTCCGTTCATCACTGTGGTTGAGCTCCTGCGACACCATCCAGTGCATCAGGGCCGCCTCACTCAGAAGGTAACTTGGGAAGGTTTGCCCACTTATTGTAACTGTTAAGGGTACTCTGCAATGTTCATCGAGGGGATGAAAAAGAAGAGATTCATATGTTCCAAAGAGAATATTGACAAATAACTTCACTTGCAGATTTTATAATAGTTTTCATTTTGAGGAAAAATATTCCTTTAGCTCAGAGCAACTGGACAGGATAACAAGTCCAATGTGTAGGTGCGTGTGCATGTGTCTGCATGCGTGCGTGCATTTTGATTTTTCTGGACAGAAAGGGAAAAAGCAATCTAGGCTATCTGGTTTTCAGCACAAAAATCCTGGCAACCATTGGGGTTGGGCCTGGCTAGGGGACTGGGATGACCAGAGGCTGGAATACCACGTATCCCAGTGAGAGCTCCATTTACAGTATTCACGACAGTCTTACCTTAAGGCTGAATTCAACTCACCGCTGCATTTAGGAGATAAGTAAGCCCCTTAAAAACTGCCTGAGCCATCAATTCAAAGGAGTGGTGGTGAGAGAGATTTGGGTCATTTAAATGATTTGAAATACTATATAACATATTAGCTATTTAGTTCTCCAGTAATGGTCCCTTGGCATTCTCTAGAAGCAGGCACTGCAGAAAGCCTTGCGTTTGGGGAGCAATCTGTGAATCTGTTAAGCTATTCATAGCCACACCACTCTTAAGCCCACTTTCTGCCAGTCTTGTTTACTGTGTATTATAACATTTAGTAAGAAAAGGAAATCCAGCTCTTTGGTGGTGTTAATGTCGGTGTTAAGTTTTTAAATGGAAAACATCCGGTTTCCATGTGTTTAATCGTGACTGCCATGCAGGGGTGAAAAAGAACTAATCATCCTCACTTTTCTCTCTCTTCTCTTTCTGTCACCCCAGTGTGGAGGGGAGAGTTTACCTAGAAGGAGGGTATACAATAACATAAAAATAAAACCACGCAGTGTTTTGCTTTTAAATGATGTCATTTCAGGGGTGCCTGGGTGGCTCAGTCAGTTAAGTGTCGGACTTCGGCTCAGGTCATGATCTCGCGGTTTGTGGGTTCGAGCCCCGCTTCGGGTTCTGTGCTGACAGCTCAGGGCCTGGAGCCTGTTTCAGATTCTCCCTCTCTCTCTGCCCCTCCCCCACTCGTGCTCTGTCTTTCTCTCTCTGTCTCAAAAATAAATAAATTATATAAAAAAATTAAATGATATAATTTCAAGATTTGGTGGGTGGGAGGTAGGGAAGAAAGACTGTCCATAGCCAGTATTCCTCGCATCAGTCACCTAAGAATTTCCTCATGCTACATCCCTGGAATGTTACTTAGCCCAGAAAATACAGTGTGGATCCATCCCATATCGCACTCACCCTAAAAGCTGATCCTACTTGATCCTGAGATTGTAGTCCAGGATCAAGGATTGACTAGTACTACACTGACCTGCTTACCCCAGTTCCCAGTGCTTACATAGTTATAGCCATTCTTGTTCTAAAAAGGATTTATAGCCTTTTCCCAAAGTACATACAAAACAATAAATTAAACCATACAAACTAATTTGTTTAGTTCATGTTTTGGGCATGAAAAAATTCGTATGTACACACATACATACATACATACATATATATTTAATCAAAGTTCCAGAGGACAGCACCTCTCATTAGAAGTTGTCTTTAGGTGGAGAGATTATGAGTTATTTTTACATCTATTTTACTATACCTTATAATATTTTGTGCAATGCACAGGTATTACTTTTCAAAATACAACAGATTGTTTAAAGAAAGTGAGAAAATCTGTGCCAAGAAAAATTAAAGAACAACATAACATGAAGCCAGGGTTGAGGTTACTACCCAAACTACATTCCACAAGTTGTCGTGAACTGGCTTTCTTCATTTGACAAATATTTTTATTCATCTACCATTTGCTAGGAACTGAGGGCTACAGAGTTAAAGAAGAAAAATGCTTTCTCTGTCTTCATAGATTACTCTCTAGTGGAAGAGGCAGATATTAATCAAATAATCATACAAATAAATGAAAATAGGGGTGCCTCGGGGGCTCAGTCAGTTGAGCATCTGGCTTTGGCTCAGGTCATAGTCTTACTGTTTCGGAGTTTGAGCCCCACATCAGACTTTGCTGCTGTTAGCACAGAGCCCACTTGGGATTCTCTGTCTCCCTCTCTCTGCTCCTCCCTCTCTCTCTTAAAAATAAATAAACATTAAGAATAAACAAGTAAGTGAAAATGTACATTTGTGATTAGTAATATGGAAGGATGTGTAATTATGCAAACCTATAATAAAAGAAGTAGGTTGTTTGGTCTGGAAGTTATGTTATTCAATGACTAATTAATTGAATACGACACTTTGCTATTTGTGAGACCTCTACTTGCCTCTGAGCTACCTAATAGCCAAAGGAAACAAGAAATACGATTGCTTGCATGATTCATTCCCAAGAGAAGCATAACTATTTTTAGGATGAAGCCAAAGGTTTCATAAGGGACCTTGAAAAGATAACACTCATCAACAGCATTGGCTATCACCAGGGATAGGGTCCTTCTCTTGCATTGCCAGAGTTTCTTTCCCAAAATCTCAATGGCTCAAAGATTATGTAAGAAATCTGAGGATTACTGTTCCTACAATTTCATTTCCACGAATTGCATCCTATCTGGACATCAGCCCATTACTCGATGCTTCCTCCCTGGGTAGGTGCTTTGCTTAGACCTCCCTTTGGGATTTAATTTTTAGCACTGTCACAGAATGTTTTCTTCCCTAGAATTGCTGGCGTCGGATTAAATAACCTTGTTGAAACATGCCTGTATCTTAAGCAAGCTCTTAATGAAACTTAATGAAACAGTATTAAGGACAACAGTCATTCTCATTAATGAGCAAGTACTTACTAGGCAACAGTCCCTGTGCTAAGTACTTTATATACAATATTTAATCCTACTATAACCAGATAATGTAGAAAATTATTCTTGTCTCTATTGTTAGGATGAGGAAATTGAGACATAAAAATGGAAAAGTCACTTGCTCAAAGTTACACATCTATTATATGGTCAAGCCGAGCTGTGACCCAAAGGTCATGCCTCAAATCACCGAGCTCTCTCTAGTGCCTGTGGTTATTAGTAATCTGCCAATGCCTGTTTGCCATGCACGGCCCTCCCAGGACTGGCTCAGCTCTTAACATCTGCCATTATTCATACACTAATTCATTCATTCATTCATTCATTCACTCATTCACTCAACGAATATTTATTGAGGGTGTCTTATGAGCAAGCAGTATGCTACCATTAAGGATATGACAATGAACTACATAGATATAGGCAAACATGCTGACACAGACTCACTCAAGCATGTAATTACAAACTGTGATAAATGCTGTGTTGTCGACACAGGAGAACCCAATATAACGTGTGAAGTTAGGGACTTGAAACGTGAAGAATGGATAGTAATTAAATTGGCCAAAGTGTGGCACATGGCCTGAAGTGCACAATTGCAGAGTATTTTAAGTGGATGGAATAATTTGTGAAAAAGCTTTGACATTGTAAAGAATGTAATGTACCCAGTTGAGGAAATTAAATAAAAGCAGCATGGTAGGAATAAGGGAACACTGAAGAGAGGAGTCTAACATGAGGTAGGAGGCTTTGGTAAGGGTCATACCTCTGCTCATGTAAGTACTCTGAGTAGAAAGGATTATGGTAGAAATTGTGTGTGGGTTTTTTTTTAATGTTTTATTTCTTTTTGAGAGAGAGAGCACAAGTGGTGGAGTGGCAGAGAGAGAGGGGGACAGAGAATCTGAAGTGGGCTATGCAACAGCGGTGAAACCGATGCAGGGCTCGAACCCACGAACTGCAAAATCATGATCTGAGCCAAAGTCGGATGCTTAACTGACTGAGCCACCCAGGGGCCCCAAAACTGTGGGGGTTTTTTTAATCAGAAGAGGAATGGAAAGCTATGGATGAGTTTGAAGCAGGTAGATACCATGCACAGATTTGTTTGTTTTGTTTTGAAACTGGTAAATAGTAGTGGAAAACATTAGAAAAAAAAAAACAGAAATAGAAGTGGGGAAACTACAGGAAGTTGAGTGGCTGCAGAGGTCCTGACTCTATTCTTTTTATTAATTCAGATACAGTTAACATATAACACTGGTTAAATTTAAGGTGAAGCATGTTGATTGAAGACATTTCCATATTGCAATATGTTTACCAGTACAGTGTTAGCTAACACCAGGTCAGAAAATCAGAAAATTATCATTTCTTTTTTGTGGTGAGAACATGTAAGATCATTAAGTCTTGGGGCACCTGGGCCACTCAGTCAGTTAAGCATTCGGCTCTTGATTTTGGTTCAGGTCATGATCTCACGGTTCCTGAGTTCAAGCCTCGCATCAGGCTCTCTGCTGTCAGCAAACAGCCCACTTTGCATCCTCTGTCCTCTGTCTCTCTGCCCCTTCCCTGCTCACGCTCACTCTCTCTCTCTCTCTCTCTCTCAAAAAGAAACATTAAAAGAAAAAAAGAACAGTCTCTTGGCGACACTGAAGTACACAACATAGTACTGCTATCTATCATCACTATCTATCATCACTATTAAATCTCCAAAACTTATTCATCTTCTAGTTGCAAGTTTCCACCCTATGACCATTCCCCTTCTAATGGCTGGATTATCCACTTGCATATCTCCACCTTGAATAACCCAATAGCTTAGACATACCTGTTACAAATAAACTAATTAATTCAGTCAAATAACTGGTTACTTTGGAAGTAATCTGACTAGCAATTAATGAAATAGTCACAGAGTAGGGTATGCAAAACCGTGTGATCTAAGTTGCTAAGTGGTGGTGGGGGGTGCATATGCATTATTATGGCATTATGGAGGCGGTGTCTGGGCACTGCTAGCTGCAGATTGAGTTTTCCCATGCTTCTCAATCTCTAGGCACAAGCATCCATCCTCGGGCCCCATGCCTAACGCACGGCAGGGGTTTATTGATTGTACTGTTTGGTTAAAGCAGAAGGAACATTGAGATCTCACTGTTAGATTATTCACAGAAATTTCTTACAGACTGGACAATATTGTAACCACTCTGTAACATCTTTCTAGAATAATGCTTTATAAACAATGGCTATTCCACAAATATTTGTTGAGCAAATTTGCATTAGTTTATTCTCTGAATCCCCCACCAAGTATTGTACAGCTCTTGCTTTATTTGGTAGAAAGTTATGGGGTAGGAGTCAGAAGCAGGGAGGCTTTAATCAACACGGTATCTCTTGTACATTCATCCTATTTGTTTTATGTCTATGATTTGCATATCTAAGCTTCACTAGGCTGTGACTTTAAAATGAGGTCACATTGGGTTTATTTCCTTATTAAACATTAATGCTCCATTTTAACAGCTCAGCCCTCTACTGATTCAAATGTAGGAATCCCCTCAACCAAGTACACGGCATTGTTTCCGGTGAGCTAGAAACAAGTATCATGCATATGTTCACAGCTCATCTGCAGCATTATTCCTTCCCTGTTCTGCCTCCTAGCTAGTGGCCACTATTTAGGACATTCACCTAAAGAAACTCACTACTGCCAGTATCAACGTGTCTTTCTAGAGATGTCACTGGTACCAGGAAAGCTTGATCCTGGTGTTCACAAGAAGCCTGAGTGATCTGCAGAGCTGCAAAGATCTGCCCTTGTCTTGGTTGGATCTTATTTTGTCACTGGGACCCTGAAGTGGCATTTTCAAGTCCAGAGTCTCACAGACTATCTCAGGAATGTCGTCCCTTCAACTCTTTCAAGTTTATTTATCGTAACAATTTATGCGATCAAAGAAGACACGTAATATTTGCATTCCCTATCTCTGTGAACATGTATCTCTTTGAGTAAAAACCATGAAGGACATGGGGCACCTGGGCGGCTCAGTCGGTTAAGCGTCAGGCTCTTGACTTCGTCTCAGGTCATGATCTCACAGTTTGTGGGTTCAGGCCCCACGTCGGGCTCTGCACCAACAATCGGAGTCTGCTTGATATTCTCTCTCTTCCACTCTCTCTGTCCCTCCCCTGCTCACGTGCTCTGTCCCTCTCTTAAAATAAATAAACTTAAAACACCACAAAGGACATACTTGCCATAGGCATTTGCAGAACGAATGTATACTGTCTCTAGATATATAAGAGATTTGAAGTGTTTATTTCCAGAATCCAAGTGCATGCCAAGACTAAATACAAGAATTTTGGTTAAAAGTCCTCTTCCCTTTCCCTGAACGATTTAGGTAATCATTTCAATGTCTCACTAAACTGTTCAGATCTATACTTGTAAGATGATATAAGTTAATAATTATATTATAGACAGGTAAAAATAATAACAGCACACCACACATAAGCCAAACTGGGAAAACAAATGTAGAAGACAACAGTCATGCAATTTCAAATACTAACTGGCAAGTAGAATAAACAGACTATGAACGACACGGGGCAAACTGCATAACTAGCAACCTCAGTAATTCTTCTTTCACAATTATTTTTAAGTTATAATTATTTTTCATTTGTAAAAGAGTATAGAAAAACATTGCCACAATGGAATATATTACCTGTTCATCAGAGGAGACTGTTTATTGAAATATTGAGATTAAAAAACTTTATCTAAATACTAATTGGAGCGTCCATACAACAGCTTGAGTGTCATGAGCTTCTAGCTTTCATATTATGTACCTAAGCTTGCCTAACTGCGTCTTTTGTCACTGGCATCTTGTAAAATTATGAATAATCACTTTATAGAGCAGGGGTCCTTAAACTTGGTGGCGCATTGCAATCACCTGGGAAAGCTTGACAGAAATAACTGATTTGGGGTTTGGGAGATTTCACAACTCACCAGGTGATTCTAAGGGCAATGGTACGTATCTCCGATTTGTGATGGGTGCCAAATTAAATACATTTGGAAAAGCATTCAGTAGTCTGGCACACAGAGTATATGACATATGGACTAGCAAATCACACTTTTGATTATTATTAATAAATGAAATAATACACGTAGACCATATATCAAAGAACGGGATACACTAAAAGTTTGTTGATACTATGTTGTTATTAATATTTAAATGACATAACTTAAACATTCTTATTTTATTGATAAAATTTTCTTATTTAAATAAAGTTTATTAATAAAATGTTCTCATTTAAATAAAGTGTATTTATTTAAACTGCATTGCCTCCTACAGTCACATTACCAGATGTAAGCCTTCTGTAGCAGCTCATGTTTAAAGAGCTTAATTTAGCGATAAATCTATTGCTGCACTTAAAAAATAGACTGAAATGAAACACCTCGTCTTTTTAAAGATGAATTTGGACAACACCCCAGGCTATCCATCTTCATGTCCTAAGTATGGCTCTGATAAGCCAAGGACTAAAGTCATTCACAGATATTATATGCCATCTAGGCAGAAGGGTTAACTTTCTCCTGTTTGAGACAAATTGTTTCTTGTATTTACTTCCATGTTGCATAAGAAGCCAAAGACTCTTTCCGTAAGTGTGTGAATGCTGCCGCGTAAACCGGTGGTATCTAAGAGAAGGAACTAACACAGAGCAATGAAGAGGGTTGTGTCAAGTTCTCATCTGAAAACTGACAGGCTCCAACTGATGTGATGTCGCATCGGTTGTGTACGCTTATTTTTATGACTTTTTATTCTGAACTACTTTGCAAATTATACAAATGTTGCAAAACTACCACCAAGTTCCCCATATAACGGCGCTTCACTCAGTCTCCCCTCATGCTAACATCTTACATAACCAAAGCACAGTTACCAAAACCAAGAAGTTAACATTAGAATTGCTATTAACTAGCCTATCGAATTAATTCGGATTTCACCAGCTTTGCCCCTAAAGTCCTTCATCTGTTCCAGGATCCACTGCAGGCTACCATGTTTCATTTAGTTGTCACGTCTCCTTACTCTCCTCCAATCTGTGACAATTCCTAAAGGCTTCTTTGTCTTTTGGCCTTAACATTTTTGAAAAGCAATGGTCAGTTGTTTAGTAGAATATCCTTCAATGTGGGTGCATCTGATATTTTTGTGTGGTTAGACTGTGATTATGGATTTTTAGTTAGAACACTACAGAGGTGAAGTACCCTTCTCAGTATAACAAATCAGGACGTACAGGAGGTGGATAGGTCTCATTTCCTTGATGTTAACCTTGATTGCTTTAAGGTGGTGTCTGATGGGCTGTCCTACTATAAAATTACAATTATTCCCTTTTTAATTAACAAACATCTTGGGAGTGATACACTGAGACTATGTAAATATCCTGTTTCTCCTCAAACGTTGCTCACCAACTTCAGCACCCATTTTGCTGGCATCCATGGATTTTGCTTGCAACAATTATTAGTTCGTGTTACAATTAACTGGAATTCTTCAGTAAAAACAAGCACTATTTTTATTGAAGAATTAAGTGGGTGAGGAAGATTAACAGGTGCAGATTTCCAGTTATAAAATAAGTGGGTCACAGAGATGAAAAGTACAGCATGAGAAATGTCCATAATACTGTAATAACTTTGTGTGGTGACAGACGGTAACTACACGTATTGTGGTGAGCACTGAGTAAGGTACAGAATTGTCACGTCAAAGAGTGTGCTGTATACCTGAAACTAATATAACATTGTATGTCAACTATACTTAAATAATGAAAGTAAACAATAAAAAAGAGCTATTCCTGGGGCACCTGGGTGGCTCAGTAGGCTGGGCTTTGGACTCTTGATCTCAGTTCAGGTTATGATCTCACGGTTCCCGAGATGGAGACCCATGTTGGGCCCCGTGCTGACAACATGGAGCCTGGTTGTGATTCTATCTTTCTCTGGCCCTCCCCCACTTGCACTATTTCTCCAAATAAATAAATAAACTTTTAAATAAAGAAGCTATTCCACTTCCAGCATTTCCTGATCATCTAATTATCCGAGTATGGACTCCTCATGGATCTATATTCTATTCTATAGGTTTCAATCCAGTACTATAATTACTTCTTTTGTTGTTTAAATTGTTCCTGCTTTCACCCTAGGGAACATTTTCATGTTGATGTCTCCACCCTTTGGATGTGCCTCTGAGAACTTCCTTAACTTTTGGCACTGCAAAATGTTCCAGAACCATTTTGTTATTTTCTCTGTCCTAGTCCAAGAATCAACCGCTTTTCCAAGTGATTCTGTTTCCTAACACTGGAGAATGGTATTTAGAAACTACCGTCTGGATATAAGGTGTGCTCAGTTACTGGGCGTCACTGCTTCTAGGTCTTCTCAGTGAGCAGAACTTGGACATACGTGTGTATGACCCATGCCTACACACACATCTCTATTTATTTCTCTCTACAGAAATCTATATCTATACATCTATCATCCAGCTATGTTTATGTTAACTAAGACATGTGTTCATAATGGTATCTCCAATTCCAATCCAACACCAGGAGATTCACGCTAGGATTCAGTCTTTCGTTGTTTGTAGCTTCTTTTTCTGACACTGAAAACTTGTTCTCATTTTCTACAATATGTTTACTTATTTCGTCAACTCTGGTGTACGCATAGAGTAGTTTCAGAATTGCTAACCCATACCCCTGTGTGTTATTACTAACCAGTATACTCCAGTTAGTGACTGGAATATAGGTGTTACGTAGAGTTGTTTTTCTCAGTACTTACACAGTATTTAATCATAATATTCTTCCAAAGTAAAATGAGCCCCAAATACATTTATCTGAGTATTTATTTGCTGATGCATGAACCTCTTTAGTAGGTAATGAAGCATCTCTCTTTCCATACTTGAGATGAAATATATCAAATATTCCATGCCTTCATTTTATCCCATAGTATCTTATGAAGTGTTATCTTTTGGCAGGTCATGATATATTTGCCTATTTTTGACCACTAAACATGTCTTGAATGGAAATCAAAACTTTTTTCTCCAGGGGCGCCTGGGTGGCTCAGTTGGTTAAGCGTCCGACTTCGGCTCAGGTCTTGATCTCACGGTTCGTGGGTTCGAGCCCCGCGTCGGACTCTGTGCTGACAGCTAGCTCAGAACCTGGAGCCTGTCTTCGGATTCTGTGTCTCCCTCTCTCTCTGACCCTCCCCTGCTCACACTGTCTCTCTCAAAAATAAATAAAAACATTTAAAAAATTTAAGAAAAAAGACTCAAAACTTCTATTAAAAAAATTTTTTTTTCTCCAGCTTTTACACACCAGAAATGTTTATAAATTCCATATTTAAATACCATAGAAGTTGACTTATAAAAGGGTCAATTAATTCTTATTATTTCTTTATGGGTATATACTAGGACCGTTACATTATACTGATATGTTTAAAAGTGCATATCAGTAATCTAGCAGACAAAAAAAAAAAAAAAAGAACCTTATTCCAGTTGTACCTGGAAGTGATGATTAATTTCATACCATGATCTTCTTTTTCTCACTGTTAGGGAACCATGACTTTCCAAATAATTACATACAAATATATGTAGTGGTATGGATATGTATATTTATAAAAAAAAAAAAGGTCAATGAATGCACATTTTGTGATATTCCTTATGTGGAATAATTTTAGATGGATTACTTTCCTTATAAAAACCTCCTCTTGTATTGCTGAGACCTTTTTCACAAAAGCGGACACTAATAAAGTGAAAACCATGTACCTTGTGTGGATAACTGAAGTCTGTGACCCATAATCTGTTCAGTGCTTTTAAAAAAATAGCTGATCTTTTAAAATAAAATTATTTTATCTAAGGGAAAAGAACATTTATCATTATTAGTACGATCGTCTTTCTTGTAGATTTTCTCAGCTGTGTGAGAGCTAGTTCATATTTATAGATTTGGCTTTCTGCATGATGGCAAGGGGCCAAGACAGCAGGCAAACAAGAAGAAAACTTGCATGAAGCCAGTAGTGCCTCCGGTTCTGGGCGAGCGGAGATAGGGTGATACCCAGACTTCAGGAGGACAGCCTCGGTAATAATCACTCATCCTCAGTACGCAGTGGGTGTGGCTTCAGTGATGACAGGTGTCGTCTTCCTGGGAGTTCCTTAAATCGTTTTATTTCTGATTACATCCACTCACCCTCTCGCTTAGCTCATAGTGCATGCTCAAAAGTCTTTTCGTGAATGAATGAATGAATGGTTTGTCAAGTATTGGCTGCTAAGAGCCGTGGGAAAGAGACCCACAACTTGCAGCTCAACACCCATGCTTTCCCAACCGCTGTAGGGGTCAAAATTAGGAGTGAGAGGGGCAGAGATTTCTGAAGAAATTTTTTATCCAAACTCTGACCGAAGGGCTCATGAGCTCAAAGAGGATAATGAAGCTGAAATCCTTGATAAATTTTCTCTGGATTTGTCTTCAGTAATTGATCATTCCTTCTGGCTATTGATTTTCCCTTTAAAGAAAAATTACCTTCTTTCTCTTTTCTAGTTACTATGAAGGAACAGTGGCATTCATCATCGTGAGCAATTCTCACTCCAATTTAATTTAGCTGTCATCCATAAAATATCCCAATCGTAGGAGTAGAGTAGGATTATTGTTTGGAATCATTTTCTCATCTTTTGCTGTCTCCTGATTTGATCACAACCAATATAAACTAAATGATTTTGGAGCTTCAGATGGGAAAGTTACATTCTCATAGGAATATGAACCTGCTTCTTAGCACTAAATAATTCTTTGACAGCAAATGGT
Source organism: Cryptoprocta ferox (assembly GCA_028646485.1). Lineage (NCBI taxonomy): Eukaryota > Metazoa > Chordata > Mammalia > Carnivora > Eupleridae > Cryptoprocta > Cryptoprocta ferox. The sequence goes on along the minus strand of CM053579.1, from coordinate 9,545,680 downwards.
ACTTTGGAATTAAAAAAAGAAAGGAAAACATATAGAAATTTCTGCACGTGCATATCTGTTTATTACTAGCTTCTGTATACCTTGAAGGCTTAGGTAACATACCTTACAGCAGGTCTATGTTAAGCTGATTAACAATTTCACTAGCAGCTAAAAATTCCATACTCTTTCTCCCCCATGCACATACTTTATATTTTTATGCCACAATTTATATATTTTTATAGTGTTTTCATTAACAAATTATTGTAGCTGCAGTATTTAAGTTTATTTACTTATTTTGGGGGGGGGAGAGAGAGGGCAGGAGTGAGCACGCAGGAGGAGAGGGGCAGAGAGAGAGGGAGAGAGAGAACCCCAAGCAGGCTCTTCCCTGTCAGCAAGGAGCTTGACACAGGGCCTGATGTGGGGTTCAAACTCACCAACTGTGAGATCATGACCTGAGTCACAACCGACAGTCAGATGCTCAACTGACTGAGCCACCAAGATGCCCCTGTAGCTATAGTATTTTAATATTTTTGTCTTTTAACCTTTATGCCAGAGTTCAAAGTGATTTACACGCCACTATCACAGTATTAGAGTATTCTGAGCTTGACTATATACTTCTCTTTACCAGTGCTGGGTGCCCAGATGCACGGGACTGGTGCTGAGTTGACAAGGGGGTTGGGTCTGTGGCCAGCAGGTGTATTACCAGGGACGCAGGCAGGGGCATTTGCTGCCAGCTCCCTATGTGGACGGGACTGCTCCAAGACCATGCAAGAGCCTGTTTCTGGGGCCACTTCCAGGCTTTCAGTCGGGTCCAGACAGGGGGCCGGTTACCAGGTACACAGATGTGTGGGACTCCCACTAGGACCACGGTGGGATGCGGCAGAAGCTGGGTCACAGGGCCGCTCCAAGGTCTGTCCACGGGAAGAAGGCCAACAGGCCCGCCACCAACACCTTGAATAGGCATGTTTTCTATCAGTTCCCTGAGTGGCCAGGACGCCCCCCAGACCACGGCAGAGTGGGACTGGAAGGGAGTCTCCGGGCCACTTCAAGGTCCACAGCTGGGATCATTCAAATCTCAAGGAGGGGATGAGCCTACTGGTTCACAGCTGGTGGGACTGTAACCCAGGGGGATATAATGGATGTGGCTCTTCCTGGGTCCCTTGGATGGAAGATGGGGCTGTTTGCAGGATAGCAGCCAGGTGGAGTTGGACCCAAGTGCACAGTGTGCTGGGACTCCTTTAGTCTGTGGATGGCCCCATGTTTGGTGAGCCTCCCACCAGAAAGTGGGCCTCCCTTTCAAAGCAGCACATTTCAGTCTTGGGAGTTCCCTGAGGTTTTGCGACCTCCTATCTGGATCCCAAAGGTAACACAATGGGACTTTTTGTCCTTGGATGGCTGTAAAACTTTTTGTGGAGGGACATGAAATGGGGACCTATCTATTCCTACATCTTGCTGATGTTATCCACCCCACCCCTTGTGGTTTTGCTTTATATTTGCTTTTTTTTTTTTAATGTTTATTTTTGAAAGACAGAGAGAAAGACAGACAGACAGACAGACAGACAGACAGAGCATGAGCAGGGAAGGGCAGAGAGAGAGGGAGACACATAGAATCAGAAGCAGGCTCCAGGCTCTGGGCTATCAGCATGGAGTCGCATGCAGGGCAAGAACGCACGAACCGCAAGATCATGACCTGAGGTAAAGTCAGCTGCTCAACCGACTGAGCCACCCAAGCGCCCCTTGCTTTGCATTTTCTTAATGATTAGTAATATTGAGTATCTTTTCCTGTGCTTAATGGCCATTGATATATCATCTTTGGAGAAGGTCTATTCAAGCCATTTGCCCCTTCTTAATCAGGTTTTGTTATTATTGTCAATCTGTTGGTATTCTTTTTTAAAAATTCTGGATATTAGCATCTTATCAGATATAGTATTTTCAAATGTTTTTCTCCATTTCATGGGTTGCTTTTTAACTCTGTGGATAGAGTTTTGATAATATATATAAAAGTTTTTGTTATGATACAGTGCAATTTATATGGTTTTTCTGCTGTTACCTGTGCTTTTGGTGACGTATCTAAGAAATCACTGCCAAATCCAATGTCATTAAGTTCTCCTCTATGCTTTCTTCTCAGTTAGTTCTGAAATTTAGCTTATGAATCCATTGTTAGTTAATTTTTAGGTTTGGTACAGGGTAGCTGCCCAACTTTATTCTTTTGAATGTGGAGACCTAGTTTTCCCATGACCATGTGTTCAAAAGAATGACTTCCTCATTTGAATGGTCTTGACACCCTTATTAAAATTTCTTATTTTTAATGAATATTCAGTATGTTATTTTATATTTAGCAGAAGAAAGTATCGGTTCTTATCAAACTTCAAATATGAATGTCTAATGTATGATCCCATACATCTAACATATGTTACTCCTTTGGCTCACATCAAATGTAATTCATCTCATTAAAGAGTATTCTAGAGACTGTCATTGAAAATGATGATGTCACACTATATACTACTCTACTGGTTCCTATATATGCCACTTTTACCACTATTAAAATAATGGAAGGGGCACCTAGGTGGCTCAGTCGGTTAAGCTTTTGACTTCGGCTCAGGTCATGATCTCACAGTTCATGAGTTCGAGCACTGGGCTCTGTGCTGATAGCTCAAAGCTTGGAGCCTGTTTCAGATTCTATGTTTCCCTCTCTCTGCCCCTCCCCAACTCGTACTCTGTCTCTCTCTCTCAAAAATAAGAATAAAGATAAGAATAATACAATATTTTGGAGCTCTGAATAGGTCAGGAGGAAATAAAGTAGGACCATTCATGTTTTTTGATAATCTTAGTCAATAAACTGAAGAATATATTATTAATGAACATTTTTATTTTCTCATTTTTTTAAGATTGGGAAGGATCTTTTTTTCCCAACGTTTATTTATTTATTTTGAGAAAGAAAAAGAGAAAGCAGGGGAGGGGCAGAGAGAAAGGGCGAGAGGACCCCAAGCAGGCTCCACACTGTCAGCACAGAGCTACATGCAGAGCTCGATCTCACGAACCGCGAGATCATGACCTGAGCCAAAACCAAGAGACGGACGCTTAACTGACTGAGCCACCCAGGCGCCCCTGTTGATTTTCTCATTTTTCATTAAGAAACATCTTGCCAAATTGGCAAATGTTTTATATTTTGAGTTATTTGGGTCCACAGTCCAATGTTGCTAGCATATCACTGTATTATTAAACTCATTGTTGGAAGCACTGACACCAATGATAAAACAAAGGAAAATAAAAATCACATTAACCTTTCCACTGAGCCATTATGAGTAGTTTGTTGAAGAAAAAAATCCCAGGTACATTTTGAACATTTACTTAAGAACAAAAGAATAACTCTCAGGGAAAAGCATGTCTCTGTTTACAGCCTCACCATAGGGAAATTTAATTCACATTTGCTTAAATTTACTGGAAGAAAAGACCTTGAAAATGAGACAATCTTTGTTCTAATATTCTCATTTAATCCATACATGAGTGAACTGTGGTAAGAAGTGCACCTAAGTGATTTGTAGAATTCTTTCCCAATTCTCTCACCTTTTAAAGAGAATTTCTTCTGCATTGTGGGAATATTCATGTGAATAATAAATGAGAACATAAAAAGTCATGCAACTTTTGGGAAATGTGGAAAATCTTCTCAATTTTCTTATATAGGCTGTATTTATTATAGTGTAGAGATTTATTTAGAATTAAATAATTTAGAACCTTGGAAACTTTAACCGTCTCCAACAACAATATATTTAGAGGCTTTAACAAGCTTGGGTTTTTTGAATAGAATTCTAAAATGTAGAGGAAGAAAATAAGTTTGAGGGTACCTTCTCCAATACTGCAATGAATGATCACAAGAAACAAATGCAACTAAGGCCAGTTTTCTAAACCACACTGAAAATATCTGGAGAGGGAGAAAGATTCCAAGTTTTTGGGAACTTAAAAGAAATGCATTTTTTTCCATCTTTGCAAATACATACAGTCCAGGATAGCAAAGTGGTGCTAAAGATGGAAAGTTAGTGACTGGCATTGGGTATCCCAATGGTTGGTATGACCTGAACATGACCTGAACATGAAAGCAAGAATCTTCATGCATATTAAAGATTGTTTAATGTTAATTTTTGAGAGAGAAGAGAGACAGAACACAAGCAGGGAAGGGACAGAGAGAGAGAGGGAGACACAGAATCCGAAACAGGCTCCAGGCTCCGAGCTGTCAGCACAGAGCCTGAGGCAGGGGCTTGAACTCAACAAAATGTGAGATCATGACCTGAGCCAAAGTCGAACGCTTAACCCACCGAGCCACCCAGGCGTCCCAAGAATATTCACGTATATTAAATCTTCCAACACAGATTTTGTGATTTCAGAGCAATTATTTTCTACATATTTCCATTTCTTTTTGTAGACATTTCAAAAGGTCCTGCATTAATTTTGCAGGTTTAGCTTAGATTCGCTTTATTAACTTTGCAGTGTTACACACTCAATTCAAAGGAGGAGGGGGAAAAGGAAGAAGAGGGAGAAGACTTCATTGCCTATATAAGTATTTTTAAAACACTGCATGAGGCCAACAGAAATATCTCTAGTTGTGATGAAAAAACATCTGGAAATGGGGGTAAGGTCAGATAGCAAAGGAAAAACACAGCATCCTAAAAAGGAAATAAAAAGATCTTTTTTCTCCTTTTTGATCCTTCAGTGAAGAAAGTACTGGAATTCATTCGGAACATAGCATTTTGGAACTGTAGGCCCAATCTTCAACCTTTTCAAGGTAATAATTTGACCCAGTTGGTTGTTTTGCTTTTTTCCATTTCAATTTCCTGGGTAGTCAAGAAGTACTTCATTTCCAGCACAGAATGGGCTGGTCTAATATTCCAAAACCCAAGAATAAGGCATGTAGAATCTAATAGGAGTTGATATGCATTTGACTTTCCTGTAAAACTTGTTTCTTTCTGGTTGCTCTACACAATATATCCTTTTTGATAATGCCCACTAAGCATGCATTATCTAGCTCCTGGTTAAATATTGGGGAGCATTCACTATTACAACCCATTGGATGACAGAACCGATAATCCCCAAAGAATCAAGCAGAATGCATCATCAATTCAATTCAACAATTGCAATCATTAAGTACTACCTAGGTAAGTACTAAGCAAGTACTCACTAAGTAAGTACTAAGTAAATACTTAGTTTTGCTAAGCACAGTGTGCCAGGAGCTGAGTGTAAAATAAGAGTGGGCAAAATGTAAACATAAGGCTGATGTAAAAGTTGACTGAACTTTTAATTAGTGAGTCACAGTCAAGACTCATTAGATCTAGAAGATGTTTTCTGATAATAAGGCAATGGTTTCCTCTATCATATCTATATGTAGATATTACACATTTATGTTTCCATACCTAAGAGAAGTCATCAACAGGGCTGTTCGTTAGCATTAGCCTCATCTGCATGGAACGTGCTTAATATATATGGATATCAAATATATATGCATTGTTATTGACATGCTATTAAAGGAATCCATGTAATTTCTCAAACATCTTTAAGATGATTCATTTTCTCCATATGGCATAGGTAGTGGCAAAGGGCATGAATCTTCCAACCCAAAGGCAAAATTTTGAATCCTGGCTCTCTCGCTTAGTAGTGTAGTGGTCCAACCTCTGGCAATGTATTAAAAATCTTTTATGCCACTTGTTGGGATGAGCACTGGGTGTTGTATGTAAGCCAATTTGATAATAAATTAGATTAAAAAAAAAACTTTTATGCCTTGGTTTCCTCAATTTTCCAATTAATATAGAGTGCCTACTTTATTGGGTTGTCATAAAATTAAACAAAATCATGTTTATGAACGTAGTACAATGGTAAGTGTGACATGTTCGCTAAATGAATATAATAAATGTTTTTATAACCTTTGAAGGCCTCCTTTTATTGAAAACTCAGAAGCCTGTGTTCCATTTGCCTTTATTCCTCTGTATTTAAAGAAGGGTTTCCATTAGTTAAATATCCTAGAGCAACCCGGATTCTTCAGGCTGTAGTCAGGAAAGTCACAGCTGAATAAATTCTCCACATGACGGACTAGATAAGGAACACAAACAACCTAACTATATTTAACACAAAATAACTGTATGAGGAAATATGTGTTTCTGTACAGAGCACACTAATTTTTGTTGCATTGCCAAGATGGTCATAGATTCAATATATCAATGTGGAGAGGGCAGAATATATTTTCCTGGCTTTGATTTCAATTCTGTAGGCTCGATGTGGAGAGGTGCCATCATGAATACTCATTATCTATGAGAAGAAAAATGCGATGAGAACCCAATGTTATGAATGGTCTCACAGGTGAAAGCAATATTAAATCATGTCTTTCCAAAGGACTATGTTGGATAGGAATTGAATAAGTATGACAACTTAAGAAGGTGAAAATGTTGGTCTAGTATCTGAATTTTTCCTATGTACTTCGTCGTAATTTGCAGAAATTACTGTGCTCTGGTTTAGCTCTTATAAAAAAGCAGAGTCAGGCAAGTTCAAAGGGAACTTCTCCCCTGCTATCTGTTACCTCAGTTACACGAAATTAACCTTTCTTGCTTGGTGTATAACTCTACATATATAAAACCTTGCACACCAGACTTAAATGACATGCTTGATTATGTTGTTGTTGCTGTTGTTCTTTTCCCACCAAGGCTCAAACTTTCTCCTAGCGGTGGTGAAATGTAGTGAAGGGAAATGAAGGTTGATGACTGCTACCTGATTGTGTGACCTTTGGTAAATTGATGTCTCTGAAGCTTTAATTTTCTCACTTAAAAGATGGGCGTAATAATAACCATCTGCTAGAACGGTGGTGCAGGTTGGAATGGTATTTCTGAAATACTAACCATTTTTCTCTACTAAATGTATATATAGGACCTCCTGCTTCTTCCCCTCGCCTCGCCTCAAGAATGGTGATATACTTTGCCTCAGGAGAAGGATGTGACAGAACAGAAATCATGTCCCAGAAGGGAGAATTCCTAGATTTGGTTTTCAAATAAGGACTTTAGGAAAACACAGAAATATAGAAGGGCAAACAGAGATTTCATTTCTATTTTAGTTTTTATCTATTGTTGCATAACAAATTACCCGAAAACTTGGCTCAAAACAATGAACATTTCTTATCCCACAATGTCTAGGGCTCATTAATCTGCTAGACCCTCTGGCTCAGAGGGTCTCACGAGGCTGTATTCAAGATGTCGGCTGTGGTCTCGCCTTGAGGATCAGCATAGGAAGGAGGTGTCAAGACATCAAGGGGATTTATACTCTGATTACTGTGTGCGAGACACAAAGAAGACAGGGGCGCCTGGGTGGCTCAGTCATTTGAGTCCAACTGTTGGTTTCAGCTCAGGTCATGATCTCATGGTTCATGGGATTGAGCCCTGCATCGGGCTCATTCCTGAAGGTTCATGGAGCTGCCTAGGATTCTCTCTCTCCCTCTTTTTCTGCCCCTTTCCTGCTCGCACTGTCTCTCTCTGTCTCAAAAATAAATTTAAAAATGTTAAAAACAATTAAAAAAAAAAAAAGAAGCAGTCATTGCGCTGTGAACAAAATAACTCTATTGTAACCAGACACCCAGTTACTTTAGCTGGTGAAATGATATGTTTAAGCCTAGTGATTCTATTGTAATGGCTGATACATTTTAGGTAGGGCTTGATACACCGTGTGGAGAGGAAGGGAGTTAGTAAAACCCACTGAAGCACTAAAATGTTGTATTATCAGACACATTCCACAATGCTCACGTAATTTTACCCATCTGTTCTTGCATCAGTCCAACCTCTCCTTCCTTTCTTCTTAAAGTAAATACCCGTGAACTGGACTAGTCTTTGTCCTGATAGTTGTATTACACAACATTAGAACAAGACATACTGAAGTTCACGTTCCAGCCACAGAACTTCCCATTGGTGTAATTTATAAAAGTCACATAATCTCAAAATGGGAATAATAATAGTTATCTGTCTTATATAGTTGTTGTGCATAGTATATGTGATAATGCATCTAGAACACTTAGCACTGTCTGGAATATGACAAGCACTCAGTAATGGTTAGTTATCATCATCTTTTCATCTTACCACAAACAGTGCTCAATTTATGAACACCTTTTTATTTTTAAAGCACACTGTGTCTTAATTGGTTCGCTAGAAACAGAAGACCCATTATGTCTCCAGACATAATTGGTTATCTGGAAATAAAAGCACTATTTTCCTAGAAACAATCTTATACACATTTCTCAGATTCCTAGATTACCCTGCCCAATTCCATTCATGCCGTCACGTAATTTTATAAATGTTTATTTATCAAGTTTCAAGCAAGAGACAGGCTAGAGGTCTTCAGAGCCCTAGCCAAAAGGCTAGGAAAAACAGGGGTAGAGATAGAGGTTGAAGGGAAGCATTGTAGGTATGTCGAAATGACCTCGGCATGAAGGGGAATGAAATCCTTAAAAAGTAAAGATTCTAGGTTAGAGGAAATGGATTGATTTAACACTAACAAGTTAATGAAGAGGCGGAACTGGCAAAAAGAGGTCAGAGTGAAAGTGGAAAAAGGTCAGTACAGATCCAAGACACTAGGTTCCAGGAAGAGGGCTTGGAAGCCACATATGGGAGAGACACCAAGAAGACCAGAAACCGTGCACTTCCCTGAGGTAAGACAGAGAGGTCCTATGTCAGGCTGGAATTTTCCACTTGCATTTGTACTTCTGAAGCTTGACAGCTAAGCAATGATTAGACCCAGGAGGGCTGTGTATGTCCCGCTAAGACATTTGTTGGACAGTGCGGTGAAGGTCATGAAGAGATGTAATTCAGAGACTAAACTTTCGACTAAAATATTAGTCTCCATTTGTGCAGACGATTTTCCATGGGGACTTAATAATTACATCCTGCTTCTAGGCAACTGGACAAAATCCTGTAACTCTGAGCTTTTGCTTGGAATCATTTAGTATTTTTCACTTCTAATGAAGCAGTCACAGGAAGATGAACAGCCAGTACATTAACATAAACATCTTTTGGGTGATGTTCTAAAGCTCAGTATTTATTAACAACACGACTACATTATTTTTAACAAGCTGGGATGCAACATTCATTTACTCCTGCGGCCATTTTTGGAGAGCAGATATGGGGGTCCCCAGCAGCAGTACAAGTAGGCTAAACACTTTAATATATAGTATAAAAGCTTTCGATAGAGGAATGTAAGTTTACCTAGGGAGTCGGCTCAGCACTAACGCATGCAGACTGTTTTCTCTATATTGAATCAAATTTGTTGACAGGTTGCTCCTTAGAGTCCTTAAAGTCTGACATCACCTCAGACTTATTATAAACGCTGTGCAGAGAATCTGGGAGCAGCGAGAGCACTATCTGCCATGGTACTCTGTCTCCAGAAGTGGAGGCTCGATAACTCGATCTGCCTGGAAGTAGTTGGCATTATGGAAATTTGTCTACTTTGCGTGGCCCATTTTTACAGGGCAATGGAAAGATGTTTACATAGTTGAAAATGCAGCAATCGATTGCTCAAACATTTTCTTTTGCCACCTCTCCGGAGAATATAAAAGTTAGAGGCAAGCCAGACATAATTCAACGCACAGCGCTGTCTGTATACTGATAGGTATCATTTCTTCGCAGGAAATAAAAGGAGGTAAACGGTTCTGAATGTTTGAATTCTACAAAGTTCAGATTTTTTCTTCATGATTTGAAGCTATGTTTAAGCTGGTGTGTACCCCAAACATTGCTGCCTTCTCGGGGAAAAAGGGATGCTTAATGTAATCCAAGTTTTCTGATGCCTCCGAGTCATTACCAAGGTCACTAAACACCAAACTGTACTAGTTTCCTATTGCTGTTGTACCAAAGTACCACGAACGTAGAGATGTGACCAATAGAGATGTATTGGCGTCCACTTCGATAGGTCAGAAATCCCACACAGGGGCGCCTGGGTGGCTCAGTGGGTTGAGTGTCTGGACCCCTGATTTCGGCTCAGGTCATGATCTCACGGTTCGTGGGTTCCAGCCCTGTGTTAGGCTCTGTGCTGGAAGTGCAGAGGCTGCTTGGGGTTTTCTCTCTCCTCTCTCTACCCCTCCCCTGCTCTCGTGCACGCTCTCAAAATAAATAAATAAATAAATAAATAAATAAACAAACAAACAAACATTAAAAAAAAAGAAGAAGAAAAGAAAAAGAAATCCCACATAGATTTCCTCGGCTTACAATCAAGCCACATTCCCTTCCGGAGGATGTAGAGGAGATTCTGTTTCCTGGCCGTCTCCATCATCTACAGGCTGCTCACACTCTGGCTCATAAACTCTCTTCCTGCCTCCTCAACGCCAGCAGTGTAAGATCTTCAAATATCCCTCTCTTCTGACCTCTACTTCCATCACCTCTTTCTATGACTGACACTCTGGCATCCCTCTTTTTTTTTTTTAATGTTTTTTTTTAATTTATTTTTGAGAGAGAGAGAGAGAGAGAGAGAGAGAGAGCGAGAGCAGGGAAGGGTCAGGGAGAGAAGGAGACACAGAATCTGAACCAGGCTCCGGGCCGTCAGCACAGAGCCCGACGCGGGGCTCGAACCCACCAACTGTGAGACCCTGACCTGAGCCAAAGTCGGATGCTTAGCCGACTGAGCCACCCAGGTGCCCCTGGCATCCCTCTTAAAAGGACTGGGCCCACCTGGATAATCCAAGATGATCTCTCCATCTCAAGATTCTTCTTTTCTTTAATTGTGTTTCTTTCCTTCTCTTCCTTCCTTCCTTCCATCCAAATTTATTTATGTTGAGGGAGAGCGCACAAGCGGGGGGGGGGGGGATAGAGACAGAGAATCCCAAGCAGTCTCCACATGCTGTCAGCACAGAGCCCGATGTGGGGCTCGAACCCACGAACCACAAGATCATGACTTGAGCTGAAATCAAGAGTCGGACGCTTCACCAACTGAGCCACCCAGGCGCCCCTCCATCTCAAGATTCTTAAGTATTTGCTCTCAATAGCTTGTCTGAACATCTTCCTCAATGACCAGCTGTGGTGTGCACAGGCTTCCCCAAACTAGCTTTCTCCTTCCAAGTTTCTATGAAGAGCGAGCAGATAATTCAAGGTGATGGATGTAAGAGAGAGAAGAAAAAGAGGAAGAGAGGAGAAAGATTGAAGGCAGACCAAGTGAAGTCTGGCGTGATCTGTGAGTAAAGGGCACGATGTCCATGTTGTCCATTTAAAGGACTTTATTGCTTGATTCAGTTTCTCAGATGCGTTCAGGAGTTTAGTCTGCTCGTCCAAGCCCATTCAACTATTCCTAATCTCCCCCTTGAATTTCAGGCTCATTCTTTCCTCTGTTCCTACACTCCGACGGCCCCTTGCTCCCTGGAATATCCTTCTCACTTTTCTCCCTTCCAGAACTCTTTTCAAATATCAGCTCTTCCTGGTGACTTTCTTTTCTCCCCAAATTAATCACTCCTCTGTGCTCCTGTTGAATTGTGTTCCTGTTAAAACAGCTCTCACTCCATCGGCTTTAGTTGTTCGTATGGAGGACCACCCGGCTAAACCGTGACTTCCTCAACAAGGGGTCCGTGTGCTCCTTCATTTCGCATGCTAACACGGATCAGAGTCCTGGGTACAGAGTACATTGCTGGGGAGACAAACGCATGGTTTGCTGGATATGGAGCTAATATGGAGGGTCAAGGGGCTGTGCTAGAAGGGACACGTGCTGGTTCTCAGCTCCGGTTATGACCAACCCATTGCTGTTCACTTGTTAAAAGCCCATGAGAAATATCTGACAAATGAATAAATGAAGGTGAAATACTGATTGGGTCTTATCGCATTAGTGCTTATTTTCCTCGTGACCCAAAAAGAGAACGGCAGCAATACTGAGCCACCTCTACAGCTCTGCGTATCAAACCACCTGGGATACTATTTGCCTTATCTTCTTTGCAATTCCAAACAGCTGTAGGAAGGAAGTATCCTTATTCACATTTGACTGTAAGGAAAACAACGCTGAAAAGCCTTTTGCCCAAGATCGTGCTATTATCAAGTGCCACAACTGGAAAACGAATCCAGATCTAACTGTTTTCGTAACCTCTACACTATATGACTTGCCATGTCTACTGTTTATGCTGACGATGTGGTTTTCAGGACCTGGTCCCATTTATGAGCTGGAAGGGACAGAGTAACAGGATGGTTCACAACATACGCTCTGAGGTCAGACAGATGATCTGACCCTTATATGTAGAATCAGAACTTCTTACAAAAGTTCCTTAACTTTCTTGGACCTCACACAGCTTACATGCAAAAAGGGGAATAGTAATATCCACTAACTTAAGAGGTCATTGTGATGAATAAACAAAACGGTGTACCATTGTGTATCTCCCCCTAGGGTTGCGGTGAGGAGTAAATTAGGTCATATATCTAGCAAATAGTAAACATTCAAAATGGCAGTTGATATTAAAGAATAATATATTGGGGCGCCTGGGTGGCTCAGTCGGTTAAGCAGCCGACATTGGCTCCGGTCATGATCTCACGGTTTGTGAGTTCAAGCCCCGCATCGGGCTCTGTGCTGACCTCTCAGAGCCTGGAGCCTGTTTCAGATTCTGTGTCTCCCTCTCTCTCTGCCCCTCCCCTGTTCACGCTCTGTCTCTCTCTCTCTCAAAATAAACATTAAAAAAATAAAAAAATAATAATATATGGTATTTAATGTTATATACTACGTGTTACATATGTAACTTATGTAATATGTACATGTATACATTATACATAATTTGTAATATTAAATACAATAATGTCCTATCATATATGATGTTTAACAACAAAGGTAAATGTGGTCTTTCCCATTTTTTGAAAACTACATATTTACTTAACAAACTCACTTTCCCCGAGAGTTAAGTTTCCACGTAGCCAGATCATCACAAATTCTGAAACAAAATAATCTATAAATAATATTTTGTGATGTGTGAAAACTAGCTTCGTTTTGCCTTAAGAAGGATATGAACACAAGACACAAATTCTTACTGAACCTCCCGTTCACTCCAGACGCTCCAAGTGTCCCAATCTAGAGAAATCACACACATGACAGGCAGATCCCAGGGCTGGGGAGTTTGAGTTGTGCTGACAGCACAGAGCCTGGAGCCTGCTTCGGATTCTGTGTCTCTGTCTCTCTCTGCCCCTACCCTGTTCGTGCTCTCTCTCTTTCTCTCTCAAAAATAAACAAACGTTAAAAAATTAAAAAATTAAAAAATTAAAGTAATAATAAAATGAAGGAAGGAAGGAATACATACATACATACATACATACATACATACCACGGGCAATTTCATACGACCGCATTGAATTCCTACCTCCAGTGTTACAAAAACATGGTTTAATAAAATCAGTTTGATTAAAACCAACATAAGTGTGTTCAACTTTTCTGCCTTGTGACAACTGGCTTGATTCAGGGAATGGCTTTAGAATAGCTGGCATAGTGACACTAAAGCTCCAAAACATGACCAAGTCCAGAGTTCCCCCTGGGGCAGTAAGGTGACAGGGTGGCTCGGAGCCCGGACTTCCACTCCGGCTTCAACCAGAGTAACCCCGCTTTTATTTGTTATATCCACTGGGGACCCTCATAAGATTTCACTGAAAACAGTGTTTTTCTTTTCTTTTCCATTTTTTCATTGTAATGTTTATTTACTTCTGAGAGAGAGAGAGAGAGAGAGAGAGCACAAGCCGGAAAGGGCAGAGAGAGAGGGGGACAGAGGATCTGACACTGACAGCTTTGGCGCTGATGGCAGCAAACTCGATGCAGGGATCAAACTTACCAACTGAGAGATCTTGACCTGGGCCAAAGTCAGATGTTCAACCAACTGAGCCACCGAGGTGCCTCCTTTTCCTTTTGTCTTAAATTTGTAAATAAATAAAAAAAAATTGTGGGGTGCCTGAGTGGCTCAGTCCGTTAAGCATCTGACTTTGGGTTTCAACTCAGGTCATGATCTCCCAGTTTGGGGGATGGAGCCCCGCATGAGGCTCTGAACTGACAACACAGAGCCTGCTAGGGTTCTCCCTCTCCCTCTCCAAATAAATAAATAAACTTGGGGCGCCTGGGTGGCTCAGTCAGGTAAGCGGCCGGCTTCGGCTCAGGTCATGATCTTGCGGTTCGTGGGTTCGAGCCCCGCGTCGGGCTCTGTGCTGACAGCTCAGAGCCTGGAGCCTGCTTCAGATTCTGTGTCTCCTTCTCACTCTGCCCTTCCCCTGCTCATGCTCTGTCTCTCTGTCTCTCAAAAATAAATACACATTAAAAAACATACAAACAAATAAACTCAAAAAACTGTAATTAACTGGCTTAAAAGAATGACTTTAAGTTTTCAGGAAATCTTCCATTTTTCACAGCCCAGGATTTAAAATTTATTCTTATTTTTTGTTTCCTTGATTTTTCTTGCACTTTTAAAGAATTTACTTTGATTTTTTAACTTTCTATTTTACTTTAATTCAAAATCAAATGCAGTTAAAAACTATTGCAATAATTTATTTATAGGGGCGCCTGGGTGGCTCAGTAGGTTGCGCGTCCGACTCCTGATTTGGGCTCAGGTCATGATCTCACATGACATCCTGGGATGGAGCCCCCCAACGCTCCGTGCTGAGCATGGAGCCTGCTTAAGATGTTCTCTGCCCCTGTTTCCCACCTGCGCTTGCTCGCTCTCTCTCAAAATAAATCTTAATAATAAAAACAATAAATTTATAAAACTGAGGTTATTGCAATAATTCAAATAATATAGACTATTCGATAATCTCCTGCCACTTCAATATTAGCCACTTGATGTAACCCCTTTGTTATATTTACATAAACTTCCATATATTTAATTTTGCTTATACAAATGTACAAAATGTATGTGTGTGCATATGTATATATATGTGGATAAAGAAATGCATACACACACTCACTATACCACAACTGTTAACTTACTCTTTCTACTTAATATACAAATCTTCCTGGGGGTGCCTCGGTGGCTCACTTGGTTAAGTGTCTAACTCCCGATTTCAGTTCAGGTCATGATCTTGGGGTTTGTGAGTTCGAGCCCCACACTGGGCTCTGCGCGGACAACTCAGAGCCTGGAACCCGTTTCAGATTCTGTGTCTCCCTCTCTCTCTGCCCGTCCCCTACTCACACTCTGCCTCTCTCTCTCTCTCTCTCTCTCTCTCTCTCAAAAATAAACAATAACAAAAATCTTTCTGAACATATGTGTGTGGGTATATACATACATAAATTTATTCATTTTTAATTGCTGCCAATAACCCCAGTTGTAGAATTATCATATTTTATTCAA
This sequence comes from Cryptoprocta ferox, assembly GCA_028646485.1. NCBI lineage: Eukaryota > Metazoa > Chordata > Mammalia > Carnivora > Eupleridae > Cryptoprocta > Cryptoprocta ferox. The sequence continues at coordinate 9,530,409 of CM053579.1, read as the reverse complement.
CTATTGACAGTCCCTGAGACTATTTGCAGGGTATTTTCTTTTGGTATTAGCAAACAATGTAGATATACACCTTTCTTTAATACTTTACCCACTGCAGGGGTGCCTGGGTGGCTCCATCATGGCTCACTCCATTCTGGCTCAGAGCGTGATCTCAGTTTCATGGGATTGAGCCCGGAGCCTGCTTGGGATTCTCGCTCTCCCCCTCTCTCTTCAACTCCCCAGCTCGCACTGTCTCTCTTTCAAAATAAATACATAAACTTAATAAATAAAAAAAAAATACTTTACCCACTGGAATCTTTGTTTCTGTCACAAGATCACCTAGGGTGGGATTATTAGACCAAATGTCATAAGCATTTATTTTATTAAATACTTTTTGGGTATTTTCCAAACATACTGCCATTAATGAATAGTTCTGAAAGCAATGTAGAAAAATCCCTATTTCCTTACTACCCACTCCCATCAGGGACTAGCTCTTTAAAAAAAATATATCATTGGTCACATTGTTTTAATTTGTTTCCCTGAATCTAGTGAAGAAGTGCATATATTCATATTTCACTGGGTTTTTTCGTCCTTAACACTAACACAGTAATAAAATACACGATGCAAAACAACGAGAATTACAAGGAGAAATAAATATTATATAATCACAATTGCTGGAGAAGACTTCAATAAATCTCTTTAAAACACTGACAGATTGAGTAGATTTTTTTAAAGGGTTTGTACTATTAATAACCAACTGCGTGTACACTTCATATCTTTATAGAAACCCTGGGATGTATTTATCACACTGTGTACATTCTCTATATTGCCTCAGAAATCAGCACAGTGGAGTCTGTCCAGTCCCATCTGAGAAGGAGATGCTGAGGATAGGACCTTAGCTATAGAATAGTGTAGAAATAGGCACGTCTATTACTTTTCTGGGTCATGCTCTTAACATCTATATTGCACAGCTTCTCCTATGATAAATATTCATTTTATTTATTGCTTTATTTCCAGATTTTTTGAGATATAATTGATCTACAACATGGTGTAAATTTAAGATAAACAGTGTGATTTGATACACAAATGTTACAAAATGATTAGCACACTGAGATTAGTTAATGTTCATCACTCTTGTAATTAGCTTTTCTTTTGTGGTAAGAACATTTAAGACCTATTCTCTTAGCAACTTTCAAGTATACAATACAATATTGTTAACGATGGATTAGATCCTCAGAACTTATTCATCTTTTTTTATTAGTTTTTTAACGTCTTTATTCATGTTTTTAAAGACAGAGAGAGACTATGAGCAGGGGAGGGGGAGAGAAAGCGGGAGACACAGAGTCCGAAGCAGGCTCCAAGCTGTGAGCTGTCAGCATAGAGCCCGATGTGGGGTTCGAACCCACGAACTGTGAGATCATGACCTGAGCCAAAGTCAGATGCCCAGCTGACTGGGCCACCCAGGCACCCCAGAACTTATTCATCTTATAACCGAAAGTTTGTACCCGGTGACCAATGTCTCATACCCCCACCCCCATCCCCCCAGCCCCTGGCAACCACCACTCTACTCTCTGCTTCTAGAAGACTGGCTTAAAAAAAAAAAAAACAAAAACTTAAGTTTATTTATTTTGAGAGAGAGAGAGAGAGAGAGAGAGAGAGAGAGAGAGAGAGAGAGAGAATGAGTGGGGGAGGAGCAGAGAGAGACAGAGAGACACAGAGACAGAGTACCCCAAGCAGACTCTGCACTGCCAGTAGAGCCCAATGCGGGGCCTGAACCCACAAAACCCTGAGATCATGACCTGAGGTGAAACCAAGAGATGGATGCTTCACCCACTAAGCCACCCAGGTGCCCCAGGACTGGCTTTTTAAGATTCCACATTTGTAAGTGAGATCACACATTATTTGTCCTCTTCTGACTTATTTCACCAACCCTAATGTCTTCAAGTTTACCCAAGGTGTCACAAATGGCAATATTTCCTTCTTTTTTATGGCTGAATAATATATTTATATATCACATTTTCTTTATCCATTCATACACTGAGTTTTCTTTAACTGACTTCTATATACCTTTAAAATGAGCCATGAGGAAATTGCTTCCAGGACAGTGAAGTCTCATCCTATGTAAGGATTATTTTCCAAAATTAAGTTTAGAGCTAATGTCAGGTCCATCACTATCACCCTTTACATATTTTAAATGATCCATAACGTATTTATACCATTCTTCAGTAACCCGGCGCAGCTAGTTTTGCCTTTAGCCTGTTGAAACGGACCGCTATTTGAAACCAGGCTGTCTTTAAGGCGGAGCATACACTGGAAAGAGTCGGCTTGATAGTGACGTTATGTTACACAAGAGATGTATGCCATTAATCACTGGACTCACACTCAGTCTGGACCCCACACGGTTTAAGTCATGTGAGTTACCCGCGCATAAAGACGGTAAACTTCTGTAGCACAAATTGCAAAACCTGTCTATTAGGGATAAAAGACGGCAGAGGAGGGGCTGGCTATTCTGCAGTGCTGATTTGGGAGAAAAAAAAGGTCGAGTAAAAGTAAACAAGAATCTGTCTCTCAGGAAAGAGGAAATAAGACACAAACCGGTTGTGCACGAGATGGTCACGATTGGACCTAAGATAAAACCTTCTCCGAGTAGCTATGACGTTTAATAGATAGCCTCTCACCATGCCACATCACTTAAAGTCACTCAGGGTTATTTGTTTTGCTTCCATTTTTGTTCATCTGTGTCTTTCTCAGGTATCCAAGTTGTTACTCTGGATCTCTGTTAAGTTGTGATGATCCCGGGAGGCAAAAGTCAACTCCAAATTGCAAAATCGGAAAGACACCAAATCTCTGAATGGTGAGGCAAACAGGATAAAATGTCTCTTTGTATTCCTTATAAATATACAGTGAAGTAAGTGGAACTCGTTTGTTTAAAGTTCATAAGAAAAAGCAGAGCTGAGTATTCAGGAAGCAAGTGATGATAATTGGAAATTTGATGGTGTGATGATTACTTTTTTATGTAAATGTTTTACATCCTCTTTAACTAATATAATATTTTTAAAGAGCAAAAATGCAGTGGCTTTCACAATTACACCCACGACCACGGTCCCTTTGACTGAATATTTCCTATGTGATCCGAAGGTCTTTAACCTCAAATTTCTGTACTGGAAGTGTTCAGGCACCTGAGCCTCATGGTTGGAGAGGAATTATTATTGGAAATTACAATATTACTTATTTTTAAAAAATTTCCTTATGTTTTTTCATGTTTATTTAATTTTGAGAGAGAGAGACAAACAGGGGGAGCAGGGGGAGGGGCAGAGAGAGAGGGAGACACAGAATCCGAAGCAGGCTCCAGGCTCCGAGTGGTCAGCACAGAGCCCAATGTGGGGCGCGAACTCACGAACCGCGAGATGGAGACCTGAGCCAAAGTTGGACGCTTAACTGACTGAACCACCCAGGTGCCCTGGTAATTACAGTATTATTTAATGGGAAGAGTATTCAACAGCAGATGATATACTTGTAAATCTTATATACGTGGAGCAATATGAATCACACAGGGTGCGTTTGACCTCTTGGCCAGGGTTGTCTCTTTCTTAAACTAACCCAGAATTTTAATGATGAATCAGGAATCACATAGAAAACATTTTATATAGAATAAAATTTCTATGTAAGGCCAGAGCTGTGAGTCATACAATTGGTTTGTAACTTTTTATTCTTTTGGCACAATTTTGGGATTAAAAAGCTACTTCTCCTGCCTCAGTGCCCCATCTTTAAGACGTAGCTAATTGTGATCTGACTCAACTGAGATCCTTGCTAGTGAAGAGGAGAACAACATGAGATGAATGTAACCGTTTAAAATACTTGAGCTGTTGCTCTAAGGATCTAATACATTTTTTAAAAGTTTATTTATTTATCTTGAGAGAGTGTGTATGCACATGCACGCAGGGGAGGGACAGAGAAAAAGGGAGAGAGAGAATCCCAAGCAGCCTCCGCACTAACAGCGCCAATGTGGGGCTCAAACTCAGGAACTATGAGATCATGACCTGAGCCGAAACCAGGAGTCAGAGGCTTACCTTACTGAGCCACCCAGGTGCTCCCTAAGGATCTTATTATATTTAATGCATGTGTCCAAAACAGCTTGGCCATATTTTTGACTTCTGATGATCTATTTGGTAGAAAACCCATGTTTTAAAGTGGCTTAAAGACCAACAATATTTACTTCTCTCTTTGTAAGTAGTCCAGAATGGATAGGCAGGCTACTCTGCTCCATTCGGTCACCTAAGGATTTTGGATACTTTTAGGGCACTTGGGTGGCTCAGTTGGTTGAGCATCCGACTCTTGATTTTGGCTCAGGTCATGATCCCTGGTCGGGCTCCATGCCGAGCATGGCGTCTGCTTAAGATTCTCTGTCTCCTGCTCTCTCTGCCCCTCCCCTGCTCGCTCTCTCTCTTTCTCTCGTTCCCTCTCAAAATAAATGAAATAAACATAAAAAAAAAAAGGGGATTTTTGGCTACCTTCTTACTTCTCGAACATTATCCCTGGGCACTGTCTTCCTTGGCTTAGCTGAAGTTGGGTTGCAGATATGTCTGTGTTCTAGCTCAGAGGAAAAGGAACGAGCATGGAGAAATTCACATGGCTTTAATGGCCAGTCGTACAAATGGGATACTATTCACTTCCACCTCACATGCAACTCTAATGCTGGGAAAGAAGGGCAGTATAGCTGACCCAGTACGAGATGGGCGATAGTGGTTGACTGTGGATGAAAAACAATCATTAGAGAGTCGTGGGAAACACCTTGTATTTGTTCAGAAAACTGCTGGGGGCCTAACTCAGGTTCATCTTTGTTGTGCCTTGGTTACTGTCTTACTTCTCTGAAGTGAAAATAGATGATTTTTCCCTAAGTGTAGATATTCTGAATTATCTTGTCACAGCTTTAAAACTGCTTTCAATATATCCGCAATGTATTTTTAAATTCTAGAGGAAAACATGTGTTTTCCTCATAAAATGAGTCACTTTCTCACTCTGGTTTTTGCAAATTTGCTCAGTCCTCACGAACACTTCCTAAGTGAACATAGTTACAAAATGTTCAAGCCCCTCACTGCCTCAGTTGGTCATCCTAAGATGAAGTCAGGCAATGGGAGGGGTCGTTTAAAGAATGTTCCCAAACTTTGGTGATGGATTTCGTATTTCTCCACGATCATCCTGATGTTTTTGACCACAAATGGCACGTGGTATTTATATGAATTTTAAGCTTTAAGTGGTTGCTGAAATATTTGGAAGCCCGTACATTTTGGGAAAAACTATTTTAAAAATGCTTATGGTCTTCAAAAAATGGCTGATGTACAATAATAACAGCTTGAATTATTCAAGTACATCAATTTCAACTCAATCCCATGTTGTAATGTTAGTTCAGCTTGACACTATCATGTGAAATCAATAATAATGTGTAGCTGATCTAGCAATATGGTGTAATATCTGAGAGAGCATTGACGGTTTTCCAAAACCTTCCAGATCACATATCTTTTTAATATGGGTATGTTCTCTGAGCTTAAAAAGGGCTCTTTTGGCAGGCTGGCCATTAGTTTTCAAACTTTTTCAATAGACTGTTTCCTCCTTCATTTCCTCCAGCGTCTCAGTTTACAGAGGCAGTTAGTATATATTGCCCTAATGTGATTTTAGAACGTGTATGTTTATGCAACTCATCTTATCAACTAGATAGTAAGCTCTTAGAAATCAAAAGTTTATGATTTTCTAAATCTTTTTTTCATCCTATAGCATTTAATATATTCCTTAGCAGAGAAAAATCATTAAACAATTTGTATATATGTGTAAATAATTGAATGAATTCATAACTATAACCAAACAGTATGCATGGATAGAGCATATTGAGCCTGTAATGGCAAGTTTTCCTCTCGCCATCAAAATTATTGGGATCCTTGGGGCGCCTGGGTGGCTCAGTCGCTTGAGCGACTTTTTTTTTTTTTTTTTTTAATAATATTTATTTATTTTTGGGAGAGTGCAAGCAGGGCAGGGGCAGAGAGAGGGGAACAGAACATCTAAAGTGGGCTCTGTGCTGACATCAGCGGGGCTGACGTGGGCCGTGGACTCGTGAACTGCAAGATCATGACCTGAGCGGAAGTCAGACCCTCAAAGCCCTGAGCCACCCAGGTGCCCGAGTGTCCGACTCTTGATTTTGGCTCAGGTCATGATCCCAGGGTCATGGGATCAAGCCCCACATCAGGCTCCTCATTGAGTATGGAGCCTGCTTAAGATTCTCTCTCCCCCTAAACCTCTCCCCAGCTTCTCTCTCTCAATCTCTCTCTCTCTCACTAAAGAAAATAAACTAAATAAAACAAATTTTAAAAAATTATTGGGATCCTAGAAAAATATAATCAAAATGAAGTTTAAATATAAAACTGAGTATCAACGGGAAACGCCCAAGAAGGAAAGAAAGAGAGAATAAAGCCACAACGGAGTAGGGGGAAAAGGTGTTGACGCAGAAATGACGATCCATTAAAGGCTTCAGACGTTAAGGAATGGGGCCAGAGATGCAATTGACCTTGTAGTGACAACATATATGTCGGTGTGCCTCTGTGAAAAGAAATGGCTCTTGTGAGTTAGAGCTGGGTCAGGGAATTTTTCCCTTTCTCTCTCCAGTTCCACACAAGGTGGCCCAGAGCCCCACTTTCTATCTGAGAGTGCACATGCATGCAGAACTATTGCATGGAATTGTCTGTATGTGATGACCTGTGTTGTACCCACACACAAGATTCGCTGAATACTGACTCCTTTACATAGTATGAAATCACAGGTTCCATAAAGGTATGTGATTATTTGTTTAATGATTACATCCACGATTGGAACGTGTGGTCCTTGAGATCATCTGTATGCGAAATCTTGCATATAATTAAAGGTACTAATAATATTCTGTGAGGTCCATCCAATCATTGAATAGATATTAACTGAGCCGTCTCTGCATGGCAGGCACTACATTAAGCAAAGGCTTAATGGGAGTGAACCAGTCAGGCCTAGTTATTATCCTTAGGACACGTCCTGTGAGAGTTGCTTGAGAATTTTAATCTGGACCCAATAGAGTTTGGCACATGGCTATGGGGGGCAGGGAACTGAACTGTTGTTGTTGTTGTTTTTTAAACTGATTTACCAGACTAATAAAAAACTGGCATTTCAAGTGAATTAGCTATTTTTCATTACTTACAAGAGTCATACAACCTCCCCATCCCACGCAGATGAGAAATGAGTGTTATAATTTACTGCCCAAATAATTTAATAAATGAGTGATAATTAACAATCCTTCTAGGAAGCTGGAAACCTATTTTCATATCAACCTAGGGGAAAGAGAATTTACAATCACACAAGCTCACGGAGGTTTTCATGGCAATACAACAAACGATAGTTTTATGATTCGTACTTCACTGCAGAATCAGACAGGATAGGAAATTTGTGACAAAGGAAAATATATAAAACAGCAGGAGAAAAATGAACTTTTGTGTATTAGTAGTTATGCAATTTAGCAGTGAATGAGCAAGAGAAAGAGAGAGAGGAACCTGTCCGTAAACAAATAGAGAATGTGAGTACTTATCAAACACCTCCGGACACTGGCACACACCAGCCTACCTGGGATGGCCAATTACGTACAGAGAACTTACATCAGACAGAGCACATTTTTTTCATTTTATCACAATGTGATAATATTAGATGCAAACAATAAAAAGATAGCAGGAAGAAAATGGAAATTATAAAATACTTAGAACTAAGTGATGATGAAATCACTACATATTAAAATATGTCGGATGCAGTACCAAGGTGCACTGAGTGATAATTTGTATTTTAGGAAACAAGAAAAATAGAAAAACCACCGAGGGGGCGCCTAGGTGGCTCAGTAGGTTGAGCGTCCCGCTCTTGATGTCAGCTCAGGTCAATGATCCCAGGGTCGTGGAACTCACCCTGGAGTCAGGCTCCACACTGAGCCTGGAGCTTGCTGAAGATAATTTCTCTCTTTCCCTCTGCCCTTTTCTCCTGCTGGCCTGCACTCTCTCTCCAAAATATTAAAACAGACAAACACTGAGAAAAGTGCTGTTCTGAAAAAGTCAGAAAAATAACCACAGAGTAACTACAAATGAAGTGGAAGGGAAGAATAAGTATGCATAGCAAGAATTAAAGAGTAAGATTAGAAACCATAGAGCACACCAACAAAACTCAAAGACTCTACCATTTAGAAGAGAAAACGCAAAACTTCTGAGAAGACACTTCTGGAAAAAAGTAAACTAAAAACAAACATTAGCCAAAAAAAGTGGAAGTAAATACAGAGATGCTAGAATATTAAACATAATATTATAAAAATCATATTATATGATATTATATGACGCCAAGGGGCGTCCGGGTGGCTCAGTAGGTTAAATGTCTGACTCTTGGTTTCAGCTAAGGTCATGAGCTCACAGTTTGGGAGACTGAGACCCGCACTGGGTTCTGCACTGATAGTGCAGAGCCTGCTTGGGATTCTCTTGCTCTCTCTCTCTCTCTCTCTCTCTCGCTCTCTCTGACCCTCTCCCACGCTCTCTCTCTGAAAAATAATTAGTAAACTTAAAAAAATCATCAATAAATTTTGAAAAGTTACAAAGTCTGCACTTCTATAAAATATAAACAACCATATATAAGAAAAAGTAGAAAATATGAATAAATCAAAATATATATATATTTAATCTATAGTTAAAATACTCCACCAAACAGTACTATAACCCCTCGCAAAGTAATTACAAGATCCAAGGAACTTTAAAGTTCTGTTTTTACAAATGTTCAAGAAATAGACAATTCCAAGGTAACAAAAATCGTTCAGAGAACCAAGAGAAGAGTGTGTAATAATTTTGACAATAACACTTGACAGGGCCAGTGCAATAAATAAAAATTAAAGGCCTATCTCATTATTTAGAACATATATAATAAACCTCAATAAAATACTGAAAATTGAAATCAATGAATAAAGTATATGATGAATCATAATAAAGTAATGTTTAATCCAGCATCATGAGGATATTTTCATATTACAAAATCAATTACTAGAATTTAAAATTCAATGCTATTCATGATAAAGCTATTGGAGAACTAGGAATATAAAAGTTTCTTTAGTAAATCGTGTCGTTAAGAAACCTATAAGAAACATCATATTTAGTGTTATAACTTTACAAGCTATCATTTACAAGTCAGGACCAAGTCAAGAATGCCTTCTATTATCACTACAATGCATTACAGTATTGGACATTACAGGCCATTAAATAAGAAAAAGAAAATGTGATATAATGCTTATAAAGGACATAAGAAAATGGTAGTAAGTTATAAATGACTAGACTGTCTATAAGAAAATCTAAGAATAAACGTATACACATTATTAGAATTAATAACAAATTTATTACATTTGGTTTATGCAAGAAGACAATTAATTACATTTCCATATACCTCAACTACCAATTGGAAATTGAAATTAAAAATTGTCCATTAACAGTAGCAACAAAAAAAACCACACTTTAGGATTAAATGTAGAAAAATATATGCAATACTTTAATGGAGAAAATTGTACAACTCTTGTTGCGAAGAACACAAAATTTGACCTTGCAAATCCCATGGAATGTACGAGACTAAGAATGAACCCTAAGGTCAACTACAGACTTTAAGTGATTATGACAAGTCAATGCAGGTTGATCCTTGGTTCAAACAAACAAACAAGTGTACTATTCTGGTGAGTGATGTTAGTACTGGGGGAGGCTATGCACAAGTGGAGACGGGGGTAGATGGGAAGTCTCTCCGTTGTAGACCCAAACCTGCTCTAAACAATAAAGTCTTAGCAATAAAGGTATCCTAAAAAATTGACCTTAAAAATAAGGATTTTAGGGGCACCTAGGTGGCTCAGTTAGTTGAGTATCCAACTTTGGCTCAGGTCATGATCTCATATTTCGCAAGTTTGAGGCCTGCACTGGGCTCACTGCTGTCAATGCAAAGCCCACTTCGGATCCTCTAGCTCCCTCTCTGCCCCTCCCCTGCTCGCTCGCACGCAGGCTCTCTCTCTCTCTAACATAAATAAACAAACATTAAAAATAATAAGGATTTTGGCATGTTTGTTAATAAAAAGTCTCCACATCTCACACTGATGTTAATTCCCTGGAAAATTATGTTGGAAATAATGTTCTTACATCAATATTCCAGACAGGATAATAGAACTTAAGAACTGAACTTAAAAAGTATAAAATACTGGGGCGCCTGGGTGGCTCAGTCGGCTGAGCGCCCGACTTCGGCTCAGGTCATGGTCTCACGGTTTGTGGGTTTGAGCCCCGCGTCGGGATCTGTGCCGACAGCTCAGAGCCTGGACCCTGCTTCCGATTCTGTGTCTCCCTCTCTCTCTGCCCCTCCCCTACTTGTGCTCTGCTTCTGTCTCTCAAAAATAAACAAATGTAAAAAAAAAAAATAAAAAACAACTGTAAAATACTAAGAATAATTGACATAACTGTGGAGATAATATATGAGACTGGAAAGCTTGCCCTAACAAACAGGAAGACATAAAGAGCAAAAAATTTACATCCAACTCTTGACCACTCTCGATTTTGGCTCAGGTCATGATCTCATGGTTCATGAGGCTGAGCCCCACGTTGGGATCTGCAATGACAGCACAGAGCCTGCTTGGAATTTTCTGTCTCCCTCTCTCTCTGCCCCTCCCCTGCTTGCATGCACTGGCACACTCTCTCTTTCAAAGTAAATAAATATTTAATAAAAAATAAAATCTTTTTTTAAAAAAAGAGCAAAAATCTTTAGAAGTGTATGATTCGTCACATGGATAATCAAATGGACCAATGAAAAGAATTATGAACTCCAGAAACTGTTTAATGTGTACAGAAAAGAACTGTCATTAAAGTGTGATATTCAAACTGATACTACTACTACTTGTGGGTTCAAATCCTGGTTCCTCCACTTACTGGTTTTGGACATTGTAGAAAATATTTGATCTTTCTTTACGTCATCTTTATTTGTACAGTGGAAATAATAACACTTTCCTCATGCAAGTGTTGTGACGATTATATGATATAATGTAAATATAATGACTAACACATAAAATATGTAATGGTTGGTAGCTGTTATACGAGCATTTGGTATATGGCAGAAGTGAAATTGGAAATTGGTTGTGAAAACATGGATCATAAAACAACTTAGGCTGGAACGATTTGCAATCGATGTAGAAACATAAAACGAGATTTTAAAGATAACACCATAATCTCTTCATTTTGATAAACTTGAGAAGAAAACGAAATTAATAAATAAATGTAAGAGAAGATGTAGCATATTGCAATTGTGAACCTGAGGAGGGAAGGATCTATAAACAAGATACAAAAGGTACAAGTCAAAACAAAAGACTACTAATTGGATACCAAAATAGAAATTTTCTGTAAGGCAAAAGACATCATAACCCAAGTCCAATTATAAGCACTGACTTAGAAAGAGGTCTGTAACTGAAAGTAATGAGCATCCACAATATACAAAGAATGAATATGAAACAATAAAAAGTCAAACGAGCTGGTAGCATCAGAGCTAGTGACTAAGAACACGCAATTCACAGGGGAAGAAACCTGAAAGACCAATAATCGAGGAAACAGGCACAAACTTGTTAATATACATGGAGCTAGAAAATGAAGAAATGATATATCTCATGCCCATCAATGTGGCAAACATTAAAGTAGGACAGTGCCAAGTTTTCGGAAGGGAATGAATAAAGCTGACTCTCTAACACTGCTGGTAGGCATACAAATTGGTAGACACAGTCTAAAGAGCCATTTGCCAATACCTAATAATCTTGAAGATATATATTTCCAAAGAGTCATCAATTCCACTACCTGGCATATCTCCCTTCTCCCCCAATCCCCACCCCCCCAAAATGCCTATGCTGAAGTCTTAACTTCCCAATCATCAGAATGTGGCTATTTTTGGAGACAGGACCTTTAAAAGAGGGCGATTATGTTAAAATGAGACCAATAGGGCGGGCCTTAATTCAACCTGACCTGTTGTCCTTAAAAGAAGAGGAATTTTGGACACTGTGGGAACACAGCCACCTGCAAGGCAAGGAAAAAGGCCTCGCGAGAAACCAAATCGGCTGACGCCCTGATCTTAGACTCCCAGCCTCCAAAAGTGTGAGAACATAAATTTCTGTTGTGTAAGTCACCCAGTCTGTGGTACAGGTATACCTCGGCGATATTACGGATTCAGATCCTGGCCACTGCAATAAGGCAAATATCACAATAATGCAAATCAAATGAATTTTCCGATTTCCCAGTGCAAATATAAGTTATGTTGACACTGTCCTATAGTCTATTAAGTGTGCAAGAGTGTTGTCTGAAAAAACAATATATGTACGTTAATTGAAAAATACTTTAATGCTAAAAAACATACACGTTCATTTGAGCTTTCAGTGAGCCAGAATCCCTGATCTCAGATAACCATGACAAAATTAATAATCATAAAAAGTTTCATACATTGCGAGAATTAGCAAAAGGTGACAGTGAGACACAGAGTGAGTAAATGCTGTTGGGAAAATCGTGTTAATGGGCTTGCTTGACGCAGGCTTGCCTCAAAGCTTCAATTTGTAAAAAATGCAGTATCTATGAAGTGCAATAAAGCAAAGCACAATAAAATGAAGTCAGTCTGTATTTCGTTTTGGCAGCCCGAGCCAACGAATACAACATATATCACATGTACACACAGACATATATACATGCATGTTTGCGATAATGAGAAAAAGGAAACAATCTATTCATCAATAAACGGCTCGAGGAAAGAGTTAATTCTGAGAGGCAGTGATGTATCCTGGTTAAGAATCTAGTCTTTGCATTTTTTCAAAAAAAAAAAAAAAAAAAAAAAAGACATCCAGATGGCCAACAAATACATGAAAAGATGCCCAACATCAACGATCATCAGGGGAAATACAAATCAAAATTACAATGAGAGATCACCTCATCCCTGTCAGAATGGCTCAAACCAACAACAAGAGACAACAGGTGTTGGTGAAGATGCAGAGAAAAGGGAACCCCCTTGCACTGTTGGCCGGAATGCAAACTGGTGCAGCCATTTTGGAAAACAGTATGGAGGTTCCTCAAAAAGTTAAAAATAGAACTACCCTACAATCCAGCAATTGCACTTTTAGGTATTTACTCAAAAAAAAAAAAAAAACACAAAAGGACTTGGCACAAAAACAGACACTCAGATCAATGGAACAGAATAGTGAACCCAGAAGTGGACCCACAAGCGTATGGCCAACTCATCTTTGACAAAGCAGGAAAGAATATCCAATGGAATAAAGACAGTCTCTTCAGCAAATGGTGCTGGGAAAACTGGACAGCGACATGCACAAAAATGAACCTGGACACTTTCTTACAGCATACACAAAAATAAACTCAAAATGGATGAAAGACCTAAATGTAAGGGGAAGCCATCAAAATCCTCGAGGAGAAAGCAGGCAAGAACCTCTCTGACCTCAGCCACAGCAACTTCTTACTCAACACGTCTCCGGAGGCAAGGGAAACAAAAGCAAAAATGAACTATTGGGACCTCATCAAAATAAAAAGCTTCTGCGCAGCAAAGGAAACAATCAGGAAAACTAAAAGGCAACTGACAGAAGGGAGAAGATATTTGCAAATGACACATCGGATAAAGGGTTAGTATCCCAAATCTATAAAGAACTTACCAAACTCAACACCCAAAAAACAAATAATCCAGTGAAGAAATGGGCAAAAGACATGAATAGACACTTCTCCAAAGAAGACCTGCAGATGGCCAACAGACACATGAAAAAATGCTCAACATCCCTCATCATCAGGGAAATACAAATCAAAATCACGACGAGATACGACCTCACACCTGTCAGGATGGCTAACATTAACAACTCAGGCAACAACAGATGTTGGCGAGGACGTGGGGAAAGAGGATCTCTTTGGCACTGCTGATAGGAATGCAAACTGGTGCAGCCACTCTGGAAAACAGTATGGAGGTTCCTCAAAAAGTTAAAACTAGAACTACCCTAGGACCCAGCAATTGCACTACTAAGTATATATCCAAGGGACAGAGGTATGATGTTTCAAAGGGGCACATGCACCCCAATGTTCACAGCAGCACTGTCAACAATAGCCAAAGTGTGGAAAGAGCCCAAATGTCCATCGGTGGATGAATGGATAGGATGTGGTACATATATACAATGGAGTACTACTCGGTGATCAAAAAGACTGAAAGCTTGCCATTTGCAACAATGTGGATGGACCTAGAAAGTATTATGCTAAGCGAAATTAGTCAGTAAGAAAAGGACAAATATCATATGACTTCCCTCATATGAGGACTTTAAGATACAAAACAGATGAACATACGGGAAGGAAAGCAAAAATAATATAAAAACAGGGAGGGAGACAAAACATAAGAGATTCCTAAATATGGAGAACAAACAGAGGGTTACTGAGGGGTTGGGAGGGGGGATGGGCTCAATGGGTGAGGGGCATTAAAGAATCTACTCCTGAAATCATTGTTGCACTAGATGCTAACTAACTTGGATGTAAATTAAAAAATAAAGTAAATTTAAAAAATAAAACAATACAAAAGTACTAATTCAAAGGGATACATGCAATACATGCACCTTGATGTTTACAGCATCATTATCCACAGGAGCCGCATTATGGAAAGAGCCCAAATGCACACTGACTGATGAATAAAGAAGAGGTGGCGTATATATACACAAGGTGTGTATATATATATATATATATATACACATACATACATGTATACATATACATATATATTTACTCAGCGATAAAAACAATGAGATCTTGCCATTTGCAATGACATGGATGGAGCTAGAGAGTATTATGCTAGGCAAAATAAGTCAGAGAAAGACAAAGACCATATGATTTCACTTATATGTGGAACTTATGAAACAAACCAAATGAGCAAAGGGAAAAAAAAAAGAGAGAAACAAAGAAACAGACCTTTAGCTATAGAGAACACACTGACGGTTACCAGAGGGGAGGTGGGTGGGGGGATGGGGGAAATAGGTGATGGGGATTAAGGAGCGCACTTGTGATCAACGCCGGGTATACTGCACACCCGAAACTAAAATCACACTGTATGTTAACTAAGTAGGATTTAAACAAAACTAAACAATGAACCAACGAACTAAATGAAGGAATCTAGTGTTTGGAGCCCGGTACAAATGCTACGTCTGCCACTTACTAGTTGCATAAACTTGGTTAAAGTTACTTGTTTCCTCTGTGCCTTCGAGTCCACGTTTGCATAGTGGGTATAACAGCAGCTTCGTCAGATGTGTGAATTGAGCATAAAATGAGTTAATATGCGTACAGCTCTTAGCACACTAACATCTTGCAAGCCCAATGTAAACAGGAATAATATTAGTAAACTATCATATTTATACAAGATACAATACTATAGAAGGGTCACACTGAGTAACATTAGACTTACCTTTCTGCCAAAGTTTAATTTTATTCGAAGAAGCTGTGACTCCAAATTTGCAAAAGCTTTGCATTTGGGTGACAGTTAAATGGGTGTTTGCAATATTACTTTTCTGCATGGTTAACATACATTATACAGGTATAAAAACAACAAACTCAATTCAAAGATTTCGAGTGTCTAAGAGGTAATAGCTTAAGGGTTATACCGCAATGGTGAAACAACCAGAATTATCAAATACCCACTTTCTAATGTGGAGCCCAGCCCAGTTGTGCAAAGCTCTACCCACACATACAGAGGCCATGTGAGGGTCCTGGGCACCAGACGAAGCACCTTCTGGGCCAGAAACTGACACTGGATTCAAAGGGTATAATTGCAGCCATTTAGTCTCTATAAGGGGGGAAACAACCAAAAGAACAAAAAAACTTCCACTCCATCCAGAATCCTGAAGTGAAACTTACTCCAAATCTCAACGGAGACTAACAATTGGACGATCTGTTTCACTGAGGAGGGGATGAAGGCTGGGAAAACATCAAAATGCAAACGTGATGGAGTGGGGGGGGGCTGAGGAGAAAATATATTTCCCGGGAAGACGTGTGACTTAAGGAGAACGGAAGTATACCTGCGGTCTAGGCAGGTGTTTGCTATATTTGTTTCATCTTCTAATTAATTGGACACGTTTTCCACCTCAGCACCTTTTTGCATTACCTATTTTAAAAATAGCATGCATTATTTTGAGTATCGCTGTCATAATATTCTTTTGATTTCGGAGATGCATGGACTCAATTTTGCAATCACTCTGAAGACTGTGCAGTTTATCACCATTATTAAATATTTTATGTTATATTTCATGCACTTCTATAGACCTTTGAAGCTAATAGTTTAACTAGTGCCTGCTGATAGAATATATTACAAAGAAAGCTCACGAACTTATGAAGGAACATGCACACACCAGTTCAGCAATTGGGGGGAATCAGGAGGGAGGATGGTGAAAACAAATGAATCTCATTTTGGTCACACTGAAGTAACCGTTTGGACCAAGCTCTTTGATGCTGGCATGGCCCCAGGGCCAAGGGAGTTTCATTCGTCAAAGAAATAGTTACATCGCCCATAAAATCCCTTTTAGTGTTCTCAAGATTAGAACAGGGATGGAATGCAGATAACGTCCACATTAGCAGTGACACATAGAGATACCATTACATAATCTATACTCTAGAAAATGTTTGAAGGCAGAACATGGCAGCGGTGATGGATGTCTGACAACTTATACATTATCCCAAAAGTCGAGGACAGCAAAATCTGGCTGATCATTCCTTTAGCTCTGACCTCGGTTCCTGGCAGGTATGGAGACCCTCTTTCCCAGAAAGTGAATTGATGGCTGGTGAAATTGAGTTCTTTGACTTAAGTAACTGGTTGTGCTCAATGCAGAGTCAAAAGACAATAGAAATATTCCCTCAAACCTCTCCCCTAACGAACACAGAGGAATTACTGCCACTGACAAGATATTTTGGTTTGATAGATGGAACTCACACTGGCTTTCTTAGCGAAATTTGAGTCAATGACGCTAGGTGTTTTTGCACAATGTTCCTTACGTCTCGAACTTCCTTTCCTTCCGTGATCATGTGTTCACATTCTACACAATGTTGATAAATCACCTCCCTAGAAAGGTTATCTATGATCTCTTCCCCTTTCCCCTTCTCTGGCGTCCCTGTCTCCCCACTTGCAGAAGAAAAAGAGGAGGAAGAGAGGGAAGTGGAAGAGGAGGAGGAAAAGGCGAACAATAACAATAAACAGCTCTTAGTGACCGAGGCTTTATTGTGTAGGAGGGGGTAGGCTTCATGTCCATGGTCTATCAGACAGTAACTATCTGCAACTCTCTCAGAAAGGAAATATTATTATTACAATTTTACAGAGAAGAAGACAAGCTCATCTTAGATGGTACTATCCAAGGTCACCCGTCTAATAATTAATGGGATCTAAATTCAAATTCCAGGTCTGTTTGAGTCCACCTCACTACACTGCGTTCTTATGAGCTTCCTGACGGCAGGGCCTGTGTCTGATTAATCTGTGTTTTATCTGCAATACCTTGCAAGAATAAGTGAGGAACACTTTGATGTTTTTGGCTGATTATATGCATGAATATCAGAGAGCAAGAGGAAGATATTACTTTCAGGATTAAAAAATATCAAGCTGAAAAAGGGTATACTGCATATGAATATTTGTTGGTTAATAGTAATAACAGCATTAATAATATTCATCTTTATAATCTTTCCCCGTTTCCAAAAATGTTCATATAGTGTCCAAGACATTAAAATTCAAGAAAGTAGACTGTTAGTGCAATTTCTAGTATTGTACCAATAGCTGGGGAGTACACATACTTTACTAGATGTACTATATATACTTTAAAAAGAACTTATTAAAATAATCTGCCTTGACCTAGAAAAAGTAAGTTTTATAGGTTAGGCTTCCCGATACTTAAACTGATATTAAGAGCTGCCTAAAATACTCAAAACCTTTAAGCTCCATAAAGGAACTCTATCAAAATGGTTAGGTACTTACTAACATTAATAATATCCACAAAAGGGGACGCCTGGGGGGCTCAGTCGGTGAAGTGGCCGACTTCGGCTCAGGTCATGATCTCCTGGTTTGTGAGTTCGAGCTCCACGTCAGGCTCTGTGCTGACAGCTCAGAGCCTGGAGCCTGCTTCGGATTCTGTGTCTCTCTCTCTCTCACTCTCTCTCTCTCTCTCTCTCTCTCTGTGCCTCCCCCACTCATACTGTCTCTGTCTCTCTCTCTCAAAAATAAAATAAACACTAACAAATTTTTTAAGAATTAAAAAAAAAATCCATAAAAGGGGTGTCTGGCTGGCTCCGTCGATAAAGCATGAGACTCTCGATTTTGGGGTTGTAGGTTCAAGCCTCACATTGGGTGTAGAGGTTACTAACAAAAATAAAATCTTAAAAAAATACAATATCCACAATTGTACCTTCATTATCCTATATTAAGAAAGCATGTCAAGACAGATTGAGAGATGTCAAATTGAAAACCACCATTTTCACCCTCCAGGACAATACTGCTCAGTCTGTGCTAAACTTAAAGAACATTTCTCAGTTGATTCTGCCCATTTCCGGTCCAATTTTTGCCTTGGAAGGTGGAAACAACCCTTCAGTCTGTACTAGGGGAAAAGAACACGAAGTGCTATGGCTGCGGCAGCTGCTGTTGATGCTGATTTCATAACCTAGCATGTCTCCTTGGCAGACGCACAGCTGACCACATTTGCTGATAAAATGCGAGGCATCCTAAATTGTTAATTTATCGAACACTACTCCTGCACAGCAACGGAAGACTTACTCACCCAGAGTTGAGTTTTTCACAAACATTAAATTCCATTTAATGTTAAAGAATGCCGGTATTTTAATTGCTAACCTGATACCACCAGTTGCCGATAGGATGTGTGCCCATAGGATGTTAAAAAGTTTAACTTTTTAAGCTGCATACATAAGGAGAACGGGACACAACTGAAATGCGAAAAATGTGTGGCACACGATATCACCTTTGAAGACAACAATATCAGCCAAGACAATTTAGATAAGAGCCACTGAAATGGGATAAAACTCAAGAAACATTTTTAAGAGCTCCTCCAAAGACTTTTGCTGGGGGTTTGAGAACAAGGAAACAGATGGGGGAAATAATTGTCTAATGTTTATGTTAATGTAGCAGAAAACCCCAATTATCTAGGCTGCGTGGGGGAATCAGGTGTTTGGCTTAATTCTTTGTGGTTAGATGAGGGTTACTCTTTTAAAACCCAGCAGTATCTCAGCCATCGTAGTTGAAATTGTTCCAAAGCAGTGTGAATAGCACCTAGGGATTATAAATCGCATTTTCCTTTGTGGATCTTGAAATGTTTCAATGTGATTGTTCTTTGTGGATCTTGCAATGTTCTTCAGTCATCAATTCTGATTGGGCAGAATTATAATGGTAGCTAGACATGGACTTGTGGGGGAACCTAGGATACAATGGAAAAAATTACTTAAAACCAAATATATAATGTGAATTTCTTTTGGATTGATTCCCCTCCATCTTTTAAAGCACTGCTCTTCTGTGCAGGCAGAAAAGGTGATTATCTTCTGGACATAATTCGGGGGTTCTTAGGGATTCTCCTGACTCCTAAAATGTTCTTAGCCACACCGATCCCCATTAGATGTGTAGTAATTTGAAAGTATAAATTAATCATTTTAATATACAATTATCTCTGGAAGTGCTGAAAATTGATTTGTTTATACCACAGTCTAAATTAATCTGTTCAAACTGCTTTCTATCAGATAGCTACCTGAGTTCTGTAAACAGATGGAAAGGGACTTTTAATTGGGAAAGGGATTTTTAGAACATATGAAAGGGATTTTTAGAACATACAGGATTTTCAGGGAATCATGCTGTGCTTATATAATAAATAATGAAAGGAAAAACTTAGCCTTATTAGGAAGTATTTTACTTATATATTTTTTAAATCAATTTTTTTAAGTTTATTTTGTTTTGAGAGAGAGAGAGAGAGAGCACGAGCAGGGGAGGGGCCGAGAGAAAGGGAGAGAGAAAAATCCCAAACAGGCTCTGAGCTGTCAGTGCACAGCCCCACATGGGGCCCGATCCCCCTGAAGCCATGAGATCATGACCTGAGCCGAAACCAAGAGCGGGAGAGCGGGAAGCTCAACTGACTGAGCCACGCAGGCACCCCAGGAGGTATTTTTAAACTTCTCATTATTAAAGCCACTAATGTTAAATTATCACACTATTTTGTGATTGCCCTTTTCACGCAACATTTTCCTTTAAAAACACTGCATGGTCTGTGATGGCGGGGACAGTCTTCTCCATAACACTCATCATACTCGTATGATTTATTTAATTAATATGTGAACTGAGGCTTTACCATTGTATTCACTGTCCTTAAGGTAGTCCCTGATGTAGAGGAGACACTGAAAAAATGTTTGTTGAAAGAATAAATGTATTAATGATATGAAAATATTTGTGAACACTAAACAGAGCTAGAAGGGATTTCTATAAATAGCAATTGGTATTATTAAAATTGTTATTATTTCAAAAGTGCTATGAACATTTATAACTGAGAAAATTGAGGTTCAGGGATGTTACATATATTCATAACACTCTGGATTTCTCCATCATAAAATTTTTCATAATTTGGTACTGAACAGTTTGTTTATTGTTAGCCTACACTCCAGACTACAGGTTCTTTTTTTTTTTTTAATGCCTTTTTTAAAAAGCTTATTTCCTTATTTTGAAAGAGAGTAAGAGCATGAGCAGGAAACGGGCAGAGAGAGAGGGGGACAGAGGATCCAAAGCGTGCTCCGCGCTGACAGCAGAGAGCCCCAGGCGGGGCTTGAACTCACGAAGTGTGAGATCATGACCTGTGCCGAAGCGAGGCTCACTGACAGAGCCACGCAGGCGCCCCTAAGCTATAGACTGTAAGGTGACAGAGGCCAATGTAGTTTCATCTACACTATCTCAAAACTTACCTGAGTATCTACCCTTAGGAATTTCTTGACAAATATCGGTTGAATAAACCAATGATTAAAATGTCACTGATAGCATTAATCATCTTGTACAAGTTTTAAGAGAAAAGGGCAGAAATGGTTTAGTGTATGCCATGTGTGCATGATTAGAATGTCCATTTACAAATGAAACTTTTATTCCGTCTAGTGTCATGCAGCAACCACTGACCTGGATTTCTGAGATGGTACTTTGACTACAGGCTATGGTGTAGGGTGAGATAAAACAATTTATATAAAATTAATGACAAGCCTGGATTTGAGCTATACTGGAAGGTATATCCTATACTTCAGAATATTTCAGGATTAATTTTACTCTGTACAACAAAATGAATTTCTCACGAGTTTGATACATATTTTATAATATGTATTTGGCATATCTATATGACATGTAGCATATTTATATATAGTTACATAACCCGTATTTATGTATTTACTTGTACTATAAGATTTACTTATATAAGATGGTGAGCTTACACAAACCAAATAGTTTGTGCCCATTTAACATGCAACAAATTCTGATCACCAATTGTCATCTAGGCACGAAACGTGGCTTTAAGGATAAAAATGTGTGATCCACAGTCCTTGCTCTCAATTAGATTACAGTCCGCTAGGAAAGATAGATGCACATACAAATATAATGACGCAATATACAGTATAACGTGTATAAACTATTTTGGGAATGATTCATTCTTCTTGAGTGGGGTGAAGTGAATGGAGATGGGAAGAGAAATTGAAAGAGAGGAGGTAGTATTTATACTGGACTTTGAAGGATGAGTAAGAAAATTGCATGGATATTAGTCATAGCCGAGAAAGAGTACTGTATATTTGGGAGGAGGGACAGGGATTACGGCATATATACCATAGCCACGTTTTGAAGGGCCTTTTAGATCATGCTTCTCGGCCTTTTTGGCTAAGATCAAGTGTAGATCAAGCTAAGGAGTTTGAACTTCACCCAAAGGCTAATGGCGAGCTCCTAAGCGTGTGAAAGCTAGAGACTTAACAGGAGCAAACTGTTTTGGTCTGATCACTGTGAGAGTGTGGACGATGGTTTGGGGTAGGAGGGAAACACTGGATGGAGGAGGTCGGTATGGAGGTTATTTCAATAACCCAAGGGAGAGATGATGAGAATTTGCTGGAAGCCATTTCTGAAGTAAGGCGGGTTTGCAAGGGGCGGGGGGCCTCCTGCTGTCAGATGGCGAAGACCCCCAAGGCGCCTGGCTGACTGGTATCAGACCTTGTGAAGGAACTTATAGGAGTTTCTTCTTTGGTGGTTATAGGAGCAAATATTACATTTCCCGAGAAACCTGTTTTTCTTCCCCTTGAGAAAACAGGCTATTGAGCCCTGCTCACAAAAGAACTAACTCTTGCCTTTGCTAAGCTAAAAACATTGCCTTGTATTTGAATGCTAAAGCCACCTTCCTTCCCCTTGTGATAAGCATCTAGTCACCTACTTCAATCACTATTGATAAAGATTATGCAGGAGTCTTCTACCAATCTATGTTCTGGGAAATTTTTACATACCCAAGAATTTGTCATCAGGAATCATTGCCTAAGGCAATTGCCACTCCTGTTTTGTACCCCATACATGTTTTTCAATAAATACAGCTGACTCTCCTGTCAGTGCAGAGATGCCTGCCTGGTGATCAGGAAGAAGCCTAGGCTCTCTCGCTCCCTTTCGCCGACACCTTCCATCCTTCAGGGAGCCCTGGACCTGCTGGAGCTGGACTCGGGCAAGAATTAAAACTGGGAAAGTAACAGTGATGATGAAGTAGAGATATAAGAGAGTGTTAGTGGTTTTGGGGGGCATTTTTATTGGTTTCATTAAGGTCAGCTCACATTTTATTCTAAATTCTGTCTTAGACTCCCTTTTTCCGTTCAATTCAATAAGCATTACTAATAGTTAACTGATACAAGATACAAGATTCTGTGCTTGGTTCTAGGCAAAGAGGCCAATAAGGTACAATTTGCTTCCAAGGAGCTCACAGTCCACTGGTGATCAATAAATGGTATTCGGTACAGTGTTTCCTATACTAGCTTACTGTAAATTATGGGACAGACAGAATATAACAGGTGGTCAAGTGGAAGATGCTTAAACTCTCGGAGTCGCTCAGGGAGAAAAGATGAGAATGGCATTCCGTATAGTTGGTATGAAGAAGGGATGAAACAGATAAAAATCTGGGACATATCTTAAGAGCCCTGTATGTCATGCTCAGGAACTTGGGTTTACTTTTTGTGGGATTGTTACAAACACTTGACTGCTCTCAAGCAAAAGACAGACTAGATCAGCTCTAGTTTTCCAAAGTCTTCAGGTTAGCATGTGGAGACCAGTTACGCAACAGTTTTGGGAGTCCCAGAGAGAGACAATGAGGCCCAGGATGGGGTGATAGCAGACAGGATGCAGAGGGGAGGATGAACTGGAGAGATAGAAATTAAAAGCTAGGGGCACTTAGGTGGCTCAGTGGGTTAAGCATCCAACTCTGGGTTTCGGCTCAGGTCACGATCTCATTGTTTTTGCGAGTTCGAGCCCGGTGTCAGGCTCTGCTCTGATAGTGCAGAGCCTGCTTGGGATTCTGTCTCTCTGCCTCTCACCTGCTTGCTCACTCTCAAAAATAAATAAACTTAAAAAAAAAAAAAACGAAATTAAAAGCTATCGGGCTTGATATGGTAGATAAGGGAGAAGGAAAATTCTAGAATGGATCCTATCATCACAGAATTTGTTTTTAATAATGTAATCCTAGAGGTGTCAACATGGAAGTGAGCTCAATCTGACTGAGAATGTCTCGTAGTCAGTGTGTGCTGATGGCTTTGTGTTCTGTGAACCCATCCCCTTAGATGGAAAATGACATGTAGGCATGTGGCCCAACACCCTCAAATACGATTTCTAAATAGTATCATGATTGTGACACCCAAACTGAATTTTCAATCTGAATCAAACTATAAGTAGCTCCATGAATAATTTGTAATCGGTGACAGACATGTAATAAGAAAAAAGTATTTTTCATATATGTATTTGCTGACATCAGCTTCCTCATTATGTTTCAAACAGTTGAGTGTAAGATACCTAAAATAATGGGGCCATCTGTAGACAATCTTACAAACGTGACATACAAAGTGTAGTTGACAATGCTGACATTAAACATGTCTACCACCAGTTGGCTCTTAATTACTGCCTGTATGGCAAAATAGCATACCGTAGCAGAGACATTCCGAGGTCAGGAGTAGACCTCTCAGCATCGAGATCAAGGTCTTTGCAGTTCCTTATGCCTGGGTTTGGAGATGAATCTGGACCTTTGGCAAATTATTTAGCCTTTCTGTGTTTGATTTTCCACTTACACAAATTAAGATTGATGGTGATTAACGTATTTTGCCTATGTGAAGGTTTGCTAACATGATTGCTTAACACAACTGAAACAGCAATAAACGCGAAGATTTTTATGATTTGTTATTGGGAACAAAATTAATATATGAAACAAAAGAGAGTGAAGCAAGGAGAGAGAAGGAGAAAGAAGAATGAAAGAAGGAAAGGGGAAAGAATAGACAGATTAGATGGATGACAGAAGAAAGGAGTAAACGAACAGAAGAAATGAAGAAAAAGAGGCACAGTAAGCACAAGACATCAGGGTGACCCAAAGCATCTGAAATGTTTTCCCTATGACGACAGCATTATAAGGCTGCACATACAAATGGAAAGCATTTATGCTTTTTCCCAGGAGTATAAGAAAACCTTGTGGGGGCATATGTCCTGCTGCTGTGGTATAAAAGGGAGCCCCAGGGCTCAAGGAAAATGGGAGAGGGTGGTCCTCTGAACACTGAAATGAGGGATGGGCATGGCGAGGGCACTTGAATATCCCCTAGGGAACAGGGTATGCAGCGTCCCCAGGGAGGTGTGTTGCTGGGGCACTTTCCTTGCTGCTGGGCAATGGGGAATTCAGACCGCATGAGGCTGCACTGAACAAAGGGTTCAGGAGGTGAGGAGGTGAGGAGGGGTGGAAATCATCCCTTGGGGCTCCAAAAGTTCTCTGGGTAGCTGAAGAGGACTTACTGATCTTCATTTCTCTGTGGCATGGATATGAAGCAAACATTATTGATTATTAAAAACTGAAGATGTGAATGAAAATCTAGGGAGCTGAGAGAGAGGAAGAGCAAGAATCCTAATACACTTGGATAAAAGCCCAGATTCCTCAGCATTCAATAAGCTAAGGATCCTGATTTCCTTTAGCTTTTGAGTGAGATCTCGTCACATGGGGCTTTTCTATTCTGCACCAATACTATTTAATCCAGTCTTTTCAATAATTTTCTAAGAACTATTCAGTTTGATTTCATTATAGGAGCAAAGCATACTGATTAAATTCCGAGCTAGGTCCACCACCACCACCATCCCCACCCCTTCTCCAGCCAGTTAGACCTACTGGCGTCTAGAATCATGATGGGTTTCCCTCTTATGCCTTTCTCTGCCATTTGGAACCCCATGCAGTACACTCCAAATACTGACAATTGTACCATGTGAATAAGGCCACTGAGTACAGGTTATATTGGATGTCTTTGGAAGACAGGGTCACCAAAATGCCTGGCCTGGGACACAAGGACACCTGAATTCCAAATAATTATTTGGCAAACTATCTTTTGTCTATGCTGCTTCATTCCAAACTGTACTGAGTTAATTTGCCAAGCACTATCAAATATATTAGGCAAATATTATTTCTACTGTTTAAACAGGATTCCAACAAATACTGAGCCCCTATCATGTGCATACCAGATTTGTTTGATGGTGGCTTTAGAGGAAGGTGACGGCGTGCCCCGACTGTCAGGAAATACAACTACTGATAAGGTTTTAAGACGCTTAAAGGGAAATATTATACTGTATGTTAACTATAATGGAATTTGAAAAATAGTAATTTTTTTAAAATTTTAGATAAAGAAACGTAGGAGGGGAAAATTACCAATATGCATCTTAATGAAGTTAGGAACACTCACCCAAATGGTGGAAGATTTTCAAATGGAAATCTGTGATTTTTAAACCACCAACATAGCATTTGATATTTCCAGTGGAGGGTAGGGAAGGAGGAAAGAAACTCAAGTGGAAAAAATAATTAATTGAGCAAAGAAACCATTAAATGTGTTGGTAAATTTCAACCAACACTGACTGCCTAAAACAGTAACAATTATGTTTAATTTGAGGAATCAAAATGTAGAATTAAAGTATTAGAAAACAATAAAAGGGAAAAGAAATAAGGATCAGAAAAGAAAATTTAGAAGACAGGAAGGGAAGCTGTGTTTATAGCGTTCCAAAGTCCTTTTACTTTTTTCAGAATAAAGTAGAAATGCTGATCTGCCTTAGAATTTAATATATATACATATATATATATATATATATATATATATATATATTTTTTTTTTTTTTTTAAATCTGAGGGAGAGCACAAGCTGTGGAGAGGGGCAGCGGGAGAGAAAAAATCTTAAGCAGACTCCTTGCTAAGCCTGGATCCTCACCATGGATGGCCCAACACTGGGCTAGACACCATTACCCTGGGAACATGACGTGAGCCGAAATCAATAGTCAGATGCTCATCAAGACTGGGCCACCCGGGTGCCCCTTGATATTAATATGTTAAGGGCAATTGCTGAAAGTGTGTAAGTAGAATGTATAATTTCCAAAGTTCCAACAGGAGAGAAAAAATACAATTTAAGAAATTCTCAAGCCATCCATATGTAAAAAGAAGGAAGAGAAATAATAAAAAGCATTCTAAAAATCGAACAGAAAGCACAAGCTAGGATTATGGAACTAAGTCTTGTATGCCAGCAATCAAAATAAATGCCAACAGACTACTAAAGGGGTTCAGGACAGTCTCCCCTGATCCCAAGACCATGTACTTTGACATGCGGATTATTATTTTGAGCTGAAAGGACTCGAGGCCCTGGGGCCTCAAGATAACTTTTTGTCCTTCCCTTAACTGATGTGGGAAATGCTGGGGCCCGATAAAATGTATCTGTGTCAATAATCCTTGTTGCGGGAGATGTGCAGTGTTGGGGTTCGGCCAAGAAAGAATTCGTAAGGCATCTTCGGTGCAAAAAGGAGGTTTTATTACAGCACGGGGAAAGGACCCATGGGCAGAAAGAGCTGGACTGGAATTGGGAAGAGCAACCGATTAGATACTTGGGAGCTGGGAGAGGTAAAGACAAGCAGAAATTTCTAAAAGGACTTTCGTATGCAAAAGAAGATTTACAGGATCCCAGAGGCCTAGCTATTCGAGCTAAGGTAGTTTTCCCCTCCAGCAAGGCATTAACATTAAGGGGGGTTCCCAGAAGAATGTCACAGTCCACCCGCCACAAGTATTTGTCAGTGAGCTGCAGATTATAAGGAAACTTAATTTTATCTACATTTCTTCCTGCCTTTGTTTCCCACATCATTAATCACATAGACGTATCGAAACTGGGGGTCTTTCTTGATGTGGAGAGCAAAGGCCAAAGAAAAAATAATTAAACTCCTTTATAACTTATAGTTCATTGACAAGTCCTTGAGATAGTCCTAGTGACCTTTTTCCAGGAATCCAACTGCCTCAATGTTAACACTTTGCTAAAGGCAGAGGTGACCTTGGCTTAACGTTAGCCTGACACCTCTAGGATCCGATAAAAATTCCTTTGGAAACTTCCTTTAAGTGTACCCCCCAAGATCTATGTTAGCAATCATCCTCCAAGCATAGGGCCCACTGATACACCCCCGAAGGGTCTCATGACTGAGGAGTTACTAGACAGTAATACATGACCTAGCAACAGCTAGCCGCTCAAGGGCCTGGAAACCTTGCTTCCAAATTCCTTAGAGACTTAAGCTCACCTTAACCCCCTCCCAACTTGAAAGTATGCAATCAGTCACTCCTCACAACCCCAGTGAGGCTCTTTCCACCCATGGGTCCTGTCCCCGTGCTTTAACAAAAACACCCTTTGTGCCCCGAAGATGCCTCAAGAATCGTTCTTGGCCAAACCCTAACACTGCACATCTCCCACAATAAGGATTATTCACACAGATACATTTTATCTGAGTGGCCCATCTGTATGGCAGGGCAAACATCTACTCTTCTTACAGGCTCGGAAGTGCATTCCTTTCCACTAAAATCACAGACCCCCACCCTTGTCTCCTGGTTCAGAATGACAGAGAGATCTAATTTTTTGCCTGTCTTTGGGATTTCCATGTCTATGTGGATTCCTCGTACACACGCCTATTAAATATGATTTTCTTCTGTTAATCTGTCTCATGTCAACTTGATTCTTAGTCCAGCCAGAAGGACCTCTTAAGGGACAAGAATTGGCTTTATTAAATTATTCATGAATACAGCAGCATCCCATCCGGCAAGTAGAGAAATGCCCAGAGGGGTTGTACAAAACAGAAGGTTGTTAGAGTGGGAGGGATGGGCAAGGAAATTATTAGCAAAACAAAACAAAACAAAAGGATGGTTTCATCTTCCTTTGAGGAGCAAGGGAAAGGCAGTGATTTTATCCTACAGAAGACCTCACTAGAGCTGACCAGGACATTTCAGATCCACTGTCAAAAGGCCACCCTCCTGGGAGAGGTGGAAACTGTAACTAAGTCTCAGCTTGCTATTGGGGGTGGAGGCGTGAGCGCATGGCTCTCCATTGGGGCTTTTTATTTCTTTAACAATTACCCTCTTTTGATGATACTGTAGCCTGAGAAGTATGACTGATGAAGCTTTGGGGTGATGGGGGGTTCGCAGGGTCCAGAGCTGACGACCAAAAAAGAATTCCTAAAGACGACTTTGGTGCAAAAAGGTGATCTTATTAAAGCCCGGGGACAGGACCCCTGGGCAGGAAGAGCTGCACTGTAAGTGTGGGCGGTGACCAGATCATGGAGTGGGGGGCCGGGGGTGGGGGGAGGTTTCCAAAGAGACGTTTACATTTTCATGCTACAGACTTACTGGGGGCCTGGCTATGGTCAAGCTGAGGTAGTTTTCCCCTCTAGCCAGGCATTAACATTAAGACAGTGGGGAGTTCCTGGCCTCTGGTCCATGGATGGCATTGTCTTTTTCTGGTAAACTGGTGGAGACTCTTACCCGTTTAAACCATTTGTTTTTTGTCCTTTCCCGTTTTGGGGTAGCTGGGAGTGTATAAGGAATATCACACGTATCCCATTGGTGGGGGGAGGGGGCGTTAGCCTGCACTTTGCCCTCGGCTTGCCCCACACACCCTCATCACGAGAAAAAAAAAAATTAGGGAGTTAGCACCACTCGAAGCTGCCACTATGCACTTCGTCCGGCTTCTTACTGACCCTCTGTGTGATATTCACGATGCTGAGATCTTATAGCTTTTGTGTTTACAGCAGCCTCCCCCCCCCATCCATGGGAAGTACCTTCCAAGATCCCCAGTGGATGCCCAGGACCTCAGCTAGTACTGAACCCTATATAGACCATGTTTTGTCTTATACATACATACATACCGACAATAGTTCAATTTATAAATCAGGCGCGAGAAGAGATTAACAACAATGAACTAGAACAATTATTATAATAGATTGTAATAAAAGTTATGTGAATGTGGTCTCTCAAAGTACCTTCTTGTGATGACGTCAGAGGATACAATGGCTACCTGATGAGACAAAGTGAGGTGAATGACACAGGCATCATGGCTCAGCGACAGGCTCCTACTGACCTGACAATGTGCCAGGACGAAGATCATCCCCTGGGGTGACCCTGGGGAACTGAAATTATGGATAAGGGGACTGGGGACGACACTACTAGTATTTGTGGAGAGGACAGTATAGGCCCAATTTCCAAATATCTCCCTCTCTTTTTTTTCTTTCTTCAGGTGAGAAACTTCTCCCTAAAGTTTGCATTCTAAGAATGACAATTAGGTCCCAGAGAAGAGGACAGAAAATTTACATCACAAAGGCACAGAATTGGTGCTAGACAACTCTGTTTCCAAAGTCCTGATCTTTTCAAGACTCTTTAAGTTTATTTATTTATTTTGAGAAAGGGAGAGAGAGCTGGGGCAGAGAGAGAGAATCCCAAGCAGGCTTAGTGCTTTCAGCCCAGAGCCCTACTTGGGGTTGGAACTCATGATAAAGACCTCAGCCCAAAGCGAGAGTCCAGCACTTAACCAACTGAGCCCCCCGGGCGCCCCCTGATCTTTTCAAGACTCTTAAAAGGAACAGGTAAGGTTTGGGGGCTTGGCAAAACAAAATTAAAAAGGGGGCAGGTGAACTGTGAACTTCCAGAGCCACACCTCTGGGCCTACAGAGATTTGGAGGGTAAAGAATCATTTCCAATTCCACAAAGAACTTGATTGCAGCCTGAAAGATAAAAAGGGTGAACCGGCCCTTCCAACTACATTTTCTCCAAGTTACTTCTTTCCCTCTGGGTACATAGTTTTCTTTTTAGCTTAGGGGAGAAGGCCTCAAAACCATTTCTATCCGGCTCTGAATATCATCTTCCGATTTGGTCAAATTTTTTATCATAAAGTTATTAAATCATTTCAAACATCTTGTTAAGGTTTCAGCCAGGATGAACAGTAAATATTTCTG
This sequence comes from Cryptoprocta ferox, assembly GCA_028646485.1. Classification (NCBI taxonomy): domain Eukaryota; kingdom Metazoa; phylum Chordata; class Mammalia; order Carnivora; family Eupleridae; genus Cryptoprocta; species Cryptoprocta ferox. The sequence goes on along the minus strand of CM053579.1, from coordinate 9,499,842 downwards.
GCAGTACTGAATAAACCTATTAATTTTCATTTTACCTTCCCCTTGACTACTTAAGGGAATTACTGGTAAGAGTTTGCTGGAAAACACCTTGGAGTCCTTGTCAGTCCCAGGAGGGGCCCATATGGGGGCCCTCCGTTAGAGGTAGATTTGAGAAGAATTTGCATAGGAACTTTGAAGATGATCTCTTTTCCAGTGTCCTAGTTGATTACAATTGAGACATCAATTTCTGGGCCAGTGTTTTGATAATGAACCCCTAGGAGGGTGCAATGTGGGAGGTTTAGGTGTTATTCTGGGCCTCTGGCCTTGGAGCTGATGTCTTTGTAAAGCTATTAGCTTGGTGGATTTTTGTTTGCAATCTTGCCCCAGGGTCCCTTCAAAATGCTCAGCTATAGTCAGTAAAAGGGTGGCCTCCCATCCTATTTTCTGCCTTTTCTGCCTTTTTTTTTTTTTTTTATCAATCCACTAATCTCTCAAAAGATAATCCTTTTACAAAGAGAGCAGCTAGAACAGGCTGGGTAACCGAATTTATTGCACTGGATTCCAAATACCCTAAAGAAGAGGGCCTCCAAGCAGGCTTTCACGACTGCCACGGATTCATATTTCTTCTGTTTGAATGTTTGAATAATAGACCCATCAGTACAGGCAGGGAAGATTCTAGGCACCTGGCTGGCTCAGTTGGTTCAGGATGCAACTCTTGATCTCAGGGTCATGAGTTCAAGCCCCATGTGGGATGTGGAATTTAGTTTTAAAAAAGTAAGGTCAGTTGCTATTTTGAAAGCCCTTTCTGGTGGAGGACCCCAAATAATCATCCTTGGGGTGGGGTTTACCATCTTGCTTCTTGCATCCATTTTTGGGCTTCCTCAGGTCCTACCAACCGATGCACAGATTGATACAGACCGGGCATCGTGGAGTCTAATTTCTTTTAAAAAAGCTTTTGGGATTCAATGCTAGGCTTAGTAAATTCTTTAATTTATAACCCTTAGTTCAGCCTGAGCGGGTTTGTCTGCAACCTCGGGAAGTTTTATTTTAAACAGTAAAGTGGAAAGACAGTTTGGATAGAAAGATCAGTGAATACAGGCAGGCCCTTTGGACGACCCACCCTTACCTTATCAATGGGCTACTTACAATGAGGCACAGTTTCCAAAAAAGGGAGAATTCCATATGTCACCACACCACCTTACCTTCCCCACTTAAAAAGAGCCCCCTCCCACTGCCTCCTTGCAGACCGCCGCCCCGCCCCTCTGCAGTCCTGCCCACAGCTCCCTTAAGGTGTCGTCAATAAACTCATTTTGCCAGGTAAATAAGTTCATCTCCCAGGCCACAGCTTCTACCCAATCATAGCCCCACATTAAAGGGCCCCCACCCAATCGAGAGACACCCCATTTAGACACCACACTTGTGTCTTTATTTTTTCATGAGCCTTGTATAACAAGCCTTGTAATGAAGCTATTTTGGAATCTCGAAGACTTTTGCAAGCTTCTGTATACCAATGAAGTAGACATCCCATTCCGTGTGTTCAACTTGGCATCCCTTGCTTTCAAGTGAATTTCTTAAATGAGTGATTTTGTCTAATTGGAATGCTCCCCATAATGGCCATTGTAATTCTGGGTTCTTTTTGGTACAATTTTGCCACCTTCCTAGATACCTGCAACTTCGAGGACTACGGTTCTTATACATAAAAGAAGCAGGGTGTCAGAAGGTGGCACGCTCAACTCTTAGGATCTGAAGGATCCCATTTCTTTAGTTGGGCCTTTGGGTTTCTCAGAGCCGAAGTAATACCTAAGCTCTTTGGCTTCCACGACTCCCTTTTAGCAATAGTCTTCACCTTATGTGCACATTAACAGAAACCAACAGTAACTGAGGAAATGGAAGGGTGGAAACCGGCAGTAACCAATGAACCAGGGACTGAGGACAGGATTGAACCAGCCAGCCTCAAAGAATGGTGATTGTGCACTAATTTAAAAAAAAAAAAAAAAAAAAAAAAAAAAAAAAAAAAAAAAGGAAACTACAGCTGGGACCAGCAGTTCCCAATGTGGAATCTGGGGGAGGATCCCAGTGAAATGGAGAATTGGAAACTAAACATCACTAATTCCCAGCATGGAATACAGGGTCAAAACCAAGGTAAATGACACAGGCATGGTGAGGCAGCAGTAAGCTACTACTGACCTGAAAACATCAGAAGAAAGATCATCTGCTAGTGTAGCATGGTATATTCACAACTGATTATCAGAGAGATTCTTCAGACCATAGTGTGGAGACTGCATTTAAAAAGGATGAGACCAACGTTAGGAAAGATATGGAAGATAGAGAAAGCAGTTAGAATGGCATCGCTTGCCTTCAGGGGAAAAGAATGATGAATTAAGGAAGTGAAATAGAAAAGGAAAGAAAAAATAATTCAAGATACATTTCAGAGGTGAAACTGACAGGACCTGGTGAGTGAAAGAGAGAAACAAAACAAGTATTACTGTTATAGTAAATTGTTCTCTACGTAAATGACACACTGTGATTATATGGATACATTTGTTTCCATTACATTTGTAGCAGGGCAGCCTCTACAGATAAGTGGATGCAGTTCTTGAGCCAAATATCTACCTCTCTTATAAATCCTTAAACTGGCATTCTGCTTCATTTATCCAGGTCTTATAAGTTTGGTAAATGTTTTTCAGCCCCATAGAGCTTGCATAATTCTGTGTAAACTAATACCATTGGTTTATTTGACTGTGATAATTCCTCCAAGTGTCTAGTCCCTTCTGAGGCCCTAACCCAGACCCAACACCTGACATCTCTATGACCTCACTTCTTCTTTTTCTTTCTTTCTTTCTTTTTTTTTAGATAATTCTATGTATTCTTTATGGTAACATATATATTTATTTATTTTGAGGGAGAGAGAAAGAGGGCATGAGTGGGGAAGGGGCAAAGAGGGTGGGGGGACAGAGAAGCCCAAGCAGGCTCCCTGCTGTCAGCACACAGCCCGATGAGGGGCTCAGTCTCACAGACCCTGAGATCACGACCTGAGCCAAGATCAAGAGTCTATGAGCTCACTTCTTAATTGAAATGGAAACTGAATAACGAACACGCACAAACGTCTGTGAACTTGTATTCTGCCTCTGCGGCCAGTCTATGAACAAACAATTGGTATCTATCTCTTGGAAAACAATTGGAACAAATTAGCTCCATGGGGCGTCTCAGAGTCTATGCTGGTGTCCCAATCACTGTACATGTAACTCGGGAAATTGGGGAAGACTGGACAGTTTGTTTTTGTATTGAAGACATTTCAGAACACGAGGGTGAGCAAATGGAAAAAGATATTTGCAAATGACGTAGCAGACACAGGGTTAGTATCCAAAAATCTATAAAGAACTTAGCAAACTCAACACCCAAAAAACAAATAATCCAGGGAAGAAATGGGCAAAAGACAAGGATAGACACTCCTCCAAAGAAGACCTCCAGATGGCCAACAGACACGTGAAAAAATTCTCAACATCCCTCATCATCAGGGAAATACAAATCAAAACCACAACGAGATACCGCCTCACACACACTGTGAGTGATAGCAAAAGTTGTCCTACAACAATAACCTTCCGCTCATCTCCCTCACACCACCCAGGAAAGTTTTCAAAGGTAAGTGCAAGTTAATTTGTTTAGTTTCCTTTATATTTTGTATTACATTAACAGTATTGTAATCATTTTTATATGAATATTTTTGGGTCGTGAAATGAAACATCTGAGTTTCCATTATTTCTTACAGGGAAATTCGCTTTGATATAAAAGTGCTTTGGATTACAAGTATGTTTCCCGAGCGAATTATGCTTGCAAACCAAGGTTTCACTGTACTAGACTCACAGACGAAACCTTCCGTGAAGTACCTCCCTTCGTTCTTTACAGAAATATCAAACTCATACAAGATTAATTCACTGTTTAAAACTCTAAGTGTTGAACATCTACTCTATTGTAGTCAATGAGGATAGAGAAATCAACGAGAGAAGGTCCTTGCCATTATGGAACTTATATTCTAGTGGACCCGGCATTGCTTTTCCATAGGTTTCATTAATATTTGTGGTCCATGTGTCCAAAGTTCTTCCCAAATGATGTGGTGCGTATGTCAGACCAATCAACTTAAGTAGAGAAGTGTGGACGTGATCGTCCTCAAAACAACTACTGTGCTAAGGTGAATCCTAAATTAATTTAAATATAAAAAATCATTAGAGTGCTTATGTTGGATATTTCTGCTTTGTAAGCTGTATATTTGTATAAGAGTTGTGGGGGCGCCTGGGTGGCTCAGTCGGTTAAGCGTCCGACTTCGGCTCAGGTCATGATCTCGCGGTTCGTGGGTTCAAGCCCCGCGTTGGGCTCTGTGCTGACAGCTCAGAGCCTGGAGGCTGCTTCGGATTCTTTGTCTCCCTCTCTCTCTCTGACCCTTCCCTACTCATGCTCTCTCTCTGGTTGAAAAATACATAAGCTATATAAAAAATTAAAACAAAAAAAAGAGTTGTGGCTTCTTACTACTTACAGCACAAAGGAAGATCGAAAGAAAAACTTTCTTCCAGATTAGTTAGCATAGAGCAGATAAAAAGTCATCAGGCTGTTACCTTTCCGAATATTGATTCTTTAAATAGTAGAGCTCTGCCTCCAAGACAAGACATCATAAACATAAAAATAATGCAGCGTTCTAACACTTGAATAAACAGCTATTGGATTTCACAGGGATGGTTTAAAGCAGGATCACAGAAGCACCTATACTGACAAATATGCTGTTGCGATTTTGTAAACAGGAAGTTAATCATCTTTTTTCGAGAAGAAATAAATGCCGGTTCAAAACATTCCACCCTAACCCTGCCACTGTGCTGAGCCTGTCCTATATGGAGCACACTGAGTTACTGAGGTCCGCAAAGATAGAGAACGCAAGCCTCTGCCAAAATTTCTAAATGATCCCCAGGAAAACAGAAGTCTAAGTAATGTTACAAGTTAACCACAGTGTTACCGAGACGGAATATATTAACACCGGATCTAAGCAAGAGTGAGTAAAGAATTGTTTGTAACCATAGCACCAAAAGATACCACTTATTATTAGCCTTGCCAATCAATCTTAGCAAATTCAGTAGTAAATTAATTCTCTAGAAATTCTCACAGAATTTAAACTGATTGGCCTGAACACAAAATTAATGTTTATCTGGAATCACTTCTTTTAAAGTTTGCTTTCAATCATATCACTGTTTTATTAACATGACATCATGTTACTTGCTTAATGACATTTCCATTTTTAGCTAGTTATTTAGCAGGCATTATGCACACAGAGTCAAGTCGATGCGTGTAACTCATGTGTGTGTGTTAGTTCTCTTAGAAAACGGAAGGCCAGGGGGGCGCCTGGGTGGCTCAGTTGGTTAAGCATCTGACTTCAACTCAGGTCCTGATCTCACAGCTTGTGGGTTGGAGCCCCGAGTCAGGCTCTGTGCTGACAGCTCGGAGCCTGGAGCCTGCTTTGGATTCTGTGTCTCCCTCTCTCTCTGCCCCTCCCCTGCTCATCCTCTGTCTCTCTCTCTCTCTCTCTCTCTCTCTCTCTCTCTCTCTTAAAATAAACATTTAAAACGGAAGCCCAGGGGCACCTGAGTGGTTTAGTGGGTTAAGCCTCAGACTATTGATTTCAGCTCAGGTCATGACCTCACAGTTAAGAGATCAAGCCGCCCCACCCTCACGCCCTGGGGCTCCATGCTTGGTGTGGAGCCTGCCTAAGATTCTCTCTCTCCCTTTACCCTCCCACTCTCACTCACTCTCTCTGATTAAAAAACGAAAAGGAAGCCCAGAATGCTTACCACCTAATGACACACCATAATATTATCTATACGGTACGATTTACACTTATTTGTGTATTTCCTAGCCGTTAGGGTTCACTAAGATGTCAGGGTTTGATAACAAGTCTAGCACCAATAACACCATGCTCAGAGGCCATCTAAGGTGTTGCTAATGTTTTGACCCACCGCTCTCTTGGGCTATTGATTTGCACAGACTTTTAACTTGCGATATCCTACTGTCAACCCGAGTTGTTTTTTCATAACGGTGTCAAGAACTATAAAGTGTCTGAGTGTTTTCATGCTTGCAAGGTCAAAGCTACCCTGCTACAATTTCATACATGCCAGCAGATGACATGACTCCTGGGTCAGAAATAAAGGACCTGTTACAAACACCGGAGCAGGCAGCTGCAGCTTCAGCTCTGTGTTCTTTTCTTTTGCCTCTACTCCCCCACATGGGAATGGTACAGAGGGAGCAGGGTGGATGGTACACAAACTGCAGGTCTGGGTCATAAAGGAGGAAGGAACTCTGTGCTAAGAAATAATCATATAAATGGACGGCTGTCGAATCCACCCAACATGTGCCCCAACATTGCCTTATCCTGCCAAGGAAGCATACCTGTTCTCTACCCTGGAGAGAGACACTATCTCTGTCTTCCAAGCTAGCTTACTCTACAAACCTCTGTGAAAAGAGTCTGAAACAAAGGTGTCAATACCACTTGATCAAAAGACTTGGGGAAATGCAGGAGCCCCACGGAGCCGTGCCTCCCATTACTGGACTGTGGGCTGTGTTCATTCATCAACACAGAGTCCATTCGAGGTCAACGGTTAGCCTCCTGAAGGGCTTGATAAGATACTGCCAGTCCTGAGATTCCGTGGGACATGCTCATCTCCAGCTACATGACCACAGGACTCGCATCCATTTACTATTCCATTTCGGAATGGAGTTTTACAAGCATTTTTGTCAAGTTCCATGTGTTGGGTAAAGACTGTAATGCATGGATTTGAGGGAGATGGGAAAATAGATACAGCTGTATATAGTTATCTTCAGATAAACAATATGAACTTAGAATGGTTGAGGTAAATTCTAGACATTCTTTGACTTCCACTTCCTTTGCTAATGAGAGGAGAGTGAGTACCACGCACACGCAATGTCTTATACCCTTACCATATTTATTACTGAAGCACCCCACTTTTTCAAAAAAAATTTTTTTATGTTTTATTTATTTTTTGAGAGAGAGAGAGAGAGAGAGAGACAGTGAGAGCAGGGGAGGGACAGAGAGAGAGGGAGAGACAGAATCCAAAGACAGACTCCAGGCTCTGAGCTAGCTATAAGCACAGAGCCCGATGCGGGGCTCGAACCCACAAACCGTGAGATCATGACCTGAGCCAAAGTCGGACGCTCAACCGACTGAGTCACCCAGGCACCCCTGAAGCACCCCACTTAAGGAGCAAAAAAAACATATATGCATTGAAAAACCTTTTCAATGTCGTCCAAAGTCTTAATTGTTAAGCAGGGTTATTTGCTGAGAAGTTTGAAAGGGAAGAGCCGGATCAACTAACTCACCATACTGGGTCACAATCAAAAGGTCATTAATGATCTTTTTTGACAGAGTGCTTTGATGTTTGTGTTAATAAGATAAAACTGACTCTAAACAAGATAAACTATGACTAGAGGTGGTGATGAGTGAAGTCCTTGCTCATGTGTAACTCCTTTGAGACCCCAGCAGGCACGAGACCGGAGAAATCCAGTTTCCATATTGATAGCAATTATCCAAAAGTTATAACCTGGGAGGGGCACCTGGGATGCCCAGTCCGTTGAGCGTCCTACTCTTGGTTTTGGCTCAGGTCATGATCTCCTGGCTTCGTGGGTTCGAGTCTCGCGTCGAGCTGTGTGCTGGTATTGTGGAGCCTGCTTACGATTCTCTCTCGCGCGCTTTCTCTCTGCCCCTCCTCTACTCGCACTGTCTCTGCCTCTTTCAAATAAATAAATAAACTTCAAAAAATTTTTAAAAAAAAGTTTTAAGTTGGGAAAATCCTCCCTAAGCAAATGGGCAAAATCACTCAGATTCCGTCGAACCACCGAAGGATACGGATAACCCAGAGCCGAAGAAAACATGTAATGGTGGTAATTTAGGATGGGGACACTTCACATAGAAGAGATACTGCATCTTCCAGAAAGAACACAACATGGATATAAAGGATTTGTACCAAATATTGCTTTTAATACGGACTCAGGTACTCATATGAGGCTAGTATTCTTGAAAATGCACAGTCTGTCGTGACCAAAGTCAATGGCTCCTGAATAGGAAATATCATTTAGCCCTAAGATTTGTGGCTGGCTCCTTAGAGGCATGTAGGAGGTAGGGAGTAATTATTTTTCTTTAGTGTTCAAGGAATTCATATAGTGAGGGTTTTTGTTTTGTTTTGTTTTTTTGCAGGAAGATAAATTTGAAAGTGCTTTAGAAAGAGAACTTTTATGAAATCACATTGCATACACGGATACTTATTTTGATTCTAATATTACATTTCAAAATGAAACAATGATACCCAATACAATTCTTCTGAGGAAGCCGGTAGGATACAAGCCAGTATATGTATATAAAATACCTATGATATCACAGATTGTACAACTTTGGTTCTTATTTTAGACATTAAAAAAATTTCAAATCTTAGCACAGCACATGACATTTCACAAGGTAATTTTGGCTTATATTTTTAGTCTCCTGCTTCTTTCCTCACACGCGCATTGAGCATTCATTTACTGAAAGCAACCTATTTTTTCCTCTCTCCACGAATTTGCACATTCCTTTGCCTGGAACATCTTGCTCTCTCTCTTCATCTGCTGAACTCCACTTTCCCCTTCGAGGCCCACCTTTCCTGTGAGGCCATTGTTGGCACAGGCCCTGCCCTCACTCTTCTCTCCCCTTTCAAATCCTCTTTCTCCCCAAATGCTTGTATTTTCCTCCCCAAGTACTTTTTAGATACCTTTCTCGTAACATTGGTTATATTGCTTTATAACTAATGATCAATCTAACCTAGTTTTCGCACTTGCCTGTAAAATTCTCATGGATGAGAACCGTATTTCACTCTTTGTGGTATTTCACCCTTTGTGGTGGCCCATAACATATGTTGAGTGCTCAAATAATGTTGAATACAGAAGATAATATGTTTCTGAGATCTGGCCACTTCATATTTATAGAAACACTCTCTTCCTTTGGCTTCTATAATATCACTGGCTTCTGATGCCCCTCCACCCCCACCCCAACACTCTAGAAAATACTTCCCAGCCTCTTTGCATACTTCTTTCTACACTAACCTCTTAAACATCATCATTCTCAAAGCTCTGGCTCTTTCCTACGCTGTTCTCAGTGTCAACTATCCTGAATTGTTCCTTCTATTGCTATGACTTTTATCATCGCCCATGTGCTGCTGAGTCCCAAGTAAATATCTCTAGCTCAGACTTTTCTCTCCAAAGCAGGCATCCATACCCAACTGTGGTGGTGAACCAGGGAAGGAGTGGGGAGGGTCACGGGCACAGACGGCTCTAGCAGGGAGGAGTACTTTGTCCGGAGTTGTTCGCATTGCTGGCACATGGCAATGATAAAAAGCAGATCGCTTTCAGTCAATTTCCTCATTGCTTACAGATTCCCTAGAGAGCACGCACCAGTTTATCACCCGCACTCAGGGAGAGCTGCTCCCACTGTCGCACTCCTGATTTGTGCGACTGTCTACTGGACACTTACTATCTGCCACAGAACATAACTATACTCCAAACCTCTTCCTCCTTATGCGTTCCTGAACTTGGTAAATCATACCACCAACCATGAGGCTCACAATACAAAAATCTAGAAGCGATTGCAGATTTTGACCTTATGTTACCTCCTCTCCCCACACTGACAGTTTTGAAGCCTTGCTGATTCCACCTGAAAAATCAATATGTAATTGTCCACTTCTCACCATTTTCTACCCTAGTCCAAGACACTGTGATCTCTCACCTGATGATTAGCAGTCCTCTATTTTGTCTCCTGTTTCCGCTTTTGATCTCTCCAACCCATTCATCTTCATCACACATTAGCCTTGGTGATATTTAAAAAAAATATACAACTGGACCCAGGAACGTCACTGATTAAAATGTCATAATGTCTTCTCGTTGTCTTTAAGATTAACCACTAAAGTACAAGACTGTATACATAATCCGTCCAGGAATCCCCATCACTGTCCTTTAAAGGTCTTTCTCTCTTCACTAGAATTTCTGCTTCATGAGGGCAGGATTGTTCCTTTTACTGCTGAATCCTCAGCACTTATGAGTGTTTCGCATATGGTAGGCACTCCTGGATTACATCTCCAAGTTATGGTTTTCTTTTAACACCTTACACTTTTCCTTATACTTTTGCTTGTTCGTCGCTCGTTGCCTGTATGAAGCACTATAAAGACAAGGCTCTTGCTGATCTGATTTACAACTTCATCCCCAGTAACCTACAAGGTGTTCAATGGGTGCCCAATAAGTATTAATTGAATGTATGATTTAATGATGAGACTTAATAAGTATATGGAGAGATATATTGGGATAGGAGATGTGTGGCCCTATGCTTTTTAATCACGTGAGATGTATGTTTAATACTGAAAATAAAGAACAAATATAGGGAAAGAACCAAAAACATAGTACAGGAGATAAACAGTAGATTAAGGCCAATGAGGAGGGAGGGGTAGAATTCAGAGAGAGAAAACAGGTACAGGTCTGTATAGCCAGGTAGTGACTAGACATTTCCCCTTGAATGGCCCATAAGTGCCTAAAGCTCAAGACGCCTAAAATGTGGGGCGCCTGGGTGGCTCAGTCGGTTGGGCGTCCGACTTCAGCTCAGGTCATGATCTCACAGTTTGTGGGTTCGAGCCCTGCATGGGGCTCTGTGCTGACAGCTCAGAGCCTGGATCCTGCTTTGGATTCTGTGTCTCCCTCTCTCTCTGCCCTTCCCCTGCTCACACTCTGTCTCAAAAATAAACAAACATTAAGAAAAAAGAAATAAAAAATAAAAAGACACCTAAAATGTGATCTATCACTTTTCCTTTGTCCAGAGACAGCAAGGAAGGCTCGGCTTCCCCTCCAGTAGACTTGTTCTCAGTGGGCATGTCACCACCATCTACCTAGTTGCCCAAGTCAGAAACCTGGGAGTCACCTGCGACTCTCCAATCTTCCATGGCCCCACATCCATCTAACAGCAAGTCCTCTCAGATCTACGACACATGATCTGCCTCCTCTGCTAGACTCTGTGCTCGATGAGGAAGAGAACCGTATCGGTTTTATCACTCCTGGGAGACCAGAACCGAGGATGGTGCCTAGCACACAGTAAGCCCTGGGTAACTATTTGTTGAATAAATGAATGAACAGAAAATATAAAGAGGAAGGGCACCTGGGTGGCTCAGTCGGCGAAGCATCCAACTGTTGATTTCGGCTCAGGTCAGGATTTCACAGTTTGTGGGTTCGAGCCCCGAATCAGGCTCTGCACTGACAGTGAGGAGCCTGCTTGTGATTCTCTCTCTCCATCTCTCTCTGCCCCTCCCCCGCTCGTGTGTGCATGTGCTGTTTTTCTATCAAAAAATAAATAAACATCAAAAATAAATAAATAAGAAAACGTATACAGGAGGTAGTTAGAGACGGCAGAACAGAGCTGGCTTTGACAAATTACAAGGCGTAGAGATCATATCCTGAAGTTAAATCACTAAGTAGCATCAACAAAACTGGGCCTTTGCATAATTAATCTGGTCATCCTAATGATCAGTATGTATTGATTTTATTGAGATCTACGGATTTCAAATATATATATTTGATTACCAGATTCTGAAGGATTTCTGTAATAAACCATGTCATGACAGATCAATTTGTTTCATCTAAATCCAACTTTGGGATTAGTGGCATCATAAATGTTGATTATTGAATTTAGTTACATTGAACAGGCAAACTTATCTCTTGTTACGTTTCTATGCATATAGGTCTCAATGCATGAAATAAATAATAGCTCTGTAATGAGGTCAGTTCACCTTTCTGCAGGCTCAATTCCTTCCTTCAAAATCTGGGAATGTGTGTAACAAAATAGCAACAATGACCTCAACAGTAACGATCACAATATGATGCTTCGATTACTCAGACAATTATTGAAAAATGTATGTTAAATTGTAAAGCACATATTAGCATAAATTTATGTGAATTTTATATGGAAAGGGTGTTATCTATATTGAAAGCAGACAGGGGCGCCTGGGTGACTCAGTTGGTTGAGCGTCTGACTTCAGCTCATGTCATGATCTCAGATCTCGAGTTGGAGCCCTGCATCGGGCTCTGTGCTGACAGCTCAGAGCCTGGAGCCTGCTTCGGATTCTAGGTCTCAGTCTCCCTCTGCCCCTCCCCCACTTGTGCTCTGTCTCACTCTCTCTCTCTCTCTCTCTCTCTCTTGAAAATAAACAAACATTAAAAGAAAATTTCAAAAATAATAAAATAAAATAAAAGCAGACATATCGATTTCTAAACTTCAATCCAGGGAAATACAATGTTTTTCCCTGGTGATTCGGTGACAGATAACAAAAACATACAGTTCAAGCTTTTACTGTTATCTTATGTATTCTTCATATCATTATTTTGTTTGGAGAAGTGAAAATCCCTTTCCTTACTTTTCCCTAATAAGAAAAAGTCAATCAAACTTAGAAATATTGGCAGCTCAGAGTTTTTTCTTATCATGCTCAGTCTAACAGGTGAATATCAATAGGTTTGTTAATTTTTGATTGAGATAAAGTGCCTAAGACCTGAAATGCTAGCAGTCAGATTTCTAGGGCAGCGTTCAGTACGCTTTCCATGGATTTCAAATACAGGGGCGCCTGGGTGGCTCAGTCAGTTGAGCGTCCGACTTCGGCTCAAGTCATGATCTCACAGTCTGTGAGTTCGAGCCCCGTGTCGGGCTCTGTGCTGATAGCTCAGAGCCTGAACCCTGCCTTGGATTCTGTGTCCCCGTCTCTCTGTATTCCTACCCCACCCATGCTCTGTCTCGGTCTCAAAAATAAATAAACATTAAAAAAAAAATCAAATGCAAAAGGTTACATGTGGAAGCACTCATTTCCTCTGAAGCGGCTTGCGTATTCATCAACTACTAAGTTCTAAGTACATGCTATGGTGCATGTTGAGTCAACCCCCCCACCCCCAACTTCCCTCATCCTCATTCTCAGGAGCTTTTAGGTTTTCAGGAGTGTCAGGACAGTATTCAAGCCATACACACAAACCACTGTCAATTTCACAGGCTTGATTTCCAAGAGTTACCTTCCTGACTCAGTGCACCATATGTTTATCTACCATCTCATAAGTGCCAAGAGCTTTTTGATGCGTCACGCAAGATACAAGTCCTCAAGACGTTGAAAATCCAGTGCCATTTCTGAAATTTCTCTGAAGTTATTCTCTCAAGTATGAAGTGGGGGTAGTCACTACCACTTCAATGAGTCGCCAAGAGGAGTAACAAGACTCTAGCTCTTCCATTGGAGCACTGTGGGGATTAAATGAGCAAATACTCATAAAGATCTTGGAACAGGGTCTGCCACATTGTCACTGCTACATATGAGCTATTATATCCTATTTTACAGTGAGGACCCTGAATCTCATGGTGGAAGGAACTTCCTCTGGGTCCCATAACTTTTAAGTAGCAGATTTAGGAAATCAATTAAGATTTTATCATAATACAACCCCCATGTTGTCTTTATTACCACAGAGGGCTACAACCCGAACAACCAGGACAATCCTTTTCTTCTTCAAGATCTTTTTAGTTGCGGCGCCTGGGTGGCTCAGTCAGTTAGGCGCCTAACTCTTGATTTCGGCTCAGGTCATGATCTCATGGTTCATGAGTTTGAGCCCTGCATCGGGCCCTGCGCTAACAGTGCAAAGCCTGCTTGGGATTCTCTCTTTACCCTCTCTCCCCTTCCCCTGCTTGTGTTCTCTCTCTCAAAATAAATAAACTTAAAGAAAAGATATTGTTAGTAAAGATAAACTGAATGAACACTGACCTGAATTTTTGCACGCATAAGTCTGAAGTGAGGACTGCTGTACATGCACCATAGCATAACAGCCCAATGCTTTAGGAACTCTTATTGTACTCTTTGCACAAATAAGACAACTGAGGCACAGAGGAGGTAAGTATCTGGACAGGTCTCACAACTAGTAAGTGATACAGCTCGATTTCAAACTCCCTTCTAATTCACGGCAACCACACTGATGTCCACTTTGCACCAAAGGCTCTATTGCCTTTGACTATAATTTCTGGGGGTAGTTGTGTTCCTTTGTTTCTCTCAAGACACCAAGAACTGGGGGCCCCTGGTGGCTCAGTGGGTTAAGTGTCTGACTTTGGCTCAGGTCATGATCTCATGGTTTATGGGTTTGAGCCCCGCGTTGGACTCTGTGCTGACAGCTCGGAGCCTGGAGCCTGCTTTGGATTCTGTTGTCTCTCTCTCTCTGTGTCCCTCCCCTGCTCATGCTCGCTCGCTCTCTCTCTCTCTCTCTCTCTCTCTCTCTCAAAAATAAACATTAAAAGATTAAACATTTTTTAAAAAAAGAAACCCAGAACTGATATGTGCTCCCCCCAAAAGCACAGCTGACCCCCTGCATGTCCACAGCTCAAAATTGTAGCCACATACATGATCTCATTGTAATTCCACGGCTACTCATTTTATCTATTATATTTTATTCATCCACTCATTCACTTTTAGTTTTGACTCTCAGTCAGGCACAGCATTCTACCTAATTATAAAAAGTTGAATAAAAGAGGTTCCCTGCTCTTGGGATGCTCACAGGCCTCTGGGGTGTGAAAGCAAAATAATTACTGTTCTAAAAGGTTCATACTCTCCTTCTCTTTCTGTCCCACTTATATAAACATGCATGTATGTTAGCATGTGCACACACATGTAGCCACAGTCACATGTGTATACATGTATGCACACACACAAAACTAATTGTTATAAAAATCTGAGTGTATTCTATTATGATTACATTTCATTTATATCTATATGCTCTACTAGGTTTCATTTTTATTATTCAAGTATAATCAAAGCACAGTGTTCTATTAGTTTCAGGTGCACAATAGAATGATTCTACAATTCGATACATTTCTCAGTGCTCATCAAGAAAAGTGTACTCTTGGGGCGCCTGGGTGGCTCAGTCAGTTAAGCATCCAGCTTCAGCTCAGGTCATGATCTCACATTTCGTAAGTTTGAACCCCACATGAGGCTCTCTGTTGTCAGCACCGAGCCGGCTTTGGATCCTCTGAAGCCTCCCCTGCTCTTACTCGTTCTCTCTGTCTCTCTCTCTCTCTCTCTCTCTCTCAAAAATAAAAATTTAAAAAAAGATAAATATACTCTTAATCCCCTTTATCTACTTCACCCATACGCCCACCTACCTCTAATAGCTTTCTTTAAAAATATACACAATGTTTTCCTTCTTTCTTTCTTTTCATCCACAAACGCTTATCGGAAAAAAGGTTCGTCTTCCCTGAATGCTCACCAGAACCCGAGAACGGCACGCGGTCATTCCGCCGCTGTGCATTACGCCCGTAAGCATCCAGGGCCAACAGTGGGATGCCGGCCACCACATGTTGTGACACATTTATGTGGACAGTGGAAGACTTCATGCTGCTCCAGTGCTTTGGGAAGGACAGCCACCTGCGGCACCCGGCATGCATGGCTTGGGCAGTGCCCATCACGACCGTCTTGATTTGAGAAAGCTAAATGTCGGGAGCCCTCAGGTGAGAATTGTATGTTCTTCGTTATCTGAAAATAGCGTGTGTCTAGGCTGGAGTTAATCACTAAAGAACTCCGCACAGACTCTGCATAGCCATGTCATGCTTCTGTTCTAAACCAGAACAGTATCACTGTAACACATAAAAATAAGTCTTTGTATTTACTCTAATGAGCTTTTTTCGCAGTTTCGCCAGTGACATGAAAACCTAATAGCGGGGTCGATATAATGTCTCTATGCTAATTATCACGCCACTTCTTTTCCCTTCCTATATTCTTCTCATGTTACATTTTAATGTGTTTCTGCTCAAGTCAATTCAATTTATCAGTAGGCGGGAGGCATGAAACAGGGCTGATTTGCTCTGGATCCACTTACAAGTAAACTGTAAAACTCAATTTTCAAGTCCAGTTTTCAATCAGATACACATGAGAAGAACAATTTGGGGAATACCATTATTTACAGAGGTTTAATCTGATGTAAATATGAAAGAAAAACATGCAAGGGTGGTACACAGTTTGCATTTGCAAAAGCTATGTGTTTTCTTTTTGCTTCTCCATTGAAAAGGGATTTGCGAGTCAGGTCAATAATATGATAACCTACAAGGCATCGTGAATTCTAAAATGAGACAGATCCACTAGGGCAAGCGGTTTTCAAACCAGAATGTGCGCATCTGCCCGTAGAGGTCCATGAAGACGTTTTAAGGAGGTGCCTGGATGTGGCCAATTCTAAGAGAATGGAGTTTTAGTTCTATACCATCTCTGAAAACCTGATTGGCCTGGAAACACGTTGAGGGTAGGGTCCAAGCAGGTTCACCCTTCCAGTCTCTCTTCAGGAGCTTCCTTCTCCCACTTCACAAAAGAAATTCAGAGCTTTTGAGCTGTCACCAAAATCACAGCATGGGATAATTCCCCGGTGAGAAAAACCTCCAGGGCACCAGACACAGGCTCAGTTTGAAACCCTGTCCTAACCACTGAGAATGTGAATCAACCTTTGTTGTGTATGTGCAATTCTCGCTTTCCAATTCCTGCCTTTCAACGACACTGAAGGATGGCCTAAACCTGCTAAAACAGCTGATGAATTTTTGACATATAATTCAGAGTTTCCGTGAGTGTGAGACATGAGTAAAATAAAACCCCTTTTCCATCACATTTATCCAGAGGCCTATAAACTCATTGAAAAAAATTACTCTTACCCAGTGCACTTAAAAAACACATTTCTAAGAAATATTAGTGGTAGGTTTTTAGTTTATAAGATTTTTTTAATGTTTTATTTTTATTTATTTTTGAGAGCGAGAGCGAGAGCGAGAGAGAGAGAGAGAGAGAGAGAGAGCATGAGCAGGGGATGGGTAGAGAGAGGGAGAGGGAGACACAGAGTCCAAAGAAGACTCCAGGCCCTAAGCTGTCAGCATAGAGCCTGACGTGGGGCTTGACCCATGAACTGGGAGATCATGACTTGAGCTGAAGTTGGACACTTAGCCCACTGAGCCACCCAGGCACCCTGGTTTTTAATTTTTTATCCGAATATGTAATATGTTATATTTGGATCAACTATGTACTACTAAATAAGTGTAATGATCACTCAATCCTTCAGCAATGATTTTTTTTCAACCCATAGGAATGTATGCTTACTGGAAATGTTTAAATGAGCATTTTAATGCACATACATATTTTTATGCCAAAGAAATATGATCTGATGTTCCGTAAAAGGCTCGAGCATAAAATATATTACACTAGTGTAAAATATTGTGGAAATGGCTATATGAGTTACAAGACAAAAAGGAAGAACGTTAAATTTCTGACAGTTATAGCATATACTGTTCATGTGCATTTTAATGGATAACGGTGCGTGTCCAATTGTTTTGATATATAGATACGATTTTACACATTTAAAAGGATGAGGAAATATTTTTATTTAAAAAATTCAACATTAATGGGCGCCTGGGTGGCTCAGTCGGTTAAGCGTCCAACTTTGGCTCAGGTCATGATCTCACGGTTCGTGAGTGCGAGCCCCGCGTTGGGCTCCGCTCTGTCAGCACAGAGCCCACTTGGGATCCTCTGTCTCCCTCTCTCTCCTTTGCTCTTGCTCTGTCTCTCTCTCCAAAACAGATAAACAAACAACAACACAAAAACATCAACATGTGTAATATGCTCATATACTTACTCTTAGTGATCATTTATAAATACAGTGAAAATTTTTAGCTTTTAATTTATAAGGTTGTGAGGCAGTAAGCATATTCAAAGGTTTTTTTTTTTGTGGTCTATAAGAGCATAAACAGTTTGCTGAATACTGTTCCAAGGCAACTGGCAAATAATTTTCACAGGGGAAAGCTTCCTTCAAATGAAATCTTCCAAGGAATCTCGATACATAAAACAGATGTGCTTGGAACAGCTGTGCGCCCCCCTTTCCACCCCACCCTCCTCTAACTCCAGAGACAGGGAATAACTGAACTATACCCAAACCCAGTTTATCTACCTGCAATTCAAAAATATAACATAGACAGAGCGCCTGGGTGGCTCAGTTGGTTAAGCGTCTAACTTTGGCTCAGGTCATGACCTCACGGTCCGTAGGTTCAAGCCCCCCGTCGGGCTCTCTGCTGACAGCTTGGAGCCTGGAGCCTGCTTCGGATTCTGTGTCTCCCTCCCTCTCTCTCTCTCTCTCTCTCTCTAAACCTCGCCTGCTTGTGTTCTCTCTCTTTCTCAAACAAAAATAAAATAAAAAAATTTAAAAAAATTCAAAAAAAAAAAACCCAACGTAGAATGATTACAAGATGCTATTCTGTCCCCATGGTTTATACTAGACTTTAATAAATCATTGAAAAAGAGTAATATATGATTTTTTTATCCATAAAAAAAAACCTATGAATTTAAATGGCTCATTGTAAAGCTTGTATCATGGTTCTCCTCTTTTTCATAAGGGGTCAAGGCAATCCAAAGGGTTGAGTAAAACTTCAGTATTATGTAATGCAAAGGAAAGGCAAGTTTGTTTAAGTCAAGTGTTAATTTAATAAAGTGATGGAAGAAATGATGTTTCATGACAATTTCATCTAAGATATGATATAAACTATGGCACAAATGAGTAAAACACAGTGTCCGGGTCCATTTTCAGGGCTCTGTAGCCCAAGTCTGTTTTAGTGTACACAAATTAATTCCTGCACCCAGACGTAATAGGGAAGATGGACGTGTCTGTCATTTCTTGAGACTGATGTTTGCAAAGCTTGATTATCTAGAAACAGATCTACCTACACATAGACTGCTTAACACAACTCATTTTAAATAATTGCATTTAAGGACAGGACACATATTTCATCGACATGAAGACACGTGACTGATAGTTTCATTTTGTCGTTGTTCAATAAGTCATTTTGATGTCTTGTTGAAAAGACTTTCTTTTCTTCTGGTGGAAATTAAAAAAAAAAAAAAAAAAAAAGGAGAAGCCCCTCTTCTGCCCACCCTTTACTACAGTGTTGGCCTTAGCGTACCTATGCGAGCAGAGAATTACACTGTGACATAGGTTTCTGATTTCTTGTACCGGTACTAACTTGAAACCGTCAGCTCTATCTATAGACTGAAACATTCATGACGGGTTCCTTGGATCAATAGTGACAATCGAATTAGCTAATCCCCCTGCCTGGACAAATTGCTCAGGGTTAATTGCATGTATACATAGCAAAGATTTCCAAGCCCTGATGTCAATATTTCCTGCCTCTTCCTTAGTTTTAGGTCTGCACTTACCTCTCTGACCCCCGCTACTCCTTTCCTCCTTGCATGTGCTGGGCTCACTGACCTTGTCGCCCATCAATCTGTCCAACCAACCAGGTGCAGTCCTGCTCCAAAGCCTTTGCGCTGGCTGTTCCCTTTGCCTGGAATACTTTCCCCCTAGATAAAGGGCAGGACACCCTCACACTTTTCTCAAGTCTCTCTTCTAAACATCTCTTTGCCCATGGGATCCACTCTTAATGTTATCCTGGTTCTTCCTTCTTTTGGATGTATTACCATCAAAACATGCTATGCAAGCTTTTTGGTTTTGTTTTGGTTTGGTTTGGTTTTGTATTGTGTTCCTCTCTGTCCTCTGAATATAACTTCCACAAGGGAAGAATAGTTTTTTTTTTTTGTCTGAAGGAATAAATGAAACTTGGTTTCAAATATGATAAAATGTAAAAACAAATCAATGATGAGGACGAGAGTAATATACGACAACAAGACCTCCTACTTAGGAAAGATACTAGTTTAGGCAATAATCTGGTTTAAAGTGATTATTTCATATTAAGGAGAACAAGAGAAAAGGAGAAACTGCCTGCATGATCCTTCCTGTGACAGACTGAATGTTATCACCTGTGGTGCTTGCTGGCCCTCAGAACCAGAAATAAGTCTACTGTTAATAGAAATACTCTATCTCCCTTACAAGTGAAACTTGTATGTTACAGACAATAGGTAACTCGTGTTTTAAAATGTATTGTATACTATCAGCCTAGTAGCAGCATTTAAATTCAATTCACAAAACCACTTCAGATTAAGGCAGCATAAAGAAGGAACCTGTCAATGCTAATGCTATGAAGCAACTCAAATTACATTTTACTGTAGGCTCCAAATTTTAAGGTGGCTGCGTGAAGTTTACTAAGATAGCAATACTGTGTGTTAACGTACGTTCTTATATGGTGTTAATTATTTGGAAATATGCTAATCTTCGTCATTAGAATGCTCTCTCATCCCTATTTCATTTCCCACTCCTGACCTACATTTTGGGACACTAATGATAAATGCGAGTAAGAGAAGAAAGGCAAACTACCTCTACCCTTAAAATTAGGCTCACATATTCTTTTCCTATAATACACGCTGAAAAGCACACTGAAGTATATGTAACTTGCTTTGAAAATGTTACCTTGCCTTAAATATGATCCTGGAAAAAATTCAAAAGCGCTGTTCCAAATATAGGTAAGGTCATCACCAGGAGATAGAGAATGAAAACCCAGAGTCAAGTAGGAAAATTGTAGAATTCAGATGAAGCCGTTTCTATTAGTGAAGACAAGCAACTGCTCTCAGAACAGACTGTATTTCCAATAGGCAGAAGGCTACTGTTCGGATAATGCTAACACAAGGCCAACAGATTCTCAGATAAAAACTACTGCCTCGGGGAAGGAGGTGTCAAATTAAAGGAACAAACTTTACCTGTCTGAAAAGACCAATCACAGGATGTGCATTCAGGAACCCAGATCCAAGTAGCTTAGCTCCAGGACTGGGAGAACAAAAAAGCTGTAATGAAGCCAAGGGCTGGTTTCAAGTCCATGTTCCTTCAAAGCCCTGCCATGCGCCTGGTGTTGTGCTCACTCGTGACAAGCAGCTATACGTTTTGCCCTGCCGTGTTCACCCATCTCCTAACTGTGTACAATTTTCAATATTTTACTAGTTTAAAATTTCCCAGTATGGGATTCCGGTTCTCCCTGCCTCCGTTCTCTACTCTTTTAATCTTTCTCTTTCAGTTATTCTTCTGAAATCCAAAAGTGACCTCCAAAGAAGTAAAACCTTGGCTCACGAGTAACTTGTTCTGCGAGTGTTCCGCAAGATGAGCCAACACTTCCCATAAATTTTAATTTGATAAATGAGCCATGTCTTGCAATACGAGTAGTACGTGCCGCTGAACATCACATGATCACAACTGAGCCAGTGGTTCTTGAAATTCACTTTTATACACAAGTGCATTTGGATTATAAGCATTCTGGAATGAATTGTGCTTGCAAACCAAGATTTTACTGTACCCTGCTTTAACCATTCAGTAACAAATGCCTACAAATGTCAACTTTTCTAAAGCCAGGAATTTTCCTTTGTTTTGTTCTCAGCTATATCTCCAGCGATTAGAAAAGTGTTTATCCGTAATAGGGATCAGAATCTACTGAATTAATAAAGTGTAATTTTCTGTCATGATAATAAATTATGCTTCTCACGGCAGGATAATGTCTTTCACGAGCTAGCACTAAAACACCTTTCCGGACCCTTTTCCTATAATCTCTGTGCTCTAATTTAATCTTACTGTATCAAAAATCCACCACGTTCCCAGAGGATGTCCATGGTTCCTTGCCACATGGCCTTTTCCAACATGGACACTTCCTTCATCAAGACAATGAGTGAAGTTTCTGTAGTGAGTTGGCTAGCAAGATGGAGTCTTCTATGACATGACGTTATCGTGGGAGTGACATCCATCACCTTTGTCATGTTCTATGGCTTAGAAACAAGTCACAGCACCTGCCCATACTCAAGGAGAGGAAATAATAAAAAAGGTGTGAATACCAGAAGGTAGGGATTAGGCCACATGCTACAGAGATTAGAGTCTTGTTCCCAATGCTGGCATTGCAGCAAGGTGGACAGGGATGACATTCAGTAAGATTAAGAACAAGTTCAAAGTGGGACTGCAAATGGGGGAGTTTCAAGATCAGGAGTTCCCTAATAAGACTCTTGAATTTAAAGAGCCCTTGAGGTATCTATTTACAAACATAGAGAGTAGGATATACAGATCTGAAATTTGGAACAGAATTTTGGGCTGGAGAAATAAATTGAAAAGGCTGTCAGCATATACTGGCAGCTGGAATAGGAGAATAGAAGAGATCAAAGAGGGAAGAAAGTCAGTGTTCAAAGGAACTTCAACATTGAAGGCCCCTGAAAAGGACGAGTATTCACAAAACAAATATTTAGTCAGTGTCTCTCATGTGTCAAGCGTGTTCAGAGTTGGCCAGTGATGTGTCTTGAGCTACGATGAAATGTCTGAGCTGGGACAATAAGACTGCGACTAATTTTTAGACCAAGACTCTTAGTTATCTCTGAATCTGAAAATATAGAGTAATTATTGGCATGTAGTAGACGTTAAAATCTACTGATAACTAAGGGATTTTCCTCATTTACCTGTTATAAACACACATGCACACACCCCAGTCTCACAGACTGGTCTTAGGAATGGGAAGCAACAGCATTCTGCACTGTGTTTCTCGCTCGTCCTCTTCAGAATATTTAAATTGGCTTTCCCCAAAATTACAGAGTTCACCATTCAGATTTAACCATTATTATAAGGAATAAAACAAAGAGTGCTATACAAATCAATAAAATAACTCAGTATAGCAAACAAAAAATGTCACTTCCAATACAGCCTTTGTGCAAACATAATTTCTTCGGATTTTCTCTCACTTGTATGGTGGCAAAATTCAGTATGTAATTAGAAATCTACAGTTTCTCCTAAAGTTACAGAGTCTGGAGAACTTTTGTTACTTAACTGTAAAATAAATGTAGGTACCTGAGCAGTGACTGCCTAGAAGTTAAAGAAAGAAGAACTTAGAAAATTCACTTAAATGTAAATCCTGATGAGTTAACAAAATAAATAAAAGAGATAACTATGCTAGAAATGTACTTTAATTCATTGCATTTTCTTTGCATAGTTGAAAAAATAGGTTCAACCGACATAGTTTGCATATCTCAGAAAAAAGTGAATGAAAAATGATTACGGGGCACCTGAGTGGCTCAGTTGGTTACGTGTACGACTCTTGATTTCTGCTCAGGTCATGATCTTATGGTTCTAGGGTTTGAGCCCCGTGTCAGGCTCTGGGCTGACAGCTCGTGGCCAGGTGGAGATTCTCTGTCTCCCTCTCTCTCTCTCTGCCCTTCCCTTCCCCCTCTCTTTCTCTCTCTCTCTCTCTCTCTCTCAAAAATAAACAAATAATCACTAAAAAATGGGAAAAAGGATCGCAGCATACAAAAAATGTTAATTCCTAACAAACAGAGATTGAGAGGAGGCAAGGAAAACTTTGAGATCAATAACTCATAAGCAAGAATAAGCCTCAAAAGGTCAAAATAAACTGAGCATTTCTGCATTGAATTATGGAGGTCTCATGGAATCCAGACCTTGTCCCTTTACCCTGCTTAAATATAGTTTGATGCGAAGTAAACAGGTGGGGCATAATAATGGAAGACTGTATTTGACAACTGTTAAGGAATAATCCCTAAGTCTTGAGACCTTCATGAAACTCTCAGTTGATACATATCACTATATGTTTCTCCCCATCAAATGCAATGCAAGAGATCCTTAAGAAGTAAATAACTCTTTCAGACTCATAATGTTTTATCTAGCACTACATGAGCAGTATTTTTCATCAAATTAAATAGAGAAATTATGCTTTTGTCATTTCCATAGAGAGCATATGGTTGGCTGGCTTGTTGATGCCAAAGATGCAAGCTACCATGAAATTCATTCTTCCTGTTTAATTTCGGAACAGTTTGTTGCTTTTGTTTTTTCTAAGGACTGTCACTTTCCTTGGCTCTATTGTTTGCTCCCTTACTCCTTTCATCAAGAAAAAAAAAAAAAGGGGGAACTATGAGCTAGCTTTTATTTTTGGACTCATTTTTCTCACAAAGAAATAACGCTTTAGCTAGTTGATGAGAATTATAGCATAGGTGTCCAGACAAGGAGTAGAGAGTAAAGCCAAGACACAGATACTGGGATTGGTTGCCCAAGTTCACAGAGCATAATTTACAAGTGTCAACCATGGCCTCTTGTGACCTTTGTAGGTATGCCCAAATTGCTAACCTTAGAGTATTATAAATTAATGTTCCAGAAGGCCACATCTGAGTGAAATTCTGGAAAAGAGGTAGATGAACTCTTTTCAAAGATATGTACAAATAGATATGGAGAGAGGGATTTTGTTATGATTTTAGAATACTTCCAACTCTCTAGAGAAAAATATACTCTATGATAAATTAAATTTTTAAAACACACCATAATATCTTAGTTTTAACATGCGGCTCTCATCTTGAGCACCAGAAAGGAGTCCACAATTGCTAGTCACTAGGAGGCCTCCTGTGATGAGAAAAAGTGTGATGTCGGCTTTAATGGACGAACAGATCTGGTGACTATTATTGTGTAGACACGAGAGCACAGGTCACATACATAAGGCAGGATATGACCAGGCGTTATGACAAGGCTTCCAGAAAATGCCACAACAACACACGAAAGTGAGGCAGTTTTATGATCGAGTATATTGAAAAAAGGAAGACATACTATTTGGCAGGCGGGACCTCCTAGGAAGCGTAGAAATGGGAGTTAACAGCATTCCAGAAATGTGCAAACCCCAAACGATGCAAAGTGGTAAGAGCATAAAGAATGGATGATGGGCTATCAACAATAGCCAAGGCATGGAAAGAGCCCAGATGTCCATCGATGGATGAATGGATAAAGAAGATGTGGTGTATACATACAATGGAGTATTACTCGGCAATAAAAAAGAATGAAATCTTGCCATTTGCAACTACGTGGATGGAACTAGAGGGTGTCATGCTAAGCGAAATTAGTCAGAGAAAGACAAATATCCTATGACTTTACTCATATGAGGACTTTAAGATACAAAACAGATGAACGTAAGGGAAGGGAAGCAAAAAGAATATAAAAACAAGGAGGGGGCCAAAAAATAAGAGATTCTTAAATATGGAGAACAGAGGGTTACTGGAGGGACTGTGGGAAGGGGGATGGGCTAAATGGGTAAAGGGCATTAAGGAATCTCCTGAAATCTTTGTTGCACTATATGCTAACGTGGATGTAAATTTTTAAAAATTAATAAAAAAAAAAAGCGTGGATGATGGGCAATGATAGAAAAAAGAATGGCTGCACAGGCAGTCTGAAGTTGATTTCTAATTTAAATCAAGTGTCCACCCAACTGAGTTACTTAAATAATTAAGTAATCGGAGTCCCAGTTTCCCTGTCTTTTTAAAATGGGGAGGGTGCCTGGCCGGCTCAGTTATTTAAGTGTCAGATCCTGAAACAGGTCATCATCTCGCAGTTCCTGGGTCGAGCCCCGCATCGGGCTCTGTGCCGACAGTTCAGAGCCTGGGGCCTACTTAAGATTCTGTGTCTCCCTCTTTCTCTGCCCCTCCCCTGCTCAATGCTCTGTCTCTCCCTCTCTGTTTCTCAAAAATGAAAAAAAGTTAAAAAAATTTTTAAATGGGGATAACATTTTTTAAAATATTTACATAAAGAGCATCCTAGCCCATTTCTTGCACAAAATAGTTAATAAGGTAATACCCACTTCTTTAGTTTTCTGTCCCCAAACACTACTGTATCTAGTTATAATTTATACAGATATAACCTACTATGCATATTACATGTACTTCTGAAAATCCCTATATATGCATACATATTTGTAACTAATAATGCATTTAAATGTGCCTCTGTGGATCAATATTTAAAGAAATAACATAGATAAAACTTTTTTTATGTTTATTT
The DNA here is from genome assembly GCA_028646485.1 of Cryptoprocta ferox. Lineage (NCBI taxonomy): Eukaryota > Metazoa > Chordata > Mammalia > Carnivora > Eupleridae > Cryptoprocta > Cryptoprocta ferox. The sequence goes on along the minus strand of CM053579.1, from coordinate 9,474,045 downwards.
ATTATTGAGACAGAAACAGAGCATGAGTGGAGGAAGGGCAGAGAGAGAGAGAGGGAGACACAGAATCCGAAGCTGTCCGCACAGAGCCCGACCCGGGGCTCGAACCCATGAACCGGGAGATCATGACCTGACCAGAAGTCAGACACTTAACCGACTGAGCCACCCAGGCGCGCCCGATAAAACTTCTGAAAAGGGAATAATTTCACTTCATTTCCTCAATTTTCTCCTTCTATAAATCCTGACTTTCAGACATCATGTCTCCTTAATAAGGACTATAACTATGTGAACTTGCCTTTCAAACAAACTTTGACCCCAGAGAGGTGTATGCACATTCAGTCTCACAGACTAGAATTTGCTTTTGTGTGGAAAAATTATTTATTTATTTATAATGTTTATTTACTTAGTTTTGAGAGTAGGGTATGGGCAGAGAGAGAGAGGGAGAGAGAGGATCCCAACCAGGCTCGACACTGCCAGTGCAGAGCCCGATGCAGGGCTCAATCTCAGAAACGGTGAGATCATGATCTGGGTCAAAATCAAGAGTCAGAAGCTCAAATGACTGAGCCACCCAGGCGCCCCTAGAATTTGCTTTCTTGTCAGTCTGTAGCCACCACCGGAAATACTTCACTGACTATTAGAGAGATCTAGAAGACATGAGAGAGACAGTGTGAATTTCTTATATCCAAATTATTGGCAGAAGAAAGGACAGGTTAGTAGACAAGGCATAGTATATGTTCAGTTTTTTCTTATAGTGGAAAAGTGAATTTTGACATTTGCATACTAGAAGGCCTAAGGCGGAAGAGTTTAGTATCCTGCCTAGGATTCAGTTTGGAAAATCGTTTTGAAAACATGTCTAATGTGTCCCTTAGAGTTGCTGTGGAAAGAAGGCTTAGGAAAATAGCCAAAACGGAGTTTCCAAACCTCTGGCAGAGGCTGTATTGGAGCCACCAATTAGCTCTGAGAATTGAACACGGCAGCACTACACTCTGACCTTGTTTGTAACTTGACTCTTCACCAAACCCGGATAGGCTGAGGGAAGGTTGAAGACATGAGACCCACTTGGCATTTAATTTGCTGAGAGAATGAAAGAGAAATAAATGTGGGCGGGAGGAAAATAGGTGCTCCCATGACACCTCTAATTGTACTTAGCATTCAAATCAAGGAGATTTCAGTGCGGGTTCAGTCCGTGTGACTCAGAAACCAGAAGCACCTGAACTCTGGAGATAATGAATAGGTTTGCTCTGAAGGAAAGTTGGCAACACGTAGCCTCCAATTGGCACTGAGTTTGCAGCTCAGACAACAGGGTACCTGCCTTAAAATCATCTGGCCATTACCATTTAACGTACGCGTTAGAGTGTTTTGAATGCTAGAAACACCAGACCGACGCTGAAATTACTTACACAGATAGATGGAGCTACAGATAATGTTTGACCACTATGTCACATCACACAATTCACAAAGCACTTGCACAGCTAGTACTCTCCACGATCTCTTGTTATTTCCTGTTGGAAGGGAAGGGCATAGGTTGAATGTTCATTTTACAACTGAAAAACACAAACTTCAGAGACAGTAACTTTTCAACAGTTACCTTGCTGTTAACTTACACATCTGTCCCAGTTACTATTGCTGTGAAGCAAACTACCTTAAAACCCACTGGCTTAAAGCCACAACTATTTTATTATGCTTTACATAGTGTGTAGGTCAGGAATTTGGACAGTTCTCAGAGAATTCTTCTGGTCCTCATGGCATTGACTGAGGTCAATTCGAGCTACTCAGTTGGTTCAAGGAATGGTCCCCAAGACTGCTTTAGTCGCATGCCTGACACCTTAGAAGGGATGACTGGAAGAGATCTGGGATCAGCTGGGGACTTTATCCAAGTGTCGACATCTAGCCCCTCCAACATGGTCTCAGGAAAATCACACTTCTGATGTTGTGGGTGGCCTCCCCCAGAGAAAGTATCCAAAGACAACCAGAAGATGTTTGACCTTTTCTGACCCAGCCTTACATGTCACAGAGCATCCATTCTGCTGCATTTCTAGAAATTACAAGCAAGTCATATCGCCTACCTATTTTGAGAAGGAGGGAAATTAGATTCCCTCTCTTGATTGGAATGTGTCAAAGTCACACTGTAAAAGATAAATGTTGGGGTCCTTCTTTCAGAAATACAACGTGTTCTAAGTGCCAAGACTAAGACTAGGACCTCATGACCCGTAGATTTTCTTAGTTCCTAAATCTCTAGGCTTCATATATACACAAGGGTGTCGCCACAGGCAAATGCATAGACATATACAGTGACAAACAGAGACACACACATTATAAATTAAGACAGGTTTGCACAAGGGCAGCACATTGCCTGTTGCTTTTGTTGGGGGTTTGGGGGTCATTACTGTATTCCTTCAGAAATTAGTATGATGGGAACTCAATACATATTTGTGAAATGAGTGGATCATGGGGCACCCGGGTGACTCAGTTGGCTGAGCGTCCAACTTCAGCTCAGGTCATGATCTCACAGTTCGTGGGTTCAAGCCCCGCGTCACGCTCTGTGCTGACAGCTGAGAGCCTGGAGCCTGCAGCCGATTCTGTGTGTCCCTCTCTCTCTGCCCCTCCCCTGCTCATGATCTGTCTTTATCTCTCAAAAATAAATAAATGTTAAAAAAATTAAAAAAAAAGAAATGAGTGGATCAATGAACACATAAATATTAAATGTAGGGACAGTACATTTTCATTTTCTATATAAAAGATCGTAGAAATCTATATTTTAATTTATTTAATTACAGCTCTGTTTAGTTACATTTCACAAATTAGTTTGGCTAGTCTTCATTGATATTTCCATGCAATAATAAACAGAAAGAAATTATAATTTTCGATAGTGGAAAATGTCAAATCCTTGACAAAGTCCAAGGATTAAATCTAGGCAGGAGTTCACTTACAAGGTAGAGTTTTTTCTTTATTTCAGTATAATTAACATACAGTGTTATATCAGTTTTGGGTGTACAATATGATGATTCAACAATTCTACACATTCCTCACTGCTCATCATGATAAGCGCACGCTTAATCCCCATCACCTATTTCAATCACTCCCCACCCACCTCCCCTCTGGTAACCATCGTGAGTTCTCTATAATGAAGAGTCTATTTTCTTTTCTTTTTTTTTTTTAATTTTTTAATGTTTATTTATATTTGAAAGAGACAGAGACAGACAGAGCTTGAACAGGGGAGGGGCAGAAAGACAGAGACAGAATCCGGCGCAGGCTCCAGGCTCTGAGCGGCAAACTGCCAGCTGTCAGCCCAGAGCCTGATGCGGGGCTCGAACCCACAAACTGTGAAATCATGACCTGAGCTCAAGTGGGTCACTCAACAGACTGAGCCACCCAGGTGCCCCAGGAGTCTATTTCTTGGTTTCTCTCTCCCTCTCTTTTTCCTTTGCTCCTTTGTTTTGTTTCTTAAAGTCCACATATAAATGAAATCATACGGTATTTGTCTTTCTCTGAATGACTTCTTTCATTTAGCAATATACCCTCTATATCCATCCATGTAGTTGCAAATGTCACATCACACCGGTCAGAGTGGCAAAAGTCAAAAACACAAGAAAAAACCAGTACTGGCGAAGATGTGGAGAAAAAAGGAACCACCGGGCACTTTTGGTGGGAACGCGAGCTCGTAAGGCCTCTGTGGAAAACGGTATGGAGGTTCCCTCCCAAAATAAAAATAGAATTGCCATATGATCCAGGAATTCCACTGCTGGGTATTTGCACAAGAAAATGAAAACATGAATTCATGAATTCCAAAAGATACATGCACCCCTATGTTTAATAAAGCATTATTTACAATAGCCAAGATATGGAGGCAACCCAAGTGTCCAACTGATGAATGGATAAGGAAGATGTGATACACACACACACACACACACACACACACACACACACACTGGAGTATTACTCAGCCACAAAAAAGAATGAAATCTTGCCATATACAAGGCAGAATTTTGATGGGTAACCTCTGTGACCTTGCGTAATTGGCTGTGTCACAGTTTTTCCTGAAAAATACGTTGTGTCCAGCTGTACTATAAAGTCATCTATGAAATCCCAGGTGTGTCCCAACCTACTTTTTCCTTTATCCTTGGTTTATGTGTTGTGGTTTCACAATAAAAAGTATTTTACTTTGTAGAGATTTTAAAGCTGTGCCCTAAACTAGGTAAGAAATACAAAGATAGCCCAGCTTACTCATAGGGAAAAGAGAAATATATATCTTGTCTTCACTTCCAAGTATTTTTTTCCTTGATAAAAAATATTCCATTTTTAAACTATAAATAAATGATGGACAGGGGGTAATACTGAAACAATTTTCAAAAAGCAAGTATGTGAATATAGTGATTTGTTTTAGGGCAGAGTTTGTCATTTGTGGTAAAAGGGGTGTTTTCTAGGAGGAATAATTAAACTTGGCCTATATCCAAAATGCATCTTCTACCCAAGAACTAACATGTCAGTTTCACAAGTGAGCACTGACCATGTCTTTCAAGGGCACTAGAGAAATTCAGCTTCACAAAGGCATATATAAACAATGAATTTGCTCTGTGATTAATTTGCTACAATTAAGTACTTTTCGGCTTATAATTAATTCATCTAGATAAAGTACCGCTGAGTCAAACTCTTTGTCAACAACTCATTTTGACCCTTGAATAACAGTACAGTAATCAGCCTATTTGAAGGAGGAATGAAATTTCAATGTCTGAAATTTTTATGACACTGAAGACACTGGATTCCATGATCTCACATTTCTGGGCCTTAAATAATTTCTAATACCCAGCGGGAACATGCCTTGGGAGAAGAGGTGATCTAGTATTCATGGTCCCCAACACCTATTTTTCCAGATTGGGACACTCACGCAAAGAGAAGTGAGTCTAAGAACATATAGTTAGTCTGCACCACAAATGGAACCCATGTTTTCCAACTCGTTCTGAGCTTATCCCAAAGTCTGCTCAAACTGTAACAATACTGTGAAACCTGTTAAAAATCTTTGTTGTAATAAAAGTGGTCTCAGTCACAGTAACACTGATTTCACATTTAAAATAAGAAAACAACAAAAAACAAAAAACAAAAACCCAAAAAATAAATATACAAAGAAAACACATCTGTCAGAATGGCTAAACTCAACAACACAAGAAAGAAGAGGTGTTGGCAAGGATGTAGAGAAAAAGGAACACTTGTATGCTGTTGGTGGGAATGCAAACGGGTGCAGCCCATGTGGAAAACAGAATGGAGGTTCCTCAAAAAGTTAAAAATAGAGCTACCTTATGATCCAGCAATCACACTACTGAGTATGTACCAAAAAATACAGGACACCAATTCAAAGGGATACATGCACGCCTATGTTTATAGCAGCATTATTTACAATAGTCAAACTATGGAAACAGCCCAAGAATCCATCTACGGGTGACTGGATAAAGAAGAGGTGATATATATACATATATGTTTGTGTATGTACAAACACACACACTGGAATATTACTCAACCTTAAAAAAGAATGAAATCTTGCCATTTAAAAGGATATGGATGGAGTGAGAGAATATAATGCTGAGCAAAATAAGTCAGTCAGATAAAGACAAATACCATATGATTTCAAGTACGTGGAATTTAAGAAACAAAACAAACAAGCAAACCAGGAAAGAACAATTAGTGCACACGAGAGAGAGAGAGAGAGAGAGAGAGCGAGAGCGAGAGAGAGAGCATGCGCGAGCGAGAGAGCGCAAGAAGCCAACCCTTAACTATAGAGAACTGATAGTTACCAGGGGGGATGTGGGTGGGGGATGGGTGAAATAGGTGATGGGGATTAAGGGGATGCTTTCGTGATGAGCAGCCGGTGATGTAAGTGTTGGATCACCATAATGTACACCTGAAACTAACACAACACTGTACATTAACTATACTGGAATTAAAAACTTTTAAAAAATAAAATAAAATACTGCATTGTTACGTATGGTACGTATCGTATTTTGTCAGATTGCCGGTTTGTTTGTTTTAGGTTTTGGTTAAAACTGTGACCCAGGCCTGTAATACTCCTTCCTATTTATGCTGTACCTTAAGAGGCATGAATGTCAGTGACTTCGGTGGCATAAGAGAGAGGAGCAGCTGGCAAATCGGCCACCCGACAAGAATTACTGAACTGCACCAGACCAGGGAGGGTTCATCAAAAGGAGCAGCATTATTTATGACGTACCTCCCAGTGCTCCCACTCTTTACCTACTAGTGGTAGGTAGGTGGCTATACAGTGAGTCACCTCACTGGGGCCACAGGCTAACAAAGAAATCTTTCCATTTCAGTTGGACCTACTTCAATATTTATTCATCAAAAGCTATGTTAATTTTATGCCTCACATCAACTTCTAAATAAGATTATAGACGATCTTCATAAAAATATTGTTATAAATAATTTTGTGTTTTTCTTCTCACAAATGTAACAGATATTTACTGTAAAATTAGTTATACATATACTTATGATAATAAAATTTAGTTCCGTGTAATAGTATTTTGGAACCTTTATTTCCAGTTTTTAAAATAATGTATACATAGGGGTGTACACTATATGTATACACCCATAAACACACATTTACATTTCATGAAAATTCCATAGGGGTGCCTGGGTGGCTCAGTCGGATAAGTGTCTGACTTCAGCTCAGGTCGTTTTCTCACGGTTCGTGGGTTGGAGCCCCGCATCGGGCTCTGTGCTAACAGGTCCGAGCCCGGAGCCTGCTTCGGATTCTGTGTCTCCCTCTCTCTCTGCCCCTCCCCCACTCATGCTCTGTTTCTCTCGGTCTCAATAATGAATAAAAACATTAAAAAAATTTAAAAAAAATTCATAGCCTTTTTTTTTTTTGGCTTCACATTATATAATGAGTATTTTCCAGGTCATTGGGAATCCATTCTAAATAACATCATGATGACTATGTAAGAGATCAAAATACGGAAATCACACATTCTTTATTCTTCCGTTAAATATCTAAGAAATCTGAATGTGCTATTACGAACAATGTGGTAGAGAACATTTTGGTAGATTGGTTACTTTATAGTTTTCTGATTATGTCTTTAGGATAGCTTCCTAGACATAAAATCATTTAAACAAAAGATGAATAATTTGAGGATTGTCACACATGTGGCCAATTTCTTTTTCCTAAATTGTTGATGGTGTTTGTGACGTTTCACCTGGTTTTAGCTTTGTGGCTCTGCTAGTGAGCTCAGGGAGAGGATACTTGGTTTGCATTTTCAGGAGGCTTCCTCGAGGTCTGCTCAGGCTTTTGTGGGCTAAGGGGCCAGGTTTCAGCCATAGGTGTGGTTGATTGAATGGGTGTTTTTTTCCAGTAATACTGCATTTTAAACAATTATTTTAGATCGATAATTTTTTGCTTAACAATTATGCAAAATGCATTAAGAAATGTCATGTTCCAAAGAAATGCTGCCCAATTCAAGCATATATTAAAGGAATGAATTCATATGGTGAGGATCACGCTTTTTTCCCTTCTTCTTGATAACGGATAATAATTTAGCACTTTGTGTTCAAATACATTAGACTGGCCCTAGTATTAAAATTAGGCTTGAGCTTGACATCCTCTAATTTTACTGAATGACTGAGCTAATTATAACTTGTTTTCAACCTGATTTTATCAAGACATGAGCAGGAGGCTTCTTTCTAACATACTCTGAATCTCATTATATTCATAAGAACTTCCAGAAGCATAATTAAATCCTAAATTTCTGCTGCTTCACTATATGCATTTCTCCAGCCCTTCTTCATCTAGAGCGAGACATGACATATTCAGCTTTCTTGCAAGTAAAGATCTGCTTATAGACCCAATTGCAGCCATCGGTTGCCTTTCCTAAGGGTCTTTCCAGCTAAAAAAGGAAAAGAGCAAAGTAATAGGCATTAAGTATGCACCAGACAATCTCTCATCTATTCCCTTATCCTTCAGACTCCCCTGAAAAGTCAGGATTATGAGCACGCTGATCAGAGGAAGAAACTGAGGAGTTGAGTGTTGGCAGTAACCCCTGCAAGGACACTCAGACAGTAAGCAGGACGATTTGTCTGGCCCCGATCTGTTTTTGGATGCACGATTCTAAGATGCCTTTACGTTCCTAAGAGTCATTTTATCCTCTACTCTCAAGTCCAGTTCCTTCGGAGGCCTCTGAACCAGAAATAGCAGAATTACATGCATCTCTAAATTGTCTGCAACTCGCCCAAGTGAGCCTTTCCAATCTGGTATTCCCTTCATCTGACTACCTTGTCATGCCTCAGTGGGGCTTCAAAGTAAAGCGGCTTCAAGTAAAGTGGCTCCCGTACAGCACTGGAATAGAGGGTGTGGCAGGATTCAAATCCATTTCCTTGCTGATTTCTCCCAGAACTACTGTTGTTTAGAAAGTGGAAAAGAAACGGGAAAAAATGCAGCTTCGTTTTAATCTTTCACAAGTGAATTCAGCTTACAGACTGAGAACACGTCTAAAACTTTATGTCTCAGAGAACACCAGGAAACGTAGTTCTCCGTCCTGTGCAATTGACGCACACGGTAAAAACCGTTCCTACTGTTTGATGAATAGAAACTCACGTATTAGGAGAGACGTAGACCTTCATGCTACGTCATGGAGAAAATTACTTCTGAACATGATAATATTATAAAATTTACCTTCTTGCAGATGGCAGAATTTCCATTATTGTTGGACATCAGGATCACATGGATTACATAATTGAGTTCTTTTTCTACTTCCGTGTCTCTTTCTTTTTTTCCCTTCGTCCTTATTTATTTGCTTTGCAAATACATAGAAAAGGACGTACTATGTGGCGGGCGCTGTGGCAGGATAGAGAACAGGAACATGGCTAAAAAGGGGTAACGGGACTGAGGGTCGCACAGAGATTCGTGACACCAAGGCTTTTCTTTGTCCAGCAAACAACTTGATTTTGCCGGCATGGGCTCGGTGCGTTCGTAACCAAAAACCTGAGCCCCGAGCGCAGCGGGGTGTAGCCTTTTATACAATTTCTACTTCTTTGTCTCCCATACATGGTAGCATACAGACATACAGTCTGATGGGGTGGTCTCTGTTACAGAGTCGTGAGGAATGTCACGTACACACACATAGCCAGGTTACCCTCCCTCGTCTTGAGGTTTCCAAGGGAGGGGCTTAGGAAGGGGCTCTACCACATTTGTCCCCTTGGATGCTTGGACCCCACCCTTTTCGGGTCAAAGAGCATCATCTTAGTTTAGAGGTTTATATTTCCATAATATCATCACATGTGTGGCCGTTTTCCATTGCCTCAGTGAGGCTGGACACAGACCATATAACCAGGGGAGCTAGGCAGCTGACTGGCATTCATGCCGGCAAAAACCTCTAGCTTTTGCAGCTTGCGCCAGACGTCCCCTTGGGCCTGACCTACGAAAGCCACATTGACCATCCGCTGGCTGACGGGCGCCTCTGGATCAAAAGGGGTGTAGAGACAAAATGCCGTACGTAGTCTTTTATAGAACTGGTTTGGGCTCTCCTCAAGTCCCTGAAGCACTTCTGATGTTTTACTCCTATTTATGGCCCTTTCCCCGCTTCCCTCATGCCATTTAGAAGGGCCTCTTGTTACCACTCAGTCCTTGCAAAACCTCCATCTATACCTGAGTCATCTGGGTCCCATTTTCCTCTCCAGGGAAGTGAGCCTGCGCAAAAGCCTGGGTGTCTAGCGTCCCAGCCGGGGCAGTCTAACCATTTGACGGCTGCCTGGGTAATCTGGCCATGTTCCTCCGTGTCGAAGAGGGTCAGGAGCAGTTGGTGACAGTCTGTCCAGGTGGGTTTACAGGTTTGAATTATGAACTGCATTACTTCAGTTGTGTTTCCAATTTAGGAGACCCGCAGTGGTAAAGGGTTGGTACACAAAAACACGCTGGCCTCCTCGGATGTGGCCTTCCCGATCATAATAGTCGGGTCCCCTAGTTTCCCTCAGTGGCATCTGCAGGGCTCCCCAGTGTGGCTGCAGGGAGGGGCTGTCTCTGCTGGCCCGATCTTCCAGTTGCCTTCCGGGAGAGGTGTTTGGGGTCAGGACCCATGGCCCGAGTGAGCCGGTCACATCCGGAGAGGCCGGCAGTACTAGAGGGCAGGCTCTGGTGGGGTTTCGGCACCCGGGGCGGCTGGAGGCACAGGTGGCAGTGAGGGGTCCAGGGGGGCATATGGTGGTGGGGCCCCCTCAGCCTCTCCCGATAGTATGGGTTTTTCAGTTTCTGGCCAGCATTTGGAGGGAGCCGTGACACAAGCCATTATAACTTTACTCTTCATCTCTTCAATACAGACTTTTAGCCAAGGCGGCCGGGAAAGGACCAGGTCTTGCCAACAGTCAATGGAAGGAAATTACATTGGCCTGGGTCCCCCACGACGACCCTGAACACTCGGCCAACTAGTTCCTTATCACGCGAGCCCTCGGATGGCCAGCCCACCCTGAACAATGGCCAATTAATTTCACAGAATGTCCAGAGCTTTCCGGGAGTTAATTTCACACCACAATCTCCTGAATATCCCTTTTTGAAATTCCTCAACATATACTCTAGGGGAGTCGGTTTACTCTGCTTTCCACCCATTTCTTTCCCCTAATGGACAACTTTCATGCAGAAGGGAGGACAAAGGGGCAAGAGAGGGACTAATTTGGAGAGGACGCTCACTGGCTCTGCCGGTTTCCAGCCGCTCTCCTCTCGGAGATATTTCAGGCGCCTCTTAGCATTGGCGGGTTCAGTATCAGGCCAACCCGGATTAAACGCCAGAGGACATGTGATGCCACCTTGAACCGTATGAGGTTGCCACAGATTTGGGGGTCAGGACTCAACACTCGCTTCAGCCACTTGGTCAGATCAGAATCTTTCCATTGTCCGTATCATTCACACACAGTCATGTAGCGACTCCAACCCGCTGCCCAGCGCCCAACCCCTTGGAGTTGCAGTTTCGTTCCTTATTCCTTATGGAACTACTCAGGCAACTCTGGGAGGTCATCAGGCTCCCTTCTGCCTCTTGGGGCAGGTCTAGCAAAATGAACCCGGGTTCTTATCCATCTGATGGGCTGTGCTCCCTGGAACTGAGCTGGTTCCTGGGCCTCACTGAGTTCCATTCCACCTCTTTGGCTCCCATACATGGCAACAAACAGACACACAGTCTGATGCGATGGTCTATGTTACAGAGTCGTGAGGAATGTCACGCACATGCACATAGCCAGGTTGCCTTCCCTCCTTCTGAGGTTTTCACCACATTCCTTAAGGAGGGGCTCTAGCACAAAAGTACATTTACCATGTCAAAGTGAAACTGTGGGAACAAGAACAACTAGGATTTGTTTAGTACTTGAAACATTATAATTAGAAAAGTCATCTAATTTTGATAACCACAAGAAAGAGGGATTATTATGCTCATTTTCCTGATGAAGAAACTCAAGTTCAGAGGAGTTTAATAACTTGCCTTAGATCACACAGCAAGTAAGAGGTGAAACCAGTTAAGAGTGCTGGTTCATCTGATTCCACTGTCTGTGATGAAATATTTACGAGTCATGGCCTTTATTTCTCTTTCTGCTATAATGTGTTTTCATTTCACTCAGGTAACTTAACAGACGCAAGACGTTAGGCACAGAACATTAGATGTGGAAAATCAAGAACTCTTGAGAAAAGATTATATTAGTGTTTGAAATCATAAAACAAATTAAATCACTTATTAGACATAAATAAATGAAATAGAAAAAATGAAATAAACAATGAAAGGTAGGATAATGTAATTCAACGCAACAAACATTTATTACCTCCTACAGGCAAAGAACCATTTGAGAATATAAACATTAAAAAGGGATGCCTCCCTTCCCCACCCCCCGTGTCCTGGGGCTTGGAGTCTAACTGGCAAGTCAGAGATACAGAAATGATTCTAGTAAAAAAGCCAAGGAAAAGCCGTAACAGAGATTGAGAAAACATGAGGTGGGGGTTGGAGGGATAAACATTTGATCTCCACAGGGACAACTGAATTGGACTTTTTGAAGGGAACTGGATCAAATATAGATTTTGAAGAAAATAAATATTACTTGAATAAACTGGGGAAAGGCATTGAGGCCAGAGCGAACAGTTCTGCGCAAAGGTCAAGCACAATGGCTTTAAAACTGTTTGGGTTAAAAAAAAAAAAAAAGATTTGGGTCAATGCTACCCAACCACGGATGGTCGAGGATGGAGATGGCAGAATGACAAACATCCTTCTCTCATTTCCCAACAATGACCACATTAAAACCATGACGAACATTTAAAAACATTAGCAGGCAAGAGGCACTAACAAATTCATTGGATAGGAAAGCACCGGAGGATGGGGGCTGGTGAAGCATAGAAGGTGGAGTATAGAAACCCATGCACTTAAGGATCTCATCCAGTAGAATGAAGAGAAGTTCATTACCAAAAGTTGGAAGACTGGGGAATGAATAATAAACATGCCACCTGCTCTAACATTTTTATACCTTTTCCTTAAACTATGATATTGACAGAGGCCAAGCACATGCCCGCTGTGCAAGAAAAAAGCAAAGGTTCTTTCTAAATAAATTAAATGGCCCCAGTGCAAACTTGTCTATATTTTGGCAGTAATGAATCTCCTGATTCAATAATCTAATATTCACTAAGCCCTATCTAAGTACAGAAAGAAAGAGTCACAGGATGGAAAACTGTGAGTTGAAGTCAAAGTCTGCCTATGAAAGAGGTGGTCTCCTACCATTATTCCCCTATTTTGCTTCCAGAATGCCTACAATCAAGTCTGTACCCCACAGGCAAGTTAACTGCGCATGCCACTAAACCTGTCCCAGCCTCATATTTCTGATCGTTACAGGAGAAAGGAGAATACATAACCTGCGTATTTATTAAAGTGACTTGATTAAATTCAGTGTGATAAATATTTATGGAGAATGTATCATAGGCTACTCAAATATGGAGGAGGGGGGGGTAGGAGTACAAGGATACGTAGATTCTGAGTCCCTGAACATTAGAAATCGTATATAAGGGGCGCCTGGGTGGCTCAGTCAGTGTCCAACCCTTGATTTCAGCTCAAGTCACAATCTCATGGTTCATGGGATCGAAGCCCACGGCAAGCTCTGCGCTGATGTTTGGTTTGCACTGATGCTTGGTGTAGGAGTTAACGGCAAGGGAAAATAGCACATGGCATTAAAAAACAAAAACAAAAACAGAGAAACAAACAAAAAAGACAACAACTCACGGAGAGAGGAATATGCCAAGTGACTTTGGAAATGAACTTGAATGGAGTAGAGGCTTCAGAAGTAAGAAAATCATTAGGTGTAACGTTTAAAAGCCCATTAATTACTGAGTTCACACCCACACACAGATTCTTCCCGGAGGACTAGGAGACTGGTTGCAGCAGAGTTGGGTTTCACATGATGAGGACCCTGTTAATAAGAATCACTGTTGGGTCACTCGGGTGGCTCAGTCAGTCAGGCGTCCGACTTTGGCTCCAGTCATGATCTTGCAGTCCCTGAGTTCGAGCCCCGCGGCGGGCTCTGTGCTGACAGCTCAGAGCCTGGAGCCCGCTTCAGATTGTGTCTCCCTCTGTCTCTGCCCCTCTCCCGCTCACACTCTGTCTCACTCTCTCTCAAAAATAAACATGAAAAAAATTTAGAAAAAAAAATCACTTTCCTTTTTTTTAATGTTTACTTATTTGAAAGAGAGAGATAGGAGAGGGGCAGAGAGACAGGGAGAGAGCAAGTCCCAAGCAGGCTCCAGCTATGCTGCTGCCAGCACAGAGCCCAACATGGGGCTTAATCGCATAAACCCTGAGATCATGAACCGAGCTGAAATCAAGAGTTGGACGCTGAACCAACTGAGCCACCCAGGCGCCCCAAGAATCACTTTCCGAATGTCAAGAATAGCTAGGATTTCTCAAGTGCGTCAATGAACTTGGCCCTCAAAACAGTTTTCACCACACCCACAGCTGTGGCACAGAAATCTCTGAAGTGCTGCCTCCCAGTGTGGGCGCCGCCGATCCACAGTCTCACCAGGCGCCTGCCTTCTTGTCCTTCCACCTGCGCATCCCATTTTGTCCCCTACCCCTTTGCAGGGCCTTTTTTTGGCTCCTTGCTTTTGTTGGGTGCTATGAATTAGGTCACCTGGCTTGCCTAAGGGTATCAGTGTTTTTTCCACTTGCCCTCACGCCCAGACGTCGTGGGCAGACCCACACCTGCTGCAGCCCCAGTTCCTACCTTCAGCCCAGGCAGAGCCCGAGGTGCCCCTTTACTCAAGAAGGGCATTGCCATTCAGACACTGATGACGTCCTTCCTTAATGCTAAGCCCTCCGCCAGGTACTTTATGCGAGCGCATGGTATTAGTCTTCACAACAGTCATGTGACATCGATGCTATGACTTGCATTCTCCAGGTGAGGAAATTAAGGTTCAGAGAGGGGGGTGAAGCATTTGCCGCGTCACACAGCGGGTGAGAAGGTTGGCCGCACTCCAGAGCTGGACGCTCTCCAATTAATGCCCAACACTGCATTTTTGCCCTCTGGGGTTGTCCTAACCACGCAAGCTCTTCAGATTTTAAACACACTGCCCATGTCATTCTGCCCGCAAATGAAGCCACTTCACTCACTGCAACTTCCTACCTTGGCATAGGATTTCTAGAAAGACCCCTGGCCATGACCCACTATGACTATGTATCTATATGCACATATACATACATGTGGCTCACTGTATGGAGATTTTCATGAAACAGAAGATTTACTTTGCTAAAAAAGTAGTGTTAGCAATTGCGCTCTGTCGTGCCGGTGTGGCTTACCTAAGGCATAGCATGGTAATTTGGGTCTAGGAGTAAATAGAGAATATTCTAATGTAAGTATCATTCCCTTTACTGTTACCTCAGATGCTGTGCTTTGAAATCGATGTGAAGGGCAGCAAGGAAAGAACATATATGGTGGCGCCAGCATTAAAGACAAAATGTGCTATAAACAAAGACTGCATACTTTAAAGCAGGGTGAAGGAGGCAATTTTCTTTAAAAGCTAATAATTTGCTGCTAACTACTAAGGAAGAAGCTGTTCCTTTGTTGGCCCATCTTCATTGCCAATCTATCTAAGACTTAAAGTACTTCCATAAAATTAAATACAAAGGAGTTCAGGAACGTCTTCGGATTTCATGTCCAAAACATAGCTCAGAATATACATGATGATTTTGTCCTCAACGGTCACCCTGTAATTTTTATTTTTGCTTTTAATGGAAAAGAAAGCGTCAGACTATTATCGAGGGGCCATTACTGGGGCAAAGCCTCTCTGGAAATTTTGCCCTAACTCACAGCACACAGCACAGCCTGCTTCAGAACGACTAGGGAAGAAAGAGACCACCTGAAAAGAGGCTCAGTGAATGCATATTTCAGAATATTCTAATATACCGAGGGGGGAGAAAAGAAATAAAAATTGAAGAAAAAAAGAAGCCGAAGTGTCTAACCAACCACAGCCTCAAAGTTAAGACTTACCCTTGCTTGTAAAACAAGAACAAAGGTTTTGGGCTTTATTTTGCTTGATACTAATATTTTATGATAGGAATATAAATCAAACCATCTGACGATGTTGTTAAAAGGAAGAAAATAGCACCACACTTCATCCTGTTTACTATAGACAACACAAAACAAGGTTCCTCTCTGAAGAAGGCATTTTATGAGAAGCACAGTTATTTAAAAGCACACTTGACAGTGAAGGCTTGCTATATCTAGCATTGTTTGAAGAGCGAAGAGCAGAGCACTGGATTGAAATCTAATTTAAAACCACTGGATTCGGTTTGATATTATTAAAGGTTACAAAATGTGATTTATAAATATTTCATAGGATTCACGTCCTTGGGTTAGAGGTAGATTTATTTTTACTTTTTTTTTTTTTTTTTACAATATACTGTATTATTTCTGAAGTTGCATTTTTCCTGAAGTGCTATAAGTAAATTTGCATAATAGTGCATGAAATCTCATCAGAGGAAAAGATATCTTTGCCCCATGTATTAAATACTACTCCCCAAAAGTACAGTATACCAATTCACGCCACGGTGGTTTTCTGTATTCCACTCTTCTTTCCCTTTTAACATTTACCATTCAGTAGAATATTTTGCTTCATAATATTATATAAAATTTCATCGAATCACAGATTCATTTGGAATATATCACCAATTGCACACATGAAACCTGTTACTATAAATATATTCTGAATGAAGACTACTAAAAATGGAGTACTAAGTAACAGTACTTGCCTTTTGCATTACCATTGCTAGAACAGGAAGTAAGGCTTCCGGGAACACAATTCACTGGTAACTCACTGGAATCTTTGGACGAGGAGTGAGGAGACAATAACTTGCTAGGTGACTTGGGAAAGAGCCGCCAAAACCCAACATCACAGTGTGCAGAGCATACACCAGAAACACTTCTTGGAGTGCCAGACCCTGGACAGGATATGACCCCTTTTGAAGACAGCAGTACTCTCAGGTGCAGGAAACATAACAAGCTTTGAAAACACGAAAAAGACAAAAACTTAGCCAGAATGACAAGATGGAGGAATTCTCCCAAACTTGCTATATGACTTGGCAAATAAGTCACTCCACCTCTGTGGGCCTGAGTTTTCTCACCTGTAATGTAGGGAAAAATCTTTAATATGTAAACTTTCATGACCCTTGTCTGTAATGCTCCAGGAGTCCCTTTAATCTTGGGTAAGAAAATATTAGCTCACGAATTCCCTAGATGTTCGTAAATAATGTTCAATGATGTTCAATCATTAAAAAGAAATACATCCACAATTACTCACCTATTATTTATCTATTAATCTATTCATCACATAGTTTATTAATGTTTCTGTCCTCAATTAAGATGCCATCTAGAAAATGTTTATACAATCAACCAGAAAACCTAAGTATTTACGATACTGATGAAGAAGGCAGAATGCAGAAATATCATTCAGCCAAGGATGGTAAGGTGAAGATTATGTGGAAGGAGCTGGACTTGGTGCTCAGTCTGCAAGAACAAAACTCTTAAATACGAGGCACCACTTCTGGTAAAAGCAATTGTGATGGTTGATTTCATGAAATTAACCATCTGCATACCCGGATACCTGGGAACAAGGAATTTCTGGGTGTGTCACACTCTGAGGATGTCTCTGGAAGACACTGGCATTGGAATCAGTAGAAAAGTAAAGAAGATTGCCTTCACGAATGTGAGTGTGGATCACCTAATCCACGGAGTGGCAGAGAACAAAAAAACGGAAAAAGGGCAAATTTGGTTCCTCTGCTTGAACTGCTCTCGGACGTCAGAGCACCTGGAGCTGGACTCACACCCTAGACGTTGATGGTTCTCAGGCCTTCAGGATTGGACAGGGTCTATACCACTGGCTTTCCTGGGTCTCCAGCATGCGGACTGTGGAGGGCAGAAGGCGGGACCTCTCCGTCTCCACAGTAGCCAGAGCCAATTCCTCATATAAATCCCCTTTTAAATACCTCTCTACATATCTTATTGGTTCCACATCTCTGGAGAACCCTCATTAATGCAGAAACTACATGATCACTAGTGCTGTCAACAATTAAAATGCTACGGCAGGTTGGGCGAGAAAGAGTCGAAAGGCAGGTATTCCCTTAAGAGAACGATTCCAGTAATCCTGACGGAAGGTAAGAAAGGTTGGCACTGGGGAGTGGGTAGTTGAAAAGCAAAGAGCATGGCTAATGTCACGGGTATTTGGAAGGAAGAAAGGATGGGTTTGGGTGAAGGCTGGAATAAAGGTGATAGAAAGAGGAACCGACGATGAGTCTTAATTTAAAAATCTGTATGATCTGGAAGCTCATAGGGGCCTTAATGAACCTAACGAAATACAAAAAGAGGACCTGAAATGGACGGGGCACAAAATACAATGTGGATGTATGCATGATACGGAGAAGGTCCGTCAGGATTCAGAGATAAGATGACCAAGTGAAAAAAAACTAGAGGACTGAGGCTAGTAATTAGAACTGGGGGTTTATGGTGCAGTACTGCTAACCACTATTATGTACGCACACATATTCTTCCCGATGGATGGTAGATTAACCCCATGCCTGCTCTTTTTGACAAACTAGTTAACTCAATTAGGTAGATAGCGATTGCAATCTCAAGAGATACGTGATAAAAGAAATTTGATTTTTTCATATCCTCTGCAATGTTTTGAGGTAGAAATAAAAAGGCTCAATAACAACGATACAAATTAATTTTTACCTCAGATTACCTTTACCATTTACCACAAGTCTGTCTGTGCTGGACCAGTCCCTCAGGAAAACAAGTTAAGCCACTGTTGTCACAAAGGGGCTTATCTTCTAAGGAAAAACAGAGGGACCTCTTAGCAAAATTAAAGCCAGAAGTTTTTTCTCTTAATTCATTTGCTAGATATTTGCCAGTCATAATTTGAGCACATTCAAGGTGAGGAAAAAGTAAAAATTTGCACCAGGGATTGTGTCTTCGGGTATTTTATGTTTTAAATTAAAAAAAAATGTTTTAATGCTTATTTTTGAGAGAGAGAGTGAGAGACACAGAGCATGATCTGGGGAGGAGCAGAGAGAGAAGGAGGCATAGAATCGGAAGCAGGCTCCAGGCTCTGGGCTGTCAGGACAGAGCCCGACACGGGGCTCGAACCCACGAAACATGAAATCATGATCTGAGCTGGAGTCAGACACCTAACTGACTGAACAACCCAGTTGCCCCTTCGTGCATTTTAAACGTCACTAGACAGGGCTATAATGGAAATGTTCAGTGTACACAGGTCAAAACGAACTGGATCTTCCTCTACTAACTTTTGCAGTTAAAATTTGGGGGAATACTGAAAGAGTGCATTTTAGTGGGTCTCTGCATTACCCAAAGAAACAATATCACTCCAACGGATGAGGGATCATAAGGCAAGCTGAGGGCCAAGCACAAACTAGCACAACCCCCTCCCCAACACAGGCGGGATATGTGTGACATTCCTCAGGCACTCAGGGCTGCCCATGAACAAAGGGAAGGACAGAAAACAAATGGTTAAACTGCTAAGAGTCTCCATCAGTTTACAAATATCTTAGTAGTATCACAAGTAAAAGGCAATCTTATCAATAGCTATAGGAAAAACAACCTCAGCCGGACAATAGCTAGGCCTCCAGTTATCTGTAAATCCTCTTTAGCATATGGAAATCCCTGTAAGAAACTTCCTCTGGGCTTTATGTCCCCCAACTCCACAGTATTTATAAGCAGTCATTCTTCACAACCCCAGTGCAGCTCTTCCTGCCCACGGGTCCTGTCCTCTTGCTTTAATAAAATCACCTTTTCCTACCAAACCCTTCTTCAAGAACTCTTGGCCCTCTGCTCCAATGCTCCACCACCACCCTAAAACCCCGTCACAAAGATAAACATTAACCATTCAGTGATATTGCTCACAATTTTCTAAGCAGTATCGATAAAAGAGAAAATATACTCACAACTCCACACTGCACTGCTATTAGAAACAAAGCAAAATTACCTTTAGAAATAATATCTTGGTTGAGGGGCACCTGGGTGGTTCAGTCAGTTAAGCATCCAATTCAGCTGGAGCGTTTCAGCTCAGGTCATGATTTTGTGGTCCATGAGTTTGAGCCTCACATCAGGCTCTGCCCTGATCTGCCTGGGATTCTCTGTCTCCCTCTCTCTCTGACCCACGTACACTCTCTCTCTCTCTCTCTCTCTCTCTCTCATAAATAAACAAATAAATAAATAAGTAAATTTATTATTTTGGTGGAAAAATAAAAAAATAATGAAACATTGGAGTTTCAGCCAATGAGTAAGGTGGGTGCATAAAAATATCCCCAGGAAATTGATGTTGCTTTTAAGAAATATTAAATTTACCCCAACATCTGGAAGATAAATTCTCCTTATGCATTTTTAATTTCTTCTTTATGCATTTTTTAAAATAAAGAGGTAGACTACATATTCGCCTGCCCAAGAAGGTAAAGAATTTGATAGAGTTTCTCCAGCCTCCAAAGCAAATAAGACAAATCATTTTCTGTAATTTTTCTCATTTTGGCAATAAAACAATAGATATTTTTTTCCTTAAAAAATATAGTCTTATTAAATTCCACCCTGGGACTTGAACTGTATGAATATAAAACTGTTATTTTATATTCAAAGCTAGTCCAATTATAAGACTGCAATCTTGCTGTAAATCTTACTCCCTTGTCTTCAAGATAAATGTTGATTTAAAGATTATAGTAGAGAATTAAAGAAAAAATGATCCATGCAAGTTGCCCATAACTTTTATGTTTATCTAAGGATGGCAGTAAAATAAGCCACCTTCAGTTATCCCCACGTCCCCATAATTGCTTAAACTCCATCCTGTGGTTTGATGTCTGAGTGTCAAAAAGTTTGTGAAAGAAGAATAAAAAATACAATTTGTGAATTTGAATTCAGTATTTGAAGTTTCCAAATTTATTGTGTTAATTTTCTTGTTTATTCATTCATTTTTTAATGTTTGTGTGTATGTGTGTGTGTGTGTGTGTGTGTGTGAGAGAGAGAGAGAGAGAGAGAGAGAGAGAGACAGACAGACAGACAGACAGACAGAGCATGGGCAAGGGAGGGGCAGAGAGAGAGGGAGGCAAAGAATCCCAAGCAGGCTCCAGGCTCTGAGCTGTCAGCACAGACCTCCATGCGTGGCTCCAACTCACGAGCCACCAGATCATGACCTCAGCTGAAGTCAGACACTTAATGGATTGACCACCCAGACGCCCCTTACCGTTTATTCATTCTTATCAACTGATAATTGGAAAGTGCTACAGACTGTTTGTTTCCCTCCCTCCAAATTCATTTATTGAAACCACCCCCCAAGGGTGTTGGTGTTTGGAGGCAAAGCCTCGGGAACTGAGTAGCTCATAAGGGCTATGCCCTTGTGAATGGGATTAGTGCCCTTATACAAAAAAAAAAAAAAAAAGAGAGAGAGAGACCTTAGAGAGCTCCCTTGCTCCTCCCACCATGGGAGGACACAGCAAAAAGATAACCAACTATGATCTAGGAAGCTGACCCTCACCAGACATCAAATCTGACTGCACCATCTGGGATGTCCCAGACTCCAGAACTATGAGAAATAGATTCCCAGTGTGTTAGGTATTTAGCTTATAGTGATTTTGTCATAGCAGCGTGAATGGATTAAGAGAGTAAGGGATGTGTTTTCTCTTAGAAATGGACTTAGTGATCGTTAGTTATTTTATACTACTTTGATTAGAATTAAGCCTGATTTCTCCCACTATTTTTCTAGAAATTTCCGGGGCGCCTGGGTGGCTCAGTGGATTAAGCGGCTGACTTCAGCTCAGGTCATGATCTCACAGTTCATGGGTTCGAGCCCTGCATCAGGCTCTGTGCTGACAGCTAAGAGCCTGGAGCCTGCTTCAGATTCTGTCTCCCTCTCTCTCTGCCCCTCCCCCACTCATGCTCTGTCTCTGTCTCTCAAAAATAAACATTAAAAAAAAAAAAGAAATATCCTAGCAATGCATACCTTTCCCTAATATAAATGACCCAATTATACTTGATTCTTTTTGTATGTGGCTAGAGGACGGAGGAGTCCAGGAAAATACTAACAATAAGCTTCTCTAGACTCCAGTGAAAGATGAAGCTCCTTCAGGGTTCACCATCAGTCTTTACCCCATCAGCTCTTGGGCAAGAAGAACCCATTTTGCCTCCCTGTAGCACAAAGGCAGAAACCCAGCTTGCCTCCCACTGCAAAGATGTACACAATGTGTGGAGACAAAAATATATATATTCATTTAATTATATTTATATATTGAGGCCAGCCTGTTGATGACCAGAGGTTGACTTTTGAGTTACAAAAGAATAACTGAGTATCAGCTCCTTTAATTTTATCATCTTTTCCTGCCTTCGGGCATCAGAGCATCAGGGTCTTGGGCCTTTGGACTCCAAGAATTACACCAGCAACCCCCTACTTCTCAGCCTTCAGACGTGGACTGCGTCACGTCCATCGGCTTTCCTGGTTCTCTCAACCTCCAGAACTATGTGAGCCAATTCCTAAGGTAAACCAATCAGTCAGTCAATCTCCCTCTGTGTGTGTGTGTCTCTCTCGATACATATATAGGTGAGGGTTGAACAATGTAAGGGTTAGGGGCACTGATCCCCTGCACATTCGAAAATATCCTATATAACTTTTGACCCTCCCAAACTCAACCACTAATATCCTACTGTTGAGTGGAAGGCTTACTGATAACATAAACAGTCGATTAACACCTATTTTGTAGGTTATATGTGTTATATACTCCATTTTTATAATCAAGTAAACTAGAGAAAAGAATGTTATTAAGTAAATCAGAAAGAAGAAGAGGAGATACATTTCTAGTACTGTATGTATTTATAAAAAAAAAAAAATCCATGTTGGAGTCCATGTGGTTCAAACCCATGTTGTTCAAGGGTCAACTGTGTGTGTGTATGTGTGTGTCACGTATCTATGTATATCTATAAATATAGACGTAGGTATATATATAATCTCCTATTATCTATCTTATTGGCTCTGTTTCTCTTGAGAACCCAGACCAATACCCCTATTTGGTTTTGCCATCGCAGACAACTTAATTCATTCCCTTTTAATACCTTTCATCAATAGCCACCTTTTTAGTTATTCATCTTGCCTATATTCCCTGCCCCTACTAAACTAGGACTCTGACCATGCCGTGCCCTGGGTCAAAATCCTGCAGCGTGATCTTTCTTATTCAAGTACCTCCACCTGCCACCTCCATCAACCTTCGTGGGGTCTTTGATGCCTCCTCTTCCCATCCGACACCTATCATCCAAAGTCGACCACAGGCCATGATGCATTGTCTCTGTGCCTCTACTCATTACCCCTTCTAAAGATGATCTTTTCTTCCATTACCTCATAACTAAATCCAATTTGTTGTTCCAAGTTCAGTTCAAAAGCCACATTCTTTGACTCATTTGTTAGGAATTCTGCACCTTCTTCCTACCGAACTCTCCCAACTGCAAGTATCTTGTCCTTCTCTTGATTTGTGATAGCCTGTCATTTAACATTATTTTATGGAATTAATCATTTTCTACTTCCTTCTGTGTGTTAGGTAATATATTTATTTGAATATCTTATTTTCACTACTACGCTAACGACTTGATAAAGGGACTATGGGATTGTGTTCATTTCAGTGCCCCCCACAATGGCTGGCTGATACAGTACCCTGCATAAATATCCTTCATACATAGTTACTATGAGAATGAATAACCATTATTGCCAATGTGCCTACAGAAAGAGTGGGAATCTCTAATCAAAACAAAATAAATGATACTGAATCTTTAGAATGGGAGACAGCACGGCATGAAAGAGCTTAGGGTGGAGACAGATCTGTGTTAGACAACAGTTCCACTATTATCTAGAACAGTGGCTTAGGCAAATTACAGCGTTTATTTCAGTGACCATCCAGTTCTCAGGGAGATTAGTATCTAATCTGTCAACGAGGTCATCAGAAGTCTTAAATTGTATAATTCATGTGCGTTTAAACACAATACCTGTCACGCTCCTAATTCATAGTTATATACTCTCAGTACTTTGACAATATAAATACACTGTTTTCTGGCATCTAGTGTTGCTGTTGAAAGATCGGCTAGCAGTCAGTGTTGGTTCCTTGATAGGTCTTCTGTCTTTTTCCCCCTCTTTGGCTGCTTTCAAATTCCTTTGACTTTTACGTTTCCCCATTTTACTAACGTGTGTACATGTATATCGCTTTTTTATGTATTTATTTTTCTTGGGATAAAAGGGTGTTTTTATTAAAGCACAGGGACAGGATACATGGGCAGGAAGAGATGCTGATGGATACTGCTTTTAATTGATTTAATTGAGTATATTCTGCACTTATTGTGTCTTTGGTATATGTTTTTCATCAGTTCTAAAAAACTCTAAATCATTATTTATTTATAATACTTATCTGACAGAACCTCTTTATTTTCCTACTTTTACTCCAGTTACAAATATATTACTCTATCCCTCATATTGCTTAACCTGACATATTCTTTGAAATGTTTATTTTTGAGAGTGAGAGAGAGGGGGAGAGCGAGCAAGCACAGGGGAGGGGTAGAGAAAGAGAACAGAGGATCCGAAGCAGCCTCCAAACTGTCCGTGCAGAGCCCTGTGCAGGGCTCGATCTCATGAACTGTGAGATCATGACCTGAGCCAAAGTCAGTCGCTCAACTGACTGAGCCATCCAAACACCCATTAACCCGACATATTTTATTTCTGTGTGCTGCATTCTATGAAATTTCTTCACAATTTTCAAAAAAAAAAAAATAGATCCACTGTTCCGTGTCTAGTCTGCAAGTCAATCTGTTCTCAGTCATTTTTATTTCAGTAATTACATATTGTTTCTGTGTCGATACTTTTCTTGCATTCCTTTTTAAATATTTGTGGTTATTTTTAATATCCACTCTCATCTTTTAATTCTTTAAATAATTTCTGCACTTATCTTCTTCTCTGTATCAAGTAATTTTAATATATAATCCCCTTGAAATTTAAATATGGTGTTACTATTCCTATACTCCCCCACCATGTATGCTTTCTTATGTACTGGGCACTCTATTAAAATGTCAGAACGTCAGCAAGTATACAGGAATGTCTGTATGTTTTTACTTGAAGTTTACAGATGCTACTGATCTGGGAGTACATTGACCCCTTAGAGGTCCCCGTGTGTTGTGGGACACATAGGGTCAACTCGGTCACCCTGACACCGGTTCAGGGCTCAACCTCCCCCTAATGTTGCAGATTCGACCATTATTCATCAAGGCAACCTTCCCTTTTTACTTACTTGATGATCAGTTCTACACATACTGATCTCAGCTCCTACGGTTTGGTGGGAAAGCAACCTAGGAGAATTCTCTCACCTAACGACTACAAGATTCCTAAAGACAGTGTCACGTAGAATTAGTTGACTGCAGTGAGAGGAACCTTCCCAGAACATTTTCTGACATACTTGAAGTGGGAGGCTATTGATTCTATATAATTTTCATTAATACAGATAATAGTTGGTCTGTATTGTTTTTATATTTTTCCAGCTTCCTTTTGTGTGTCTATTTTCCTCCCTTCCTAGCCTTTGACCTTACTCTAAACAGAAAACTTGTAGTCTACTTCAGTGCTAATCCCATAGCACCTGTAACACACTAGGTTTGCAGTAAACGTCCGTTTAATATATACCAAAAATACCCTTCCATGTTCCATAATTCATATGAACAGAATCTAGGGTGAAAACTAAGAATGTGAATTATCTGCTAGATGCTCTGAAAGGTAAAAGAATCCCCGTATGTGAACATATCTATCTATTTATAAAGATGGAAAGTTAATCTTCCCCTTTTTGAAATTCCGAGTCTCTAGTGTTTTATCCCTTGTTTCCCAACAATTTTGCTTCTTTCCCTTTGTAGCAGATCCCCAGACAGCAAAAAGATCAAAAGCATCAATACTATCTTACGACATACCCTGAAAAATAAAACAGGTTAAAACAAACAAACAAACAAAAAGACACACAAAATATTAACTTCTTTAAAGTATGGAATTTAAAAGGCTATCTTTAGTGAAACAGTATCACATTTATTAATAATTCCATCATAGATAATAGGACCTTAGTGGGGATACAGATCAATTCTCCCATGATGACTAATCGGTGGTACAAAAAAACAAAAACTGTAAAAAAGGAAGTTCTGAAATGAAAGTGGTAATTAATTAAAGATCAGAGAAAGATGCACACTCAATGCTTAATTATCGGAAGACCAGTAATTCAGATTGCACGCTCCCTCTTTCCCCGTGGCTGACTTTTGGCTAGAGGATTCATTATGATCTTCACCAGCGGGTGGAAAGAGCAAATTGAAGAGCAGAAAGGCTCTATCCATTCAGGGAAATTTTAATCATTCTAGTAGAGGAAATTGACCATTCAGTTTCAAAGGAGGTATGTATATTGTGCATACTTCTTCTTTTTGTCCCCTTACCTATTTCCCATAAATAAGCCAAAATTCATAGTATATACTGTACTTTAAATTTGTGCTAATCCATGTATGTTATGTCTGAGAGTTAAAAATGGAGCAGAAGACTGTTGGCCAGGTAGTTCCCACGTGATTCACCTCTCCTGGCCAAAGTCCTGAAAAGAATCTTCATTTTCTAAAAAAAAATTTTTTTAACATTTATTTATCTTGGAGAGACAGGGCGAGACAGAGCATGAGCAGGGGAGGGGCAAAGAGAGAAGGAGACACAGAATCCAAAGCAGGCTCCAGACTCTGAGCTGTCAGCACAGAGCCCGACGTGGGGCTCAAACTCATGAACCGCGATACGGTGACCTGAGCTGAAGTCGGACACCCAACCAACTGAGCCACCCAAGGCACCCTGAATCTTCATTTTCAAACTATAAATTCAAATATTGCCTAAATGGTTCTGAACCATCAACACACCCTGTCCAAACAATAAAAAAGATTGACCGTAAAATTAAGGATAGATTTCTTGGGTTCTGCCCCAAATCTTTCTCACGTTAGCATTGTAGAGCAAGTGAAATTGGTAAAATGATGCCTGCAAAAGGACAGGCCTCGCCCATCGGAATACAAGTACCACTGACCCACGCAAAGCAAGTAATCTGTTAGAGTGGTTAGCTGTCATCTTGGAAAGCAACAACAGCAGAACCAGGACTTTGGTTGAAGCAGACATAGTGAATATGAAGAGTCTTAAGCCTCTGAGAATACAGAACAGACATGTACATCTTCGAATATCTACTCCCCTGTTAGTTCGACGGAGC
The DNA here is from genome assembly GCA_028646485.1 of Cryptoprocta ferox. NCBI lineage: Eukaryota > Metazoa > Chordata > Mammalia > Carnivora > Eupleridae > Cryptoprocta > Cryptoprocta ferox. The sequence continues at coordinate 9,447,268 of CM053579.1, read as the reverse complement.
CAGACCACGCGGCAGCAGTCCAATGAGTACGGGGATTCACATCCTTCAACCCTAAATCACTTACGTTTAGAATGCATAGAGAATTGATTTAGATACTCACTTTTAAGAATCGTAGTATTTATTTTTATTTCTTGTAATGGGAGAAAAGCTGCTGCTATGAGCTCCTACTACCGTCTAAATCTTGTTGATGCTTCAATGGAGCACAGTCCGCAGCACTCCGCGATGGAGACAAAGCAAGGAACAACGCACTCGGCTGTGTGAGGGGAGAGGTAGTACAAATATATTCTTGGATAGAAAGGGCTTAGAAGTTGAGTTACATGGACCTAGATTTAAATCCTGGGACTATCCCTTACGATCTGTAACTTCTTACATCATAGTTACTCCAGGAGTATGAGTTTTTTTCTTAACTGAGGGCGGAGTAATGATAGTATTTACATCACCGAGTTTGTATGAGGATTAAGTGAAATAATCCACGCGAAGAATTTTTCACAGCACCTGACATACGGTGAGTGTTCAAGTCATAAAGGTTATGTAGTATTATTATTAGTCAAGATTTTATGTAATGCAACAAGTTCTATACTATATTAAAAGTCTACGCTATATTAAACCCAAATCACCAGGAACCATAATTAAAGTGTTTTTAATTAATGTTTATTTATTTTTGAGAGAGACAGAGCGCCAGTGATAGAGGACCAGAGAGAGAGGGAGACACAGGATCCGAAGCAGGCTCCAGGCTCTGAGCTGTCCACACAGAGCCCGACGCGGGGTCCGAAATCACAACCTGCGAGAAGTTGGATGCTAAACTGACTGAGCCACCCAGACGCCCCTTTAATCTGTGTTTCTTCTCTTTTATTTCACAGATGAGAAAACTCAGGCCCAGATATTTTAGGTAACTCGCCAGAAACACACTGCTACAAGGGAGAGGATCAAATATTGAATACAAGTCTGTTGTACCCCCAAGGCCACGCTTTTCCCACTCTACACACTGCGACGTAAATTAACATTCACGATAATATGGTTAAGATCTCAGTGGGACAGGAAGGAGTGTACTTGGGGATGCCTTGACTGGTCCTCCAATCTAAGATGGCATATTTAAGATGTCAAGGTTAGGCCACCTCCAGGACTACCTGTCATGATAGGTCGAAGCCCCACATTATCCTGCTGAACTACCGTCAACAAAACTGTTTAATTCTGTAGACTGTAGAGTTTGTTTCCTGTGACTCACAAAACGTCAACAGACCGGTTTTCTACAGTGTAAGAGAAGCGAGCATACTTGTTCAATCTGCACTGAGATGCAGTTCTAAGTATACAACCGAAATGTTCCCAGGCTTAAGGCATGTTCATGTGTCCTACTGACTGCATTCCCAATCTGCAATAAACTAAAACACCGCAAAGCACAATGGAGACAAATGAAGGATACTGGCGCTAGGAACGACAGGTGGAGCGGTGAACACAGGTTGAAAATGACATAACAAGGGGCGCCTGGGTGGCTCAGGCGGTTGAGCGTTCGGCTTCCGCTCAGGTCATGATCTTGCGGTTCGTGGGTTCGAGCCCCGCGTCAGGCTCTCTGCTGACAGCTAGCTCGGAGCCTGGAGCCTGTCTTCGGATTCTGTGTCTCCCTCTCTATCTGACCCTCCCCTGCTCATGCTGTGTCTCTCTCTCTCTCTCTCTCTCTCTCTCTCTCTCAAAAATAAATAAAACATTAGAAAAAAAAAGAAACTGACATAACAGGAGTGGAAGAAAACGAAGCTGCTGAAATATCATGGCAGTCTGAGCCTGCGAAATCCTTTAATTAGCTGCCATAGCACTATCTAGAAGGGTAATTAGGGATTGGAGCAGCATCACACAGGGTAATAGAGGGGGCTAGGATGAACCGCACAATAGCATGTGCCACCCAGAGGAAGGCTGTGCATTCAGTTTCAAAAATCAATGAAAGGAAGAAAATGCTATTAGTGCCTGTGATTGTTGGAGGGCTGACTTCGAGGTGACGGGTGAAGCTGAAACGAGTTGCTACGAACCAAGAAGAGGCTCACAAATCTTTACCTCCAAAAATACCATTACAGGTCTGCCCTGATTTGGAGATATACAAACTTTCAAAGGGACTCTGAACTGCATAGACAGCCAATGATTAAATAGGCAGTTCTTTCCCCTGTGTGGCCGCATGGGTGCCGTGGTATAGCCTCCTAAATCACCTCCTAGTATCAGCTCTCTAGAAGCTGCCAAAGTAAAGGGATACCAATAATCCACTGAAAATTATTAATAACAAAGGTATAGGAGTGCATTCATCATTGTGTTTCTCAGGGACTATTTACCGAGCACTTAATGTATTCATGGGCCCACGAAACCATGTGTGAGAGATATCAAGAATCTGAGACATAGTCTTAATCTGAAGACATGGAAGAAAGGCAAATTGTATCATACAAGTTAAAATCATAAAATGTAAGAATGATGTGCCTTGGCAAAAGTATATATATACATGTCAGTGATTCAGCAATTAAAACTAACTTACTTCAGTGCTCTGAGTATTAGCTTTCTCATCTAAGCAATTGTCATATGAAGTGTTAACTTCAAATAGTTGTCAAAATTAAATTTTAAAAACGCATGTGAAAGTCTCTCTCATCTGGAAGATAGAATGGATATAATTTTGCCTCTTTCGCTAAATCTAACTAAAAATTCTGGGTAGTATCTTTTTTTTAAGTTGTTGTTTTTTTTATTAAATTTATTTTTGATACAGAGAGAGACAGAAAATGAGCAGGGGAGGGGCAGAGAGACAGGGAGTCCGAAGCAGGCTCCAGGCTCCGAGCTGTCAGCACAGAGCTGGGTAGTATCTTTAAAAAACAAAAATATGAACACTTTAAAACATAGAAAGAAAATATCAGATAGGCTAGGGGCCTGGAAGCCATGGAAATTTTTTCAAAAACACATCCTAGTAATATATGCTTTAATGGGGCGCCTGGGTGGCTCAGTAGGTTGAGCGGCCGACTTCGGCTCAGGTCATGATCTCGTGGTTCGTGAGTTCGAGCCCTGCATCAGGCTCTGTGCTGACAGCTCAGAGCCTGGAGCCTGCTTCAGATTCTGTGTCTCCATCTCTCTCTGCCCCTCTCCTGCTCACGCTCTGTCTCTCTTTCTCTCTCAAAAATAAATAAACATTAAGAAAAAAAATATATATATATATGCTTTAAAGAGGGAGGTCTTGGGCACCTGGGTGGCTCAGTCATTTAAGAGTCTGACTTTTGATTTCAGCTCAGGTCATGATTTCACTGTTCATGGGATCGAGCCCCACATGGGGCTCTGTGCAGACAAAGCTTGAGTTCATGACCCACATCAGATTCTGTGCAAAAAGCACGGAACCTGCTTGGGATTCTCCCTCCCTCTCTCTCCCTCTCTCTCCTCTCCATTCTCAGAAATAAATATAAATTTTAAAAACATAAAGAGACCACCTTAACAGAAATCTAAAATAAATGAACTAAAGGAAACTGAAAATAAAACATAACACAATGTGTTGATCTATTAATGTCATAAAGAATCTAAGCAACTTTAGGAAACTAGAGGAAGAAAAACAAATTAAATCTGAAGAAGCGGAATGAAGGAAATAATAGAAGAGGTGAGCAAGTATCAATGAACTTGAACAACATAAAAATCAAAGCAAGCAAAAGCAAAAACTAGTTCTTTACTGGGATTGATAAACAAAAACAATAGGAAAAGACACAAATGAAAAAAACACATTACTATAGAGAGCACAGATAAGAAAAGAATAATAAAGAAACTCTAGGAATAATTCTAAGACCATAAATTTGACAACTTAGATGAAATAGTCCCAAATCCTTGAAAGACATAAGCCACCGAAATTCACTCAGTAGGAAATAGATATCCTGAATAGTTCTAGGTTTATTTTATAAATTAATAGTAAAACCTTCCAACAAAGGAAATCTTAAGCATATATAATTTCTCTGACAAACTCTGCCAAACATTTAAGGAAGGCATGAAACCAATTCTATACAATCTCCTCCAGGAAATGAAACAGGAAGGAAAACTTCCAAACGTGTTCTATGAGGCCAGAATTTTACTAATAAACCCAGACAAAGAAATTTCAAGAAGAGAAAACTACAGAATAGGGCTGCCTGGCTGATCCGGTTGGTGGCGTGTAAGACGATTGATCCTTGGATTGTGAGTTCAGGCCCCAAGTTGGGTGTGGAGTGTACTTAAAAATAAAATCTTTAAAAAAAAAAAACTATAGAACAATATCCCTTATATCAATAGTTGTAAAAATCTTTTACAAAATATTCGCAATTAAATTCAGAAACACAGAAAAAAAAATATATCATGATTGAGTGTGATATATCCCAAGAATATAAATTTGGTTCAGTATTGGAAAATACATCCAGGGGCACCTGGATGGCTCAGTCGGTTAAAAGTTCAACCCTTGATTTTGGCTCAGGGCATCATCTCAAGGTTCCTGAAATCAAGCCCCACATCTGGCTCTGCTCTGACAGCATGGAGCCGGCTTGGGATTCTCTCTCTCCCTCTCTCACTGCCCCTCCCTAACTCACACACACACACTCTCTCAAAAGAAATAAATAAACGTTGGGGCGCCTGGGTGGCTCAATTGGTTAAGCGGCCAACTTCAGCTCAGGTCACAATCTCGCGGTTTGTGAGTTCGAGCCGCGCATCGGGCTCTGGGCGGACAGCTCAGAGCCTGGAGCCTGCTTCTGATTCTGTGTCTCCCTCTCCCTCTGCCCCTCTGCTGCTCACACTCTGTCTCTCTGTCTCTCAAAAATAAATAAACGTTAAAAAAAATTTAAAAAGAAATAAATAAACTTAAAAAAACAAGAAAATACATCCAATATAATTAATCCTATTAATAGACTGAAGATAAAAATCCATATGATCATATCAATAGATTACCAAGGTAAAGATACACAGCAACCTAGGAGTAGAGGGCAACATTTTCAACCTGATAAAGGTTATCTTCAAAGTCCAAGTATAAACAAATAAGTTAATGGCAAAAGAGTGAATGCTTCTTGGGGTGCCTGGGAAGCTCAGGCAGTTAAGCCTCCAAATCTTGACTTTTGGCTCAGGTCATGATCTCATGGTTCCAGAAATCGACTCCTGGTAGGGTTGTTTGCTATAGCGCAGAGCCTGCTTGGGATTCTCTCTCTCCTTCTTTTTCTATTCCTGCCCAGTTCCAGTGTGCTCATGTGTGCGTGCTCTCTCTCTCTCTCTCTCTCTCTCTCAAAATAAAAAAAAAAAACATAAAAAAAAAAGACTGAGTGCTTCTCTCTAAATTCATGAACAATCCAAGGACATCCTCTTCTCTGCTTCTATGCAAGAATTTACTAGATGTCTCAGGCAGTGCCATACGTCAAAAAAAGAAGAGGAATATAGTTTGGAAAGGAAGAAAAACTGTCCCTCTTTGCAGACGACATACTTGTATAAATAGACAATCTAGACAATCTTAAAAATTCTATCAAGAGCTCCTAGAAGTAGCAAAGTAACCTTTTCAAGGGCATACGATATAAAATCAATATGTAAACATTAACCGTGTTTGTATTACCAGCAAAGAACAAGTGGAACTCAGTATTAGAAACAAACAAACAAAAGCATCCTGACAATAGCACCAGAAAAGTCACTCAGGTTGGCACCCTACCAAAGAACAGGCTCTGTAAGCTGCAAACTACTAAATATCGATTTAAAAAAAAACAACAACAAAGAAGATATTAATTAGGAAAGTCAAACCTAGTACAAAAAGAACAAAGATGGGGGAACAATACAGAAGTTCAGGACTTATTATGAGGGACAGCAATTACCACAGTGTGGGCTTAGTGAAAGGACAGACTCACAAATCAGTGGAATAGAATAGGGAACTCAAGAACAGACCCAGAAAATTATAGTAAAAAAGTTTATAGACTACTTGCCTTTTCTAAAATCATTTATTTTTTGACAGAGAGAGAGCGTGCACATATGCGTGCACGAGAGCAGGGAAAGGGCAGAAAGAGAGGAAGAGACAGGATCGAAAGCAGGTTTTGTTCTGACAGCAGACAGCTGGATGATGCAGGGCTTGAACTCTCGAACCATGAGATCATGACGTGAACTGAAGTCGGATGCTTAACTGACTGCTTAACCGCCCAGGAGCCCCCTAGACTCTTTGCCTTCCACATGGCAATGTGGTACAGGTATTTCCTGATACTAGGTATTTCCTGATACTAGTATCAAGACTCACTCGAGCCTAAATGTCCATCGACTGATGAATGGATGAAGAAGATGTGGTTTGTATATACAACGGAATACTACTTGGCAATGAGAAAGAATGAAATCCTGCCATTTGTAGGATGGAACTGGAAGGTACTGTGCTAAGTGAAATAAGTCAGTCAGACAAAGACAGATACCATAAATTTTCAGTCCTATGTGGATCTTGAGAAAGTAAACAGAATACCATGGGGGAAGGGAAGGGGGAAAAAGTAGTTACAAACAGGGAGGGAGGGAGGCAAACCAGAAGAGACTCTTAAATACAGAGAACAAACTGAGGTTTGATGGGGGTGGGGGGATAGGAGACAAGCGTTGAGGAGGGCACTTGTTGGGATGAGCACTAGGGGTTGTATGTAAGCGATGAATCATGGGAATCTACGCCCCAAACCAAGAGCAAGCTGTACACACTATGTTAGCCAACTTGACAATAAATCATATAAAAGAAAAGAAAACTGGCTCTTTACCTATTTGTGGGCACATATCCTTTTGAAGGCAGAAACTGTTCCTGGTTCATTACTACTCTCCTCTGTCCTAAGGATACAGTTAACTCATCAAATTCCAGTTCTGACACCTACGAAGGACACGAACTCGGGGAGGGAGACTTCTGTTTCCTGTCCTGTAAAATGGAGAGAAGACTACAGTGCAGACCCAGTCAGCCTGGGTTTCGGATTAAATGACATCATGTACATAACGCAATCAGCAGAGCGAATGGCATCTTGGGAACTCCCTCACATGTTTGCTGGTGGCCTTAGGTTACGTGTCCTAGAGGTAGACCGTACGGTAGACAGTCTTGTGCAAGTGATGATTGATGAAGACTTCTCACAAAACAGGGAGTAAGAGAAGTTGGGTAGGGCAGAGGAAGTTGCTCAACAGGAATAAGGTGTCACATTCAGAGTAGAAATAGTGCCACGTTAAGGAAAGGGAGCCCGATTCTTCTCTGTGGTGAGTTCATTCTTCGCTGTGGGTTACCTGGGAGTAGGAGTGGCTGGCTTCTGTGTGGCACACAGGAATTTCCTGGAGAAAGGGGTCTGCTGGGAGCGGTAAGCACTCACAGAAAGTGGAGGAAAGAACGTACCCGCCCCTGAGTGGGCATCTGGCAGGGCACTCAAAGCAGCTACTTACTATGCTTTATTGGGATCACCTGATTAGCAGGAATGATGCAGCACAGTAATATTTCTTCAAAAAATTTTTTTTCATTTATTTATTTTTGAGAGACAGAGCATGAACAGAGCGGGGCAGAGAGAAAGAGACACAAAGTCTGAGCAGGCTCCAGGCTCCAGGCTCCTAGCTGTCAGCACAGAGCCCGATGCGGGGCTTGAACCACAAACCGTAAGATCATGACCTGAGCCGAAGTCGGACGCTCAACAGAATAAGCCACCCAGGCGCCCCCAGCACAGTAATATTTCAATCACAGTGGCAAATGACAGCAACAGAAGACTTAAGGCACTGGCCTAGCTTATAGCCCTCCTGGTCCTCCTTCCAAACTCTGATTTCAAGTCACTATTATGGAAAATACGAGTGTAACAATTCGGGAAGACCAAAAATGGCTCAGTGATAGCATCCACTTTGGAGAAAATTCGACTGTGCAGGTAGTTGACCAGAGGCAGAAAAGAAAACAACAACGAAAGTTTATCCTTTTTTTTCCCAGCTAGGAGGAAAGCTAGAGAGGGAAGGCCGAATCATCATCAACACCAGTAGTTTGTTACCTCCAATAAAAGAGGGTTAAGGGACACCTGGGTGGCTCAGTCGGTTAAATGTCCATTGATTTGGGCTCAGGTCAGGATCTCCTGGCTCGTGAGCTCGAGCCCACATCGTGCTCTGCGCTGACGGCGCACAGCCAGCTTGAGATTCTCTCTCTTCCTCTCTTTCTGCTCCTACCCCACTTGCTCTCTCAAAATAAATAAACTTAAATAAATTTTTTCAATAAAACGTTTAAAAAATGACTTGCTTTGCACCAGGCACGATCGTAAGTGTTTTCAGTACATTAACTTGCTTATTCCCAACAACCAAAGAGCTACATATTGCCTTTTCATCCCCACGTACCGGCGAATGAACTGGGGCGCAGAGGAGTTAGGCGACTGTCTTACAGGCTCCGAGTGAATGAAGGAACCAGGATCCTAACCCGGGTAGGCAGGCTCCCAAACCTGAGCTCCTGGGGCTCACTGGGGCTCCAGCACTGAGCATGAGGCCAGAGCGCTGGGAGCCGCCTATGCCTCCATCCCTTGTGCGGACGCCCCCCAGCACCCCCTCCATGCTGCCAGCACATCCTCCTACTTCACAAGGAGGTTGCAATACGATTCCTTCAAGGAGGCCCTCCCTGACCATGTCGGGCTTAGGTTTCCACTGTTACCCGTTCATAAAGCTTTTCATAGCACTCATTTCCTAGCGAAGTCCACTTATTCCCTGTGACTCAACACAGATGCCATCGCAGGGAAACGGGGAAACGTCCCCTGATCCTCTCCCAAACAGGTCAGAATACACTCCGTTATTGGGCATCTGTGCCCCACTCAGTCCTAATCCCCTTGAGGCAGGGACGTAGTCGGGCTCACCAACCACGTTATCTCCAGCACCTACGTCATGACACGCAGCACATATTGAAGGAATATGTCTTCAATGAATGAAATTCAACTAAAATACTAGGAGTAAAGTAACATGGTTGCTATCATCAATGAGTACCTAATATATGCCAAAGATAAAGGGGGTTATTTTCATCGTAAGGCACTACTAATCTTAACCACACTGCAAGGGGGTGTTATGAATTTAATATTAAAGGAGAATAAAAATGATGCTCATAGAAAATAAATGTTTGCGTAGGTCCATGATGCAGATAATATTTCCAGGCACTTGGTGCTTATGTAGTATGCCCTAAGCTAAGTGTAATTCTCATAAGATACCTAGGCCAAAGAAATTGCTATTGTCAGAGTACAAAAGAAGGAACGGAGGCTCAGAATCAAGGGAACCCGCCTAAGATCACACACTTGTGCGTGTATGTGTGTAACAGAGAAATGACCGCATTCTTACCACTGCATAGTAGATGTTACTCTTTCATGACGGACGCTTAGCAAGCTACTTCATGCTCACCTAGCTCACTGATCAATTTGCTTATCCTTGTTTTCTCCTAATCAAGACATAATTAACGAATTGATATAATGTGTTTGCTAGGGGCACCTAGGTGGCTCAGTCGGTGAAGCGTCCACCTTCGGCTTGGGTCATGATCTCGCGGTTTGTGAGTTCAAGCCCTGCGACGAGCTCTGTGCTGACTGACAGCTCGGAATCTGGAGCCTGCTTCGGATTTGGTGTCTCCCTTTCTCTCTGCCCCACCCCTGCTGGCGCTCTGTCTCTCTCTCTCTCTCAAAAATAAATAAACATTAAAAACATTAATGTGTTTGGTAAAGCATTTCAAAGTATGGATGTATCTGGCAAAACTATCAATATAGGTGTTGTTTGAGGGAAAAAACCCCAAAACACACCTTGAAGACCACTGGAGTTAGGAGACCACTTTTCTACAGGGAAACTCAAATTTGTAATTCGGAATCTTCTGGAAGATTCAAGATTCTCCCCAGCAGTTGATCTTTAACTGCGAGGCTGACTAGACGTTTTGGACTTACAATGTATACTGTTCAGTTCCATAACTGCTTTGTGAAATGTAATGTGCAGACAACACTGGGGTAAGGATGTGTATCCCAGAGAACAGTACTGAGGACGTCGTTCATAACGTATCTGGCAAAAGCGTTGATGAGAATGTGTTATCGTTAAAGGTTTTACTCACATCTCGCGTAGTTGATTACCTAATTATCATCCCCAAAGTCTTTGCAACTTTTAATTTAGCCTTATGCATTTTTTAAATGACAGCTAAATGAAACCACCCGGCCGGAATGCTAATACAGAAGTACACCAGCTATCTTGAACAACATGAAAGTGAGAAAGGATTTCACACTTTACTATATCATAAGTGAATGACAGAAAACGGACACCAAAGCATGCTTTGCAACATTATCTTTCAACCCGTTTTAGAGTAAAACATGTTTTCTTTAAGTCAGTAGTGACAAAAATAAAGTTGCCAATTAATAAGTATCCCCAGTTACACTCATAATGGTGTAGATGTCAAATTGCAGAGGAGAAAATAAAGATTAAGGAACAGACACTTCTTACCAGGGAAAAGGACAAACAAGCATTTCTTTACCTACCAAGCATTGGTGTGGCTGTGAATATTAATGAGGATGGCATTTGAATTCAACGCTCTGAATCTTGGGAACAGAGTCCCCAGATGTATTTCATTATCCCCATAGTTGCCAAAGATGCACCTTGAATTACAATTAACCCTGTTCGCACCCACAATACCACCAGTCATTAAGTGCCCGATGTGTGGCTGTTTTTCCCAGCAGCCCTTATTTCTTTCATTCTTCTACAGCCTGATCTACCAAACTCTGATCAATGAGAGTGTGAGAGCCCGGGTGGGAGGTTACCATGCCTTCAGCACAAAGCCAAAAACTTAGCTTTTGCAAAGCTCAGGACGTGATAGTTAAGATCGAGGGAAGAATTATTGCTGAAATGAAATATTTTAGATATCTGTTGACATTTGAAAGTCGTTTGGTTTCTGACCTTTCGAGACAGAAGGAATCCAAGGAGCACACTGGGGAATGACACACCCACTCCGGTGATGGAATGACGGTAAACAAAGGGAGAGGCGAACAGGAGCCCTAACCAATATCTGCAGTGGCACAGATGACTTCGTCTGGGTTTCCTCAGGGTGGCAGCTACCAAGAGATACAGGATAAGCTCTCAGGCAAGATTCTGGCTTCCAGGTGTATTAGCGGACTGGTTCCATTCAAGGTACCTAGTGTTAAACAACGTAGGTGTGTGTTTTTTTTTAATTTTATTTAAATCCAAGTTAGTTAACAGTGTAATAATGATTTCAGGAATAGGACGTAGTGATTCATCACTTACACGTAACACTCAGTGCACATCCCAACAAGTGCCGTCCTTAATGCCCCTTACCCTTTAGCCCATCCCCCAAACCCCTCCCTTCCCGAAACCCTGTTTGTTCTTTGTATGTAAGACTTACAGTTGTGTGTGTGTGTGTGTGTGTGTGTGTGTGAATATATATACACATCTTTTTAAAAAATTTTTTTAAAAATGTCTATTTTTGAGACAGCTCAAGCAGGGGAGGGCCAGGGAAAGGGGGACAGAGGATCTGAAACAGGCTCCATACTGAAAGCAGCCAGCCTGATGTGGGGCTCAAACTCACAAACCATGAGATCATAACCTGAGCCGAAGTCAGACACTCAACCAACTGAGCCGCCCAGATGCCTCTAGCACATCTTCTTCATCCATTCATCAATCGATGGACATTTGAGCTCTTTCTAGACTTTGGGTATTGATGATAGCGCTACTATAAACAGTGGGGTGCATGTGCCCCTTCGAATCCACAGTTTTGTATCTTGTGGATAAATACCTAGTAGTGCAATTGCTGGGTCACAGGGTAGTTCTATTTTTAATTTTTTAAGGAAACTACACACTGCTTTCCAGAATGGCTGTATCAGTTTGCATTCCCACCAGCAGTGCAAAAGCGTTCCCCTTCCTCCGCGTCCTCGCCAACATCTGGTGTTGCCTGAGTTGTTAATGTTAGCCATTCTGACAGGTGTGAGGTGGTTTCTCAACAACGCAGCTGTACTGAAGCTCCTATCTTATCAAACGCTCCTGAACCACCCAACATACCTGTGCATATACACACAAATAGTTTCTTACTCCAGCTAATTAACATCCTTTCCCTTCTTCCTCCTAATGCCCTCTCTTGTGAGCGGTATTGCTATTAAGTAATAGTTGTGTTCTCATTGGGGTAGATACAGCATGTAGCTCAGTTCAACAACTATTTCCTGATTAACTATGAGGTGTAGACACGTTGCTGGCGACAGAGAAATCATTCCTGGGGAGGGAGCGCCTGGGTGGCTCAGTCGGTTGAGCATCCGACTTCGGCTCAGGTCGTGATGTCACAGCTTGTGGGTTCAAGCCCTGCATCGGGCTCTGTGCTGACAGCTCAGAGCCTGGAGCCTGCTTCGGATTCTGTGTCTCCCTCTCTCTATGCCTCTTCCCTGCTCACACTCTGTCTCTCTCTCAAAAATAAACATTAAAAGAAATTGAAAAAAATTTTCTTAAAAAGAATCATTACTGGGGAAAAGACCAAGGATCCCATTTGAAGTCATCGGGTGCAACTGCTACATACAAAGGGAGGCAAAGTCAAGTGTTTCTGCTGCAGGTCTTCAGGAAAATGCAATTTGCCAGCATCACTCTCACTCAGAGAGCTTTTACGTCTTAGTTCAGATGTTCTTCAAGTATTGTCCCCAAATGAGCTGTATCAGATAAACCCGGGAATTGGTTATCCAGGCAAACTGCGGCCCCACCCAATCTGGAGTTCATCAAGGCCCCTGTGGTGGTTCTGAAGCAAACTCAAGTTTGTTTGAAAACCGCTCTCTTATTTCATAGCCTAGGCCTATCTGCTTACATCTTTTCTAGTCCACATTCACAGCCAGACAGGCCCAGCAGCATGGCTCTGACCCAGTTCCTTAACTAGCTCCCTTAAAGATGAAAGACCACCAGGAATAAGGTCAGGTGGCCCCAGCCTTTCCAGCTGAGCCAAGCCTCAAGGTGATCTATCAGGGGAACGCAACCATATGGATGAGCCCAGATGAGAGTAGCAGCAGAATTACCCAGGCAATCCACAAGATCATGATATAAACTAATGGATATGTCTTTAAGCCATTAAGTTTTGGGGCTATTTTTAATACAGTGTTAACTAAACCATGGTGCCTGGACTATATACTGAAGGATGTGAAGGAGCCATTGAAGAGTTGTTTTTTTTTTTAATTTTTTTTTTTACATTTATTTATTTTTGAGAGACAGAGAGAGACAGAGCAGAAGTGGGGGAGAGGCAGAGAGAGAAGACACAGAATCTGAAGCAGGGTCCAGGCTCTGAGTCATCAGCGCAGAGCCCGATGCAGGGCTCGAACTCACAAACCGTGAGATCATGAGCTGAGCCGAAGTCGGACGCTCAACCAACCGAACCATCCAGGCGCCCCTGAAGAGTGTTTAAGATCGAGAGCAATAGGATCAGAGTGACATCCTTAAAAGATTACTCTAGTAACTGTATGGAAGAAAAGCTGGAGAGGAAAACAGGCAGAGGAATTAGCAAACCTATGCAGATATTAAGCCCTGAATCAGGGCTATCTCATACGTCATTTACTTGTGCTTGCATTATGTAAGACCTGGTGTTGTTATAACTCAGAATAACTGGAAAATGATGGGATGTGTCCATAATGTTGAAGGAAGCAGGACAGAGCAGGTTCAGCCCATTTAATAAACTGGTTTCATCTTCCCTCCAGTTAGGCCATTTACGTAACTATATGGGTTAATACTGTGATGTAACGTGTTCTAACTCTCCTTCCATGTCTTCAAAGGCAAGATAAAAGCACTTTTCTTGGTAGAACTATCTTACAATAGGAGAAGGGGAAATAGTTGATTTTTCCCCCTAACACAATGGATAGATTTCTGTTACTTCCTTCATATACCATATATGTGATTTGGGGGGGGGGGAGTTAAGTGAGCAACCTCGTTGGTTACTGTGTTTATCGTAATTCAATAACTAAAATCAGTCCGTGGTAACAGGATGGAAAAAGGATGGCAGAGGCAGTAACACTAGTCTGATCCAGACCAGAGATCTATCATCACGGATAAACGCAGAGGCCCTGAAATGAGACAAACTCAAGTCTGAATCCCAAGTCTACATCTTAAAAAACTATGTTACCCTGGGCAAGGTAAGCCTCTTTCCAGTCTTCATTGTCTTTATCTGATGGAGTTAACAACAAGATAATATACCTTAAACTATCTCGGCACAGTGCCTGGAAAACAGTCAGGATACAGCAAATGGCATATGATATTAAGAACTGTCTCTAGCAATATAGGACACTGTGAAGACCATTTCCCCACTCTGGGCCTTAATTACCTTATGTGTAAGCTGAGGGTTAGAGGACCCTGCAAAGCAATCTTGTTTTCAAGATTTAAGAATATTCCTAATGTTGGGGCATTTTCTAAATTTTAATTCTTACAAAAGAAAGTGCAAATCTTCGCCTCTCACGGTGATTTGCCGTGTGGATAACAAGCGAAAGATAGGAACAAGTATAATTGCCACATTTCTTTGAAAGCTGTTAGAAATACATTTTCAAAAGTTGTGGAATGCTTCACAGAAAATTTACTCACTGACTTTCTTTGGAATGTAGTTTTATTTTTCCTTGTCTCAAGAGCTCTCTTGTGTTAGACACGATTTACTCTAGTGGAAAAGTTAGTAGCAGGTTCTGAAATTTATACTCAACAAGGTGCTCTTTAGAGATTTATCCTTATCTAGTTTTACTGATATCAAAGTCAGAGGCCTAATCTACAATTCCCCGATTCAGTCCAGTTTATTTCTTAAAAAGGATCAGTAGTCAGCAATCATTTAAGCCAATGCCTGAGTAGCTGTTGGTAATAATACACTGCATCCTTCTGTTCAGAGTCCAGCAGGATCTCTCCATAGAACTTCATGGTGAAGGCCATCTGATGTTCACGCGTTCCTTGAGATTTGATTTTTTTCCCAAAATTCCCATCGTTTGCTTTCAATAGACTTGTCACTGTATGAAGTATCAGGTGGTAGTTGTTTTTTTTCCAACATCAAGACAGTCACATCTGGGCAGTTTTGTTAAACACTCATGCATGGGACTTCTTCTACATGTCTATGATGCTGGCAGTGGCTCAAATGACCGAAAAATCCCGAGATGTGGGCCACACAAATACAATTATTGTGCAACATGAATGGAGAATAATCAAAGAAGATAGGGCCCCGATCTATAAAAAAATTCTGCAGGGATATGGGGTTTGGATTTAATTCTTTTGAAAGACGTTGTTGTACTGTACACAATACCATTGCATAGGTCGGTGCCTTTTATTGAAATGACCCCCACTCTGCTGTTTGCCCCAGGGTTGCCCTAGGACGTTATGTGCACAACCTTTTTGCTCTGACACATTATGCACACTTCTCTACAAAGACCCTTATAACAAGTTGAAACCGTCTGTTTGTGTATTTATCACTCTGGTGACAAGGAATATGTCATATTTATCTTGAGGTCTCCAGCACCATAGGTAACCAGTAATGAAGTAACGAAAAGATGCAACATAAATGACAGCTACGGCTTCTTAGAGTGTGACGGGGTAAGGACCAGGGAGGAGTCAGTCATGGAAATAAGTCAAATAGAATGATAATTGCAGATGGGGAATAAGGCCAATATGGAAACTCCAGCAGCAGAGAAATGGCCAAAAGGCTGAAGGTGCAACAGTGATTCATTAAACCCAGACATTAAACACAGACCTTATACCCTTAACACAAAGTTACTCACCGTGGATCACTGACCTAAACTGAAAATGCTAAACTATAAAACCCCAAGAACATAATACAGGAGAACACCTAGATGACCTTGAGGATGGCAATGAGTTTTAAGATACAACACCAAAGACGTGAGCCATAAAATAAATAACTGATGAGCTGGATTTCATTAGAATTAAACTCTTCTGCTCTGTGAAAAACAATATCCAGAGAATTAAAACACAAGTCACACACTGGGAGGAATTATGTGTCTTAAAAAACACACATCCAATAAAGGGCTGTTATCAACATATGGAAAGATGCGCCCCATTATAGGTCATTGGGGAAATACAAAATAGAAACAATAATGTGATACCATAACACGCCTATTAGAATGGCCAAAACCCAGGCCACTGATAATACCAAGCACTGGCAAGGATGTGGAACAACAGAAACTCTCCTGTATTGGTAATGGGAAGGCAGATTGGTACAGCAAGTCAGGCAGACAGTTTAGTGCTTCTATAAACATACTCTGACCATATGATTCCGGAAATCATGCTGTCTACGATTTGTCCAAAGGAGTTGAGAGTTTATGTCCATGCAAAAACCTGCACGTGGATGCTTAGAGCTATTTTATGCATAATGGCCCGAACTAGGTAGCAACTAGTCCTTTAGTAGGTGAAGAAATAAGTAGTGATAGAGAGAAAAGCATATTTTTCAGCAGTAACAAGAAATGAGCCAACAAACCATGAAACGACACAGAAGCACCTTAAATGCATTTTACTAAGTGAAAGAAGCCAATCTAAAAAAGCTAAATATTATATAATTCCAATTATGTGACATTCTGGAAAAGGCAGAACTATGAAGGGAGTAAAAGGATCAATGGTTGGAAGGGACTAGAACTGCAGGGAGGGATGAATAGGGTAGGACACACAGAGGATATTTAGGGCTGTGAAAGGATTCGGTAGCATACTGGAAAGGTAGATATACGCCAGGACACATTTACCCAAACCCGCTGAATGTACAACACCAACACTGAACCCTACTGTAAAGTATGGACACTGAAAATGATGTGTCAAGGTAAGCTCATCAATCGTAACAAATGCACCACTCTGGTGGGGGATGTCGATACTGGGGGAGGCTGTGGGGACAGAGGCCATATGGGAAATCTCTGTAACTTCCTCTCAATGTTGCTGTGAACCTAAAACTGCTCTAAGTTCTTAACAACGAAACAAAACAACACACTAGTCTTATTTCAGAAACAAACGGTAGCATATATTCAAATTTGTGATGTGATACAAGTAGCAATGTCTAATCCATAGGAGAAAGCAGTCAATAATTATACTTACAAAATTATATGACTTAGCACACTAAAGTGTAACTAAATTCTAGCGTTTTTACACATGAAACAAAATATAAAATCATAAAGTACACAGTTACAAATCTTTTTAAAATTTTTAAATGTTTACTTAATTTTGAGAGAGAGTGACAGAGCAGGAGTGGGGGAGGAGCAGAGAGAGAGAGAGAGAGAGAGAGAGAGAGAGAGAGAGAGGACACACAGAATCCGAAGCAGGCTCCAGGCTCTGAGCTGTTAGCACAGAGCCCGATGCGGGGCTCAAGCCCATGAAACAAGAGATCCTGACCTGACACCCGACTGAGCCATCCAAGTGCCCCGAATAACTCTTAATTTACAAAGGCATGCAAGACGTTAAGAAAAACCCTAAAACATAAATAGAAAGTGAAAAAAAAAAAACAGATCAGCAACAGCCAATTCACATAAAAATGAATGTAAATCGTTTGTACTCAAACACTTAAATTTAGTAGTAATCAAAAAAATGTAAATGAAATCGTTTTATTAAAATAGCCAAATATTAGTAAAAATACAGCTAACGTGACACTCCTACCATGAAAATAGTTTTCTGCTAGAGCTGCTCTAACAAAATACAACATTCGTCAAAAAGTTAAAAACAGAAATAGCATATGATCCAGTAATTCCACTGCCTCGTATTTACCCAAAGGAAAGGAAAACACCAATTTGACAAAGTATATGGACCCCTATGTTTATCGCAGCACAAATGAACAAACAAATAAAAGCAGAAACAGACTCATAAATACAGAGAGCAAAATGGTGGTTGCCAGAAGGGAGGGGGGCGGGGAGATGGGCAAAATGGGTGAAGGGGAGTAGGAGGTACAGGCTTTCAGTTATGGAATGAATAAGTCATGAGGATGAAAGGCACAGCACAGGGAATACACTCAATGGTATTGTAATGATGTTGGATGGGGACAGATAGTGGCTACACTTGTGAGTAGAGCATAGTGTATAAACTTGTCCAATCACTATGCTGTGCGCCTGAAACGAATGCAACATGGTGTGTCAACCATACTTCAAGTTTAAAAAATCACTCACAGGGGTACCTGGGTGGCTCAGTCAGTTAAGCATCTGATTCTTGGTTTCGCCTTAAGTCATCTCTCAATTCATGAGATCTAGCCCCGTGTCAGGCGACGTGCTGGCAGTGAGGACCTCACTTAGGATTCTCTCTCTCCCTCTCTCTGCCCCTCCCTGCACTCTCTTTCAAAATAAATAAACTTTTAAAAAAATCATCCACAAGCGAATGTTCTGTCATAGGCCTCTATATGCATAATCAGGAACATTGGTAAATGTATTTTTAAAGTTAACAACAGCAACAAAATACTAACAGGGGCGCCTGGGTGGCTCAATGCATTAGGCGTCCGACTTCGGCTCAGGTTGTGATCTCACAGTTCATGAGTTTGAGCCCCGTGTCAGGCTCTGTGCTGACAGCTCAGAGCCTGGAGCCTGCTTCAGATTCTGTCTCCCTCTCACTCTGCCCCTCCTCCACTCGCAGTCTCTCTCTCAAAAATAAATACACATAAATTAAAAAAAAAAAAAAAAAGGAAATACTGGGGCGCCTGGGTGGCTCAGTCGGTTGAGCGTCCGACTTTGGCTCAGGTCATGATCTCATGGTTGACAAGTTCAAACCCTGCATCAGGCTTTGTGCTGACAGCTCAGATTGGAGCCTGTTTCAGATTCTGTGTCTCCCTCTCTCTCTGCCCCTCCCCTGCTCACACTCTGTCTGTCTCTGTCTCAAAAATAAATAAACATTACGAAAATTAAAAAAAAAAAAAAGAAATCCTAACGTTTAACGATCATTGAGTTTTATATCTGTGATACTTAAAATTTTATCTAATGATAATTCTTTTAATGTCTTCAAAACATAATCTTTTTGTACTAAAGATTGACACAGTCTAATATTTGGTACCATGAGATGTACTAGAGGAACAGAGAAATAAATAATCCATATTCTGATGCCAAATTCTAGTGAAGAAAACAGCCACATGCATAAATACCTATAATACAGCACTACGATAAGCATTACTATTAGACCCAGGATTTTACGATTTCAGACATTTTTGCAGCACAAAATACTGTTAGAGTAACTCACGACAGTTATGAATGAGTTATGCACCAAAGTATCTATATGTTTATTAGTCCCCTGGCAAATGACTGAAGGAATTTTCTCTTCTTTTTGGTTGATACTATGTATTTATCTTCTTACATAATGTGATTTTAAGATGAAATGTTTCTCTGCTACATGTGACATTACCAAAACTAGTTCCCTGGGGGCGCCTGGGTGGCTCAGTCGGTTAAGTGTCCAACTCTTGTTCTTGGCTCAGGTCATGATCTCACGGTTCATGAGATCGAGCCCCACACCAGGCTCTGTAGTGACAGGGCAGAGCCTGGCTGGGATTCTTGCTCTCCCTCTCTCCCTGCCCCTCCCCCATCCTCTTTGTCGCTCAAAATAAATAACAAGCTTAAAAAATAAAATACTTCTTGTGAATTTGCAGGTGAGAAATTGGTATTAACTTCCATGCTTTCTTATTTCACATGCCAGCTATGTATTTTCCTGTGTAAATGACTTCCAAAACGTAGGTGAATGCTGCAAGTGATTAGCCTTTGCAGCATCCTTTTCGAGTTTCAAAGGACTCCACAACCATTAATTACTCACCTACATCTGGAAGGCAAAGCAAGAATTATTGCCTTCCTTGAACCAAAGGAAACCGAGAGGTCAAGGAGTTCCCTGCGGTCCCCACAGCAAGCAAATGATGGAGGGAGTCAAGAATTGGAAAGCATACTTCCTAATTTTAAGTCTATATTTAGACACTGACTTTCAACTTTTCTGATAGAAGGGCAGCGCTGCTAACAATGTGGAAGTATTATTCTGCCGATCACCCGGGGGAAGAAGGCATGTTTGTTAGAGATGGGGGAGACAAGGAGAAGGGAAGAGAGACAGGAGCAGACAGACAGTTGTCAAATAAAAGGAATGAATTGTGATAGTCCTTGTGGGAGGCAACAGGGAGCTCAGTCAGGAAGAAGGGAGAACTCGAGGTACATGGGAAAACACAGGCCAGTGGTCCAGCAGACTTCAGCACAAAACCCAAGGACTACACAAAAAGAGACAAATGTGGCATTTCAGAACTTTGACTCGACTGAACTCCAGTCGCTCATCACCACTGGAGTGTTCCTTGAACATCTCCGAGAATGTTAAAGAAAACCTAAATGAAAAAGACACATCCTAAATGAAAAAGACACATCATCTAAGAAGAACAAAAAGATTAGGAGGCTCTATTCAGTAGGGAACAAACCTGGCCACAATTAGGTAATACTAAATTAGCAACCACACAGAAAGACTGCGATCGTCTTTAAGAGGTTATTTTAAACCTTTGTAAAAAAAAAAATGATTTATTTTGAGAGAGAGGAATCGCGAGTAGGGGCGGGGCAGACAGAGAGGTTAAGAGTGAAAATCCCAAGCAGGCTCCACACGGTCAACCACCTTTTTGAAATTGCCTTTCCCATGTATCTTAAAATACCTCATTGAGCTAACGACTTGCCTTCATATTTTATTGAGAAAACAAAAGCCCAGAGAGGATATCCTATCAGTCCACAATCAAAACTATCAAACTACCTCTCTACATTCTGGCCCCATTTTATTTGCCTTCCCTCTTGCCTGTTACAATGGAGGGAGTGGTCCTATTGTGATCAAGGCCCACCCTCACTACATGCACTGGAGTCCAACCCCATCTTGTTTTGCCCAAGATCTTACTTCTGTAGTCATGCATCATTTATTCATATTCATTCTCTGTCTCGTAACAGTGAGATGAACCCCATGTCTGGGCTGGTCCACCCCGACCCTCAAGGTGGCATACCATTCACTGGATGAAAACGGAATGTGGGGAAGTTGGTGTGTCGTCTGGTACAGCTTCTGGTCTATACTATGAAAGCAAGTGATTAAGGATTGGCCTGTCACTTCAGTTTTGGTTGTATTCATCAACTACTCCAACTCCGGGCAATTCATCCCTCCCTCACTTCCTAACAATAACGTTATATGGAAGACAACGGATGCAAGAGAACCAGTAATAGTTTTAAACTGAAGAATTCAATGGGCGTCGCCTGGGTGGCCTCAGTTGGTTGAGCGTCTGACTGTTGATTTCAGCTCAGGTTATGATCTCACAGTTTGTGAGTTTGAGCCCCGCATCAGGCTGTGTGCTGACACTGTGGAGACTCCCTGGGATATTTTCTCTCTCTCTCTCTCTCTCTCTCTCTCTCTCTCACACACACACACACACAAAATAAATAAATAAAAACCTTTAAAAAAAAACCATCAGAATAAATGTAAGTAATGATTACCTCAGTGAATCCTACTTGACTAATTTTAGCTAAATTTATGGAAAACAACAAGTCAATCCTAAATAATTGATGTTTAAATCTAAATTACACTGGATGAATGTAGAAGACCAATAGTTCACTTTTAGGATCTTATTTTTAAATTAATATTACAAAAAATATATTTTTGATATACAGTCCTATGGATTTTACCACATACATAGATTTGTACAACGACCACCAGGATCAGGATAGAGAACTGGGATCTTACCTTAGAAACTCTTGCGTGCGACTTCTGAGGTTTCAACCTCCTCTTACCCCTGGAAATAACTGATCTGCTCTCCATCACCATAGCTTTGTCTATTTAAGAATGCTATCTATTTGGAATCACATGTGTGCTTTTGTTTTTTTGTTTTTGTTTTTGGAGACGGGCTTTGTTCAGTCAGCATTCCTGTGATATTTCTCCAAATTGTTGTGTGTATCGTATATGTATGTATCCATCGTTTTTTGTTTTGTTTCATTTTTTGCTGCTGTGTATTATTCCATTGTATAGATTTATTGCAATTCATTTCTCCATTTACCCCTTAAAGGTCATTCAGAGTATTTCCAGTGTATGGAGATTATAAACACAGCTTCTATAAATAATTGTGTATAGGGATTTGTATTACCATGATTTTTTGCTTCTTTGGAGTAAATATCTTACATTGGGATTTCTACATTATATGTTACGTGTTCACCTTTACCTAAACTGCCAAACTGTTTTTTCTTTTTTAAGTTCATTTATTTTTATTTTGCCAGAGAGAGAGAGAGAGAGAGAGAGAGAGAGAAAGTAAGTGCACACATAAGTGGGGGAGGAACAGAGAGAGGAGAGAGAATCCCAAGCGGGCTCCCCGCTGTCAGCACAGAGCCCAACGCGGGGCTTGAACTCACGAGCTGTGAGATCATGACCTGACCCGAAATCAATAGTTGGATGCTTAAACAAATGAGCCACCCAAGCGCCCCATTCTGACAGATTAAAAAAATAATAAAATCGACAAATCATGTAAGTTTCCTTTTGAAACTTGTGAGTCATTTCAACAACCCACATGTCTGCTATGCCGCTCAAGAAAGAATTATTAGTCAGGGAGGACTAGTTTGAAAAGATCTCTTCTGAGTGTTGCATAGATACTTTACCGGTAATTTTTTAAGCGCGTTTTTACCAGTTCTTTTATTTCCTTAATCTTGCTTCGAGCCCAGCCACACAAACACTAGAGTGAACATGTTTCTTGGTGTTTCTTGGTTTATTAATAAAATTGAAGAGAACATTCTAAAGTCACAAATAATTTATCCAGCATTTGCTTTTAGAAACAAAAAATTGAAGCAAACAACTTCACGTCTTTGTTCCCTCCTACACCTATTGAAAAGGGGGTATTCTAAGTAAGACTGACATGTTAAAACTATACTATTTCTGGGGAGGCTGGGTGGCTCAGTCAGTTAAATGTCCAACTTTGGCCCAGGTCACGATCTCACAGTTCATGAGTTTGAGCCCCGCATCAGGCTCTGTGCCAACAGCTCTTAGCTGGAGCCTGCTTCGGATTCTGTGTCTCCCTCTCTCTCTGCTCCTCCCCCTCGTTTTCTGTCTCTCAAACATAAATAAAAACATTTAAAAAATAATAAAATGTTTTAAAAAATTAAAGAAAATTGTACTATTTCTTACTTTTGCATTGAATTCACATACACGAGAAGTGACTTAAAGCTAAATGATTAATTCAGGGAGCAATAGCCAATAACCCAGTAGCTGTCAGTTACTGTATCAGGTGATGGGGAAATAAAGATGGACAAGATGTGGATCCTAACCAAAGGGAATATCATAATCTGATGGGGGATGAAAAATCCCAATATGAACCCAAGCCACCAGTGAGTAAGCTATTCTTGGGTATAATTTTGTCACTAATGGAAGAAATATTACCTTCTTTGAGTCTGAAAGGTCACTGTTGAGTGTACCCATTAAATGCTTCTTGATGAAGTGTCTGTCCAATTCAAGTAAGTTATTCGCATGCTAGGTTTCACCAGATCCATGATTTTTAAAGGAAACCCTTCCAAAGCTTATTACCAGGGCAGTGCATCCCCCTAAGCCCAAGAGGATGAGCAAGTGAGAACAAAATGTCAATAGAGTGCCTGACACATGTCCCGTTAGCTTGGGACTCCGCGTTACACGCATTTAGTTGTCTTGGAATTAGGATATGCATGAATAACAGTGCCATTCATTTTTCCGTCAGAAAATCACATACCTGAGAAAATTTAGTCTCTCGACAAAAAATAAACATAGTTCATTTAAGATGCATTCAACCAGCCCTCCGTTATATTCCCAGCACTGCGCTTGATGCGAGGGACATGCACATGAATAGGCCAAGGGATTATCCTCCATGTGGCTGAAAATCTAGTGGAAAGAGTTAGAGACACATGCAGTAAATAGGGAAGGAGAAAGCATATGAACCACGTGGAGAGGTAGCAGAGAGCAGGTTGGCGTGGTTGAAAATTTACAGTCTAAGACAGGGAAAGGTGCTGAGATCTCGCTAGGACAGCAACTTTCTTGTGGCTTCTGGATACCAGGTTTATCTGGTTCTCATCTGATCTTAACGGGCCGTCTCTCTGTTCTCTTTTCCCCTTGCTGTCTCTGACCCTGAAATGCTACCGTCTCCTAGTGTTATGGACAGAAAGTTGGTGTTGCTCCAAGTCCTATGCTGAAATCCTACCCCCCTAAAGGTGATGGTATTGGCAGGTGGGGTCTGTGGGGTTATCAGGTGACTAGGGGTGCCCTCGAGAATGGGATTAGTGCCGTTGTAAAAGAGACCCCAGAGAACCCTTCCTCTGTTTCCTCTGTGTGAAGATAACGTGGCATCTGCGGGCCGCAGCCCACAAAACGGCCCTCACCAGAGTCTAACCAGGCTGCCACCCCCATCTCCCAAACTATGGGAAACAAACGTCTGTTCTTCGTAAGTCACTTCCATCAGTGGTGACTTGTTAGGCAAGCCCCAACTCAGACATGTAGTATCCATCCTTTGTCCCATGCTCTCTTCATCCTATGGGGAACTTCCTTGGAAGTCTCAGCCCACACCATGGCCCACATGACCACACCTGTTATCTCCATCTTTACCTTCTCCATAGGGTTCAGGTGTATAGCTAATGGCCTGTTTAATATCCTGTCCATTCAGTCATCTACTCGTCTGAAATTCTATACCTTGAGTGCCCACTACGAATGAGGGACATTGCTGGCTATGGAGGGATATAGTGGTGAGTGAACACGGATGGGGTCCCTGTCACTTGGACATCCTACAGGCATCAAAACCTCACTATACTCAAACTTGAACAGGTGCATTTTCCCTCCTAAAGGATGAATAACAGTTAACGTTTATAGAGTACTTAGTGAGAGCCACAATTCTGAGAATTTTACATTCATTAACCTATTCAATCTCAATAGCAAACCTAGGTGATCGGTGCTATCTTCACTCTCTTTTACAGATGAGGAAACTGAAGCAAAGGAGTATGAAATGTTTTACCCAAGTTCACACAGAAAATAACTGGCACAGCTGGGCTGTAAACCAACGTGATCTTTTTTCCAAAGTCTGAAGTTCTATCTGCTGCATTGTATCTCTTCTGGAACCTCACCCGGGATTCTCTCTCAGGGACACCACTATCCAACCCATTATTCTCGATCTCTCCCTTTTATTTACCCTCTCTCCTCCTTTTCCTTCTCCACAGCACAGCTTCCCCCATCACCCATCACCTGTCACCCAAGCAGTCAATCACAAAATCCTGTAAGTCTGACGTCTCTCAATAGTTACGTTAGTTTGTTTTTTAATTTTTTTAATTGTTTATTTATTTTTGAGAGACAAAGAGACACAGAGCACGAGCAAGGGAGGGGCAGAGAGAGAGGGAGACACAGAATCTGAAGCAGGCTCCAGGCTCTGAGCTGTCAGCACGGAGCCCGACGCGGGGCTCGAACTCACGAACCGTGAGATCATGACCGGAGCCCAAGTTGGACGCTTAACCGACTGAGCCACCCGGGCGCCCCTCAATAGTTGTGTCATTATACTGCTCACCCTCTATACTTCCACTCCATCTGCCCCTTGAGCAGTTGTCTGGGTCACTGCCACTGCTGGTTCACAGATCTTTCAACTGTAAGCATTTCTCATTTCCAATTCAACTGTCCTACAGGTGCTCTCGTAATTCATCTAAAAAATCCAAGCTGACCATATCGCTCATTTGTTTAAAAGCCTTTAATAGCCGTACCCCCCACAAAACTTCAAGACATGGAGGGAACCCTTCAGGATTTGGGCTCTGCTTTTTTTCCCTCTGGCAGAATCGTCCCTGGGCTCCATACTCCCAGGCCATTCGCTGGCAACTTCGAAGCGACAGCAATTCCCCACGGATGTCATGGAGTATCCAATGTCCCCACATTCGCCCGTGCTCTCCCCTCTGAAATTTCTCTCTCCAACTTCATCTTGATTGTTTCTGCTTACATTTGCAAAAGTCAGCGGAAGCATTCCTTTGTCAGCCAGCCTTCCCTCTGCGATCCCACAGTACCCAGTGCCTTCTCAATCCTGCGCTCATCACTGTATCTTATGATTGTCTAGTGACACTCCTAAAGAACAGAGACATCGTTCTCCAGCCATAGCATCCCAACCTCCTAATACTTACCACACTGCGACTGGAAATTCATCAGCGTGATTATTTCATTGACGTCTACCTCCCTACTGGAATGTAAGAGCCAGCCAAGAGGGCAAGAAATGTCTGTTTCTGCACCACACTGTGCTTCTAGTACCTAGTACTATGTCTGGCATAGAAGACATAAAGGACATAATGAGAGCTTCACTTACATGCCAACTTTTGGTTGAGGAGAGAGTTAAACCCTGAAGAAGCAGAGGTCATGTTTCCAGCCTTCTGAGAACTTCATGTCGGGGACACGAAACTCATGGCACAGGAAAGCAAATGTCTGAGGTGCTAAATAATCACCTGCCCAGTCCTGTGGTACAGCCCACACCCTCCTCATCACAGGTGAGAGGAGAGGGAAACGCAAAGTAAAGCTAGAGAAGAGGTTTTCAAGGAGCGGAGTCCTTGAATGACACCCATTACTGTGTCCTGAGCATGAAAGCCGGGAAGATAGTGACAGCTTTTAAAGGTTAAGTGCAACAAAATGGCCACGTTATGCTACAACAGATCTTCTTTCCTCTTTCTCCACAGTTTCTGGCAGCCATGGTGGTCAGGAGGAGTGAGGTCTCCAAGACCGGCCCTAGAGCAGGTGACCTTCCAAAGGAGGCATATGTTTACTATCCACATTCGTACAGCGTTTCAGTGGGTTTTCTAGAGTCAACATATTTCCCTGTATGTTTTATTCTTAGATAGTTCACGTGGTTTTTAAGTCCCTGAAAAAGAAACAAAAAAACCTTCCAAAAAGGAGAGGACAATTTTCCCCCAGTCTTTCTACCCAGAGGGCATGGGGACGGGCTGAGTCCAGAAGACCCCCTTCAGGAACAGCAGTCCAAAGACACTGATTTCATTGCGCGCCGTGACAAAGGAAGTAAGTGACAAGGCTGTGATTCCAAGGAGGGGAGCACTGGCGATACGTGGAAAATGGCGGGCACACAGTAGGCTCTAGAAACTCTCGCGCTATTATTCCAATTAATCCTGCCTGGAGATAAAAGGCTGAACAATACAACCCTTGGAGGTCTCCTTCTGTGCTTTGAAATGTGATCTTTTCACATAGAACAAAGGGTATTATAAGGATCACGGTTTATCTCTCTAAATAGAGCCTATTATAACGTATGAGCCATCCATGTGTTGAAACGCTTTTCCTAAATTTTCGTGGAATACATTTCCCACGACATAATGAATCTCTGCATAATTTTTACTTTTCTTTATGATTTAATTAGCCTCCGTTGTTTCTGTTCTTTGTTTTGACTGGTGCCCTCTCGATCGCTGCCGCTTTTTATTATGAATACTTAGTAACAGAGAATACATATTCATATGGCTGCCAAGACTTTGACCCAGGATATTAGAGCTTATTTTCCTTTTCTTTCGCATCATAAAAAATAGGTTATACATTTTTCAACATTGTGCTTAGTTGGGTGCTTGAATTCCATATGGAAGACTGGGAATTGGGTGGATCTGTAAAAAATACTTCCTTCCCACTCATGAGATCTGACTACAGTTATTTATTAATGATTTTTACTGCTGACTGCCACTTTTATGGAATTCTACCTTTTCCTGAGTCTGGATGTATTCTACTCTTATGGTTTAAGCCAGGAGTTGGCATACTATGGAACAGGGGTCAAATCTGGCCTGCCACCTGTTTTATTTATTTTTTTTATTAAAAAAATTTTTTTAATGTGAATCTATTTTTAGGAGAAAGAGACAGACAGAGCATGGGCAGGGGAGGAGCAGAAAGAGAGGGAGACACAGAATCCGAAGCAGGCTCCAGGCTCAAAGAGCTGTCAGCACAGAGCCCGACCCGGGGCTCGAACCCATGAAGCAGGAGACCATAACCTGAGAAGAAGTCAGATGCCTAACCGACTGAGCCACCCAGGCGCCCCATGTTTTATTAAGTACAGGTTTATGGAACCACAGCCGTATCCATCATTTACATATTTTCTATGGCTGCTTTTGTGCTACATTGATAGCCAAGCGGTTGCACCTGAGATGTTATGACTCACAAAATTGAACATATTCAGTATCGGGACCTTTATAGGAAAAGTTTGTTGGTCAATGATTTAATCCACACTACTTTTCATACAATCCCACAGAATGCAATCGTGTGTGAAATTCAAGAATTGAAACATTTTCCATCCTTCAAAGTGGGCAATATTTTTGTTAAGTTTCTTTATTTATTTTTGAGAGACAGAGAGAGAGAGAGAGAGAGAGAGAGAAAGCGAGAGAGCGAGTACAAGCACAAGCAGGTGAGGGGCAGCGGGAAAGATGGAGACACAGAATCTGAAGCAGGCTCCCAGCACATGGGGCTCGAACCCATGAACACTGAGATTATGACCTGAGCTGAAGTCAGACAATTAACCGACTGAGCCACCCTGGTGTCCTCAAACTGGGCAAAATTCTGTTGTTGTTGTTTTTTTAATGTTTATTTATTTTTGAGAGAAAGAGAGAGCGAGCGAGCGAGCGAGCAGGAGAGGAGCAGAGAGAGAGGGAGACACAGAATCTGAAGCAGCTCCAGATTCCAAGCTGTCAGCACAGAGACCGACGCGGGGCTCGAACCCACAAACCACGAGCTCATGACCTGAGCTGAAGTTGGACGCTTACCCGACTGAGCCACCCAGGCGCCCCACACTGGGCAGAATTCTTACCACTTCAAGCGAGCACTGCCCAAAATAACAGAACATTCCATATTGGCAATGTCCGGAAGTTCCACTTTCCAGAAATTCTACTGAGGGAACCGCCCAACGCCTACCTGGAAAATCCTGCTGCCAGATATTTCCGGATTGATTGGTTGTCCTGGTTTATGTCAACACATGTAGAAAAGTCACAGTTTCTTGACAGAAACTGTGAAGGTTTCCTGACCTTCTCTGAATTATAGAAAACTGGCATTCACTACTGTTCTCTACTTTGCTATTTCTGCTAGGTTTACTTTTACTTTGAAACGTTGTACATATTTCAACAAAAAGATTCAGAAAGCAGTTGCAAGATGAATTTAATGAGCCCATGAGGGAACATTTCAAACTTGTGTTGCCTGCGATAAATAAAGTCCAATACCGACTTTGAAAGGAATTCTAAAATTTCTAGATTAATCAGAAGACTTTTGGAAAATGTAAAGAATGACTAGAGAAAAGTTGTTTTAATAGAGTTAAAGGTTATGAGCATTTTGACGTGTCTTATCTATAATCAACCTGTATTTTCCTAAGTGCACATTTCCTATTACCTCAGCCCTCTTGCGATAGGTCTAGGAGAATATTTTCTTCATGCTGAGTCACACGAAGGTATAAATCTATACTACATTCCCCTCTAAAAGGACCCATGGATAAGAGATAAGCCTCGCTCGCTCTCAGGGAAGGTGGATAATTCAGTGTAATGTTACATATAAAGGATAATACACCTTACGGTTGGATATTCTAACTGGGATAATTACACCCAAACTTATCTGAATTTCCTTCTGCTGCCTTAAATTGATAGGATGCCCTATCTAGTTACATGAAAACTCACAATTCCTTAAGGATAAATATTTTCAATAACAACCTGAAAGAGGTGTCATTTGTTATTTTTTGTCTGGTCAAGAGAGAATCTCAGGAGTTGGTATGTATAGCTAGCTTTCATTTGTTACCTATGTGGGTGGTAAGGAAGGATCCAGCACGGCGAAGTGCTTCTACGTTTCAAACACACGGCACACTTGAGGTGAGCATATACAGCTGACCGGCTTTAGGTACTAACTACCTAATTCCCTCTTCATGCGGCCTGACTTCTGGTGTCCACAAGGCAACAAATCAGCCTGCTTTCTGGCACATCCTTAAATGCGTTAATAAGTATTGATTCCCTCTTGTACCATTTGGATCTTGGGAAAATAAGAAGACTAAATCTAGTAACTTGGAAGTTATAGCCTTCCTATACGACTTGATTTTTAAAACATGTGAAACTTTGGTGTTTTGTATGAGGTGAAGAGACACAGTGATTTTGTTTTAATATCCAGGCAATATCCCAACACCACTTTTTAAAACAAGTCACATATTTGCTACTTTTCGGTGATCCATTCTTAACTAGGATTTCAATACATTTTACTATACTGAAATATTATACATTTTAATTTTATTATTTTTTATGCATTAGAACAAAGACACAAAAGCTACATATAGCAAATATAGGTTTTAAATAACCTGAATACATGGACATTTATGTGCCCACTATCAACTTAAGAAATAATGTATTCGTGGGGCGCCTTGGTGGCTGACTAGGTTGAGCGTCCCACTCCTGATTTCGGCTCAGGTCATGATCTCGTGGGTTGTGGGTCCAAGCCTTGCATCGGGCTCTGTGCTGCCAGTGCAGAGCCTGCCTGGGATTTTCTCTCTCTCTCTCTCTCTCTCTCTCTCTCTCCGTCCTTCCACCACACGTGAGTGTGCACTGTCTCTCTCAAAGTAAATAAACATTACAAAAAGAAACTGTGCCTTCGCAACCCATTTGAAAACCTCACGTGTCCCTTTTCAACTGCATCGTGGTCCTGAGTTTGTTAAGCATTTTATTTAAATATTTTGTTGGAAAAGCGAAACCAAGCAGCACATATCCGTTTGGATTAGGTCTGAGTATATATGTATTACAAAATATTTAAATAAAATGTGTAATATCCCACTGTGTGAATAGGCTAGGTGTTTATTTATTTTGGGGTAAGTGTGATATCAAGATTATCAACATTACTTATCAATATTATTTGTTGTCTTTTCCCCATCACATGCAGGTGAGCTCTGTAGCACAGTATCTTTTTCTGTTTCTATCACTATTGTATCGATAAGATGAACAGTCCATTGCTGAAATCAAAGAATATTAAATACCAAATATCATCAAACTCAGAATGAAATTCTTCCCAGTATTTATTTTGTTTAATGTGCAGAAGACACGGATAGGTATTTCACAAAAGATGTCAGGAAACGTTATTTGTAGAAAGTGTTCAACATTATTAAGCCTCAACAAATACACACGAAAAACCACAAGACACCATTCTAGACCTACAAAATACCAAAAATTAGGATAAACATTTGCCACGATGTGATGCACAGCAAGTTCACACACTACTGATAGGGGTTTAAACTGGTACAAAACCTTGGAAAACATTTCGGCATCACCTGGAAGGAGGAGATAAACATAACGGACAGGCATGTGTCCCAGATAAACACTGGTGCCAAGTAACAAGTATAAGAAAGCACCTGTCGGGACGCCTGGGGGGGCTCAGGCTGTTAAGCATCTGACTTCGGGGGGTCAGGTCACGATCTCATGGTTGGTGAGTTCGAGCTCCACATTGGGCTCCACACTGAGAGTCCGAAGCATCCTTGGGATTCTCGCTCTCTCCTCTCTATCTGCCTCTCCACTGCTTGCGCTTTCTCTCTCTCTCAGAATAAATTAATAAAAATTAAGAAAAAAAAAAGAAAAAAAAAAGGAAGCACGTATCAAATTTTTCCGTCAAAAGCTAACAAAAACCACAATGAAAACAACACAGAGTGATCAACAAACTTTTGTTGGTGACCTACTACATACCTGCTAAGCCCTTCCATGTATTAATAACTCATTCAATCCTCACAACAATGCTATGAGGTAGTTACGATTAACATCCCCATTTTACAGGTGGGGAAAATGAAGCACGGAGAAGTTCAATGACTTGCTCAAAGTCACAGGTATTAAGTGGAATAGCCCTGATATCAATCCAGGAAGTCTAACTCCGGAGTCCCAATTTCTGAAAGGCAACTTCCTGGGAGAGACAATTCACCCGTGTGAGAGAATTCCACTGACATAATCTGATTTCTCACACAATCATACTAGATGTGCTTTTTCAATACCCTGGACCGGCTGATTGTTCTTTGTTGAGGCACAACCTGAACTGAAATTCTTCTGCCGGGTGGGGTAATGGGCTGCATTATCTCTAGAGGGTTATTCCAGCCCAAAGGTTTTGTGATTGAAGTTTTATATCAAGCAGATTCTTTATTCCATCAAAAATGAAGAAAGTGTACCTATTAACACCCTGTAATCTCCCTCAGGCTATTTCGGCTTAAAAAAAAGTCATGAAATAAACTGTGGCTTCTAGCAGAGTCCTCACCAGCCTAGGCTGAGCAGCTGAAATGCAGATGTGGCTCAGGCCTCATCAAAAGAACAATTTCCCTAAGAGGGCAACAAAATCCCTTTAATTTCTGTGACAATCATTCATTCTTGCCTGGTTAGACAGGAATATGTAATGATGATGTGCATATCTCACTATTATTATTATCATTAATGACTCCCATTTACATTTACATGGCTTATGAACTATTCAAAGTAATTTTAATTGCACTGTCCCTTTTGAACCTCATAAAAATCCTACTAGCTTTTCAGGTCAGAGATTGCATACTTTTCAGAGCAGATAATTGAGTTCCTCCATCTACTACTATTTACGTTAGGAAAAGACTAAAGATTAAAGTTTTAGTAAATCGCAAAAGGAATCTATCTTAGTACCTAGTTCCTTAGTACCTTAGTTCCTAGACAAAGGAGTTGGAAAAACTATCTCCCCATTGGGCTGACAATCTAAGATAAGGTAATTAAAATATAAATCACCAGGTGGTGATAGGTGACTGGCACTGGGGAGATATATTTGGGAACTGGTGTTATTTTAATTACCCACGTCCCGCAGAGCACAGACTATTCATTCAGAGGGCAGAGAAATTGATGGTCAGGGAGGACTCGATTAAAAATTGTGCTTAAAGAAGAGATTTGCGCTGGGGTGATAAGAAAACACGTAGCAGAGACAGAGAGTGAACACCATTATACAGATGCGGCCAGGAAGACAGCAAGGACGGGGAGAGGGAGAAGGTCCAAAAATGGCAGAGGGTTCGTTTGTGTAAAGATTTATTTTTGTTATGTTTTAAGAATAATAGGCACATACGTGTATACAATGATATTCAAGTTGGGAAAACATTGTAACAGCTATTATTTCATTTGCTCCTCACGAAGCACTCTATAGACAGGAAAGTTCTTATGGTCAGATTACCAACGACAGTACAGATCCTAACAGATTAATTTTACTTGGCAAGCGACACACAGGTGGTGACTGATAGAGCCGGAGTGAGCACTCACACAATCCTAGGCACTATCCACTCCACTACTTTTTTCCTTGAGTTCGCAGGTGTGTAATATGACAATAGCATTATCTACTGTATAGAGTTACTGTCAGACTTAGAGAAAGTCTACACACCCCACTATGTTTCACACACACAAAATGCATAGTAGGTTTCTCTTTTCATTCATTTAGCAAATACCTTCTGAGTAGCTACTAACGTGCTGGGCATTATCCAAAGCTCTAGGTTACAGTGGCATGTAATACAAGGTCCTTTCGAGGGGCGCCTGGGTGATTCAGTCGGTTAAGCATCTGATTCTTGATTTTGGCTCAGGTCATGATCTCAGGGTCGTGGGCTAGAGCCCAGGGTTGAGATCTACAGTATGCATGGGGCCTGCTTAAGATTGTCTCTCTCCCTCTCTCTCTGCCCCTCCCCAGCTCACGTTCTCTCACGTGTAGTCTCCCTATAAATATAAAAATTAAAAAATAAATAAATAACAAAGTCCTTTCTATATGGAGCTCATAATCTAATGGGAAGGGGAAGTGAATGTGAATATAAAGGGATATGTAAAACATATCATACGTTTACTTCACATGCTCCAGGGAAAACTAAAGAAGAGCACGGTGAATCTCGAGAGTTCTGGTGTGAAGATGGAGAATTGCTGTTTTCTATATGGTGGTAACTGATACAACAATAAATGTGCAGAAACTGGGAAGAAATGAAGAGTTTTACAGGTAGAAGAAAGAGCATATGCAAAGGGAGGAGGGAAAATTCCTAGAGCTTTCAAAGAACCACCACCAGAGCTATATGGTGAGGCAGTGAGATCAAGGGGAAGCATGATGGGATTTGAGGTCAGTTAAGTAGAGGAGATAGGGGACCGTAGGTCATGCACAACCTTGGCCAGTACAAGAAGGACTGTGGCCATTACTGTCCGTGAAGGGTTGAGCCACTGGACAGTTCTGTACAGAGCAGTGACAGGATGTAATTTAACATTCTAAATGATCACTCTCATTTTCTGTGTTGTGAGGCGACTACAGAGGGACAAAGGAGAAAGCCACTGCAAAGCTGGGACAAGGTGAGAGGTAACGGTGGTTTGGACAAGTAGGTATCAGTGGAGGTAACAAAAAGTGATTGAATTATTGGACATATTCAGAAGGTAGCGCGAACAGGATGTGCTTACAGTTTGGACGTGGGATGTGAAGGAAAACAGAATCAAGGGTGACTCAATTGGTTTTGCCCTGAGTGGCTAGAAGGATGGAGTTACCACTAAGATGGGGAAGATAATGGAAAGCCAGGTGTGTGAGACGAAAGGCAAAATAGGAATTCAGTTTGAGACAAGTTTGAGATGACTGAGACCTGTTCGTTCCAGTTTATTTACTTTTGGGTATCAACTGCCCCATCATTTAGTGGCTTAGAGTTAACATTTACTTGGCTCAAATTCTGTTATTTGATATGGCTTGATGGGGACAGTTCGTCTCTTTTATTTTTTAAATTTTTTAATGTTTATTTATTTTTGAGAGAGAGACAGTGAGAGCCAGGGAGGGGCAGAGAGAGAGACACACACACAGAATCGGAAGCAGGCTCCAGGCTCTGAGCTGTCAGCACAGAACCCGATGTAGGGCTCGAACTCACAAACCACGAGATCATGACCTGAGCCGAAGTCAGATGTTTAAGGGGCTGCACCACCCAGGTGCCCCATTCACCTCTATTTCACTGTGTTAACTGGGGTGGTTGAAGGTTGGGGGCTGGAATGATCTAAATTCCCTTACTCACATGTCTGATACTTTATACTAGGTGTCAACAGGAACCATGCCTGTGACTGCTGGCTAGAGCACTTGCAAATGACCTCCTCATGTGGCCTAGACTTCCTCCCAACATGGTGGCTGGGGCCCGTGGGCAAGCAAATCATGGACTGCTTTGTATGACCCAGCCCTGGAAGTTATGCAACATCAACCGGGCTCCATTCTTTCATGGAAGCAATCAGAAAGCCCTATTTAGGTTCAAGTGGAGAAGAAATGCAGACCATCTCTGATGGGGGGAGTGACAAGGTCCTAGAAGAGTATGTGAGATTGGAAATGGCCATCATAACATTCAAGTGCAGATTTTGAACAGGCAGGTGAACCATGGGGGTATGGAGTTCAAGGCAGTATATTGCCAGAGATGTAAGAGGAATTTATTAAGAAAAATATATTTCAGGAGGAAGGATTAAAGGAGATCATGTAGGGAATTCGTATGCATAGAAAAGAACAGCAGTCTAAGGACTGGGCCCTGGAGAACTCCAATATATAAAGGTGAGAGATAAACGAGAAGCAGCAAAGAATGGGCAAAAACAAAGAATGAGGAAGGAAGGAAGGAAGGAAGGAAGGAAGGAAGGAAATGGGATGGTCTGTAAGCCAAAACACCCAAAGTGCTTCGATCAGGAATCATCAAGTCATCAACTATCTAAAATCCTGCTAAGCTGTCAGGGAAGAGGACACCGAGAACGTGATTACTGGAGTTGGAAAGGCGGAAGTTCTTCCTAAGAGCTAGTCCGGTGGCGTGATGTGAGCTGAAGTCGCACTGAAGATACCTGCATATAATGTGTCTAAAAGGAGATGAGGGATGGGGCGCCTAGGTGGCTCAGTTGGTTAAGCGTCCAACCCTTGGATTCAGCTCAGGTCACGATCTCAGGATTCGTGAGTTCAAGCCCCACATGGGGCTCTGTGCTGAGAATGAGGAGCCTGCATGGAATTCTCGCTTTCCCTCTCTCTCTCCCTTGCTCTGGCTCTCTCAAAATAAATAAATAAACTGTAAAAAAAAAAATACAAAATAAAAAGAGATGAGGGAGCTAGATGTGCGGTAGGTGCAGAGGCGGCAGTGGCGCATGTTGTTGGTCTCCAACAGGGATGCTCTGAAGGGAACAACAGGAGTCAGAGATGTTGCCTATTCTATTCTATTCTAGGAGTTTCCAGTTGCCAGTGTAACAAATGCAATGCCTTTAGGGGCTTAAGACAACGGTGGTTCATTGCCCCACAGTTCTGGATGTCAGAAGTCTGATGTCAGACATATAGGGTCGAAATCAAGGTGTAAAAAGGCCTGGTCCCTTCTGAAAGCTCCAGGAGAGGAAACCTCTTCCAGCTTCTAGAAGCTGTCATCATTCCTTGGCTTGTGACTGCATGGCTCCGATCTCTGCCTCCCTCCTCACCGTGCCTTCTGTCGGACCCTCCCGAATTCCTCTCCTGAGGACCACTGTGATCCAGCCGGGCTCGCCTGGATGATCTGGGATAATCGCCACCTCAGACTACTGTTAGCCAATCACATCTGCAAGGAACCTTCTGCCATGCAGGGTAACCCTCATGGGTTCCGGGAGGTCCGGGTGTGAACATCCTGGGAGGGACGGTATTGAGCCACACTTACCAATTTTAAGAAAGACATCTAAATGCAGAATAAAAATGGCCTTTCTTACTTGGAGATTGTTTTTTTTTTTTTTTTTTTTTTTTTGAATTGTAAGATTTTCAAATATCTGCCCTTTTCTCTGGTTACTTTTCTCGCGCTAGGAATATAAATCATTTCTACTGTCTTCAATTTTTTTCCGTATTATTAGAACAGAAAAAGGTCACTGTTACGGGGCTTTTTAAAACAGAACATATAGCGACGTGTACGTATTTATGACATCTCTGCCTTCAGTGTGGGCCGGGTGCAGAGGCGGCCGCAGCACAGGCTCTGTTTGACTCAAACACGAAGGCTCTGCAGGTGACAGCAGGTGTTAGCCCTGGGAAAGCAGTGTTTTCTTGATACGCGCTTCAGGTCAATGTTAATAACTGCCAGCCTTCCGAACCCCTTCGCCATGTGAAGCCAGCTCAGTTTATTAGGCCACACTTTAGAGGTCAATGAAAATTGTGGCATGGTTTGAAGGACTGTACTGAGTTCTGCCTCCTCCTACAGAGTCGATGAGAACTCAATGGTGAGGTCGAGGCGAGCTCCACACGCTCGGCAACTAGAGCAAGTCTTGCACCTATCAACGTGGAAGGCAAGTTTCAATCCAGAATGTGGAGGACGGCTGGAGTAGAGTAAACCCTACCCAAACAGAACATATTCTCTGCAGAGCCACGATATGCAGTTAACGCATGCCAGACACTACGCCAAGCACGTGGTACATGTTAACAGTCAAGCCTCACAACTACCCTAAAGGTGGCGACTATTATAGGCAGTTTGCACAGAGAGGTTAAACCGCTTGTCTTAGTTCCCACGGCAAGAAAGAAGTCATGGTGGAGAGCAAGCCAAAGCATTCCGAATTCAGACTGTGCGTGCTCACTAGAGGATGCGGTGCACTTGTCTTGTGATGAAATTTTGTGCTTGCTTTCGGATACCTTATTTTAGGTTGATTTGTGCAAATCTCCAGCAAAATGGGATGATTCGCGATAGGAGTGTGGTGTTGGCATCAGATACAGAATTGAAAGCAAACTTGATCATGGATCTAAATACACAAATTTCCCTTATATCACATAAGGACAACTATTAGTTTGTAATGGAAATGTTTTGCATTTATAGGAGAATTTCTAATTTTTGATCCCCGTGGACATTATTCCACTCATCCCACATAACCACATGTGAATGGAACAGTACACTCATTTTTAAAATGGGTAACCGAGGCTTAGAAAATGCAAGAGATTTGTTCAAGGTCACATAATAGACAGAATTGGCCTCTCTGCAAAGTGAGTATACACTGGCTATGAATCTTACTGTCTCAACGGAAGTTTTCCTATACCATTCCTTAAACAGACTTATTCTTGTCCTTAGCCTTACAGAGGCAGCTACAAGCCCCAAATTTGGGGTGGGGGAGGGCTGTGTTTTAAGGGGTAATGAATGACTAGATGACTCTAAATGTCCATGCCTGGAGTTGTATGATTTCCTGCTCTCTGAGGATGTGACCTGATTGAACACATTAATAGATAACATAACTATATTTTTCCAGAAGCTAAATTAACCTTGGAGTTTACCGTGGGGAAAATATTATTAACAATATATCAGTCTGAACTGTCAAAGATAGGGCAACATAAATGTACTATGGATTCTGAAGTGCGAGGATTGATGATAATCAGAGTAATAAATGGTATCTGGTGTAACAAATACTCTAAAATCCTAAGTGTCTCCACAGAACTAATATTTATCTTTCCCTCTGGACAAGTCCAAGGAGGTTCCTAAGTGGACAGCTTCTCTCCACGTGATACCTCCTAGCTCTGCCATGTCAGAGTCCTGTTTCCGGCCACCAGGAGAGGTGGCGGAGGGCAGGTGCAGAGAAGCGTGCACAGAGGGTTTCAGAAGCTAGAGATGGATGTGGTGTACACACGTTTTATTACCCAGAGCTCAGTCACATGGTCCCTTCCTGAGCACGAGAGAGGGCATTTTGGATAGCACTGCCTTCCTGTGTCTTAAGAAATGTCACATTTGGTGAGGCACCACATTCTTTCTGCCACAACAGAGGCACATCAAGGGTTCCACTAGCCCCCAACGTATCCCCTACTAGCCTCTCCCATGATGGCAAACTGCCATCTTAGACTCAAACATGGTTGAACGAGAGCATGGGCTCATGTGTGGTGTGTGTGGTTGAAATGCTCTTGGCTACCTCTACCATCATCGTGGCTTGCTAGAAAGACATCAGCTGTCGGGCATTTAGAACTTGTACCGAAAGCGCCCTACAACCAGCAAGATGGCCGTTGTCCCTCTTCAGTCATCTTCATCAGTAGCGGCTTGATGCTGGTACTTAGACACAGTGTCTAACAATCCACAAACGTCACACACTTGTTATCAATTTAA
Source organism: Cryptoprocta ferox (assembly GCA_028646485.1). Classification (NCBI taxonomy): domain Eukaryota; kingdom Metazoa; phylum Chordata; class Mammalia; order Carnivora; family Eupleridae; genus Cryptoprocta; species Cryptoprocta ferox. The sequence goes on along the minus strand of CM053579.1, from coordinate 9,408,390 downwards.
GTTTCCCATTACTCTTCCACACTAGGTAGGCAGGAAGCATTTCTCTCGTTTTAGAGAACAAAAAACTGGAGTTCTGAGAGGTTAAGAAATGTCCCCTAATTTGACGCAGCTGGGAGATAGCCAAACTGAAACCAGAACCTGGGCCTCAACTACCCGGTGTCCAGGAGGGTATGGCTCCCATGATGCTCACTCACCTCTCACACTGTGAACATCTGCAGCGAGACTCCCACGTGCAGTCTAGCCAAGAAGCAACTCCGGAGCATAAGGACTGAAATAGACTTCTTTTTTTTTTAGCATGGGCTCTATCATGCAGTCAACAGCTCTGCCAGTCAATAAGTATTTATCGAGTACCCACATGAGAGAATAACACTGGTACGCAATGCCTTTGAAAGGAATTTATACTTTGTTAACTGTTTGAAAATTGACTTTCACCCAGTGAAAATCTTTGGCCTTACATTTGAGCAGACTATTGATCTGAGCGCAACAGCTTTTTGGATTATTTCGATACAGCAAGATTTTCTATTGTTGCTAAGTCAGGCCAGCTTTTCTCTTGGCGTGACCTGGAGACAGTGACAATTGAAAACAAAAATCAATTATTAGTATGTTAGGAGGAAATTTCTTCTACTGTCTACACAAATAATCAGTACCCTTATACTAGGCTGAGAGAAAAATAATTTTAAAAATTAAAAAAAAAAACAACCAATCTAGGACAGGAAAGATCAGCCGTCCACGCAGACTCCGTAAACAAACAGAACAGGCAAGTAAGACAAAGCTTGTAAGCTTTCACTGTGGGAAGAAAGGTATCTCAGTCACGGAATCAAGTAGTAATAGCTCGCTCTTGTTCATGGAACACCTGCAATGTACCAGGCATATGCTAATATGTTCTATGCACAGGTTTAAGTAATCATTGTGTGACAACTAAGGATCAAAGTACCCTTTTTATCGCTCCCATTTTATAGATAAGGCGGTCGAGGCTTAGGACGATCAGGTGATTTTTCCAAGCTCACACAGCTCGTGAATTATGGAATCGAAATCACAATTCAGATACATGTGGATGAGATTTCATAACGTGAGCAGGAACTCAAGTGGTCTGCCACCAGGCTGCTAATCGGAATCTGCTATGGGGCTGGAAACACACGCACCTCTGTGCTGAAGAAAGACCCACCGGACTGAGCTAGCGTACCCAGAGAAAGGAGAGGCACTGGGGCTGGAAGAACACTGAGCCAGTCTCCAAGATGTGAGCCCTAGGAGGACCCAGTTCAGCTATGCTCAGACTCCTAACTCACGAACACTGTGAAATATTGTGTTGTTTTAAGGTACTAAGTCTGTATACAGTTTCTAATGCAGCAATAGACAATACAGCTATCAAGGAAAAAGCCTCTGCGTCCATTCGAGCATAGCCCAGGGAAGACACGGGCTTCAGCCAAGAAGGCTGCAGTGTAAGCTGTATTTGTAATTGTGATGTTAAGCTCCTACCCGATATAGCGATTTTGCTACACCCCTTCTTTTAATTCCTTGCCAACCATGCAGACTTCTGAATTTCATTTGACTTCTCTGGTAGGTGTACCCAAACGGCGTGTTAACTAAAGGACAGGGGGGGCTTTGGTCCCTTGCCAGAGTCATGTAATATAACAAAGGAAATAATTGGCATTCTGGTTTAGATCTCGCTGTCTGTGACCTTGATTAGTGTGAGTCTATTAATGAGAGAGCAACTACTTTGGGTGCTAATAAGGTTTCTGAAGCAGTTTCCCCCAGAAAGAGCGTTGTGCATCATTGATCCTCAACAGAATAAAGATCTATCAAGTGCCCAATCCGCAGTACATTCTATCAGGTCACACCACGGGTGCTTCATTGAACCGACTTCACCAACAAGGTACTCATTTGACAAAAGTCAGCCAAGCTACTAACCTTAAGGAAAACAGCAAGTGGAGTGGTCTGTGGAGGCAGAAAGATGAGCAAAGAAAATGACATGTATACACAATCAGTATTAGTATATTGCCCCACATGTAAAGCTTCTATCTGTTCTCTCTCTTTTTTGTTCCTTAAATTTTTTTAATGCTTATTTAGTTTTGACAGAGAGAGAGAGAGAGAGAGAGAGAGAGAGAGAGAAAGAGAGAAAGAAAGAGACAGACGGAGAGAGAGTGCAAGTAGGGGAAGGGCAGACAAAGAGGGAGATACAGAATCCGAAGCACAGAGCCCACCGCGGGGCTCGAACTCTTGAACCGCGAGATCATGACCTGAGTTGAAGTCAGATGCTGAACCGACTGAGCCACCCAGGCGCCCCTGTTGCCTCTCTTGTAGGACAGACATCTCTGAAGCATGTCACTCACAAGTCTGACATTCACTATGTTTGCTCTGGGATTTCCGTGCTGGTAAAATCATCCCAGTGATCACCGCGCACAGAAATTCTGTCCCCATTCTGCTGCCAGCGTCCTCCGTTTGTCCTCTACTGCGCTTACCTGCACGCCACAGAAAGCAGTACAATAGCTAATTTCTAGATAAGTATATATCTTAGGACACCATACAAAAATCAGCTGCGGGTTTGGACTGCCAGATTGAATTTTCTAAACATAATAGCTTAGTTGTAGCAGGAATAGAGTAGATATTTCTTCTCTGATGCATTTCCATCCACTGATACTGGAGATGGGCAGTTAAAGGAATGGGGCCTATTATTACCATCTTCCTGCAAGCACAGATTTATCACAGCTTCACACATTTTTGCTGCCTATCTCCGGCTCAGTTACCAGGATGTTTATGAAATGTCCCTAAAGGAAACGGGAGGTGCTTGAGAAAGGGTGACTCAGGGCTGTATTTTCTCAAGTATTGGTTGGTAGCAAGTTCTACAAATATGAACTAGAGGACTGTGCTGGTTGCTATGAAACTTCAGTTGCTGTCTTGGGCAATTATTGTTGAATTCAAGTATTTAGGGAGCATCTGATCTGGATCCACCCCAGGTTACATGATGGGTAGACAGCGGTGAACTAAAATGAACACACCTTCTAGCCTTGTGGCAGCTGGAGTCTGGTTGAAGACACAGAAAATAACAAGCCAATTGCCAAAGACGGTGTGATAAATTCTTGGACAGGACAAGTAGTAGTGAGATTAGAAAAACAGTAATCGCTTACACTTACAGGATTCTTCCCAAATTTACCTTAATAACTCTTGAGGAAGATGGGATTGACCCCCAGATTGCCTATGAGGAAACTGAGGAAAGGTTCAGAGAGAGCAGCCGACAGGCTAACGACCACGTGCAATGCATTAACTCAAACCAGACTTTTAAATGTCAAATCCAAGGCAGCGTCATCACTTCTCAAAGCAGGGATTTTCTGTAGAGACACTATATTTATCAGGCGGATGGGCGCTCATAGGAATGAATGAATATAATGAGAGGGGATTAGTGATAAAAAGAAGGGCAAGGTGAAAGGCATCCTACTGTTGAGGCGGAAGCCGAACAAGGAGCTCGTAGGGACGGAAGCCGGATATTGAGCCGAGCCAGCAGAACCAGTAATCAAGGGCCCTAGTAAAGTCCTGCACACCCTCCCGCTTTCGTTGCACACCTCTGTGCACAATGAAAGAGCCTCCTTTATTAATCATTTGAACAGGAGAAATGCGTATGGCTAAGCAGAGATAAGGTTCATGGAGTTTGGAGAGTGTTAAGTGTTTCTGATCCTGGTCATTTTGGCAAAGAAATGGGGTTTACAAAACACAGATGGTACACATCTCTATTTTTTTTTTAAATTTTTTAAAAAATATTTCTGAGAGAGAGAGAGTACGTGTGAGCAGTGGAGGGGCAGAGAAAGAGAGACAGACAGACAGACAGACGGACAGAGGATCTGAAGCAGGCTCCACACCGACAGCAGAGAGCCCGATGTGGGGCTTGAACTCACAAACTGCAAGATCATGACCTGAGCCAAAGTCAGACATTAAACCAACAGCCACTCAGGTGCCCCACATATCTCTCTTTATTTAATTGGTACTATTATCTCCACGAGTGCTACCATATAGCTTTCACAGACACCCAAAGGAGCTGAGGAATTAGGAAGTGAGTCTGTGCCACATCTGCTAGCCTGCTTAGTGACGCCACTGTGGGAAAGGGTCAAGGGTCAAGAAACAGGGGTGAGCCTCTCTGTTTCTCTATCTAATCTCCTTCCTCGCTAGGCCTTCACATGGCGGGGTGGAGAGGAGAAAGCATCTGGGAGACTGTTTACAGGAGATTTGGAGGTGGTGCCAATCTCCTCTTTGCCCAGCGTTAGGAGCTGATGGGTCTCCATGAAACTCATCTTCTAGATCAAGGGTACGCAAGAGAAAAGAAGGAATGTACAACCGCCTTTCCTCTGTATTTTCTATCTATACAGAGGGATGCAGAATCCTCAGACTAATCACAGCTGCTCATGAACTTGGCAATGTTGTTAAGAAACGGCAACAAGGGTCTGCTGAAGAAACTAGTTTTCAGCAGTAGCTTCTGATACTGGACGTTGCTCGTGGCGTCCCTGTGGTCCATAAAGTCACGTGCAATGCATTAGCTGCACTGGTTTGGCATCTACACTGAAGAAAAACATCAACAATAGCCCAGAAAGAAATCAAAGAAGAAAAGTAGAATACTACAGTTTCCTTGATAGCAACATTGCAGCCTATGTCCTAGGAAAAGAAGGGCAAACAGTAGCAGGAAGTTGTATTAGATAGGCTCCTAATACAGAAGAGATAATATACTCAAAAATACTATCGTTAAAATCACTTCAATGTGTGGGGATAGGAGAAGCCTAAGAAAGACTGCAGTAGTAAGGGGAGGGAGCAGTTATCAGAACTTGAAAAGACAGTGTTGTGTAATTGCCGTGGGAGGCAAAGTGACCTTGGGTTTTAGATATAGGAATTCAAGGTGACTCCTTTTGACAGGGGATGCCTAGGGGAATTAGTGAGTTCACGCTCCTCTGTTCCTCAGATCTACTGTCAAGCTGTCCAGTGGCCCAATCCAGCAGGAACCCACCAAATACGGGACTCCACTGATGTGGTCAATACAAATCAGGCGTCTGAGGCACAGACCAATAGAGAAGGGCTAAGATTGGATCAGCATCTAAACCACAAACGAAGGATTCCTATCCACTAGAGTGAAAGGGTACTAAATCCTATTAGTTATCTTCTTTTCGGGATGCCTTCCACATACCCCCAACCACTGTACATCTAAGCCCTTATCCTCATTAAGATGAAGTTCAGGGGCACCTGGGTGCCTCAGTCAGTTGGGCGCCCAACTTCGTCTCAGGTCATGATCTCACGGCTCAGGAGTTCGAGTCCCACATCAGGCTCTGTGCTGATAGCTCAGAGCCTGGAGCCTGTTTCAGATAATCTAACTCTCTCTCTCTCTCTCTCTCTCTTTCTCTCTCTCTCTCTCAAATAAATAAACATTAAAAAAATTTTTTTTAAAAATCAAGTTCAAATTCCTGTATCCCACAAAGCCTTTCATGATAAACAACTAGCCTCCGATGGTGTTGTATCCTTCATATAGCTCATCTGCCTCTTCTAAGTTAATTCCTTTTATTGTTATTTTTGACCACATCCTTTCTCACTCACCAGACTCTGAGCCTCTGGAGGACAGAGTCTGCATTTGATAATTCTCTACGTGTCTTCTATTGCTCAGTGTAAGGCCTGATGACTAGTAAGTATGCAATGCCACAGATCTTCAACGCCAAGAGCCAAGTATTCAAGTACCAAAAAGATAATAATAGTTTTCATTGCATAGCAATGTGGAAATGCTTCTGCTACTTCCCAGCGCTGTGACCTGCAGCAAGTTTCTTAACCTCTTTGAAACATTTCGTCATGTATAAAAATAAAAATAGTAACAATATATTTCACATCAAGTCATCATTAAACATAAAAATGTATCATAAATCTTAGAGTGTAGTAAATGCTTAACACTTTGTAATTACTACTTTTATTGTGAAAGAACGGAAAAAAGAAAAAGAAAAAGAAGGAAGGAAGGAAGGAAGGAAGGAAGGGGAAGATATCTTCTTTTAAGGTCTTCTTCCAGAAGGATTTTCAAATATTTTTTTCCAAATACAATTATATTTGGCCTGAGGGAGCTTTTAGCAATAAACCGTTATTAATCATTAAAATATGGACTTTGCTTTAATAAGGCTAACCTATTTGTATCAGATGGTATTTGGAGAGAATTGCAGTTCACAGGTGAATATTTGGAAGGGTTCACAGATTATTGAGGTGCTACTGTCTGAATGTGTTCTCCACAAAATTCATATGCTAAAATCTTACCACCCAACGTGAGAGTACTAGGGGTGGGGCAACTGGGAGGTGCTTAGGTCGGGAGAGTGGAGACTGCATGAATGACATTAGTGCTCTTCTCAAGGACACCCAACAGGGCTTCCTAGCCCTTTTCTACATATAAGGACAGACCAAGAAGGCCCCGGCTATGAACTAGAGAGCCCTCACCAGACCGCATCCATTCTGGTGCCTTGATCTGAGTGACTTCCCAGGCTACAGAGCTATGGAAATTAAATTTCTGTTGTTTATAAGCTACCAAGGCTGTGGTATTTTGTTACGGTGGCCGGAATGGACAAAGACACGAGGCTTGGGAAACATTACTTTAAAAATGGGCTCGACCCAACACTATTAATTTTGCACTTTGGAGTTTTGGACAAGATGGATTCATGGCACGAAAGGGCACCCTTGTATCCATTTGGAATGCCAATGGCCAGCAACAGCCTGGAATCTTCACCTTAGCTTGGAGGAGATCTCCACAAACATTTCGTACAAATTCTAATGATGAAAGGAGAGTTCAAGTTCAATGACTGTTCGGTGCCAGCTTGCCCTGCAGAGGCCACCAGTGAGGTCCAAATCGCATACTGTGACCTGCTTAGATCAAGGAGCAATTTTTCCTTATAGTCAATTCTGATTGATTGAAATCAAACTCTAATTTGAATGTGATTATGCCAATGTGGTCCACTTTCTGCTGGCTATGAATCATAGTAACGCTGGAAGTTTTGTTCTTACCATGGTCTTCATTTGCAGTTTCTGACTACCTGTATATGGGTAAGTTATGCCCTTTCAGCGGGAATCTAAGACGTACCATGTCTTTGAGAATCAAAAGCAACAACAGGCCTCAATTGTCCTCCTAGTTTCCTATCATCTCATGGGCCAAATTTCTGTGACATACGCTGCGGTGTGATTCACCCCATCATAGACTCCACCTAGTCCCTACAGAGACCCTTCCTAAGAACTTATACATGTGCATCAGGGCTGTATTCATTGGGAAAGGGGGCTCTGCATCTCCGAGGGCAAGTTCCAAACCTGGAAGTTCGACGTGGAGGGATTTAGTTTTGCCTGTGGAAGTATACACAAACCCCTTCATTCTGAAACGTGTCTACCAGGCTCAAAGGTTGAAGAAATACCAAATCTGCTGGTGGAAGCTCATTTGTTTTAACTTTGTATTTCATTCCACAACCTGTGTCCCTCATACAACCAGCTCATCAGGACACAGTCAACAACAAGAACTTGGACATCTGTTCGATCTTTCTTTTACTTGAGAAGAATGTGTGTAACAGATGCATATTATCCCCTCATTTCCATTTCCATACTTCAGTTGGACAGAGCCGTAGCTTAGGTCTACGGTGACAGCACGACTCCCTTCCGTTCTGTGCACATCTGTTTCACGAAGCGCAGCTGAAAGACTCTGACCTCTCATAGCTGCAGACCCTATGAAGTAAGTGTACAGTATCCGATGATCCAAGCCAAGATAACGCACCAGACTAAGAAATCCAATGATTTCCTTCAGGCACTATCGATTCCACAGTGATTATGAAGCAAGGTTTGGGATGTCACTCCCTTGGCTCTTACCATAGAGTTAGGCTTCTTACCTTGAAGACAAGCAGCATTTAAGTGAGGCCCATAGAACTATGTGCTCGTACACATGGCTATCAGTATGGCTCATGCTCTAACCCATCTTTGTAACATCACCGTGAAACCGATCCACTTGCTTTACCATTCCCAATTGCCTGAGAGGAGGAAATGACTATTAGCACCGAATATTCACCTCAGAATAAAAGAGTAAACTAGCCTGCGTCACTGTTCCAGTTTTGTGGAGTCCATTTATCCCAGGGTGTCTTTATCATCCAGAGGTCACCCCACATACCACTCTGTATATCCCCCAATCTACCTTATTCTCACATTCCTTTGCAACTACTAGGGAATCACTGTTTCCTCTGCATCATTCAGATGGTCTCCAACGTCAGCTTGTCCCCAAATTGACCAATAGATTCAAACAACCAGGCGGAATCCCAGTTGGCTTTTTTGGGTAGAATTTGACAAGCTAATTATACAGCGATTGTTGAAATGCACAAGATCTAGAATAACTAAAATGCTATGGAAAACAAAGAAAATTGAATGACTCATATTGTCCAATTTCTTGATCTATTTCAAAAACTACAGTAATCCAAATAGTATAGTGTTGGTATGAAAACAGATGTACAGATCAATGGAATGGAAGAGAGGTTTTAGATAAAGATTACACATATATAGTCAGTTTAGTTCTTACAAAGATGCTACGATAATTAATAGGGAAAGGCTTTTTTTTTCCCCCAAAAAGAGTAGCTGGAAAATTAGATATCTGTATGTAAATATTTATCAATATATTTGTGTATAAACAGAATATATATGTATGCATATATATAAGCATATAATATTAATGTATGTATATATACCCCAAGCCATATATCAAAATGAAATTGGATCGTATCACTGACCTAAATATAAGAATGGGAACTACCAAACTTCTAGGGAAAACATAGGATAACAATCTTTGTGACCTCGTATAGAAAAACCATTCCTTAAATGGCTATACAAAGTAACAAACATTTTTAAATGATACATTGGACTTCATCTAAATTAAAAACTTCTTAATCAGAAGAAACTGTTAAGAAATGAATAGGCAAATCAGAGACAGGCAACAACTCAAATGTTGACCAGCTAAGAGATATGTAAGCCAGTTGTGTATTCCATTGCATGGAATACAATTCAGAAATAAAAAGGAATGAACTACTGAGTTATGTAGCCATATGAATGAATCTCAAAAGCAATATAAGAGAAAGAAGTCACAAAACTCTAACCATGGGATGATTTCATTTACATGAAATTGAAGAAAAAGCAAAACCATAGTGGCAGAAGGCAGATCTAGAATTACCAGAGCCTGGAATAGGTAGGAGGTAAATGACTGCAGAAAGTCAGGAGGGAACGTTAGGAGAAAACGGAAATACATTGGTATTATGGTGATGGTCAAATGGACTGTATACATTTGTCAAAACGCATCAAATTGTACAGTTAAAATTGGTGGATTCATTTTACAGAAATATATATCTCAATGAAACTGATTAAAATATACTTGATAAAAAAGATATGTATGTGAACTTATATAAATACTTGATACATGTGTATTACTTTGTGTGTATATAAAATTGATACTTAATAAAGATAAATGTTAGCTGTGTAGCCTTTCCTATGTATCACTGGGTATAACTCCTACTAATAATGAAGCAACACAATAAATACCATTGGCATGAGTAAATCAATACTATTAATTATAATAATTTTTTTAATATTTATTTTTTTGAGAGAGAGAGTGTGAGCAGGGGAGGGGCAGAGAGAGAGGGAGACATAGAATCCAAAGGAGGCTCCAGGCCCTGAGCTGTCAGCACAGAGCCCTACGTGGGGCTTGAACTCACGAACATGATACCATGACGTGAGCTGAAGTCGGACACTTAGCCAACTAAGCCACTCAGGCACTCCATCATAACAAGTTTGAAAATTAGAAGTAAATATTTACAAACGACAGCAGTAATCTGCATGAGTGTACTTGTTGATTGTACCTGAGTCATTACCTTGAGACTGAGCATGAAGGTCATGCTAAATACAGGAGTTCTGTGATTGCAAAGTGGAAAATTAAAGTATCAATTAACTCAAATTCATATTCTACATGAAATCAACTAGGGATGAGCAGCAGCAGCAGAACCAGAGGCCAATGAGTAGTTGCCAGAACATGTGAAAAGAGAAAATCAAAGAATTCAAAATCATAGAAGATCCATGCAGCAAATATTGTCAAGTATCAAAGAAGAAAAATCAGTTTAAAAGCCTTTGTTTTTTTTATTAAACAGAATAGATCTTTTCTTTTTTTATTTTCCATTTTATTTATTTTGGAGAGAGAGAGAGAGAGAGAGAGAGAGACCACGCGCACGAGCGAGCAAGCAGGGAAGAGGGGCAAAGGGAGAAAAGAGAAAGAATCCTAAGCAGGCTCCGTGGCCAGTGTGAAGCCTAATTTTTTTGCCTGGTGGCCTAGCGGGTCCCAATTCCCAGGTGTCAAGCTTCACTTCCAGCCACTGAAGGCAAAAGTTGCATGAGCAGAGTGGTTAATGTCTTTTTAAAAAAATATTTTGTTATTTATTTTGATAGAGCACAAGCGGGGAAGGGGCAGAGAGAGAGAGAGAGAGAAAGAGAAAGAGAAAGAGAAAGAGAAAGAGAAAGAGAGAGAGAGAGAGAGAGACAGGGAGGGAGGGAGAGAATCCCAAGCATGCTCCACACTGTCAGTGAGGAGCCCGACATGGTGCTGGATCCTACCACCTTGGGATCATGACCTGAGTTGAAATCAAGAGTCAGAGGCTCAACTGAGCCACCCAGGTGCCCCTAAAAGGCTTTAAATCATCACCCCCACATGCGCACAGCATTATTTTGCTTCACTTCAGCTACCTCTGACTCACCAATTATATTCCTGATAATCACAAAGCAAGGATCTCAGCAGTGCATACCTGTCGTATGATGAAATGTCTGCTTATTCTTAGTCCCTAAAGAAATCTGAAGCTCACCAAGACTCTGCCATACGGAAAAGCGTGAAGCCAGCTGCCTTTAGGACTCTGCGGAATATGTCAGGCTGAAATGTATAAATAATAAACACCAAATCGATGGTTATCCTAACTCCTATAGAGTGAGACAGAGTTCATCAAGCCACATACTGTAGACGAAGAAATGCCACTGACCGAATTATCTGCAATCTCTTGCTCTTCATCCACCACCACCTCCTCTTCACAGCCGTGTCCCCTTTCGCCGCTGCCTATTCACAAAACAACCGGCTAGACCATCTAACCAGACTCACACTTGACACTTAACTAACTTGAAGTGTCCCAAGCCACCAATTTCACAGTTCCTTCTCTTACGTAATTCTTACCCCTGCCCCTGCAATGTGGTATGAGGTATCATGAACCCATCCTGACCTTGACTCTTCTCTTCTCTATGCTGCATCCCACCCCCCAGTGCTGCAACCTTGGGGTGCCACAGGAAGAGTTACACCCAACCCAACTATTTATCGCCAAGGAACAGAATTAGGCCAATTCTCACATGGTCTTTGTAAATCAGTCTGCGCCAACGATGGCTTTAATTTATCATGGTGAGAACGCACTGTTTATGGTGCTCCTTATGTATTAGACCAGGCTGAGAAGTAATAACAGCTTGACAATCCTCAAACGGCTTGACAAATCTCAAATCTTCACAATCTCTTCATCTAGTAAGCAGGAAAGTGGTTCAGCAGTTTTAACTCTTGGTTAAAGAAAGGCATGGTACTACTTCCCAAAGAGGATTCGAAACTTTTTGTCCATTTGAGAAGCAGATACAGCTTTTTGTAACTTACATAGCCAGCACCTTGAATAAGCACAAAGTAATGATGAAGCACATTTATTATTATTATTTCTGTTTTCATTGAACCCTTCTATTTATTTAGTTTGGCTATTTCTTCCTCTAGTTCTGAGGAAGGGAAAAAATGGTGCAGTCCTCATGGACTTTTTTTTTTTTCATTTTTATGTAATACAGGTTCTCTGAGAACACATTGAAATATCCAGCTCCATGTAATAATTTAAAAAAGTCCAAATGTGAAATAAAGTTAAAGATCCTGTCCTCCTCCTGAAATCAGTGAAAGGGGTACATTGCTTCCCCACCTTGTCTTTCTGTGCCTCTTCCCCAACGTGTTAGTTAAGGTTTATATTCCAAATGGGACTGGAGCAGGGTGAGGGAGGAGACGTAATGCAGTAGGAATATCTCGGCGTGGCTAAGACTAACCCAGGGATCTTAGTTTCCCTATCTCTGTACTTGAGGTTGCCTTTCTGGCAGTGTGATTCCACGCGTTCTTCAGGCAGGCCACATTTCTGAAGATGCTTACTGGCAGTTTTCTTTACGAGGACTGTGTCCATCAGAGTCCCACACGATACAGATGACAACCTCAAATCCAGATAATCTGAAGAAGGTTTACTTTAGAAAGGACTGTTTACAGCATTGTAGGTGGAACAGAGGCTGACCAGAACGGAAAAGTGAAGTAACCTGGGGCCAGTGACATTGGGAGTGATCTCTAGGCCTCAACAGGTAAAGGCGGGGGGGGATCCCCAGCACCCAGAAGGAGAGAACCATGCAGAAAAGGTCAACAGAGAACTTTGGAAAAGGGATATGACAGGTTGAGGAACCTCAAAGGAAACAAATATCCTGATCTAATCTTCTTACCTCAGATCTCCAGCTGTGGATCCCCAATGAGACACCCACTGGAAGCCAAGGGCAAAAGGGAGCCCTTGATGTAGTACCTGAAGGTCTGCCTTCCCGGGCAAAGTGTAAATGTAGAAAGGCAGAGAGAGGATGTTGAAAGCAGGTCAATGGTAGCCAGAACTGGACCTTCCCTAATGCTGTCGTTAGATGTCCCTATTGGTTAGAACCAAAGATAATAAGGATAGGACCCTTCAAGTCTACCAAAAACTCGTATGGATCCTCACAACAAGCTCAGGAAATAGAAATAGCCTTATAAAAATGCCTTTATTTTGGCTCACCAAAGGATCGCCAATTTGTCTCATGCCCTTTGGGTTTGGTTTCTCTGGTATTGATGAGAATTACACTAGACTCTAAGGGACACAAATTAAGACATTCCTGTGGTCCTCCTAAAAGTATCCCTTCCATAGACTTCAGATAAGAGGCAAGCACTCCTCACCTCTATTTCTACTTCAGTGTCAAGAAGGCCATAGGCGACCTCAGACTCATCCTTTCAAGGCTTGGTGTCCTCGGATGAAAGAGACCATTAATTTAGTTTTCTATGCAAGAAAAATGCTGGTATGAACTCTGATCGTCCCAATTTGAGATACACACTCATTACTGAACAGTAACCAGAGATGGCGCCACTACGATTGGTCTAATCTGGGTGATGCCATCGTCTGTAGCTGGAGTTGAGGATTCATATGATCGAAAGCCCTAGAAATACCACATGGATTCAGAGAGCAGGTTCCCAAAGGAACCAGACATAGAATGATGGTAAAACCTGTCCGTTAGACAAAAACGTAGCTATCCTATCTTCTGTAGTATGAAAACAGAATCTTAGACATGAACTTGAGAGGTCCAAGAACAATAAAAATTCTACACAGAACTCTGAAGAGATGACACCTAATGTGTAATCCTACTTGATGTGGGAGGTTTCAAGGGCATACATAACTGAAATGCATGGTCAAGGACAAGTTTAGTGCAGACCGAAAACTACAAGAGATGATTTACTGAAGGTCCTGGAGAAAGGCACTGCTTTAACACTTTAATCACAAAACGCCTGGGGTTCTCACAATTGCACTTTACAATAGACTTTGGCACTTGCAAAAATTGACTTAGAAGACAGAAACACCTTGTTACTCTCTTACAGAGCAGTGTTTTTCAAATTTTAGTCCTCATAATCATCACTTGAGGGACAGGTTACAAAAATTCAGAATCTTTGGCCTTCCTCCCAGAAATTCTGACATCGTAGGTACAGGATGAGCCCAGGAATCAGCATGTTAAATAAGCATAAGGTGAATTTAGGAGATGGTACATAAACTGAAAAAAGTAAATAAAAATGAAAACATCAAAAATATTTTAACATTATTTGCTCTGGGATAAAAAAGCCACATTTTTAGATTTGCAACACACTTGCACTGTACGTCTGTAACTTTTCTCTTTGTATAACCCAGTTTACGAATCACCTTAAGGGCAATCTTCGCCAAAAGCAATCCAACATCTTTGTGAATACTGGTGACGGGAAACTCATTACTCTTAAAAGCAGTTTATTGAAGAGCTCAAATTGATGTATTCAATCTAATCAATCTAGTTTCTACAGAAGATATAGGAATGGATTTGCGAGCAGGTGTTTTTCTAGCCAAGATCATTCTGTTCTAGCAAAGACTGACACCGGCTACACAGAAAGCACTGCAGTAAATACACCCTCGGGTCTAACTTCACTCACTGGCATGTGGATATCCAACTGAACAACTATTTCATGGTTTCAAACATTTTTGAAAAGATGATTCCCCATTGAAGGGAGTTGACATTATTGTCTAAATTCAATTGATCATCGATGTGTCAGTTTATTTATGGACTCTAAATTTTATTCCATTAATCAGTATGTTAAGTCTTACGCCAGTACCATACTGTCTTGAAAAGTGTACCTTTGTAGTTTAGTTTTGGGACAGGAAAGTGTGAGTAATCCAACTTTGTTCTTTTCAGGACTACGCTGACTATTCTAGGCCCCATGAATTCCCACAGGAATTTTAAGAATAAGCTGGTCCATTGCTGCAAAAAAGGCAGCTGGGATAAGACTGGATTGCACTGAATCTGGAGACCAATTTGGGAAGTATTCTGATCCACGAACATGAGGTCACTTTTCATTTACTTAGGTTATTATTTAATTTCTTTCAACAATATTCTGTGATTTTTAGAGTATAACTTTTGGACTTCTTTTACTTTACTCCTACGCATTTGATTCTTTTTCATACTTCTCATGTCATACTGAAATGGAGATACCTTGATTTCATCATTTCTGTGATATAATAAAAATAAGTATTTGGCCTTGTCTCGGTTCCTGGCACAGAGCTCCTAAAACCTTTGGAATCTCTGGAGTGGAGAGTATCTTTTACATGACTGGTGGCGGAGGGAACCTAGATAGCTTCAGGATGGAGGCTGTTTGCCACCAAGATCACGCATGAGGAGATTAGAGACTTGGACATTTCAGTCCTTATCTCCAAGGAGGGGAGGACTGAAAACTGACTTCATGGCCAATGACTTCATTATATCTATGTAATGAAACTCTCAAACAACCCCTAAATCACGGAGTGCAGCAGCTTCTGAGTTGGTGAGCACATCAAGATGCTGGGAGGGTGACACACTCAGAGAGGGCCCGGAAGTTCTGTGCCCTATTCCCCATGACGTGCCCTCTGCATCTTTGCCACTCTGCTGTTCCTGAACGGTACCTTTCATAATAAACCAGTTAATAGCAAGGAAATAACTTTCCTGAGTTTTCTGAGTTGTTCCAGTAAATCAGAGAATCCAAGGAGGGGTCCTGGGAAGCCCTTATTTATAGCTGGTTGGTCAGAAGTACAGGTAGTAACCTGGGATGTAAGCCTTGGGTCTGAAGTGAGGATCATCTTCTGGGATTGAGCCCTTAACCTGCGGGGTCTATGCTAGCTCTGTGTTGATAGTGTCAGAATTGAACTGAATTACAGAACACTCCAGTTGGTGTCTGGAGATTTGGAGAATTGGTTGGGGGTGGGAGGTAGCGGGGAGTATCACATATTTGGAGACAGGAAGTGTTGTGGGTAAAAACAGCTCAGACTTTCCAATATGGATGCCTCCTATTACTTTTTCTTGCCTGAATGCCTTAACTAGCACCACCAGGACAATGCTGAATAGAAGTTGTAAAAACATACATACATTCTTGTTTTGTTCATAATTTCACAGGCAGGCCCAGAGCCTTCCCGTCTGCTGTTCCTTCTCAGACCACGTCTCTCCTGCGAGACTTTGTTACAACTACCACCTTCATACCTTTCAGGTGTCAGCTCAAAGTTTTCTACTCATGACTTCCCCATTTCTTTTTTTTTCTTTGTAAAGAGAGAGAGAGAGAGAGGGCGCATAAGTAAGGGGGGGAGTGGAGCTTTTGTGTTCACCCGAAGCGGGGCTCGAGCTCACCCGAAGCAGGACACGTACTCACCCAAATCGGGGCTTGAGCTCACCTGATGTGGGACTTGAACTCACGACCCATGAGATCATGACCTGAGCCAAAGTCATATGCTTAACGACTGAGCCACCCAGGAACCCAGGACTCCCGCAAAGTTTTCTGTCCCCATCCAAACTCCACACACTGTCTATTCTATTATACTTTCTAACCTTCATAGTGTTTGTTAATATTTGAAATTATTGTGTTTACTCAATCACCATTTCCATACTCCGTTGCTGGAATCCTAGATGAACGAAAGCTGATACCTTCTCTGACTTGCTCAGTGCCATGTCCCTCATGCTTACAACAGTGTCTGACACACGATAGGCATTCAATAAACATTTTGTTAAATGAATGAATGGATAAGTGAATCAGTGAATGAATCAATCAACATATTAATATTTATTTGAAGCAGAGCTTTCCAACCAAAGTGACACAGAATACAAGGTGATCTTCAAAAGGTTACAGGTGTATGCGATGTATTGATTTTCTAAGCAATGCCCTTCCCCTTCCTCAAGTCTAGCCTCATCCATTTTCCCACTGAACTATACAAACAATATCTACGCATGCCATGATGTTAAAGTTTGGGAAAACAGGTAGAGATGTATTCTCTTATGCCTTTGTATTTTTTTTTCTGGCATCACGGAATATATGCTTTTACCCGCCCAGGTAGAAACCATACAAAGAGGGAGTAGTGACTGCAGAAAAGAAGCCCAAACGGTCATTTCAAGGTGAGAAAGAACTTCACTGCAACAAATGCTCCATGCCTGTGAAGAGACGAAAGTCTGTGTTGGGGTGTGGGGGAATGGCCGTGTGTGTGCACACAGTGAGCTGGTGTTCAAAAGCAGCCCTGCCTGAAAGCTGTGGAATGATTTTTAAATTTTCAAGTGGGTATCCCAACTGCCTGCCATTGGCACTTCCTGTTTGTGAAACCACACGTCAGACAGAAAGGCCCTAGAAAGCCCCGTCAGTCCCCAAGAGCATATTCTTTTCCGCAAATCACTCTTTCTACAAATCCTGAATGACAGTGACTGCCAAAGGAATTGCCTTTTCCTTGCTGTTAGGTGGCCACCCAAAGAAGTAACGACCTGCCGGACAGATGGCCCCACGATGGCCCCGAGTTAGCTGAGCCATCCAGGCTGAAGAAGTCAGGGGTCACGCTGGAAATAGTGCCTCAGAGGCGGAGTGAGCCAGGAAGCTGCAGGGGCAGTACACGGAAGGCCAAAGTCAAAGGCCTCACAAAATGCGCGTATGAGCATGAAGCAGACTGCCCAGCGTGAGTTCTTTGTGCTCATGCTTTTGGCCTCCTGCGTTAGCAGAGAAAAAACTAACTGTGTCATTGGGTTTTCACTCCTTAATTTGAGTCCTTTCTCTCCCCGTCTACACATTGAGGGCTTGGCATTGTCTGCGCTGCCCAGTTTGGCAACTCCAAGCCACATGTGGCTATTGAGCACTGGGAATGGGGCTGGTCCAAACTGCCATGGCTCTAAGTCTAAAACACGCACCAGGTTTTAAAGACACACACACAACATAAAATATCTCATTGCATCTTCATATTGATTACATGTGGGAATGGCAATGTTTGGGATGTATAATTAAAGTTAATCGTATCTGGGGCACCTGGGTGGCTCGGTTGGTTAAGCGTCTGACTTTGGCCCAGGGCGTGATCTCGCGGTTCATGAGTTTGAGCCCCGTGTCGGGCTCTGCACCGACGGCACAGAACCTGCTTCGGATTCTCTGTCTCCCTCTCTCTCAGCCCCTTCGCCTCTCGCGTGCTCACGCATGCTATCTCTCTCTCTCTCTCTCTCTCAAAAATAAAACAAAACATTAAAAAATTAATTATATCTATTTTTATCTTTTAATGTGGCTACTGGAAAACATAAAGTCATATATGTTCGTTATAGTATATTTCTATTGGTGAACAAAATGACTAGATGATCTCCAAAGCTTTTTTCAGTTTCATGGCTGTTTTATGTAGCAAAAGAAAGAAAAAGTAGGGAGAAGGAGGAAGGAGGCAGGTCAAATTTATTAAGGTAAGGTTTTACTGTGATACGTGTTATGTGTATGTGTGTATATACATAATGTGTGTATATACATTTTCTATTTCTGAATGTATAACAAGGAGAAATTTCCAAAAATTCACAACTTGTTGTAATAATTCTTTGCTCGTGATTGAAGTGCATATAGTCAACTACAAAGTCAGGGTGTGCGTAAGAAGCCACAACACTGGAAAAGAAGGATTGCCCAATTTCCCTGGAGCAGCTGCCGAAGGGAGATTCAAAGCCTCGCCCAGAGGAATAATCAAACCCCGTCCGCTTCCTCCAGCCCCAGCTTTATCATATGCCCCTTCCTGCTGCCAAAGTGCCTTTTCTGAAGTGTGATTCGCACTTTATCACTCACCGGCTTATAACCACTCGGTGATTCCTTATAATCCACAGGATAATTTATTGACTCTGACATGAACACTCCTCAGAGCCTGCACTCTGCCTGACCCAGATGTCAAATCCATGACCATTTCCTGACCTGCGCACGGGGCCCCAGCCATGCTTACGCGTGCACAGAGCAACCACTTATAGAGTGGCCTATAGTTTACCACAGACGCTGGGCTTACAGGGGTGAGGAGGAGAAACCAGACCATGGAGCCTAGATTAGAGGTGGGGAGAGAATATCAAACAAACAAGCAAATGCTATGAAGGGAAGTACAGCACGGGGACCTAATTTAGAAAAGACAGAAATGCAACATGTAAAACATGAAGGTTGAGGAGAGACAATGACCTGGAAGGAAAAGTTTCCAACCAGAACAGAATGTACAAAAGTCCTGCCACGGAAACTCACCTATTCGTCATGTAGAACTCACCCAAAGCATCCCTTTCTTCAGGAAGTCTTCTCGGACCTCCTGAACCAGGTTTTAGCTTCAACAAAAGGCTCGCCATGTTTAACGCGCCACCGCCATGCTGTCTAGTTTCCTCCATCAACGTTATTACTAAATTGTACTCAAAGTGTCTGTCAACTACCTGACAGCTCTGTGAAAGTATAGGATTTGTGTTTCTTTGCTTTGGTGTTGCATGGGGACTAGCCCATGGTTTTATCCTTAATACATAGGAAATATTTATTGATCTTTTCCTAGTCCTGGGTTGGTATGTTATCTGACTCCCAACTCTCTCGGAATTACTAAGGAAAATTCGATTACATCATGTTCCTGATGACCACGTGAATGATTTGCCTGGAAGTAGCAAGGGCATTATTCTCGGTGGTCTATACCGCAAACCTAAAACCACGGGGATCTAAAAAGGTAACCTTTGGGTAGAGGCCAAGAGTTGGAATGGGAACAGGGAGAGGGGGGCTTGGGGGCAAACGAAAAGAAAAGTGTGAGGCTACTGGGAACTATGGGTCGGCGCACGGGATGGAGGCAGCAGATTAAAGGAGAGTTGGTTCAGTACCCTTGGCAGGAGACAATAAAGTGGTTTTACAACCCAAGAAACAACGGCTGGCGAGACACAGACACACGGGCACGCGCAGAACAGGAGGTGAGTGGGCACTGGCATTTTTGCCCCCCTTGGTACTAGTTACAAAGTCTTCTCTTGGGCATTTCTTCTCTTAGCAGATGCAGAATTTCTTTCTGCTTTGCTATCTTCCTCTCTTTTCCTTGCCCCCCACCCTGTCCCTCTGATCCCAGCTACTTTGAAACTCTAGGCAGTCCATGACTCCTTCTCAGCGACAACTGCCTCTTCTCTTCATTTAATGTTGTGATGACAGTGCCTTTATGTCAGTAGATTTCAACGTGATATGTATCACATAATATAGTCCTCACCACTCACTGGGCTTAGTGGGACAGGGGAACTGACCTCCTGGGTGGGAGAGGGGGTGGAATAAAACAATGAGGGAGAGAGATAAGAAAAACAATCATGAGACAAGAGGATCAGATAAGCTGAATCAGGGAGAACAGTTTTATAACAAATTCCTGCCTCGGGGCGCCCGGGTGGCTTAGTTAGTTAACCATCTGACTTTTGACTTTGGCTCAGGTCATGATCTCATGGTTCATGGGTTCGAGCCCTGTGTCAGGCTCTGTACTGACAGCTCAGAGCCTGGAGCCTGCTTTGGATTCTGTGTCTCCCTCTCTCTCTGCCCCCACCCCAAAACTAAATAAACGTTAAATAAATAAAAATAAAAATCATGTCAAATCCATGACCATTTCCTGGCCTTCCTATGGCAAATGGCTTGGTGGCATGAGCATGGTGGCTTCGATTATGTCCTTAGAGCATTTATTACAAGGCCTCTTACATAATACTCCCCTAACTCCAAAGAGTGACCTTTAGAGATAAGAAATCTTTCTGTATTTCCTCAATCATTGGGTTCTGTGAGCCCCATCCATGACTCCAGGCCCTATGGCCCTATTCCTGCTTTCTCTATTGCCTTTTCTCTGGAGAGTAGCATATTCATGTGTTTCCTCTGGCCCACATTCAGGATAACTAGTCCATTATCCTCATCTTGCCAAAGAGGCAATTATTATGTAGAGGCAACCACAAAATTGCCATACCCAGGCAGACAAAAAAATGTACTTTTTCCATATATGATTTCTGCCTTTTATAATGAACACTTCTCCGACACACACACACACACACACACACACACACATACACACACACACATTATCACCCTACGAAGTCGAATGGAAATGTCTAAGTAACACAGTTTCTACTTCAATGGCTTACACCAGTATTCAGAGTTCATTTCTCCAGTCCCTGCTCCCCTCCAAGATGAATTTAGAAATGCAGGGAGGGAGATCTTCTATAACACAGGGACTAAAGAAACGTAAGCCTCCTATACCCACGGGCAGAGCCTTACACCGTCCTGCAGCTTCTCAGCTTACCCCCAGCCACGATTCTTGTTTCCTGTAACATGTAGCATCTTGCTGTCCTCCGGTTCAAAAATCCGTGGCTTGTGTTATTGTTGCCTGGCATCTTAGTTCTCAGTGACCATTTCTACTTTAGTAGCCAGTCCGCATGTCTGTCTGTGCAGATGGCTCAGGCCCTCGAGTTAGGGCTGGCACTCTGGCACAACAGATCTGCCCCGTGGCACTCAGCTTTAGGGCCACGTCACCCCTACTTCCTGGCCTTCTCTTCCAAACTCTCTAGGAAGCATCCTTACTTCTCTCTCTGAAACTCTGCAGGGAAATTGCATTCTACCCATCTTCTCCATCAAAGGAGGGTTGCAATTCCAACCCACAGAGCATCAGAAGGCTTATTTCCGTTGCAGCTGCCCTCCAGACTAAGCTGGTACCATCTACAGAACAATCAATTCTCAGAGAAGAACATGGGGTTCAACTTATCTGACTTTAGTATTCCTTTAAAAGTATCCAGGTATTTCTGAACCACATCCTCTCTATCCCCGGATGTGGCAGTAAAGATGTGGGGCAAAGCCCTGACGACTAATCTCTGTTCAAATTCTATCCTCTCCTTTTCTCCTCAAATTCCACAGGCCTAGAGGGAGTTTCCCCTCTTTGCCATGTTACTTCTTAGCCCTATCCTGACACATAGAAGACTTTATATTTATAACCTAGTTTCGCCAGGCCTGATTACCCCTGATGATAAAGGTAGAGAAGGAATTCATAAAATAGTTCTCTTTCTTTACAAACACTGGCTTTCAAGCTGATTGGCTTCCTGCTTTGGTCATTAGAATTTGAATTTCAAAACTTTCTTTCTCTTCCTATTTGTTCAAGAATTCTAACCTCCTTCCCAAAACTTAAGAACAAATGTGTGTCTTAGGGTGAGGAGGAAGGAGGTCCTATCACGGACAGGCTTCAAAATATTCTCTCTATACTATGTGTTTGCATTAGATTAACCTTGCAGATGCCTTCACTGAAGACAAAGAGAGCATCCTGGAATAAGCGTGTGCTAGCTCAGGAGAGCAGTGCACATCTCGTCCCAACCCTGCTTAATTAAGTCAACTTGGTCATTTGACATCGACCATGTCTCCAGTACGTAAGCTACGGAAACGCGTAAATGTTACACATCAAATCAAGGGGGTTTTACTGGGTTTGTTTCGTTTTGTTTCGCTTTTGCAGAGCATCATTAAACATCTACCGGCACACCAACTGTGCTGGGTATAGTCAAAGCCAAAACCCAAGTTTACATCCAGAGAAAAGCTCTTACCTATAGGTGGGATAGCTACACATCAGAATGTTTAGGTCAGGCAGCCTAGACAGTCCCGGAAGTGCCCTCCCCATTTCCGTTATATCCAAGGACTACTACACGCAAGCCCTCACTGCCAACACCAATTTGACAAAGGTGACGGTGAAGTCGACAGGCACGCCTGGCTCCGGGCGCTAACGATGTGGCATTACCAGTCAGTAGCACTGGCTCCGAAAGGTAGTTTCGTCACATTTGCTTCAATACGGGGATGTATCAAGGGCAACATGTCTGCAAAAATCTTCATAACAAATTGTGTTTCTAGCATCTAAGAGAAGCCCAGATGCAGAAAGTACTAAATTCTGCCAATGAAAAACAATGGCTACAATGCATTTTCCCCCAGATATGTCAGGCCATAGTTTATGTAGTATTTTAAGGTCACTCATGGTATATGGCTAACAGCCAAAATTTTTAACAGAACGTTAAACTGCTGGGTTTTTGTAGAATAAATAAAAAACGCTTACTTTATACTTCATTTTTAACCTGTTTTCCCTGTTAAAAATGGAAACATCTTGTGGATCAGAGCCATGGGGAATGATATGTTAACAGCAGACCCCTACTAACTTTTCCAAATCTACTAGAATGTGTACTTAACAAAGGACAGTAGCAACAACAGGAAACAACATTGATCCAGGACCAAACTTACGGACAAGATCACCTAAGAAAAGATAAACGGTTCACGTCTATTATACATCCACTGTCTGTACAATAAAGGCAAAGAGAGCCTTATTCTGGAAACTTGTTTTTATTTTATCTTGGTCTTGGAATCTAAAGTATTTCTAGTATGTTGGATTTTAGACATAGAATATGAAACTGGAAAACGAGTTAGAGAGACGGATTAAGAAAAAAGAAGCAGGAGGAGAGAGGACAAGATGGCAGAGAAGCAAGGAGCTCTGTCACCCACGCCCGCCCGTATGGATGGAACTGAGAAGGACCGAAGGGATAAAACTCGGATTTGCAGGTGGGGGAAAGAAGAAACAGACGCCAGAAAGAAGACAACCTCAAAGATGCCTGAGTGAGTGACTGTGATCTGGGAAATTAGGGGACGGGCGGTCC
>CM053579.1:9345356-9384622 GCA_028646485.1 Cryptoprocta ferox | reverse complement strand
AAGCACGAGAGACTCTTGAATACTGAGAACAAACTGAGGGCAGAAGGGGGAGGGGGAAAAGTAATGGGGGGGGATGGTCTTGGTGGAGGTCACTTGTGGGGAAGAGCACTGGGTGTTATATGGAAACCAACCTGACATTAAACTATAAAGTTAAAAAAAAAAAAAAAAGAACAAGCAAACATTACTTGAACATCTCGTGTTCAACTTTCCTTCACACATGCTAACGGGGAGACTGTATAGAGCCGGCAGCACCGGCAGGATAAAGGGGACTTCAGGCATTGTCTTCGGGGGATGCATCTGAACTTTTTTAATTTTTTAATGTTTTGTTTATTTTTGAGAGAGAGACAGAGTGCAAGTGGGGGAGGGGCAAAGAGAGAGAGGGAGCACAGAATCTGAAGCAGGCTCCGGGCTCTGAGCTGTCAGCACGGAGCCCGACACGGGGCTCGAACTCACAAGCCAGGAGATCATGACCTGAGCCGAATCCGGATGCCCAACTGACTGAGCCATGCAGGCGCCCCCGCATCTGAACTCGTGCGGGAAGCTGGCACCCTACACAGCTCCAGATGATTCCCTGTGTGTGTGTCTGTGTGTGTGTGTGTGTGTTATGTGTATCTACACGTTTTTGACTTTTCATAGGAAAATACATATTTCCCAAAATACATAAATATGAGCTATTCATATTAGGTCATAAAGAGATAAAAGTAAAAGTACCAAATCCCGGTTTTAGCCAATCAGTGTACCTGAAAGTCTGTTGGCCGTTAGGGCAAGAGATTGAGTTGCTTTGCCCCAAATCCAGGTCTTTTTTCTCCAATGAGACCCATTTAGGACATGATTTTTCAACCTCATCACTGTGGACATTCTGAGCTGGATAACTGTGTGTTGTGGGAGGCTGTAGTAGGCATTGTGTAGCCACATTCCTGCCCCCACCTACTAGATGCTGTTATCATTCCCCCTTCCACTCGTTACAACGCAAACTGTCTCCAGACGCTGCCGGCTAAATCTGAACCAGTTGAGACCCACCCATTTAGGGAAAATGAAATGAAACTGTTATGTGTCACATCACACGGAAAAAAGTAATTCCAAGCAGATTAAAGAACTAAGAGGTCTAAAAGAGAAAAATCGTAATAATCCTAGAAGATAGTAGATTTGCACAATATTGTTTAAATTACAGTGTGTGTGTGTGGTGCAACATGGGTGGCTCAGTGGGCCGAGCATCTGGCTCCTGGTGTCAGCTCAGGTCATGATCTCTTTTGGTTGTGGGATCAAGCTCAGTGTTGGGCTCCAAGCTGACCATGGAGCCTGCGTGGGATTCTCTCCCTGCCTCGCTGTCCCTCCCCCACCCACACGGGCACATTCTCTCCCTGTCTCAAAATAAATTAAATAAGTAAACAAAGAGATAAATAAATAAATAAATAAATAAATAAAATTTACTGTGCGTTTGGGAGTTAACTAATTGAGGATGATGTCCTTATTTAAGCAGGACATGAAATGAAAAGGCCGTGAGGGATTTGATCACATGCAAATTAAACTATTGTAGGGTGAAAGATGCTGGAAGAAAAGCTAAAATATAAATCACAGAGTGCATAAATACTTGGAACTTATTATATGTTCCCAATTAATCGACAAGGCATGTTTTGTTCATAAAAAAAATCACTGCTGAGAAAAGTGGAACCCTTATATTTGAGGCCTAATACAGCTTTCTCCTATTGTGGGTGCTTTCTCGGTTCTTTACTTTTAAAAACAAAATACCATTGTGAGAACACGCCAAACTGATAGACCTATTCAGTGCTAACTTTAAATAACTGTAGAGATCACCTGACATAATTTGCCAGAAATGAAAAAGAATAAAATAAGATGGACAATCTGTTAGGCACAGCTATAAAAAACAAGCTTTTAGAAATTACATTATGAAGCAAAACTGTGCTCTTACGATTTTTCTAATTCTTCTTTTCAGTTCTCTCACATTCTACATGGCAGGCAAACTACATTTCTTTTACCTGCTTGTCTGTACCTATCATCGTCTCTTTTTAAGGCCCTTGAACTTGTGTTTCTCTTTGGAACAGGATAGGAATCTTCCACAATACTTTCACCCACCTCCTATTCTATCTCTTGGACCTCGATTTCACCATTACTCCATTACTTCCTCTGGGAAACTTTTCCTTACTTCACACCCTTAGTTGGGGTTCACTGATTATATGCTCTCCTACCACTCTGCGCTTCTTCTTAGGACTTATTACAGTCGGAAGTAATTATTTAGTGGCTATCTACTGAATGTCCATGTTACCCACTGACGCCTAAGCCACATGAGCTGAAGGAATGGTTCTGGCCCCATCATCAAATGCTCCAGTTCCTAGTCCAGTGTCTGGGCCTAAGTGATAGTCACTTACTCCATAAATATCTCAACAGTAAACGTTCCATATTGGATTCCTGCTTTAGCAATTAGCAAAATACAATAGCCGGTAGAGAGCAGATGCTTGGTCACTACTGAATGAATAACCAAATAAATATTAATAACAAAGTGATGTCGAGAAGCAGACATTAATAGGCACAGAAATTTGGACAACGGACTTCGGGAGAGAATGAAGAACAGAGGAAAAAAAAGATACTTGACCTTCAAAAATGTATGTTATCATAGGCGTTTCAAATAGCACACCCCAGGTTGCATTTGGTCCTCTGACTTTGTTCATGGGAACTTTAAAATTCAGAACTGTCTACATTTTGTGTGACCAAATTTATAAATTGTCTTGTATACATTTAGGCACCAAATAGTAATCAATTCCAAATTCTCCTACCACACACGTGTCCGTAATCCATGTTCCAAGTCTGGTGAGGAACGAAGATAATCCTTAAATAAAATTTCTATAGTCTGATAGTATATACCAGTTGTCACAGGCTCTATTTTCTGCCAAACTGGTAATGAAGAGGTCAGAAAATCAGAAGAATGTACATGACTATCATTAGTTTTGCCCTCAGAATGTTCTTAAATCACTAGTATTCCCTGTAGTCTTTAAGCCTTGTGCGTATCACCAAGCAGTAATCCCTTCAAGGTGCAGAGCAGGGCAAGAATGACAACGCTTTGCATCCCCTCAGAAGTCAGAACACAGCTGTGGATTAACGCTTTACGTGAAGAAAACCTAGAAAGAACCTTTGAGATATCCGAACAACCGCAAAATACATTCACAAAGCAGCAACAGTGTTCACTGAGTAATGATTTCCAGCATTCTTGGGTAAGCTGTTGTTCTCATTAACCCAGAAACATAACATAAAATGAAGAAGGCCAGGATCATCTTTTCAAGTCTGGAAATCCACTGTCAACAAAATTAAACACCAGAAGAAATTGCAATTAACATGTTGTTATTCCTTAATATTGGGACCCTTATTTAATTCAGTTCTTTATCTATATCCCTACCCAATAATTTATGGGCATTCCATTTTTCACATTTTTTAAATTCTCATGTGTTCAAGATACATCTATATCTACATATAGCTTTACTGTGAATAAAATCATGTTATCCTAGACCTTCGACCCCTTCATTACCAAAGGTCAAGGTGAAGTTGGGGCTCATACAACTGGAAAAACACCTCACCTCCCTAGATAGTCTCAATCCCATCAATGATTTACAAAGAGAGCGTTATACAACCTTGGATTAAGTTTGCTTTTCCCCTGACAGACGTTCATTGTGCATCTTGCACGATAGAACTTTCTCGCTTTCATCTGCAGGGATCCAGAGATAACCTCGGATATCCCTACTTCCCTATACCTTGGAACTCACACTCACCTGCCTTGAATCCACTCAATCTCATTGAGTCCCTTACCCTCGCTTATGTCAGTCACTTTGAGAAACCCTCGGTGCCTGTCTCCCTAATCTTGCACCCTCTTTGTACATCCCCTTCTTCCTCTTTATTGTATGCTTTTATTTTTCTTTTCTTAAACACTTTTTCTGTTTATTTATTTATTTTGAGAGAGAGGCACAGTGCTAAGTAAGGGAGGGGCAGAGAGAAAGGGAGAGAGAGAGAATCCCAAATAGGCTCTGCACTGTCAGCACAGAGCCTGATGTTGGGCTCGAGGTCACGAACTGTGAGATCATGATCTGAGCCAAAATCAAGACTGCATCGCTTAACCAACTGAGCCACCCAGGGGCCCCTAAACATTTTTTTTTTAAAGTTTTATTTACCTTTTGAGGGGGGTAGGTGGGGCTGAGAGATAGAGGGGGACACAGGACCTGAAGCGGGCTCTATGCTGTCAGGCTGACTTCAGCAAGCCCAATGTGGGACTCGAACCCAGGAACCCCAAGATCATGACCTGAGCCGAAGTTGGACACTGAACCTACTGAGCCGCCCAGGTGCCCCTGTTTTCTCTTTATTGTTAACTCCCCCTTAACGTCTGAAACCCACCCACCGTACCTTCTGCAACTCATGGTCCATGAGCACCAAAATGTCCTATGTGTGTACACTCAATTTCTTCTTTGACTTTTTCCTTCCTCTGAGGACACTGCTGCACACTTTTCAAGTGATGACTGCTTCCTCTTCCACGCCCATCCTATCCCTCGGCCTCGAAGTGGAGCAGGTGTCCTCCAGGGTCCACATCTCTGCTTCCAGATCATTCTCCCTCTCTCTCACTCAAATACCCCAGCTCTGAATGTACCATTATGCTACTGCATTGCCCACAACCTCTCATTGTTGCTGCCGTCTACTCCCCTCCTCATGTTCGATCATGATTCACTGATACTCTCTCTAGCAACAATCCTGGGCAACCTCACCGTGGGCTAGATAATTCTTCCAACACCCTAGCTTTAACCTCCTTTTCTCCAAGGGCGTTATCCACAACCTACCGCAGTACTGTCCCCGATGAACACATCTGTGACCTGTACTGTCCCATATGGTAGTCACGAGCTACTTGTGGCTAGTGAGTGTGTCACATATGGGTAGTCCAGAGGTTTTGGACTGTCATGTTTTCAGTTTCACTGGCTTCCATGTACTTTTTAATTTCCTCTTTAATTTCTTGGTTAACCCATTCATTTTTTACTAGTAGTATGTTCTTTAATCTCCAAGTATTCATGGTCTTTCCAAATTTTTTCTTGTGGTGGATTTTGAGCTTCATGGCGTTGCGGTCTGAAAATATGCGAGGTACGATCTCGGTCTTTTTACATTTGTTGAGGCACACGGGGGTAGTCCAAACTGAGATGTACTGGAAGTGTAAAGTACACACTGGATTTCAACGGTTTAACAGAAAAAATGTAAATTATCTCACTAATATTTTTATATTTGCTAATGTTAAAATGATAATCTTTGGATATTTAAATTAAATATTTTTTTAAATGGCGGGTAGCAGAAAACTTACAATTAGGTTCATGACTCACATTCTATTTCTATTGGTTAGCTCTGTTGCAGACATTCTCAGGATGAATAACTGCAAATCCTCCGTAGCCTCAATGTGATTCCCTACCCTCTCTGACAACCATCTCCTACATGTCCAGCTAACTCCCTCTGGTGTAACACCAGGGTCTTCTGACCCTGCTCCTTTCCTACTCTTCCTCATGCCTTTGATGTTTTCCCTTCATTACTTTTCCATTTAAAGTTCATCATCAACAATTACAAGTGTCTCTTTCCATCCATTCTCAATTCTCTTGCCCTTCTGTCATTTTAACGTAGTTGCTTCAGGAGCACCTGGGTGGCTCAGGTCCTGACCTCATGGCGTGTGTGCTGACAGCTCAGAGCCTGGAGTCTGCTTCAGATTTTGTGTCTCTCTGCCCCCCCCCCACCCCCATACCCACTTGTGCTTTCTCTCTCTCTCTCTCTCTCTCTCTCAAAAATAAATGCTAAAAGAAAACAATAACCTAGTTACTTGGTGAAACCACAGCCTTGGTTAAAACAACCTTCCGCCTGTGATCTCCTATGCCACTGAACACGTCTGGACAAAAGTGCGCAGCCATGTGCACTGCTCTTGTTTTTAACTTCGAGGACTTAATCCTCTAAGGCAGTAGTTCTCAAGCTTTCCTGGGCAGAAGAGTCTCCTAGAGGGCTTACCAAAGCACAAATTTCAGGGCATCACCCCAGGGTTAAATATTATTCGCTAGGTCTGGCATGGGGCCCAAGAATTTGCATTTCTACTAATTTCTCGGGTTAACCTGAACCTGCTAGTCATGGAACCACACTTTGAGAACCACTGCTCAAGCAGGCCCCTTATTCTATCCGGGCAACATACTGTGTTTTCCTCATTTACCCTACCATTCTTCTAGATAAATAATTCATACCTTCTTTTGTCTCTCCAAACCTTCAACAACCTTCACTCTCATCCTTACTCTAGCTGATGTCCTCGCCTCACACCTCAATGGGAAGTTTGAAGAACAACATTAGAGGGGAGCTTGTGCATTCTCCCCAAACCACTCCAACTTCCTACTTCCAGCTGCAGCCATCTACTCCTCTTGCAGTCTGGTGTTCTAGATGAATTTTCTCTGCTCCTTCCTAAAACCAGCTCTTTCTCGTGCGAAGTCATTCCCTTATGTCTCATCGCTCAATGCCTGGTCCCAGCAATTCTCTCTTCCTTCTCCAACATCAGTAAGTAAGTGTTCCTTCTTTTCCCGATAGACTACAGATGTGCTCTTTCTCGCATATTAAGATAATTGCCTCACTCTTTCCCATTTTTTCACCAGCCTAGGCCCTAGTTCTCTGTTCCCATTTACAGAAAAGTATTCAACATGATCGCTTGTATCCATTGTCTCTAATTTCCTTCTACTCCAATCACTTTTAAAACTACTCCAGTCAATCTTTTCCTCCTCAATCCATAAGAACTGTTTCGTTGAGATCACCAATAACCTCCACGTTGCCAAATCCAACATTCGATTTTTGGTGCTTATGTTACTTTGACCTTTCACTATCATTTGACTCTCATCCATTTCCTGGTGCTTTCATATACCTTCTGCACTTATCTTTCGGGACACTACACTTTCTTTGTTTTCCTCCCACCTCACTCAATAGCTCTTTTTCAGTCCTCTCTGTTCATTCCTCTTTCCCCCTAAGGTAGTAACAATGAAGTAAGGCAGGTTTGTTTCTTGGTCTTCTTTTCCCTTCTAGCTACACCCAATCCCTTGGTGATCTTATCACCTTCCATGACATTAAATATTTAAATGTTAGGGACCCCCAAATTCATACCTCCAGCCCAAACATGGTTCCTGAACGTCACACGTTTTCCAACTGTCACCCTGACATTTCCTTTTAGATTTCTAAGAAACTTCTCAAACTCAGAATATCCTAAATTGATCTCACTATCCTCAATCATTCAAAACCTGCTCCTACCACTGTCTTAACATTAGAAGCTGATGATGACTCCATCCTTCAAATTGCTGAGAGCAAAATGCTGGAGTCATCCTTGAATCTTTCTTGAAATCTTACATCTCTCATCCTATCTTACTGGAAATTCTATTGCCTCTACTCTCAAAATATATCTACTATATATATATACATACACACACACACACACACACACACACACACACACAAGCTGACTTCTTCTCATCCCCTCCACGGTCCTTGCGCTAGCCTAAGCCACCATCATAGTTTGCCTAGATTACTGCACTGTCCTGGTAACTAGTTCCTCTGCCTCTACATTTGCCTCCATGTAGCCCATTCTCCACAGAGAAGCCAGAATGACTTAAAATTGATTGCAATATGCAACTCATCTACCCCGAATCCTCCAGTGGCTCCCCTGTTCTCTCGGACTGAAGACCAAAATACTTAAAATAGCCTAACAAGGCCCTACATGACCTAGTACTTCCCTATCTCCATATATACCTCTGTAACTTACAATCCTACTACTCTCCCCCTTTCTCACACTGCGCCAGCTATACTGACCTCCCAGCTATTCCCCCAAAATGCCAGGTAATCTCCCACTCTAGGGCCTTTCTTCCAGCATATCTCAATTACTATCCTACCTAACACATACCAAACACTCCATAAACACAGTTGCACATGTAAATGAATGAGAAGAGTTTTTGAGTTAAAAAGTAATAGCATTGGGGAGGACCTGGGTGGCTCAGTCGGTTAAGAGTCAGACTTCGGCTCAGGTCATGATCTCACAGTTGGTGAGCTAGAGCCCTGCATCAGGCTCACTGCTGTCAACCCATGAGGGTGGAACCCACTTTGGATCAACTCTCCCAATCTCTGCCCCTCCTGCACTCAAACACACACACACACACGCACACACACACACACACACACACTCTCTCTCACTCTCTCTCTCTCTCTCTCTCTCTCTCTCAGAAAAGAAAAAAATAGCATTCTGAAAGCGTCTAAAGCCAGAAAAGTGCCTGACATGTTGAAAAAGGTCACATGAAGGGAGATAAAGTTGTAGTGTGAGGATTTTCATCACTTAGGGTCTGTAGGTCATAGTAAGGGTTGTAGAGTTTATATTTTAAATGTGATGGAAAGATATTGAAGATACTTGAATGGCATTTATATGCTTCCATTTATGATTAATAAGGATCACACTGACAGTTCATTGGAGATTTGACTATAGGTTGATAAGGTCAAAGTTTATTACAGTGACACAAATCAGGGAGGATGATAGCTTAGCTTATTAAGGTGGAGCTACCGGAAGTAGGCCAAAGTGTAGGACTCTAGGCAACTTTTTTTAAATGGCCCAAATAAAATTAATTTGTGGAGAAAGTTTTAAAAATTTCGTTTTGAATCATGTGCTCCTTATACTTGTGAATTAAATTATTAAGAGCTTCAAAAACTTATCACAATAAAAACACTGAAGTCTTCCATGAAAGATAGGTCAAAGTCATGATTTTGGAGTATCAAAACTATAATCTACATTCCAGAAAAGTCCAAGAGTTTTAAAAGGAAATGTACAAGCTATTTGAAAGAGTCCTCCGCAAACAACACAGGGTTTTCTGGCTCCCATACTTCAGTTTCTCCTAATTGGGTCTCACATATTAATTCAAGAAGTTACCTGAATAAAATTATTCCTGTCTCAATTTTTATGGTGATAGAATGTATATTTAGATTTCGCCAGCTGGACACAGTTTAGATGATCCGAATTTTGTGGGCAACATCCAAACCATCCTAGTCAAGAGCCAGTCACACATTTGCCTTTTTTTCTCCATCGGGCTGGATCGGGGTATTGACCTTGGCCACATCGTTGTCCTAGAGGTTCTTCATAGACTGTCTGATCTGGTGCTTATTGGCCTTGACATCCACAATAAACACAGTGTGTTGCTGCCTTCTATTCTCTTCATGGCTGACTGGGTCGTGAGGGCGACCTTGATGATGCCATAGTGGTCAAGCTAGTCTCTCCTGGGGCCCCTGTTTCAAGGGTATTTGGGCTGCCTTCAGAGACGCAGTCTGGTCTTAGGCCATTGATATGTAGGTGATAGGAGGATCTTTTCTTTTATGACTGTGGACACCTTTCAGCACCATTTTCTTGGCCTTCAAAGCCTTTGCTATGGCTTTGGGAAGAGCAAGGTCTTCCTTCTTTGCCTTCTGCACCGTCTTTGTAAAAGGTCAAGGAACCATTTTTTAATCATTTAAATTCCTAACACATTCTCTGACAAAGGAACAAAGACTCTATTGTTCTCCCGATTTGGATCAAGTCCAATATGTAGATTCATTCTGAAGTTATTCTAGGAAAATCCTTAAAAACTTTCACCTTTACAGGAGCCTTAGTGCTTCGGTCCATCCTTACTAGACAGGGCCTCAGTTCTATTGCAAGTTTTTGGAAGAAAATGGAAACAATTCGAGCACTACATACCAGACACTGTGCTAAGAGCTCTTTTGTTATTATAACATCTAATCCTCTACAACAACTTTATGAAATAGGTACCATCGGTATTAAAATGCTGTGGATGAAGAATCTAAGACTCAGAGAGTAACTTAACCACCGCCACACGTTCTGGACGGTCAAGGAGTGACGCGAATCAAAACCTAACCTGGACTGTTTTTATTACATTTCAATAACCTGTTTGCAATTCCAGAACCTTTCTATAAGTCTACTTTTCACAAAGATAAGAAACAGAATTTATTCTAGATAAGAAACAGAATTTATTCACATTAAGAGGAATCATCATTTTTGTAGCTTCCCACTATAGATCTTCCCAGGATAGGTAGCTACCTTGCCTAATATTTGAAAATATTCTTGGGGTGCTTGGGTGGCTCAGTCGGTTCAATGTCCAACTCCTGATTTCGGCTCAGGTCATGATCTCACAGTTCCTGAGTTCAAGCCGTGTCAGGCTCTGAGCTGGCAGGGTGGAGCCTACGTGGGATTCTCTCTCTCAGTCCTCCTATGCCCCTCCCATGCTGCTTTCTCTCTCTCTCAAAGTAAACCAACTTAAAAAGAAAAGAAAATGTTACCCTATGTGTTTTTGTCTCTTGATAATGCTTTACTCCCCGTGGTTCTTTCATCATTAAAATTAAGACTTTGAGACTGAAGGTGATTTTTCTATGGAAGAGAGAATAAGAATGAACTCAACCACAATAAAGACTCAAATGTTTTTGCACTTTGAAGATGTTTCCATTTCTTAAATCCAAGAATATGGAAGATATCCTCCTTTGATAATCTTAAATCATGTAATATATGGATAGATTCCTAGGACTTCCTTGCCAGTTATATCTTAAGAAAAACCAATTGTATCAATTTTCAATATAATGTCCTCCACTAGGGGTGGAATGGAATTTGTGGTGGTATCTGAAAAACAGAAGGAAATACTTAGGAAGCTGGATAATGCAGGCTCAAACTGAATCCTACCAAATTATTTATTTTTATTTTATAAATAAAAAATATATATATTTCTATTATATATATTTTATAAAATAAATATATTTATTTTTATGTCTTTATTTTGAGAGAGAGAGAGAGAGAGAGAGACCGAGAGCGAGCGAGGGAGGGGCAGAGAGAGCGAGAGACACAGAATCTGAAGCAGGCTCCAGGCTCTGAGCTGTCAGCACAGAGCCCGACAAGGGACTCGAACTCACAAAGTGAGAGATCATGACCTAAGGCAAAGTCAGCCGTTTAACCAATAGCCACTGGCGGTTCCATGAAATATCCAAGTCAGATGTAAATTATATTTATAGTGCATTTATTTTACTCATCTAATTAGCAAACATGTGACCATTACATTGTGATTTAGCCATTATTTTTCATTCTTTAGATAATTTTGTAATTTAACGATGGACCTCTGAATGGAAATTGGTAACCTTGAGTTCCACGTGGAGCTGCAATACAGGATATCAAGTAAACCACAGCCTCTCTGAATCCCAATCATTTCTAATAGATGGTGTAAACTCTAGTAGTAGGAATGTCAATGCTTTTGAAATGCTCTGAAGGGAGCATGCCTTATAAAAATATTTGCTTATATCATTATCATTCATGGCATATCAACTTTGGTGTTTCCGCCCCTGTGATCCTTATTTTGGTATCCCGTAAGACTTCTGAAAAACTGTGGATGATGCAGTGTGTAATGTTGGGTTTCAAGCTGTTAAATTTTAGAGCACTTTCTGAGAATTATCACCAATTAACACCTCTTCTCAGGAAGAATGCTTCATTACTTCCCGAATCAGTTAAAATAACATCTTCGTCTGAAAAGGTTCAAACAGGCACATGTACCAATAGCTCTTCACTTGGATCCGTCTTATTTATTTTTCCTGGTGCTATTATAGGCAACATGTAGGGATGTTGGGTAAAGAAATTTTCCAGACACCAACCTCACTGTTATTCATAACGTGAGTCCTAGCTTACTTTATAAAATGTGCTTACACAACTCTGCCACTGAGACAAGCATGCTGTGGAATTATGCATAATGGGATTCACTACTTACCTGGATGGCTATTGTAATTATTGTCCCTTTATACTTATTTCACGAGCTTAATCTACCAGTGTTTTATTTCTCATCATTGCTATATATCCAACGTATACTACACATAACTGGAGGTCTGTACTGTCAGTGACCACCGCAGGCGAGAAAACAGTGCTGACAATTTTACACCTGCTCTTCTGTGCTTTGTGCCAGAAGCAAGACAAATCACTTCTTACGGCCCATTGGCCAGAACTCCTTGCCTGACCCTCCCGAAACGAAAGAAAGCAGAGAAATACTCTGTGTTAGAGTCCACAATGGAGAGCCGGACACTGGCAAACTCCGTCATGTCTATCATAGGCACCTTTGACATATTACAAGGTCAAAGGAATTTCTTCAACACTTATTCCATACAAAACCAAAGTGTGGCCCATACTACTGTTGAAACTGTGGATACTGCTAAATCTCACTTTCATTCATTCATTCATTCATTCATTCATTCAACAAACACTTACTCAACTGTTACCACGTGCTAGGAATGGTGCCTGTGGGTTAGGGATACAGCAGTGAACAAAACACAGTCCTTATAGGCAACGGTACTGCAACAGTGTTGTTGATATGGTAACTAGACTTACTGTGGTGACTTTTCAAAATGTATATAAATATTGGGGCGCCTGGGTGGCTCAGTCGGTTAAGCGCCTGACTTCGGCTCAGGTCGTGATCTCACGGTTCGTGAGTCTGAGCCCCGTGTCGGGCTGTGTGATGACAGCTCAGAGCCTGGAGCCTGCTTTGGATTCTGTGTCCTCTCTGCCCCTCCCCTGCTCACACTGTCTCTCTCCCTCAAAAATAAACAAACATGTAAAAAAAATGTATATAAACACCAGTTCACTATGTCGTACACCTGAATTTCAT
Organism: Cryptoprocta ferox; assembly: GCA_028646485.1. Lineage (NCBI taxonomy): Eukaryota > Metazoa > Chordata > Mammalia > Carnivora > Eupleridae > Cryptoprocta > Cryptoprocta ferox. Next base: position 9,371,921 of record CM053579.1, on the reverse strand, counting down.
GCACACTGTATGTCAATTATTCCTCAGTTAGAAAGAGACCATCCTTATCGTCATGAAACTTAAGATACGGGAACAGAGAAAAATGAATAACCACTGCATGGGCCTGTGAAAATTCTGGAGCTAAAAGAATGAAAATCTTGCATTCAAATTTCAAAGTGCAAATTACAGGGTAAGAAATTTTAGACAGCTCCCACTAGATAAATTCACGTTTCAATAAATCACGGAAGTGAAATGTGAAGTTTAAAAAAGAATAAATAACCTCTGGTTGATAATGGTACCTGCGAGCCAACAAACTGCAAACAGACAACATAACGCGTAATACAAATAACATAAATACACACACTGAACTGGCGGTTGCCAAAGGGGAGGGGGAGGGGCGAGACGGCTGAAACAGGTGAAGGGGATTAAGAGGTGCCAACTTCCAATTACAGAATGCAGAAGGCATGGGTATGGAAGGTGCGGCACGGGGAACACAGCCAACAACCTGGTAACGGCGCTGCGTGGAGACAGATCGTGCCTGCACTTACCGTGGTAAAAACAGCTCAATTTATACTGTTGCCAAATCGGTACATTGTGCACCTGAAACTAACACAGCACTGTATGCCAACTGTACTTCAATAGTAAACAAATAAAATAGAGGTGTGTTCAAAACAGGGCAGTTGCCTAGCAGACTTGAGGCAATCTCTCCAATCTCCTTACTCAGATGCATATGAAAAGGCTTTTAAAATGTATAAAAACTGGGGTGCCTGGGTGGGTGGCTCAGTCGGTTTAAGTGTCCAACTCTTGATTTGGGATCAGGTCATGATCTCCCCATTCATGAGTTCGAGCCCCACGTCGGGCTCTTGAGCTGGCAGTGCCCAGCCTCTTGTAATTCTCTCTCTCCCCCCCCTCTCTCCGCCTCTCCCTCACTTGCATGTGCGCACTCTCTCTCTTTTAAAAATTAAATAGGGGCGCCTGGGTGGCTCAGTCAGTTGAGCGTCCGACTTCAGCTCAGGTCATGATCTCGCAGTTCAGGAGTTTAAAGCCCCACGTCAGGCTCTGTGCTGATGGCTCAGAACCTGAAGCCTGCTTAGGATTCTGTGTCTCCCTTTTTCTCTGCCCCTCCCCTGCTCACGCTCTGTCTGTCTCTCTCTCCCAAAAATAAACATTAAAACAATTTTTAAAGGGGTGCCTTGGTGGCTCAGTCAGTTAAGCGTCCGACTTCAGCTCAAGCCATGATGTCACAGTTTGTGAGTTCGAGCCCCACATTGGGCTCTGTGCTGACTGCTCAGAGCCTGGAACCTGCTTCAGATTCTGTGTCTCCCTCTCTCTCCGCCGCTCCCCCATTCGCACTCTGTCTCACTCTGTCTCTCAAAAATAAATGTAAACAAAAAATTAAAAAAAAAGAAAGTAAAAGTTTGAAAACCCCATCTTCAACAGCATTAAGAAAACAGTAATTAGACATATATTTAACAAATGATGTGAAAGATATCTAAACAGTAAACTACAAAGCATTACTGGAAGAAAGTAGATGAGATAAATGAAAGATCCACCACGATCAAACACTGGAAGATTCAACGTTAACATATCAATTCCAATATTTTGGTGGAAGTAGAAATTGACAAAGTAACTCTGTAATTCATATGGAAAAACAAAATATAAGTAAAACAATCTTGAAAAGAACAAATGAATAAGTACTCTCATTTCAAGATTTACTATAAAGCTACAGTAATCAAGAGGGTGTTAGAGTGGCATAAAGTTAGATACATAAATCAATAAAACAGAATAGGAAATTCAGAAATAGAGCCACACATACACCATCAAGTGATTTTCAACAAAGGTGCCAAAAAAGTCCAATGGAGAAATAAACTACTTTTTTTTTCATCAAATGCTTCTGAAACAGTTAAATAAAAGTATAAAGAAAAAGTAAACTCTAATTGCTACTTTAAAACCCCTCCCCCTATATATACTGTTTTTCAGATATATATATATATATATATATCTGAAAAACAATGTATACCAAGAATGGTAAACCTTTTTAAAGTAGTTGTACAAAGAAGATTGAAACAAACAAAAACAAAACAGAGGCTGCATGATTCTATTCAAATGAAGTTCCAGAAGAAACAAAATTAACTGATGATGACAGAAATTATAGAGGTGGTTGCCTGTAAGTTACTGTAAGGGAACCTGAGGAAAATATCTGTGGTGATAGGGATAGATCTTTTTTTTTTTTTTTTTTTTAACATTTATTTTTCAGAGAGAGAGAGAGGGAGGCACAGAATCCGAAGCAGGCTCCAGGCTCCGAGCTGTCGGCACAGAGCTGACGTGGGGCTCGAACACATGTACCAGGAGATCATGACCTGAGCCAAAGTTGGACGCTTAAGAACTGCGCATTTCAGCAAATGTAAATTTTACCCTCATCAAAAAATAAAATGAAATATAAATTAGTGAATTATCAAATAATAAAGACAGCAGACTGTATGATTATGTTCATGCCTATCAAATTTTTAAAAATACCATTTTAATTAATAGATCCATACTATCCTACGATTTATTTAATCATTTCTTTCTTATGGAAGAAATAGGATTTTAAACAGTTGTTGGACATACTGGATATTAGATTGCAAACTACATTTTATGCAAATCTGTACATGTTTAATTACTCTATTGGCGTATATTTTCATAAGTGGAATTACTAGATAGAATAATACGCAGTTGAGACTGGTCCCTAGTCCAAAGAGGGCCAAGGCAGAACGCGAACATAAATCAGTGTGTATCATGTGACTCCAGAACAAAGCTGAACGACCTAAATGCTTTTTATTATTTCCTAACTCCGTTCCAGGGTCTTTTCATAAAGGTACACCACTCTGCATGCAAGTCAGAGAGACTCAGTTTACTGTATCGGGACTCCTGCAGGAGGAGTAAGGAGGAGGTCTTTAAAATCTCTGTGCACAGGACTTCCACCTTCACGGTACGCCCATTTGTACGTGAGAAATAAATCACGGACATTTGCCAGATTTGTGTTTGATCTCCTAAAAGCAGACATTTGAGAGTTTTCCATTTGGTTACAATTTGTCCATTATGTCCAGGCTGCATTCGGTCACGGAAATCTATGGACTTGAAAACGCTATCTTTGCCTTACTCCTCTCGGTCTCGCACGTAAAGGACACATATGTAGAGTCCAATTTAGTGGTGAATGTTTGGAAGACCGGAGGAAGGATCTGTGATCACCTAATTTCCAAATGCATCCCTGTCCTAGTGTTCCCTGCCTCAGTAACTGTCTTGACCGCCTACTGGTGGCTCAAGCCAGAAACCAGCTGGGCTGCTGTCCTAGTCTTCACACCCAGGATACCTATGGGCGCTGGTGTGCACAAGCCCTACAGTGATCCCACAGCCATTTCCAGTCACAACCCCATTTTTCAACTCCCATTCACAGTAAAACTTATGACGGGCTGTCTATTCTCATTGCCACAAAATCCACACCTCTGCTCTTCTTCTCAAAGGATTCGAATCACAATTCTGCCTGATAACCTCCGTATTGCCATTCGCACCATTCCTTTCTGGTTTCTAAGTTATTCAAACCCATCAGCAGCACCTCACTCAGATGATCCCTGCATTCCTAAGACTCTTTTCTTTTTGGCTGTGAGAAAACAAAGATGATGTTTACTGACCATATAGGACTGTATTCCTTTGCTAGAGCCGCCATGTAAAACACCAGTAGGTAGTTTAAACAAGAGCTATTTATTTTCGCACCGTCTGGAAGCTAAAAGCCCAAGATCGAGGTATCAGCCTCCTTGTTCTTCCTGAGCTCTACCTCTGGGCTTGCAAAGCTTGCAAAACTCTTGTTCTCGCTGCATCCTCAGCTTCTCACTTGATTGGATTAGGGCTCAACCTAACAGCCTCGTTTTAACTTAATCACCTCCTTACATGCTTTATCTCCAAATACAGTCACATTCTGGGAGTTAGGGCTTCAACCTATGAATTTGGGGGGGTGTGGGGTGACAATTCAGTCTATTACAGAGAAGCTTCATTTCTCAATCGTTTTTGATGCCTTCTATTCATCTTTCAGACCTATAAATGCTAGAGCACCCCAGAGTCCCATGCTTAGACATATCCTCTTATCCATCCACACGCATTCCCTAGGAGACTTATCTAGCCCATTTGCTTTAAAGACCAACTATATGCATACGACAACCAAAATTACATCTCTACCCTGCACCTCTCTCTGGAGCCCCAGCTACCTAATTTTTGTCTCCATCTGGGTGTTTAGTAAACAGTTCCGGGGCGCCTAGTGCCTCAGGTGGTTGAGTGTCCAACTCTTGATTTTTGGCTCAGGAGATCAAGCCCCACATCGGGCATGGGGCTGGCCTCGGAGCGTGCTTAAGATTTTCTTTCTCCTTCTCCCTCTGCCCCTCCCCCAGCATGCATGTGCGCGTGCGCGCTCCCTCTCGCTCACTCTCTCAAAAATAAACAAACAAACAAACAAACAAAACAGTTCAGTAGTAATACTGTCAATGTTAAATTAAGAAAAATCACTAATATTGTGCTTACCACATGACAGGCACTCTTCTAAGAGCGTATATAAACTTACGAGGCAGTTAGCACTTTTACCATTTTACATTTTAAAAAATTGAGACAAAGATGCATATATCAATGACCAAGTTCACCCAGAAAGTATCAGTGTCCAAGATTTGAGCCCAGGAATGCTGGTTCAGAAACCACATACATCACATCACCTCTTCCAATCAGAGCCCATGTTTTTGTTATCTGTGTACATATGTTGTTCTCTTTTATATTAGAGAAAAAACTTCTTGAGGGCATATTCTCCCCTAAGTCATCTCTACAACAACAAAAATTACGCAAATAAAGGAAATTAAGAATGAACGCCTACATTTTCTCTCTCCACCAGCACTCTACAAGACTCTTAAACCATACTGTTGAGGTACCTTAACGCAGTTAATATTGGGAAGGTAGTGTTTGTAGTTTATCAGTAGAAACTGTTTATCAATTTCTACCCTTTTCTTGCATGCCCTCTTTTCTACAGACCTATAAAATCTTAAAATAAACAAAAGAAAACGAAGCAACAGCCTCTGGACACCATTTCAACATATACTGGTACCCAGTAGCTTCTAACGTGGAACACTAGAGTTCAGGTTTTATTTGATAGCGGTAACCATTTACTCTGTGATCCCTTTTCTTTGTTGAAAGCACTAGAACTAGATATTTTTGAGTCCCCTTCTCTAGCACTCTTCCTTTTTAAGAATTAGAGCATCATATGACTGCAGGCTTTCTGGATGTCTTTCAATTCCATTTATGTGCCAAGATCTCTCCCAGCAACCTGGAGGTTGTTTTCCAACATTAAAATAACAAAAAGAGGAGACCTGCCTTGAAATTCCCTGGACAGAGAAAATAAATAAATAAAATAAACAAAGAAACCTTGAGTCATACAAACAAAGCCTAATTGAGCTTATTCTGCAAGACCAACTTGACCCAGGTCACTTCTTGCTTATGCTTCTGGAAATCAATCATAAGCGAACTTAAACTGTTTCCCGAGGCTGATATGAAGTAATCACTGACCAATTCCTAGCATCTGAAGGAAAACCTAATATTATAATCAATCACTGTGAGGAATGAAAGGTCATTGTCCGCTCAGTATAATGAGCTGCCTTCTACCAATAGACCCCTGAGCATCATTTCATGCTTTGGTTTGAGGGCTCCTGGTTGGCAAACTGCCTTTCTGGTGTGTGCAAAATAAACTTTTACTAATTACTACTTCGGTGGTTCACTGCTTTTACTTTTGTTATTTTGACATTTTATGGCATCACAAGTAAGATCCAAATATCCAAAGAACACTCCCAGTGCCTCAGAGGCCAGGGAACAAACAGGTGCCGATCCCCACGGCGCCCACTGAGCTCACTTCTTGTTGACCTTAGAATCTGAGGCTCAGTCTCTCTTGGCTCTGAACTCCAGGCTCCTTGCATTTTGAGCTCACTGACTTGACTGTGCATTTTTGTGTGGGGGACCTTCTTGATAAGACACCCTATTATTTTAAAAGAGGGGGAGGAACATGTGATTCCGTGTGTTTGGGAACAGCTGTTAGGGAAGAGGTCTTGGGAAAGCTAAAGGCAAAGATGGGTTCCACCTGGTATTGACCTGGATCTTGAGCCTTTTTGGAAAACAGGTGAACTTTTGGAACTGTAGTGGCTACTCTGACAAGTCTACCTTAAGGAGCATCCTTAAAAGAGATGATTCCAAACTGCTCAGAGACAATAGAATGCATTCTTAACTTGGTATGCAGAAGCTTCTAAAAGACAAAATGACTCCAAAAATAGCTCTAAAAGGATCCTTAAAGCATGCAAATAAAAAAAAATCTTTAGTAAAAAATTTTGGCCTTAATCTTAACGTAGTCTATCTGCCAGAAACACAATTTGGATCCAGCTGTTCTTTTGAGCTGTGTACCCGAGACATGGCTAAATTTAAAAAAAAAAAAAAAGCTATACGATCCCTGTGTATCTGTCCATTTATGTATGTCTACATATGTATGTTATAGATGATGTGATATTTTTGTACCTCTGGATGGTGTTGCCAAAACTAACTGTAAAGAGCTCTATTTAATTAGATTAAAGAAAACTAAATATTTATATGAATCAGGTATAGTCTCAGAGAGACTAACCCAAATGTTTTTCAAGATTCACATAATCTGAGATAATCATTGGCAAATAAAAGTTAGATGCCTTCGGAGTTGTCAATGTTAAATGTAATGCGAACATAGAACTTTTTCCTCCTAGGTTTACTAATCAAGTAAGTTTATGCACCTCCACATCTTCAAAGTTTTTCCACAAAACAAATAAGTTAAGGGGCACCTGGGTGGCTCAGTCGGTTGAGTGTCCAACTCTTGATTTCAGCTCAGGTCATGATCCCAGGGTTGAGGGACCAAGTTCCACAATGGGCTCAGCACTGAGCACAGAGCCTGCTTGGGATTCTCTCTCCCTGTCTCTCTCCCCGTCTCTCTCCCCCACTCGCATGCTCACATGCTCACTCGCGTTCTCTCTCTCTCTCTCTCTCGCTCGCTCTAAAAAAGAAAGAAAGAAAGAAAGAAAAAGAATTGAGGGTGAAAGAAGATGACTGTATATGAAAAGTAGGCATGGAAAATAGAATGTGGTTTTTGGATAAGAAAAGGTATAAAGGACGTGGGATTTTTTTGTTGTTGTTCTTGTAGTTTAGGAAGGAAAAAAAGAAAACAATTTTGTCCAGAATTAAAATGATTATTCCAGAGTAAGAAAGGGAAAGGGACTGGACAAAACTTAATGGATATAGAAGGTTGTAAAAGGTTTGTGAAAATGGAATACTGAGAAAGGGATTTTACATGTGGTTAGGCTAAGGTTGGAATGGATTTAAGTTTAGGGAAAAAAAAAAGAGCTTTAATATCAAAAGTATTGTCCTGGTAAAAAAATTAGAATTTGGTTTTCTCTTTGTTAAATCACAATTTTTGTTAGATTATTAGTCTGCTCTTAAAAGCAAAGGTTTTTCTTTACCTTTAATGTAATCTGCCTAGGAAACAAAGATTCTAGGATTCTGTGTCTTATGAAAATAATTTCCTGTGTTTCATATTGTCCTTATGAGGCCTTGGATTACTTAGGGGAAAAACCTGAGTCATTTCAATATTAAAAGAGCTATGGGGTTTTTGTTTTTGTTTTACAACTACGTAACTTTCTGTATTTGCCTCTGAGATCTTTTGTCACTTCAGTTATATGAATAATTTAGTCAAATGCATCATTTTTGTGTATGAACTCACACTAGATATTTAATCATGGCTACTTTAAAGAAATTTTTTAATGTTTATTTACTTTTGAGAGAGAAAAAGAGACAGAGCATGAGCGGGGGAAGGGGCAGAGAGAGAGGGAGACACAGAATCCAAGGAAAGCTCCAGGATCCAAACTGTCACCTCAGAGCCTGAAGTGGGGCTCGAACCCACGAACTTCGAGATCATGCCCCAAGCCAAAGTCGGACATACAACCGACTGAGCCACCCAGGTCCCCCTGATCATGGCTAGTTTTAAAGTCTTCTGTTATTTACGTTTTTTACTCTGATGCTTCCGCAAAAGTGTTCCTGCAAAAATGCTGCATCTTCCAAAAAATCCACGGAAAAGAACACGACAAGTATTCTAAAACGTAGGATTTTATTAATTTTAAGATCATAAAACTGAACTGGATAAGGATTTCAGAAACGTCAGGGGCACCGGGCTGACTCAGTCAGTAGAGCGTGCAACTCTTCACCTCACGGTTGTGAGTGCAAGCCCCACGTTGGGCATGGAACCTACTGAAAATAAAACTTATTCTTTAAATTCTACAACATTAATGGAAAACTGGTTCATAAAGCTGTTAACCCAAGATGAAGAAAACAAGAATTAACACTGATGAGGGGCACCAGGGTGGCTCAGTTGGTTAAGGACCCGACTCTTGGTTTAGGCTCAGGTCATGATCTCATAATTCATGAGTTCAGTCCCCACGTAGGGCTCTGTGCTGACAGTGCAGGGCCTGCTTGGGATTCTCTCTCCCTCTCTCTCTGCTCCTCCCCTGCTCACATTCTCTCTCTCAGCAGTAATAAACTTAAAAAAAAAAAAACACTGAATGAAATAATGAATGATGACTATAATTTTTATGGCTTCATTTAAAACATTACTAGTCCCTCAATGTTTTGTTTTCCAGATTTAAAGGACTCCTTTTTCTATTCTTTTTTTTTACCAATAAAAATGAGAAGGATTTTAATTTCCAAATGTTTTTTTAAGAAAGTAAGATTAACACAATGTAAATCGGAACATGAAATTAATAGATCTAACAACAAGCCCAAGGTAAAACCTTGGTTTGTGAGCATACTTCATTCCAGAAACATGCTTGTCATCCAAAGCACTTGTATATCAAAGAGAATTTCAAGAACCATTGGCTCAGTTGTGATCACGCATTCAGCATCACGTGCTACTCGTAGCGCAAGATATCGCTCGTTTATCAAGTTAAAATGTGTTAGAAGGGTTTACCCGTCTTGCAGCTCCCTCACAGAACAAGTTACTCGCAATCCAAGGTTTTCCTGTAATTTTGTTACATAAATTAACCCATGTATTATATAGGCTAGCGAGGTTTCAAGTGGTGGAGCTCCGTCCAACTGTTCTTTCAACTCCTCTGTGTTCTGACAGCCGACTTCACACGTAGAGCCAGACACCACCAGTTACTGTTCTCTTGCACGAACCCCAGTGCCAGGTCGCCCATCTTTTCAGCTCGGTTTGGACACACAAGGAGCAGGTGTACGGGGGGGTGGGGGGTGGCTTATTTCCATTTCCTTCTTATGTTCCTAAGTGAGGCACCATAATGGTCCCATATTTCCAGATAATTCCAACCTTCATGGGGGCATTTAGCTAAGTCACTGCAACCTTGGTCTGAGCCCGTAGAGCCCCTCCCTTTTCCTCCTCTTTTATGAGTTATAAAAGTGATAAGTTACTTATAAAAGTTATACAAGTTATAACTTACAGCAATCGGGTAAAGTATATCGTTGCAACAAAAGTTGAAACATTTATCTTTTTCTTCCACCTGATCCCTCCAGAATTCAGAAACTCTTGTTACATATTCTCATTTTTTCATGACAATATATATATTTGCATAAGTTCAGTAAGAATCTGTTCATGTAAAGGACACAATAGGACAAGGCCTTTACTTGGCTTCGTTGCCCCAAGAGGCTTTTGCAAGTCCAATCTGAGATTCCTTATGAAGAATCACAGCAAAGCAGATTTTAAAAAGCCAGTATGGTCAAAATCACTCCACTCGTGGCATGCCCCGTTAAGTGAAAGTAGATTTAATTTGCAAACAAATTAGTCTTACTGCGGTTATCTTTGACATAAACGGGGATGATTACAGAGAGGAAAACTGTGTTTCAGCAAAACACCTTTGTGGGTACAAGATTCTAATGCTATTTATTGTGTTTGAGGTTTTTGCCGTCTGCCTGTAAGACAGACGGGATCCTGAATTCCTTTAATATTTGGCTAGAACCCTTCAAACTAGTATTTCTAATTTTCTCCCATTATTTTGACGTGGAATCACTACGAAACTAAAACCGCCCATTTCCTCACGCCATGCATGCTAACGCTGGACAACTTGATATAAACGTCCGAGAAATCACAACGGCTCCCGTGTGGACAATCTTCATGCCTTTTGCGGTGTGGGCATGAGAAAGATCACCAGGACATTCACTCTGCAAACTGGGGAAATGTGTCAGATGGCCACCGCCTGCCCTCGCTCCATCTGAAGATGGTTTGATCTTGACATCTAGAAACGGTTTCAATGGGCTGCTCTCCAAACTCAGAAACCGAATGTACAGTTTGCTCCAACCAGTAACCTTTGTTTTTCTTTGGGTTCCATAGAAATACCTCGAATTAAATAAGCTGATTACTCACATCATACAGGGGCCTAATTTAGGTGGAAGCACACCTGCAACAGTGCCTCCTGAAATAAACCATCCTCGTGATCATCTTGCCCCACGGACTGGTAAGGATTATGTGTATACATCAGGCACTACCTATATAAATAACGTTTCAACAATTACAACGCAAAGGCGCCTGGGGGGCTCAGTCCGTTAAGGACCTTACTCCTGATTTTGGCTCAGGTCGTGATCTCATAATCATGAGATCGAGCCCTGAGAGCTGGGTGTGGAGCCAGCTTGGGATTCTGTCTCCCTCTCTCTCTGCCCCTCCCCTGCTCACACTCTCGGTCTGTTCTCTTTCTCTATCAAAATAAATTTTAAAAAACTCCACCAAAAATTATAAAGCATGGGGCACCTAGGTGGCTCAGTCAGTTAAGCATCCCACTCCTGATTTCAGCTCAGGTCATGATCTCATGGTTCCCGAGGTCGAGCCCGGCACTGGGCTCTGCGCTGACAGCGTGGAGCCTGCATGGGACGCTCTCTCTACTTCTCTCTCTGCCCCTCCCCTGCTCATGCTTTCTCGCTCTCAAAATAAATAAACATCTTTTTTTTTTTTAAATTATAACACCTTGGAGTTATTGAATTGGTTGATTAAATCTTGGCTCCTGGGAATCTCTGCTCTGGGAATGGTTTCCGTCCCTGGCTACTGTCCTTCTTACGGTCACAATTACCCTCTCTAGTGCATCGTAGACTCTTGAGGGTTTTAAATGCCTGCCAGCAGCCACTCACACACCAAATGGTATCCATCAGGATCAGACAACTGGATGAAATCAGTTAATAAGCACATAAATGATGACGACAGTGGCTACGCAGATCTCTAGCCTGACAACTGAACTGTCACAGCAAACGTGATTCTTGGGCCTGACTGTATCACCGGTAGTAACCAAGATCACACTGTCCTGACTGGTCATGCTCTCGGCCTACTGAAAGAATGACCCAAGCGGTGAAACTGTTAAAATAAAAAAAAGAGTCCGGCCTCAAAAATTCCCTGAGCAGACAAAACCAGTTTGCTCCTACAAAGCTTAATTTAGCTTATTTTGTAATGGCCTGCGTCATTTCTTGCCTATGGCCTCTGGAAATCATAAGCCAAACTTAAACTTTCCCAAGGTTAATGTGAAATAACCACTGACCAGTTCCCTATCATTCAAGAAAATTCTAATATTAGAACCAGTCGCTGTGAGGAATCAACAGTCACCGCCTTCTCACTGTATAAGCTGCTTTACAATGATGCGCTCCGGGGCTTCAATCCAGGTTTTGGTTTGCGTGCTCCTGGTTGGCAAAGTGTCTTTTCGGTGTGTGTACAATAAACTGTTACCAATTACTACTTCAGTGATTCATCGGTTTTACTTTTATTATTTATGAACTTTGACAAGCCTTTCTATTCCTTCCTACTCACATATTTAAATTCATATTATCTATATTATTCACTAACTTCATGTCTGTCCTCAAAGGTTACCTACCTTCCCAGTTGAACTCTTCTCACCAACCTTATCTAAAGTCTTAATCCAACTCCTCCCATGCCCCCAACACCAACCTCTCATATGGCCCTTCCTGGTTTTATTTTTTTCTCCTTAGTAATTATCATAAACAAACATCTGGTTTTTTTAATGTTTATTTTTGAGAGACAGTGAGCGAGCAGGGGAGGGTCAGAGAGAGAGGGAGACACAGAATCCAAAGCAGGCTCCAGGCTCTGAGCTGTCAGCACAGAGCCCGTCCTGCCCGTCCTGGGGCTCGAACTCATGAGCCATGAGATCATGACTTGAGCCAAAGTCAGACGCTTAACTGACTAAGCCACCCAGTCACCCCATAAACATCTATGTTTAAAAATTTTCTGAACTTCTTTGTGATTTGCTTTCCTTACTTTACTGTAAACTCGACAAGGGCAATGTTTTCTGTTTCTTGTTTCTACTGTGTCCTTAGGGCTTCACAAGTGTCTGGTATGTACTACGTACTTAATAAATACTTGCTGAGTTGAACATTGAATGCATTTCTCATTCGTTCATTCGTTCATTCATTCAACAACTACTAAACGCGATGTTCCAGACACAATGACAGATACTGGAGATAAAGGAGAGAATAAGACTCGACGTTACCACTGCATTCAAGCCACTTATATTCACACATACAAACGAACCAATTGTAAAGGACCATTTACAGGAACCTGCAATACGAGAATACGATAGGTAGGAGTAAGCACAAGTAACCGTGGACACGCATTCGAGGAGCACTCGACCTAGCCCGTGCCGTCAAGACATACTTCAGAGACCTGAAGAACAAGACTTGAAGTTAATGAGGAGCTAAATCCTGTGGATTTCAAAAGTAGACCATCTACTGGACTAGGGGTCAGCAAACACCGCCAGCCAGACGGTGAATATTTTAAGCTTATGGGTCACATATGGTCCCTGTCACAACCACTCACATTCGCCCTCCTAACAAAAGCAGTCATAGACATGCATGAACAAATGGGTGCAGGCCTTTGCCAATAAAATTATAATTACAAATTCAGGTAGCCACAGAAGGAACATTTCGCCAACTCCTTTTCTGAACCCATGGATTTCAAACTATTGTTTTAAGTAATGGAACCCTTTAGTCCTACAAATTTTATGCATAATGCCGATATCTAATGAAACAAATGAGAATGGTCTTGGTTGAAACTGGGGAAGCTTAGAGACCTTTATCTCCCTTTCCAAATAAATAGAGGAATAAGAGTAGGCTCCTATCTGTAGGACAAGAATTCTCCACTTCATTTCTTTTCTTGTCTGGCTTCTTTCCCATCTCTTACATTAATAGTTGAGGCCGCTGAAGTTGTTCTCATTGAAATAATCAAACCTAATGATGTTCAAAAACAGTAACCTAGACCAACTCACCCAAGATTTAAAATTTTTTTTAACATTTATTTATTTTTGAGAGACAGAGACAGAGCATGACCGGGTGCAGAGCAGACAGAGAGGGAGACACAGAATCCAAAGCAGACTCTAGGCAATGAGATGTCAGCACAGAGCCCGACACGGGGCTGGAACTCTCACAACTGTGAGATTATGACCTGAGCCCAAATCAAGAGTCGGACGCTTAACGGACTGAGCCACCCAGACGCCCCCAGAGAAAGGTGTCTTTAAGAATATCTTGGCGGGGGGGGGGGCGCCTGGGTGGCTCAGTCGGTTAAGCATCCAACCCTTGATTTCAGCTCAGGTCATGGTTTCACGGTGTGTGAGTTCAAGCCCCACATCAGTCTCTGCTCTGATGGTGCAGAGCCTGCTTGGGATTCTCTCTCTCTCTCTCTCTCTCTCTCTGCCCTTCCCCTGCTCCCTTTCTGTCTCTCAAAATACATAAATAAACATTAAAAAAGAAAGACACCTTTATGGACTGAATTGTGTCCTTCTAAAATTAATATGTTGAAGCCCTGACTCTCAGTGTGACTATATTTGCAATAGGGTCTATAAAGAGACGATTACGGTTAATGAGGTCATAAGGGTGGGGCCCTGATCCACTAGGATTGGTGTCCTTATAAAAAGAGATGCAAAGGAGCTCACTCTTTCTGTACATGCATCCAAAAAAAGGCCATGTGAGCACACGGCTAGAAGACAGTCGTCTATAAACGAGGAAAAGAGCTCTCCCCAGAAACTGATCATGCTGGCACCCTGATCGGAGACCTCTTTGCTCCAGAACTGTTAGAAAATAAACTTCTGTGGTTTAAGCCAATCCATCTATGGTATTTCGTTACAGAAACCAAAGCAGACCAAGGTGGACGCTCCTCAAAGGAAAGTTGAGCTGAGCTGGCATTCTCTGTCGTACTTGAACACGGAAGTCGGTCTTTGGCAGTCCCTAAGTCTTTTTCCACAGGTGCTTCCTGGGTATCACAAATCCCCTTCAAGGTAGCACTCACTGCTTTTATTTTCTTGGTGAGTCACTCAATTAATCCTCTACTATTGCCCTAGCATTTGAGGGGAGCTTGTAAACCCAGTGTGTAAAAGGCAGCAGGTGTTATTTCAGGGGTCGTCATTACTCATTCTGACGTAGTGGGATGTATTCGTAGTCAAGGAAGTCACCCCTAAACCTGCTGCCTGTCCAACGTGTCTTTCTTTTCTAGGCCCATGAGATTCTTTGGGGAAGGTGGCATCATGACGAGGCAAGGCACATGTGTGCCTTGTGACTCCGACTGAGAAGCCAGCAGAGCTGAAAGCGAAGTAGATGAATGGAGCAAAAGAGCTTGTTAGCAACCCAGAAGTCACACAGGGATGCCGCAGAGACTGTCTGGGAGCTGTCAGACACAGATTGTTAAGAGTGCATAGCATCTTGCTTGTCTTGACATTTGAGCTGCTGTGAATGATCCACTTAATAATCCTCTCCGGGAGTCTTTGATAAGGAGCCATGGGCCCTCTAAGTGTTGCCTACATTCAAATGAAAGAAACATTCTACTAGATCCGAGTGATCAGGAGACGTGGTTTTTCTACGATCTGTGACGTGCTTAGGAGAAAGTCAATGACTTCCAAGGTCCTCGTGGCACACCATTTCTTCACTAGACCGACGGGACGTGCAAACATCATCCTGTCTGTCCTCTTCGGGGTAGGAACTGGAGACTCATTGCCCTGGCCGATGCGGAGGGATGATTACAGGATGACGTTTGGAAGGCACGGCTATGACCTCAACTCGCTTTATGATTTTGTTCCCAAATTCCTGAGGAAGTCAAAGGTTGAAGGTGACATAAAGGGCCTGGTGGTAAGGTAGTAACAGAGGTAAGGTAACCACAGGATGCTTGTCAGGAAGATGAGAAATGATTTGCCCATGAGAGGTATCTCGTTTTCAAAAAGCAGTCCTCTCTGGAAACTCAGATTTCGACTACCAATGTTGGAAGTGCACAGATCATTTCTGGAATCCCTTTTGTAAATGAACTTCCATTCTATTGATACTTTCCACATCAGACCTATGTCATTCTAAACTTGCAAAGAAGAGTTATTTGCTGGCAAATTTTTAATAAATTAATCAGCTATTTTGAGTAAATTGATCAGCTGAGCTAATTAATAGTACTTTACAACTCCACCACGATGTAAGACTATAAAGTAATGAAACTTACTTCTTATATGGCCAAAGAATTAGCTCTGATGGATTTTCCAAAGAGACACTCAAGAAAGATTTGGGCAAAAGCAGTGTAGAATGAATAAATATGAAGCTTCCCAACAGTCCTACTCACATTGGGAGAACGAACACACACACACACACACACACACACACACACACACATATATTTGTATGGATACATTCTGATAGGCCTACTAAGCAAGTGATCATTTTCCTTTATAATCAAAATGTGTTTGACTTTGGTGGTTTGGTCCAAGTAGTAGGTAATATTGGAGTGATCAGAATGAGCCAAATCTCTACCAGAGGGCATAGTATGGAATTTAGACTTATTCTAAATATAAGAAAAGCTATTGGCAGGTTTCAAGCAGAGGAGCGGCACATCCTGGATTACTTTTATGCTCTGGTCAAGATGGATTAGAGCGGAGCCAAGTGAATGTGCGGCATGCCGCTGTCGCTGCTGCCTGGGGAAAAGACGACAGCAGCTGGGTTGGTGGCTACGGAGACTGAGAAGAGTAAACAGGATTAAGAGATACACAGGAAATGCAACTAAGAGTTAAGACAGCTTGGGGAGGGGCGCCTGGGTGGCTCAGTCAGTTGAGCGTCCGGCTTCAGCTCAGGTCATGATCTCGCGGTTTGTGGGTTCGAGCCCCGCGTCAGGCCTTGTGCTGACAGCTCAGAGCCTGGAGACTGTCTTCGGATTCTGTGTCTCCCTCTCTCTCTGACCCTCCCCTGCTCATGCTGTCTGTGTCTGTCTGTCTGTCTGTCTGTCTGTCTCTCTCTCTCTCAAAATAAATAAATGAATGAATGAATGAATGAATGAATGAATAAAACATTAAAAAAAAAAGACAGCTTGGGGAGCCTGGGTGGTTCCGTTCATTAAGTGTCCGACTCTTGGTTTTTCTGCTCAGGTCATGATCTCATGGTTTGTCAGATTGAGCCCTCGTCGGGCTCTGCACTGAAAGCATGGAGGCTGCTTGGGATTCTCTCTCTCTGGCCCTTGTGTCTCTCTCTCTCTCAGAAAGGAAGGAAGGAAGGAAGGAAGGAAGGAAGGAAGGAAGGAAGGAAGGAAGGAAGGAAGGAAGAAAAAAAAGAGTTAACACAGCTTAACATTCATAGCACTGTCTCTCATATGTCCCTCAAATACACTGATAGTATCACACCAACATACAGATGAATTTGCCATTTGGCTGGCTTAACAAAAAGGTAAACTTGAGAGAATGGCTGAGCTGCATAAACTACAGGTTTACATGATTAATACACTTATCTATACACAGTAGTGAGCAACTAGCAATTGTAAAACAGTGGTTCATAGGGGCGCGTGGGTGGCTCAGTCAGTTAAGCATCGGACAACGGCTCAGGTCATGATCTCACAGTTCGTGGGTTCGAGCCCCGTGTCGGGCTCTGTGCTGACAGCTCAGAGCCTGAAGCCTGCTTCAGGTTCTGTGTCTTCCTCTCTCTCTGACCCTTCCCTGCTCATTCTCTCTCTCTCTCTCTCTCTCAAAAATAAACAAACATTAAAAACTTTTTCAAACAGTGGTTCATAAAACAAAAGAACATGACTGAGGCTCTGCCTTATTAACATTGCAGTTATATTTGAAATGGATACAGTCTGTCATTCCTGATAATTTATATGTAAATTTAGACTCAAAGTGAGCTACAGCTTCCATTTGAGCAGAGTGCTTTTTATAGTGATTGCTAATTTGGCAGGACTCACTTTTTGGTGGGAGTTCTTGATAAATTGTTTCCTTGAATGGAAGTGTTCCTAATTAATTTCTCTGTGAATGATCCTTCCCTGGTATCAGCTGCTGCGGTGGCACGGATTCCTTCTCATTCTGACAAACTGACCTGTTATTAATTACGTCTAGTTAGAAATGCTAACGACACCACTCGGAACTTCGTCCTGGAGTAGGGAGCCCCGGCTGGAACGCAAATGAGCCCAGATGAAGCGGTCGTCTGCGCTGGAAGGTTTGGAGATGCCCCAGCAACACGGGTCTGACTGTCCAAGGGACAGACTCCCACATTCCTGCGCTCTGTCCACACTGGGCAGCTGTAGCAGCAAAATGAATACTTTCAGTTTGTAACGTCTCCTTCATCCAGGCTGAGTTCCGGACTGGAAAGTTATTCTTAGAGACGGCCTGCATGGCAGGGCCATTTCACCTTCAACAAACATCAGTTCCAAAGCTTTAAAGGACAGGGGCACCTGGGTGGCTCAGTCGGTTCAGCGTCTGACTCTTGATTTCAGCTAAGGTCGTGATCTCACAGTTCGTGACCTTGAGTCCCGCCTGGGGCTCTGGGCTGATAGCACAGAGCCCGCTTGGGATTCTTTCTCTCCCTCTCCCTCTCTCTCTGCCCTTCCCCTACTCATGCTTGCTCTCTCTGTCTCTCTCTCAAAAATAAATAATTTTTAAAAAAGACTGGATTAATTGAAAAAAAAGGTTTAAAGGACAGTCACAGGGAAACACACTTCTGAGGTTTCAGCTGAGTGCTGTCTCAAAGATGACAAAACTATCATTCAACCCAATGAAGAAGGGAAATGAGCTAGGGAATCGTGTAACATATAACAAAGCAACTGGTTGCTATTACTGTTGTACATACTTATTTTATTAACAATATAAAGAAACTATCTGTGGCAAAAATATACTATGCCGTGAGCCCACCAGTGCCTCTCTTCCTAGGTGTGTAGGAAGAACACCTGTCCCCACGCGCCATAGTTTCTGGGGGGACCACGTGACCGAGTTCTGGTCAGTGGAAAGGAGAGCAGAAGCGATGCGACAGCTCTCCCGTGATGCAGATAAGCGTAAATGTGTCTTCTCTGCGCTGTCTCTCTCACGACATTGGGCAAGAATGGACACAACGCACTCAGTGATGGCAGCAGAACAAAATGGCTGTGACAGGGATCCCTGGGTCACTTAGCGGAAGTGCATCAGTGGACTGTGGTATAAGAAAGGCATCTGTTTTGAGTCCCCGATATTTGAGGGGCTATTGTTCACCACAGCGTATCCCAGATAAAACAATACCTTCCAATAAGAATAATGAAAGCAGGGGCTACCATTTGAGGACCACATAATACCTACAGGCATTGTGCCGGGGACGTTACAAAGAATACCTCGTTATCTTCACAAACAAAATCTGCCAGGTCAAGAGAACACTTCTCATTCCATAAATTATGAAGCAGACTCAGGGGTGCCTGGGCGGCTGAGTCAGTTGAGTGCCAGGCGACTTTGATTTGGGTCATGATCTCATGGTTCTTGACTTCAAGCCCTGCGTCGGGCTCTGTGCTGACAGCTCGGAGCCTGGAGCCTGCTTCGGATTCTGTGTCTCCCTTCCTCTCTGCCCCTCCCCTGCTCACATTCTGTCTCTGTCTCTCAAAAATAAAAAATAAAAAAATTTAAAAAAATTTAAAAAAAGCAGACTCAGAAAAGTATTGGCCCAAGGTCTCACAGCCTACTTGCCTGGTTCTAAATGTACTCATTTCACTATCTGCGTGTTCCTATTTCAATGTTGGTACCATATTTCACAGGCAAATTTTCACTGTTGGATCGTCCTAATGCCAAGGATCCTCTAAGTCTCAGAAAAATGCCAGGAACAATCTGGAATAAAAGGATTTAAAAAGGACCGAACCAAATATATAAAGGAACGAAGCACCAGGTGTCTTTCCAATACAAATGCCACGAAAAGCCACTTCAGAAAGTATGATCGACATCACAATTCTTGATGGTTCCTGCAGCTATTTTCATCTTCAAAACCACAGCAGCCAAAAGTAGCTGTTATCAACACATTGGAAGGGCCCAGCAGACACAGTTCATTTCTAGGAAGCTGTCGGGAAGGCACCGGGCGCCTGCAGTAGCACAGACAGGAGACGTTTCCACGAACCACAGTAAGTTGAGAAGGATCAAAACACTTGTGGCTGAAATGCCTACTTTCAATTTAGATAATGTTTAGTAGCTCCGACAATGGGTCACCACTTGTGGCAAATATTCATTTTTCAGCCTATGTTATGTTATTAAGAGAAAACTCATGATGTGTTAAGAGAAATTAATAAACATTCCTAATTAGGGTTTTTACCTGATGCTCTGCAGGCCACGTCTCACGAGATTTGTTTTTATGTAAGGTGTGAATATAAATAAATAAAATGGAATTTCTTAGGTCTTTTTTTCACCCTGTCTTAGAAGTCACTTCCCGTACAAGAGTTCCAAAGGCATTTGGAACAATGGCACCACCCCTGGAGTAGGTGCGTGTTCCCCCAGGGGGCTTAGAAGGACAGCACTCATTAGATGTATCAATTCTGGTTTGTTTGCTTTTAAAATGCGCAATTATTTTTATTCATGCCTGCTCTATGCTCTTATGTATCTTTGCAATGCCTATCTGCAGATTTTCCTTAAAATAAACGTAGTGTTGAGAAAACTGCCTTTGAAATACCAGGTTGGAGATAGTCTTTCCCAATGAATGGAGCTAAGGCGGCATTAAAAGTTGCTTCTTGCTTGAGGTGTGTAAGTAGGATTCATGCTGAGTGTTGCCAGACTGGTATCATGGGGAAAAAAGTCTATACTGGGACTCATACATCGCTTCTAGAAGTGGTTTGGCGTTGTAATATCAAGGAAATGTGGAAAAAAAAAATTAGTGCCATTCATTTACCCATTCTTCATTCATTCATTCACTTACCTATCCTCCATTTTCTTTCTTTCTTTCTTTTTTTAAAAAGTTTACTTACTTATTTTGAAAGAGAGAGAGCACTAGCAGGAGAGGAGCAGAGAGAGACAGGGAGAGAGAGAATCCCAAGCAGGCTCCGTGCTGTCAGCGCAGAGCACGATGTGCAGCTTGATCCCCTGAACCGTGAGATCACCACCTGAGCCGAAATCAAGAGTCGGACGCTTAACTGAGTAAGACACCCAGGTGCCCCCACTACCTTCCATTTTTTAAACAACAGGAGCTCACCAGGCTCCGGTCACGTCAGGGGTTATAAAAACTGGGAAAAGATAGTCCTTTCCCCAAAAAGCGCTTTCAGTTAGGCGGAAAAAATTCCAACCTTTTTTAAACTTTAAAAACCTACCCTGTTTACCTTATCAATGTATTGTGAGAATTTAATGAAAGGGGTTACGTGAAACATACAGGTATTAACTCGAGAGCCTGCACAAAACATACATGGCCCTGAAACTGATGTGTTGATACAGGAAATATTTCTCTTTACACAACCGTTTTGTTAGTTTCATTTGAAGTACTTGGCAACCCTGAGGTCGGACCGAGGAAGGGAGGGACAAAGATGTGGAGTGACAGACGGTGAGGGCAAGACGAGGAGGAGAGCTGTGGCGGACAGGAGGCTTTGATTTCACGAGGGTGACCTCCGAGTGAGAGTAGCAGAGCGCTGGGAGCGAAAGGGAAGGGGCTGGAGTGCAGGCTAAGGGGTGGGGGTGGGGACACACTTTTACTCTCAGCCCTTCCTCAAAGATACATGGAAATCAGCCTTACGGGTGAAAAGCCAAACTCTGTACGCATGATTCAGGTGCCAGGGACTAGTAACAGAAATCTACCCGAGAAGATCACGGAGAAAAACCAGATTTAGTATCAGGATACAGGGCAAGCTCACAGAAACCCCTGCAGGAAATACAGCTGGAATACACAGAAAATAGAAAATAAAATGATCGGGCCATTTCTGTCCATTTTTCCTTCTCGTCCCCCATCCTTTTCTCCCACTCCCAACCCTAAAAACTCCTTCATTCTCTTTTACGGAGGCCACACTGCGTCTGTTCTCTGGTTTTGTCTCTCTGTATCAGCCTTGTACTTCTGTCTCTGTGGCCTTTCTAACTGTTTGCGCCTGCCTGCTCCCAAGTCTTATAGGGCTTTCCCCAGTAGGTAAGACCCTAGACGATGGAGCCAGAGTGCCTGGGTTGAAATCTCGAATCTCTTATTTCGACCTGTGC
Organism: Cryptoprocta ferox; assembly: GCA_028646485.1. NCBI lineage: Eukaryota > Metazoa > Chordata > Mammalia > Carnivora > Eupleridae > Cryptoprocta > Cryptoprocta ferox. The sequence goes on along the minus strand of CM053579.1, from coordinate 9,350,481 downwards.
CATTTTAGTCAGGCCACTTAACCTCTCTGCCCCTCCACTTTCTCAGCCGTAAAATGGAAGTGATAACGATACCTACATTTTACTGGGTTGAGGTGAAGATGAATTACATTAATTTATGCAAAAACACTTAAAAGAGTACCGGACCCCTAACAGGTGCTTCACGAGTATTTTATACCATCATTTAGTCAGGGCTCCTCACAGATAATCCACTCAGGTTCTTTGCCCAATTCTACTTTTCCAGAGAAGGGAGTTTTTGTTCAGCTCAGACACTGAACTTGCTATATGAGCTTGACCCTTCCCTGCTAAGCATTTCCGTTTCCTCAAATATAAATATATAAAATGAGATGGCTGGATGTGATGCATTCCAAAGATCCCCGCTAGTGCTAGGATTCTGTGATTCTATGCAATGGCTCCCTCTTATTTGACAAACTCAGACGTGCATTAAATCTTACTGACTCCGTAGTTCCTTCATAAATGAGATGGTTAAATAGCTCTGATCCAGGAGTAAAGGTGAATCTAAATCACAACAATACAGATACATTCTCAAGCTCCCCACTCCCTGCACCCTACTCTCACGGGGAGGAGGTTACATCTAGTGACATTTGTCTAAGGCTCAGAAACAGAAGGATTATCTGACACACCCAATACACCCCGCGATATATGTGCATTTGCTTAGAAACTGAAGCAGTCTCTGGATACGGACTGGCTGGAAGAATTAAAGTGGAAAGGGAAATTCGCAACAATAAGTGAGGGAGGAAATAAGAATGAATCTGCATAGCTTCCTTCAGTCTCTTCCAGGAGAGCAGAATCTGGCCACGTGGTGATAGCCTTTCACAAAACGATGAGATCAGTAAGGGGAAGGGTCCATAAACGTGACTGTTATGTTTCACTTTGCACTGCTTTGTTTCCAAAAGGGAAACATCCCTTCTGGCTAAGACATTCTCTTGCTCTACATACAATATCAAAGGCCATTACCAACCCTTGGAAACCTGGGAAGCAGCCTACTAATTCATAAACTGTTCAGTTCAAGGCCCCACGGCGGTGGGATTTCCTCCGAGCTTCCAGATCGTAGGCTTTGCCAGTTAACAAAAGGGAGAGGCTTCATGAGCTAAAGCTAATAGAGGTTCCCTTCTCCAGCTAAACCTCCCAGCTTCACAGGGAAATCAAATTGCCCATCAGGGGCTGGGGAAATGTGTGTGTATGTATGTATGTATGTATGTATGTGTGTGTGTGGGTGGGTAGTTGTATATTCTGAGTGTTTCTAAAGCATTAGAAACTAGAAAGCTCCAAAAATATTTGAATTTTCTAAAATGTTTTCACTGTGAGAAACTAAATGCTTCAAGGTGCTACTCGTTTTCATTTAGTTAGCAGCGAATTAGTTATCTTTGTCCAAATAAAACTGACCTCTAAATACATGTATGGAAGGGTTCAAAAAAGGGGCTCCTGGGTGGCTCAGTCAGTTAAGCATCTGACTTCAGCTCAGGTCATGATCTCACGGTTCGTGGGTTTGAGCCCCACGTCGGGCTCTGTGCTGACAGCTCAGAGCCTCAAGCCTGCTTCGGTTTCCGTGTCTCCCTCTCTCTCTGTCCCAGTCCGGCTCGCGCGCGGTCTCTCTCAAAAATAAAATAAACATTAAAAAAAATTTAAATACATGTGGAGAGTTACTGCTTGGTGGGTGCAGAGGTTCCTCTCAAAGCGATGAAATGTTTTAGAACTCGATAAAGTCCGTGGTCGCACAACTTCGTGAATGCGCTAAATGCCACTGGAGCGTAAACTTTAAAATGGATAATTAATGGTATACCTTAATAAAAATAAATGACAAGAATGTATAAATGGATGTTTTTCATAACTTCATAGTTTTTGGTTTCTTTGGATTCTGATGAAGTTACTGTTTTGTAGTTTTGTTTTGTTTTTTTAACGTTTACTTATTTTGAGAAAGAGAGAGAGTCGAGTAGGGAGGGGCAGAGAGAAAAGGAGAGAGAATCCCAAGCAGGCTTCATGCAGTCAGCGAAGAGCCTGACACAGGGCTGGAACTCACAAACTGTGACACGGTGACCTTGAATCGGACTCTTCACCAACCGAGCCACCCAGGTGCCCCCGTTCCGCAGTTCTTAATGGAACGTAAAGCTATCATTCCTTTGGTCCCTCTGGAAGCTACATCTGCCCCTGGTGAATGTCTGTCTATAAAAGCAATTCAGAATGCTCCCTCTATGTTGCTAAAGTGATAGAGCTACTTCCTTGGAAAGTGGCATCCACAGTCACATGCAGGATTTCTCTTTTTCCTTCCCCTGATCCCTTAATGATTACTCTGGTGAAGGAAGCTGGCTTAATCCAGTAGTGTTGAAGCAACTCAGAGAGGCAGTATATTAAAGTAGACTGGGAGTACTCGTTCTGTGACAGACTATAGTAAAACCCGGAGCAAGTCCTGTCTCCCCTTTAATACACAGTTGCCTCATCTGTGTAATATGGAAGGGAACTAAATGATCTTTAAGAGCCTTTCTTTTTCTAAAATTAGGGGATTCTGTGGTCTCTGTAAACAGCCTTTGAATAACTAGTACTACAGTGTACTTAATGTAAGTACCAAATGGATGCTTTGTGTAAGATATTGGATCCTAATTAATTGAAAGATAGAGTTCCTACATTTGTTGATTTTGGACTACGTTTCTGCAGAGCTAAAGTGTTTTACCAACTACGGGGACGCAGGTGGTTGTAAAAGGTAAAGACGAAATGACGCAAGGCATGGATTCTGGAACTTGAGCCGGAAATAAGATGGAAAACTGTCTAAGTTACTCAGAAAAGATCCGTTTCCCCTACTGTACATATGAGGAAATAGAGATTCAGAGTTAAAAGGATTTGCACAAAGTCAAGTGATGGAGGCAAGATGTTAATCTTGGTCAATATGCTGCCAGAGGCTATCCAACTAAGACCTTCCCTCTTGGAATCTTTTGGTCAATCAATTTCCAAATGTATTTAGAATCCACTATGTGTCAGACACCAGATAGGCTCTGAGATAGAACAGCATAAGGATGTGAGTGGCCCTGCCCTGACAGAACAGTCTAGTGGAGACAATGGAAATTAACAAATAATTATAAAAGTTAAAAACCAACAACAGTGAAGAAATGCTAACAGGGTGTTAGGAGACAATTAACAATGCTTACTTAATTTAGATTGGAACTTGAGTACTTTTTTTAAAATTTTTTTGTTTATTTATTTTTGAGAGAAACAGAGACAGAGCATGAGTGGGGGAGGAGCAGAGAGAGAGGGGGACACAGAATCCAAAACAGGCTCCAGGCTCTGAGCTGCCAGCACAGAGCCCGACACAGGGCTCGAACTCAGGAACCGGGAGATCACGATCTGAGCTGAAGTCAGACACCCAACTGACAGAGCCACCCAGGTGCCACATGGCCTTTCTTAAAGAAATTAGATTTCTGCTATGACCTGAAGGACTGGCAGAGGACAGGTAAAGAAGGAGTAGTGGGAAAAACTGTCCCAGGTAGAAAGAATAGCCTGTGTGAAGGCACTGGAACAGATAAAACGTTACTTCCTTGAGACAAAGAAGGAAAAGTAATTTAGCTCGAGGGCAGACAGCCAGGGAGCTAGTGAGTAAGAATCAATGTGGAAACATTCATATCATCTTTGTGAGGTTATTCGACATCCTATGATGTACAGTGCTTTCAACTTTACCCAATACCGGTCCCCAGTGGGCGCCACATGCGATCATAAACAATGTAAATGATGTACCCTTTTGTGTCAATTCCTTTGCTCAACACGCTCTCACATGTTTTCGTAGTTTGTTCATTTGCCCTGCTGTATGCTATTTCATTTCATTCCACTACAGTATATTTATGCATTCTGGTTGTTGACGTACACAAGTTTCAACTTTTGAGTTCTTACAAATGCTGCTGCTATGGACATGTTGGTATAGGACTTTTACTAGAACTACATATGCCTTTTGGAGAGCTATACACACACAAACGGTATTGCTCAGATCATGGAGTTTTCATACATTCAGCTTTAGGACATTTTCTCAGCGTTCCAAATGGCTGTACCAATTTCTGCTTTTGCCAGCGATATAGAAAGATCCCAGTTGTTCACTGTCTTCCTCGGTACCTGGAATTGCCTAGCTTTTTCATTTAGGCCCTCGTGACGTATAGCGGTATCACACTGGGTTTTAATATACATTTGTTTGAGGAATGACTTTAAGTATCGTTTTCACATGTTTATCGGTCATCTGCAGATCTTCCTTTGTAACACACCTATTTAAATCTTAGTCGTTTTTCTTTTGTAACATTTGCCTTCTTTTTCTTTCTAATTCTTTATATATATTTTTCTCTATATATTTTGAATGAACATCCTTTGTTGAATATATATTGCAAATACCTTTTCCCACTCTGGAGCTTTCTTCTCCGCTCTTATATTTTAACTTTTAAACAAATTTTTTTAATGTTTATTCATTTTTGAGAGAGAGAGAGAGAGAGAGAGACAGAGCGTGAGCAGGGAAGGGACACAGAAAGAGTGACACAGAATCCAAAACAGACTCCAGGCTCTGAGCTGTCGGCACAGAGTCTGACGCGGGGCTTGAACCCACAAACCACGAGATCATGACCTGAGTCGAAGTTGGATGCCTAACTGACTGAGCCACCCAGGCGCTCCCTTTTTTTCTTTAAAGCAAGCTCCACATGGGGTGCCTGGGTGGTTCAATCGGTTAAGCGTCGGATAAGCGTCGGACTCTTAATTTTGGCTCAGGTCATGATCTCATGGTTCATAAGTTTGGGCCCCAGTGTTGAGCTGACAGTGTGGAGCCTGCTTGGGATTCTCTCTCTCTCTCCTCTCTCTCTCCTCTCTCCTCTCTCTCTCTCTCAGATCCTCCCCTGATCATGCTCTTTCTCTAAATAAATAAATAAATAACCTTTAACGTAGGCTCCGTGTGGGGCGCCTGGGTGGCTCAGTCGGTTAAGCGTCCGGCTTCGGCTCAGGTCATGATCTCACGGTTCGTGGGTTCGAGCCCCGCGTCGGGCTCTGTGCTGACAGCTCAGAGCCTGGAGCCTGTCTTCAGATTCTGTGTCTCCCTCTCTCTCTGACCCTCCCCTGCTCGCGCTGTCTCTCTCTGTCTCTCAAAAATAAA
>CM053579.1:9285214-9329771 GCA_028646485.1 Cryptoprocta ferox | reverse complement strand
AAATCAGAGGGCTGAAGGGGGAGGGGGAAAGGGGAAGGGGGTGATGGGCATGGAGGAGGGCAATTGTGGGGATGAGCACTGGGTGTTTTATGGAAACCAACTTGACCATAAACTACAAAAAATACATAAAATAAAATTTTAAAAATTAGAAAAATAAATAAAATAAAATAAAATATACAGCCAGTTGGCCTTCTATTTCTTTCATATAGATACTTTATATGTCAAAAGTAAATTTAGAAGCTAACTTTGTAATGGCCTTTATTAGAAAAATGGTTTAGAAATTTTACAACCTAGGTTTGCTTTCTAGTTGATATATTTTTGCATCCCCAAATTCAACATTATTCTTCTTGGTTTGAAAAATGATTATTTACCAAAAGGAACTTTAGAGAACACTGGGTAAACAGATCACAGACACTGTATTACGATTTGACCAAAAATGCCAAAATTTAGTTTCCTTTAACGAGTGAATCACATACAGCTTGATCAAATGCATAAATGCCATAAATCGACAACCAAAACAACAAAGTCAGAATTAGGAAATGTTATTAAAACACAAATTCAAAACACTTCCAGGGACAAATAGTGTATCTTGAAATACAAGTGCTTCCTGTCAAAACTTGAAATACATCCAAGCATCCTAATTCAGATAAATTAAGCGAGATGTGTGTGGAATCAGAAGAGACTGGGAAGACCGGACGGGACTTTTAGAGGCCACAGCCCTGCTGAGATTACGATGCTCACTGCTCCCACATGTAATGAAAATACAACGGACACTGGACAACGAAGTAATTACTAAGGAAACACACAACAAAATCCTGACATGTTTCTTGGTAACCGTTCTGATGCTGTGTTTTCTTTTGAAACCTAGATTGTTTTTTGTTCTAAGATCATTTTTGTTATCTCTGCTTTACTAGCGGCCTCTATCCTCCGTCCGCCCAATAAGAAGCCTTCAGACACTGACAAAGAACTCAAGACAGGCAACGCTTTCTCTCTTCTTTCCCCAAGATGCTGAAACCCACAAATTCCAGTCCTCTGATCCCAATATCGATGCCAAAACAATCGCAGTCTGCCAAACAGGTGACTTTAGAGGCCTAATAGAGTAGGGATTAGCAGCAGCTAAAACAGGTTAGTAATACCAGGTTGTATAGGGGCGCCTGGCGGGCTCAGTCGGTGGAGCATGTGAGTTCGAGCCCCATGTTGGGTGTAGACACCACCTAAAAATAAAATCTTTTAACACATAATCTAAAATAGGGGTACCTGGGTGGCTCAGTCAGTTCAGCAGCTGACTCTTGATCTCGGCTCAGGTCATGATTTCAAGGTCCGAGGGTTTGAGCCCCATGTCAGGCTCTGCGCTGACAGCACAGAGCCTGCTTAAGATTCTGTCTCTCCCTCTCTCTGCCCCTCCCCTGCTTGCGCACGCGCACTCTCTGTCTCTTCTCTCCAAAATAAATAAATAAACACTAAAAATTCCAATAAAATAAAATAATACCAGATCACGTTAACAAGTTTAGACTACCAGGGGCGCCTAGGTGGCTCAGTCAGTTGAACGTCCGACTCCGGCTCAGGTCACGATCTCTGATTCGTGAGCCCCACATCGGGCTCACTGCTGTCAGCCTGTTCGTGCAGAGCCCGCTTAGACTCTGTCCCCTTCTCTCTGCCCCTTCCCCGCTTGTGCTCTCCCAAAAATAAAAAGAGAAAACAAGTTTAGATCACCAGACTGGTTATATAGTAGAAAGGCATATGTGTGTGCATATATTTTTTCCTTGGTGTAAACAAGTGATTTGTGAGGATCTTTTCATAAAGAGAAAAACAAACAAAAGGACAATAAAGTGAAGTGCCTTTTTAACTGCTTGAATGGGCTAATCAGCACTCATTTGCCCATTCATTCATTCATTCACTCGTTCAATGACATTATTTAGGGACTAGTATTATACCCAGCACTGACATTCACGGGTGAATAAAACATAATCTTTTACTTTCATGTGGCGGGAGCGGGGGGGGGGGGGTGACAGTGGCAGTAGCAGTGGTAGTAGTGTGGTAATAGTGAGGTGTACGAACTCTAGAGTTAGTAAACTGGATTAGCTTGCTAGGTTAACCATTTCCTATATCCATATGACTTTGACTTGTTCTTTAATTTCTTTATACATCAGTTCTTTGTGTACAATGAGAGAATATTAATATTGGGTCCTAATGTCATGTGTGGATTACGAGACTTTACGTGTGTGGCATACATGTGTGCTAGTTGTCCGTCAAAATCCAATAAACTCGTTTTCACATTATCACCTATATCGAAATATAGTCGTATTCTGAGGTGCTGGGGATTAGGACTTTGATATATGAACTTGAGAGGGACACCATCCTTGCCACAGTAGTGAGTGGCCTCCAATCAACAAACGAAAACCTTTCTAACAATTGGAGATGAGAAGAGCTGGCATGGGCTGTCTTAGTCCGTGGTGGGCTTCCAGCTCTTGATGTTGGAAAGGGACTTCTTTGAAACTGGGAGAAAGGTTAGGTTCCATTATATTCCGCTTTTGTTTCTATCTTGCTTAAATAACCAGTAATGTGAAATTACCCACGTGCATTTTGCTCTGTTCGGGTGTTTCCTTACACAATCAAACAGTTGATCGCCAATACAGCAGAGAGAGCCGGGTAAATCGATCAGTTATTTGGCTATGAGTGATCAGACTCCTAGTGCCCTATTTTTACAGGAGTTACGTCATTTACAAAAGCTTCTTATGCATGTTAATTTACAATTTCCTAATAACAATTATGACAGTAGAAGAACTATTTGAGTCTTATTTACAGACCTTGAGACTGACCAGGAAAACTGCCCCAAATCACTAGCAAATACAAAAGCTCACACCCACTTTTCTTCCTACTATTCAACCCTGGGTCTGTGAGAAAACATGGCAATATGTCCTAAGCCACAGGACAAAAGTAATACATCTTTCTGAAGTATCCATTTTTCTTGATGGTGGTGAGTTAAATCATTATTTTCAGATCAAAATAAACACGGCTGTATTTTTATGTGAAAAGCAATCTCTCGTTAAATTTCTAAAATTAAAATGAGTTACAGAGGTTTTTTGTTCATGGTAGACTTACGTAGAAAAATCCCAAGATACCCCTAGTGTATGGTACCCAAGACTTTTCTATGCCTTTAGGAGGCTGCCGTGAGAAAAGATTCAGAAACTCTGCCATTTGATGCTGTCACCTTGCTGTACAGGGATACTGGTCCTACCTGAAGAAGTGATTTTTGTATGCAACTGATCGTCCATCTAATAGAAGCTGCTTACAAAATACAGTTTACTGCACGCTGTCGCTTCATTCCCAGCTAATTAATCCATCAGAGAGAGCCTCCAGTAGTAATTACTTTCACTCCTGTCCAATCAACCTGGGCCAGATTTATACCCGCGACCCTGAGAGAAGACTCCAATCTCAAATGTCTGGATATGCCTATTATAATATCCTCTGGCATGTTTAGAGTAGCGATAACAGTTAATGAAGGATATTCTTTTATTTTTAATCTGGCACCAGAAAACACAAATTGGGTCATGGTGCCAAAAGGGGTTAGGGCTTAATTATACTGAAAACTCTTTTAATTCTCACAACGAGCCAATTTCACCTTTCTGAAGTGAGTATTATTTATTTGTTGGATTCTGAGATCCTGCTTCTAAAACACGGCGCTTTGAGGGGCGCCCCGGGGGTTCAGTCAGCTAAGCATCCGACTTCGGCTCAGATCATGATCTCGCAGTTCGTGAGTTTGAGCCCTGCTTAGGGTGAGCTCAAGCCCCTCTTCAGGCTCGACGCTGAATAGTGTGGAGCCTGCTTGGGACTTTCTCTCTCTCTCTCTCTCTCTCTCTCTCTCTGTCTGCCCCTCGCTCACTTGCACTTTCTCTCTCTCAAAAAAATAAATAAAATAAATTAAAATAAAAAATAAAACATGGCGACTTGAAACGGCCAATTCGATGTGACTATTTTGATGCAGCTGAGTCAAAGCAGCTATGGTTAAGTTGTGGAAACGTTTTTCTTATCAAGTAACACGAGCAATGTACGTCCTTGGCTCTCCTCTCATCCCGGAGTTTGACCTATACCAGAGATCTATGACCTTTGGTGAGGATCATCGATGAGGGCAGATGTAAACAATGAGTGCACATTACTTGCATGTAAAAGGAAACAAGACGGATTTTGATGTGGCTCTTTCGACTCAGCTGCACTGAAACTTTCCCTCTATCTCATCATAATCTCTTCACTGACTTTTTCCGGAGGCCAGGAATAGGCCTTTCAGCAGCCCCCCTTCCATGTCTAGATTGGATGAAGACTTTGTGAGGGTAAGTTGAAGGCGTGGGTGAGTTATTCTCCTCCAGGAGTCCCTACGTGCCAACGAATTCATGGATCTTCTAGACTAGGGGGTATCAAACTGCACTGTCCTCAGAATGACCTGGAAGGCTTGCTGACACAGGAGAGGCTTGGGTCCTGCTCCAAGAGGTCTTGCAGGAACGTGAGAATGAACAGTTTGCATTTCTTACAAGTTCCGGAGGGATCGTGACGCCGCACGTGCAGAGGCGCACCTGGAGGGCATCCAGCCTAGAACCAGGCCCCGTCTTCAACGCCGGTGTGGGTGCACGCTAAGAACTTCTTAGAAAGGGGCAAGATCTCATATTCGAGGGTATATAAACATATCACAATGGAAAATGTACTTACCTTCTCTCCTCTAGTTTGTCAAAAGCCTGTCAGTACCCCTCTACCCACTGTCAATGAGTGTCCTCAGTCCTACAAAATGCCAGCCCCGAATCTCTGCACAGATGACCGTGTCCTTCTGCCTTGCCGGGCAAGCGAGCCGTCACTCTGCGGAATTGCCTCGTGGTTTTTTTTCTTCGAAACCCCCGCTCATTTCTTTCCGCTTCCGTAGGTCCGACGCCAGCCCATTCCCATTCTGACGCGCACATCCCATTCTGAAACTGCTCCTTTCTCACAAGTCACTCTGGCATTAAGACATTTGTACCCTGTTTTATGGTCTCATTCCCACAGGATCCTGCTTCTTCTGATCTTTTACTGACAATCCTGTTTTCTCTGTGCACAGCATTCCCAAGGCCAGACTCTGTTATCCCTCTTCATTTTAACCGTGTCGGAGAAGCAATTCTGTGCAATGGTTAAGGGCTCCACTTACACTGTTGAAAGTACCTACGTTCAAATCCTATCCTTACCGCTTACTAACTGCGTTAGCTTAGGCATGTTATTAGATCTGTCATATGCAAAATGTGGATAACAAGGCCTGACCTCATTCGGTTGTTATGAGGTACGAGGACTACGAAGTTAATTATTCTTTGTAAATGGTTTCATACAATGCCGGGCACACAGCAAGGATAATCAGTGTTTGTTGGATAAACTATAAGTTATTTATTTCTTCCTAAATCTAAAAGACTCATCCATCAATATATCAGAAAAGGCAGGGTTTTGTTTGTTTTTTTTTTAATTTTCTTTTAACGTTTTACTTTTTAAGAGACAGAGAGGGACAGAGCGTGAGGGAGGGGCAGAGAGACAGGGAGACACAGAATCCAAAGCAGGCTCCAGGCTCTGAGCTGTCAGCACAGAGACCGACGCGGGGCTCGAACTCACAAACTGCAAGATCAGGACCTGAGCCGAAGTCGGATGCTCAACTGACCGAGCCACTCAGGTGCTCCCGGAAAAGGCAGCATTATCCTCAATATTGCTTAGAAATCCGCTTAGAAATCCACTTGTTCATTTTTTGGTTAAAATTAGTGTTTTTCTCCCTTCGAGTCTTCAGTGGATTGCAGGCTTGCTTCTGCCACTGAGCTCTCCACCTCTGCGAGGCTGCCCTCAACCTCCCACCCTCAAATCTAAAGGCTTCTTCTCTGTCCCTATTTTCCTCCAATGCATCTTTAAACGCCGTGGAACAATGTATCTTCGCCGGCTCTGTCATGATTTGGATTGATCTTTATAAAGTTTACACTATTTTCTTTGCTTAAATAATAGTTTTCTTCCTCATTATCAAATTAGCCTGTGTCCAACACCAAAGAAACATACCCGAAAAGCACAATTAAGTGTACTGAAAATCCCAGAATCCTGAAGAGGTTATCAACTAGCATGTACACATAAAGACTACTGAGACTCCTCTGTGTCACACTGTATTTCTTTAGACGGGAGGGTCTAAGCATCAGGTGAAAGAAGGTCAGAGAAGGAGAGCTCAACATCACGGATCAGGCTTCATCTACCCTGTGCTGTTCAGGCCTCAAACTTGCACACTTCGCAGATCCACACAAAAGTCCCAAGTAACTGGGCCTACTCTCCTTAAAAGGAAATTTCGTAACCATGGTTTTTTATAACGTTTATTTTTGAGATCGAGAGTGCAAGCGGGGGAGGGGCAGAGAAAGGGGGACAGAGGATCCGAAGCGGGCTCTGTGCTGACAGCAGTGGGCGTGATGTGGGGCTCGAACTCACGAACCACGAGACCGTGACCTGAGCCGAGGTCGAACGCTCAATCAAGTGAGCCACCCGGGCGCCCCTCATAGCCATGTTTTAGTACTGGCGCATGACTGTGGGGATCCCACACCCCCAGACCCACCCTAATTGCCACATTGAAGTAACTATTCTGTCTTCTTCCTGAAAGGTGCTCTGATAAATATGCTTTTCTCAGTTTCATTGTACTCCCAGCGACGCTCAGTGTCCCAATACAGACTGCCACCTGGGGAGGTCCCTGGCTGACTGGCACCCCCACTGGGCTCAGGCGTATTTATGTCATTTCATAAAATGGTCATCTGCTGGGATATTTACAAGTACTGTCCTACAACGTGACTTTCAGTGGATGAACAGGAGTCCATGGTACCAGGGTGTCAAATTTATTTAAAGAATCCCATCATTTTGACACATATTTCCTGGATCTTCATGATATCCACAAATACGCTGTGCTACTTACGTATCTCTGCCTATAAATCTTTACGTTTATAATGTGTTCTTTCCTTAGAAGGAATTCTTGGACGAAAACTTGATGGTTCAGATAATATGAATATTTTAAGGCATCTCATACATACTTCCCTCCAAATAGATTGTGTCAATTTGTACGTTACGTAGATATGAACAATCAAACCAGGAAAATATTTGATGAAAGAGTGTTCCTGTGGGGGGGGGGCGTCTGGGTGGCTCAGTCTGTTAAGCATCCGGCTACAGCCCAGGTCATGATCTCACAGTTTCTGAGTTCGAACCCCATATCGGGATCTCCACTGTCGGCACAGAACTCACTTCAGATTCTCTCTTTCCCCCCCTCTTTCTGCCTCTTCCCCACTCACACTCTCAAAAATAATAGACAGATAAATAAATAAATAAATAAATAAATAAAAAGAGTGTTCCTGGGAAACAGAACCTGAGACTATGAGGTAAGTACATGTTGGGTGTATCTGAGGAACGATAAAGGTGGGCAGTGTGGTTTGAACTGAGCGAATGCAAGGGAAGTGGTAGGAAATGAAGTCCCAAAGGGAGCAGGGCCGGATGGTGGGGTGGCCTTGAAAGGCAATGTAAGAACTTGGCCTTTGACTCTGAATAAGATGCAGCACCCATGGAATGTCTTGAGCAGAGAATACACACGGTACGACCTGTTTTAGCAGATTACTCAGGCAGCTGTGTTGAGAAGCGACAATGGCAAGAACAGAGAAAAGACACGTGAGATGGCAGTGACTGACTTAGTTAAGAGACCTCACACTTTGAATGTATTTTGAGGTTAAAACTGACATGAGTTGTTAATTGACTGCATATGTGGTGCTAGAGAAAGACAAGAGTCAGCGGGGGCGCCTGGGTGGCTTAAGTGTCTGACTTGTGGTTTCGGCTCAGGCCATGATCTCACAGGTCGTGAGTTCGAGCCCCACATCGGGGCTCGACGTGGAACCTACTTGAGATTCTCTCTCTTTCCTCTCTCTCTGCCCCTTCTCACGCTTACTCTCACTCTCTCAAAATGAATCAACTTTTAAAAAAGCAAAAAAAGAAGAAGAAAAAGAAAACAAAGACAGCCAAGGGTCAGGACTAGGCATCTTCGTTTGGTCAGCTGGAATCACGGCGTTGTCCTTGAACAAGATTAGGCAAACTGGAGGAGGAGGTTTTTTGGGATAGAAATCGGGACCAGCTCAAGTCCCAGACAGAGGGCCCAGAAAATACCACACCTGGATGGGCTAAGGGCTGCATCAACAAGCTAATTAACTATGTTATAAGGGGTGCAATGCATAATAACCTGCTTTGCTCTCCCAAAACATCAGCCACATCACTCCTTGTCCATTTACCTGCAACATGCATGCTATCTTGACTGGAATGGTACTAAAAAGTGTAACTTCGGGCCAATCATTTAATCTCTCTGAAACTTTGTCGCCTCAGCTATGATACAGGGAAATGAAGGCAACATTATTTAACTGCAAGGATTAAATGAAATAATGGATGAAAGAGGACTAACACGGGATGTGGCACGCAGTTAAATTTCAAAGAACGCTAGTTCCTTTAGACCCCCAGCAAATCATAAATCCCTCGAGAACAGAAACTTGGCCTCCAGAGCCCTGACCACTTACTGTATGTTACATTACATATAGCACATGGCCAGTACTTATTTATTTACATAGAATAAATACTTAACAAGCACTATTTTGGGTTTTTTTTTTAATCTTTTATTTATTTTTGAGAGAGAGAGACAGAGTGTGAGCGGGGGAGGAACAGAGAGAGAGGGAGACACAGAACCTGAGGCAGGCTCCAGGCTCTGAGCTGTCAGTACAGAGTCTGACACGGGGCTCGAACCCAAGAACCATGAGATCACGACCTTAGCCAAAGTCGGACACTTAACGAACTGAGAGCCACCCAGGCGACCCTGAATTTTGTTTATTTTTGAGAGAGAGAGAGAGAGAGAGAGAGAGAGAGAGAGATAGAGAGAGAAAATGAATGAGCAGGGGAAGGGCAGAGGGAGAGGGAGACACAGAATCCAAAGCAGGCTCCAGGCTCTGAGCTGTCAGTACAGAGCCCGACACGGGGCTCGAACCCCTGAACCGTGAGATCACAACCTGAGCCAAAGTCAGATGCCTAACCGACTGAGCCACCAGGCGCTCCAATAAGCACATCGTTAACCGCCATTCCCAAATCATATGTACGTCAAATAAGCTTGTTACATATATAATTCTTTGTACCTAACGTTCGTATCAAGTCTCTGCAGCCAAGAGGTAATTCTTGGTAAAGTCTATTTTGCTGACAACTGCTTTCATGGTCTCTAATCTTTATTTTGAATTTCCAGTAGAAAGCTTTGGCATGTATCATTTTCTACATACCCCATTCAAGTCCTCTATCGAGACCAAGGGATTCGCTGTCCTCTCTCCACCAGGCCCGGGAAGAATGAATTCAAGTCCGGGAAGTCTGCACCGTCATCGGAGCGGCCGTCACGTGGGCGTGCCACCTGTGAGGCAAGGACCGGCTGCTGGGGCTGCCCTGTGACAGTCAGCTGTGACACACTGACCTGGGGGTTCCGGGAAGGCTGGGAACACAGGGGCCCCCCCTCCTCTTCCTCCACTTTTACGTTCTGTCACCCATGGAGGAGAAGCAGCTTGGGGTGCTTCCCGAACTCTCCACAACTCTCTAGGTAAGTGCCTGGCCCGCCCTTGACACTGCCTGAGAAAGTCAGAAGATACGGATTTTCTTCAGATTGGATGCACTCCAGATAATAAGGTTCGCGTTCTGCATTCACGGCGTGAGTCTAAGGCGCCGGGATGCGCGGGCTCCAGACGACGGTGTGCACACAGTTCGGATTAGGCTCCCCGATCAAGGTCCAAACGTCGCCAGCGACAGCACTTTTCTCTTGTTTACCATTTCAGCAAGTGTGCCCAATCACAAGGAGACATCCAATCAGCTAATTGACCAAATTCAGACAGGATGTCATGAAAACATTTCCAAATTAGTACTTATCTTCTCTTTCAAGGTCCGCAGGACAGGAAATTCCCAAATCTTTAGCAATTTATGCTACAACTAAGGGAACTTCACCATCAAAATAAATGCTTCTTGATTTCCAATCTAGCCCCCTCACAGTTTGTACCTTGTTCTTTTTTGTTCTCTTCTCTTTTGACCGCATAAATCTCTATTCTGCAAAGGCTTTTAAAACTCCATGCCAACTCAGGTGGACAACTGGACTAAAACAAGAAAAAAAACGCTCAGTGCTTTCAAAGCAAATCTTCTCCAGGGTTTTTTTCGTAATGTTCATTAAATATGTCGAGTAAACACCTCGAGAAAAGGACTTTTGTGCGTTCTTAAGCCAGTTAACAAATCTCAATTTAATTCGCAACTGCTTCTGTGTTATTGGAAGGAGCAAAGTGAAAGTGAAATGTATTTGGATATTTATTTAGATCTTCCCTCCTTCTAGAAAGGCTGTGAGGTGGCTAGAAATGTAGGCTGTTACTATACTCCGGGCTGGATCCAGACGAAGTCAGCGTGTCGTGCAATCGCATGTGGATTAAGTGAAGCAAAATGAACATAAAAATCACATAATTTAGTGCAACCTCAAAAAATTAAAATGAAACATACAGAAAATAAGCAATTAATTAGAAAAGCACAATAATATACATGGGGCCAGTCATTAGACCCCGATGAAACATCCAAGTGGATGAACGTCAGTGCAGGTCAGTATTAAATTAGACAATAAAGCAAATACCGAGATTCTCATGGCTTGTCCCAGTCCTGTGCATATTTATAAAATTATAAGTGACTACAGTTTAAGACATTTGCAATTGAGTGTTAAGTGCGTGTGGATTTTTTATTTATACGCACATAATTGTGGTCAACTTTTAAGTCGGTCTGTGTGGCCATGTGATGATAGAAATCTAAACCGCCTGGCCTAAATGATGACCTAGGGAACGTAAAGTTCATGGAAATGAGCAGGGTGCCATTCGTTAGCATGTCAACGATGCTTCTTCAACAGGATGCCATTAAATTATTGTGGTGATAATTGAGACACTAAAAAGAGACAGATGCTGGGCCTGTAGTTCCTAAGATCTTATAACCCATTAGCAATTAAATTTCAATGAGCTAACATAACTTCACTCTCGCTAAATTAACAACCGGGAGTATTCTTTCCAAAGCTTTTTCCAGGTGGTTTTTTGCCAGATTTTAAAAAGCAAAATAGAGGGATGCCTCGGTGGCTCAGTCGGTTGAGCGTCCGGCTTCAGCTCAGGTCATTATCTCGAGGATCATGAGTTTGAGCCCTGCGTCGGGCTTTGCGCTGCCGGGGTGGAACCTGCTTGGGATTCTGTGTGTCCCTGGCTCTGCCCCTCCCCCACTCGCGCTCGCACTCTGTGTGTCAAAAATAAATAAACATTAGAAAAATTTTAAAAGCAAAATGGAACTCCATTAAGGTACAGGATTCAGGACAGCGCATACAGGGCTCAGGGGTGTCCTACTGTCAGAAACGGAACTTGGGTGGCAGCCACAGCGCTCGAAGCGACAGCCCGATGACATCAGAGTGATCAGATGGATCCTGAGGTCATCAGTTCCCTCAGGGAAGGCATGTAAGTGCTCTAGCTCGCTCGCTCGCTCGCACTCTCTCTCTCTCTCTCTCTCTCTCTCTCTCGACAGAAGAGTAACCTCAGAGACTGTGCACCAGTGATTCAAGAGAATACAGGAAGACCACACGATTCCAATGTGACTGGCCTACGTTAGTCAGGAGAGAGGACTCCATGCTGTGGCACCAAATTAATCCGAAAAAAAATCTCACTGGCTTAACACAACGGAGGTGTGGGTTTTTGGCTTTCTCAAATCCCAATGCAGGCACTCGGCCATCCTGGTCGCGTAATGTCATTATTTCAATATATAGCTTACAGGTCTCTAGGAAGAGAGGGCAGAGCGGGGACTTGCAACAGATGGCCCTAATAGGCACAGAAGGACAGACCACAGGCGAGAAGAGGTAGCGGCCCCACGTACTGCAGCGGGGCTGGGAAACAGGGAAGTGCACGTGTACTGCTAGGCAGGAATATCTCCGGCCCGAGGCCCGATCTGCAACAGAGGAAGATCATCACCAGTAGAGCAAAGGTGGTAAACACTGAAGCTCTAAGCGGATGGACAAAGTCAGGTTCTGATGGGTTCAGAAAATCAAGCCCCAGAAAACACCCGAGCGAAAAGCACCCTGTCAACAAGAAAGTGACAGTGTATAAGGAGCAAGATCCAATTTCAGTAGTTTGGGAACAGGAACTTGGAAAGGCAGTACAGTGGTATGGGAACAGTCTGAATTCTAGAATCATACAGACAGTAGATTATATCCTAGGGGCGCCTGGGTGGCTCAGTCGGATAAGCATGGACTCTTGATCTCTGCTCAGGTCATGATCTCATGGTTCACGAGTTCTGCACTAAGAGCACAGAGCCTGCTTGGGATTCTCTCTCTCATTCTCTCCTTCCCTCCCTCCCTCTCCCTCTCCCTCTCTCTCTCTCTCTCTCTGAAACAGTTAGTGAGCACCTTCGTGTAGGAGGCACTCTGCTCAGTTTTGAGGAAATAGAAAGGTGACTAAGATCCAGTTCCTGGTCCCAAGAGCTTGTAAAACTGCTATTTTGGAAATGATTCCTATTTTCTCATCCAAATAAGCAAAATATCAGCAAATACACACCTGTGTTTGTATAGTTACATAAAAATAAATAGCAGCACAGCGAGGCTGGAAAATAACAATTACATCTCAAATAATCCCCCTGAAGCCTAAAATAATTTATTTGCATTTTCCAAAAAGGAAATTGGAAGTTAAAAATGCACACAGGCGCTTAGCAAATGCCTACTGAATGGAAAAGAATTAATTCTTGTTCCAGTCAACAGCAAATACGTGCGGGTCAGCTAGTGGAGGTGGGTCAAGGATACAGCTTGTGGTTAAAAAGAGACAAAACAACAACAACAATTGAAAATCCTGTCGTGGATTGTCCAGGTGTCCAAGGTCAGCTCATGACCAGAGGATCTGTAAATATGTAATTCGAAACCTTTCCAAGAGAGCCTTCGAGATACTTAAAAATATGCCTCTTCAGCAGGTTTCCAGTGCTTTGCCTGTTTCTGTTCTCCGACGTACATTTCGACCATGAGAACCTGTGTGTGGCTATCCTGAAGGAGTAGCCAATCCAATGGAGCCTATCACCCTGAAATTACTTTTATTCCTACCTTCACTCCTCATTCTAGTCTGCAAGGGAGCAAGCAGATGATCTGAGGATATGCGGACAAGATACTTTGAGTCAGCAGTTCTAGAGAGGCCCTGGGGTCTGAATGCGGACGTCCTGGAGCTGGCTATGTGGACAGATGGAGGACAGCGAGGGGAGCAGGGAGGACCTTTCGGCAGAGACCTAGACACTGAAGCCCAGCTTAGCCCTCAGCTGACATTATCACTCCTTTGGCAGAGACAGTAACAATAACCACTGTGTATTTAAGTGCCCGCCATGTGTCGCAAAGTGCGTAATATAATTTGGGTAAGCTATCCACAGTACCCTCATAGGTACCCCAAGGATTCACATTATTGTGCACGTTTTATATGGTCAAGGTGAATAAATCCCAAAGCATCACAAAGCTAAGGTAAACAGCAGAATGGGTGCCGAGGTCGGTGTGGTTGTTGATCCGCTACAGTACTGCAAAACCGAAACGGGGGCGCCTCAGTGGCGCAGCCGCTAAGCGTCTGGCTCCTGCTCTCGGCTCAGGTCATGATCTCCCGGTTCCTGACCTCGAGCCCCAGAACCCTGCAAGCCCCGCATCGCGCTCTGTGCTGGCGGTGCAAAGCCTGCTTGGGATTCTGTCTTTCCTTCTCTCTGCCCCTCCCCTACTTGTGTGCCCGTGCTCGCTCTCTCAAAATAAATAAACTTTAAAAAAAACAAACAAACAACAAAAGAACCCAAAACCGAAACAGAACGGAGCACACCTTCTCAGCCTCCAATTCCTAACATACCCCTGTGTCACAATCCGTTTTGATAGGATTCTCAAACAGTGGTGCGCTGGTAATTGTTTTTAAATTTCCTGCCTCGTAGAATTTGTTTACTTCTGTGGGGAGGGATTCCCCTCCCATGGTCAAGTCACTGAATATGCAAATGGAAAGGGATGCTCAGGTCCTTTCCCCCAATTCCTGCTACCAAAGGACTACGGCATTCAAGTTTGGAGAATGGTTTCCATTTTTATATGAATTAGAGTAGATTCGGGTTATCCCTAAAATATCAGCACGCTTACGCACTTGCAATCCAACATACTTCCTTTTTTAGGAGAATGTGCCATGCATGTAAATGGCATTATTATGTGTATCAGAATGGGGGAAAAAAACCCAAAAACTGAACTGAATGCCGTCAATCTGCAAAAACTGGCCTTGCTGATGAAGAAGTTTGTTGAAAACTATGTACTCTCACATGCTGGTCAGTAATCTAACTACATCTGAATCAGCTGAAAGGTTATTAAACTCTAGATCCCCGTCCCATTCTCGAGAAAAGGAAAATGGCCTGAAGATGCAGCGTCATTCAAATGTCCAGGAGGACAAGGTGAGTGAGTGGGTCGGTCAACCTTCTATCCCATTTTTAAGAGATACGCTAGTCAACTCCGTTAGTTGCACGAATGGGACCTTGACTCCGTACAAGGACTTCCTGTCTTGGCTCAGCCCACATATCCAGCCTCCCTGTGAGGCTATCTCCAGACAATGCCTCCGGGCTCCTTGCAAGCCCGAAGGAGACGTCTGGACCTTTGGAACGACAATGGCAAGGGACTCCTACACCTACACTGGCATGAGCAAGGTTTGAACTAAGCCTCTTACCCGAAACGGGGCAGCAGGGAAGGTATTCACCAGTTACACACATGGCGTCAGTAGGTGGTAACGTGTAAAGAAAAGTGGCCCATGAAAACCTGGATTTGAAGATGCTGGATTAAGGAGTCATAAATGAATTATTGAAGGAAATCTCAGATTATTATTCAAATAAGTTCTGAATCATCGAAAGCAGGACACAATATATATAGTGCTTCTGAAACAGATTTCGCCATGGAATTTGTGTGTGTGTGCGCATCTGAGATTAATGTTTGGTGGTCTGAGATATATGCTTGAATAAGGGGATCAAAATACTTAATTTTAGTTATAATTACTTTAAGTGGAAAAATTAAGGGCCTAGGATCCCATGATGATCTAACCTTCTAGCCGGAGACAAAGGTCCTTGTAAATATCTCGTACGAGACAATGTAGCAGAGTTTAAATTTCTACTTCTTTTTTAAATGTTTACTTATTTATATTTGAGAGAGAGAGAGAGAGAGACAGACAGACAGACAGACAGAGAGAATCCCACGCAGGCTCCATGCTGTCAGCCCAGAGCCCTAAGCGGGATTCAATCTCACAAGCCATGAGACCATGACCAGAGCCGACTCAAGAGTCAGTTGCTCACCTGAGCCACCCAGGAGCCCCAAATGTCTACTTTTCATTGGATGTTTTACATACATTTTGATGATCTGTGACAGAAATGGCAATTTTCAAGGGCCACTTAGTAAATATTTTAAATTTTGCAGGCTACATATGGTCTCGGTTACATGCATCAACGTACACACTTATTTTACAGCCTTTTCCAACTGTAAAAAAAAAAAAGAAACAGAAACAAAGCAAAAAACCCTTTTAGCTCATAGACCACACAAAAACCAGCTGCAGAGCAAATCTGACCCACAGACTATAGTCTGCCGACCCCTGATCTATGGTAACAGTTTCAAAGTTCATTGAAGGATTCAGCATCAAACTGAAGGACAAGGTTTAGATGTTCTCATAAAGGCTTCCTACTCCCCCTCACCCAAGCTTTTGTGGTATCAGAGTGTTGGGGTCTCTAAGATCAGGCCTACTGTCCTATGCTTTTGAGAATACATGGTCCCTCATGACAGCCAGCTTCCACGATAGCCCCAGTGATCCTCCCCATTCCTCGTATTTGCAACTCGGCGTCATCCCCTCCCATACTGTCCAGCATTGTTATGAGTGATCAGTAAAATGTGGTAGAAGTGTGTGCCATCTGCCTGCCTTGCTTTCACTCTCCTTAGATCACCTGCTCTGGGGAAGGCCAATGTCATATTGTGAAGACGTTCAAGTGGTGCGGGCTGCAAGCAACTAAGGCCTCCTGCCAATAGCCAGCAAGGAACTGAGGCCTTCTGCCAACAGCAGGGTGAGCGAGCCATTTTGGAAGTGAATCCACCAGCTCTAGGCAAGCCTGGAGAGCCTTGCATCCCAGGAGAGAGCTTAACCGCAACCTTGTGAGATCCCCTACGCCAGGAGCACTCAGCGAAGTGAGGCCCAAATGCCTCACCCACAGAAACTGTGGGGTAATAAATATTTGTGTTGAAGTTGCTAAGTTTGGGGGTCAATCATTTACAGAGCAGTAAGTAATATACAACTGCTTACCATCTGGACACAGCCAACTTGATGTTATGAATGTTGTTTATTTACTTATTTTGAGAGAGAGAAAGCGTGCGTGCGAGTGGAGCAGGGCAGAGAGAGAGAGGGAGACAGAGAATCCCAAGCAGGCTCCACACTGTCAGCGGGAAGGCTGATGTGTGGCTCGAACCCATGAACCGTAAGATCATGACCTGAGCCGTGGTCAAGAATCAGACACCTGACCGACTGAGCCACTCAGGCACCCCTTGATGTCATGAGTATTTTTTTTTTTCAATCCCTTTGCCACAAGCATTTTTATGTAGGTATATTTTGGCAAGTCTGTTTTAACTTCACGAAAAATAACCAAACACATGGATTATACAAATTCAAACTCTTCTGTTGCCGGCTCTGACACACACAGATGGCGAGACATGGATGAGATAAGGGATGAGCTGATGCCTGGAGCTGAAGATGAGAGAAGAGTGGGGCTTAGGTATGGACCGGGAACGGGATGCAGATCAGAGATGGGTCAGAAATAGGGTTAGGATAAGCCTACTTACGTCCTTTAATAACTTCTAAATGACCCTTATTCTTGGCCAGGTCCATGCTGATTTGTCCTCCTTCATTTTCTGAATAACCAAATTATTATCCAGTTGATACACATGCAGGCCAAGAAGATTTAAGACAAGCCAATTCAAATTAGCTGGGTAATTACTCCCTATCCCTACCAATGCACTCCGTTACTCATTTATACATTCACAAATACCAATCCACTGAATACATTTTGTCAAGTGAAACAAATACAAGCTACTGGAAGGCAAGTGTCCTTTGTTCTCGATCTCTGTCCCCTTCTCAGTGCCTAACACGGAACCAGACACATAGCATGAAGCAAAGCAGAACAGACCGAACTACAAATAACATGGGACCACCAGTTACACTATATCGCTTCCATTCCCATTTAATAGCTTATAAGAATCACTTTGATTCTCTCATTTTCAATGAGCTCATTGGAAAACAGCGATAATAATACTTTCTCGCAGGGCTATTTTGAGGCTCAAATGGAATGATAAATGCAAAAGAGCTCTGGCAACTGGAAATCTATGGAAATGTTAGGTGCTATTAAAACAAAGCTCCATAAATATGCACTGAGTTAATCTATTCAAATGCTTTAGAGGCTCCAATATTTTTTTTCTAAAAATATGAGTCAAGTTTCTTTAAATGTATCCGTTAACAACTGTGTTTCTCTATTAAAGGCAAAAGGCAGGTCTGCATTTTAAAGAACTAAAACATGGGAATTCTGATTTGATCCATTTACATCAGCATAAATATATAAGGAGGAAACTCTAACACTTTATGCATACCTTGGGTTGGTTTACTTTTGCTCTGTAGGAATTAGTACACATCCCTACCTGTGGTTAAAATGCGTGACTTCAACTTGAAAATCTGTTTCTGTGACTTCAGGAATGTGATGTTAAATGCATCCTCTCTCTCAATCATATGGTGAGATGCCCGAGATGTTGCATTTTCTTTCATTACAATTCAGTTCTCTTGTTCCAAATTCCTCTTTGTTTCAATTTCTTAAACTTCTGAAACCAGGGCATGCTGCTCGGTAATGGATTTGCTATTCGTTATTTTCTGGCACAGGAGTAGCTTAACTGAATCATTCACAGTCCATCAGTCTAAGAGGTCCTACTCGGGCACTGCCACAGGGCGCCAGGATATTATTAATGTCGAAAATATACAGATCCGTATATATGACCCCCAGTCCTTTGAATCCAATGAGAATGAGAGCTTTTTGATTGTGAGAAGGAAATTTGATCTTGCAGAAAAATTTTGCCAGAAGCTCCGTTCTCAGACTAGACAAACTAGCAATTCACACAACTGAACAGATTTTGGCATCGATTCAGGTAAAAAAAGAACCTTTTATGTTTTCAAATAGAGGAGAAAATGTTACATGTTTCTGATTAAATGTAATAAACATTGCTTGTGTGTATTTAATGTACCAGTCGTTGTGCTGTGAGGTTACAGAGATGGCCTTTGCCCTCTAGGGGCTTCTGTGTCTAGAAGACATGTAGATAAAGGAGACATACAGAAAGGGTTACGATTAATTCTGAATAGAGAGACCACAGCACTAAATGTCAGCCTGCAACAGGATTCTGGTAGGCAGAAACCGAATGGGGCACGTGGCCATCCAGGCAGAAGAACAGTCTAAATGGAAATGCTGAGGCAAAAAAATGTTTAAGGCCCATAGAGGGTAAATATTTTGTAAGGCTTCGATTTCATATTCAAAGGGTGAATTTGGATTTGAAATTGAACAGGGGGTCTGGGATCCAATTGACAGTATCACGCTATGACATTTGGACTTTACTTTGAAGGGAATTGGGGTCCACTGTCAAATGTTAATGAACAGAATTCGAGAGGTCTGCTTTATTAACCTTTGCTTTAAAAAGACAATTCTAAAAACAGCATGAGGACCGGTCTAAGGAGATAAGACACTAAAAGACAGGGGTGGTAGTTAGTCCCGAAGGGAAACGTGCCTGAAGGAAGGTACTGGCAATCTGAATCGAAAGGAAGGGGTTAGTTGGGACTGTCAGGGAAGCTGATTGGATGCGTGGGGGAATGTGGATATGAAATAATCTAGAATGAATTTGAAGTTCCTCCACGGGTAACGAGAGGCTGTGACGGGCTAGTGGTGATCAGGAAGAGGAACCATCAAGTTACAGCAATGAGCTACAGTCAGAGATACATACACGAGAATCTACTTAGGGATGCAAAGAAAGAAGGCTGGAAGCGATTCTTCTTCCTCATAGAAGAGGAACAGAGAAAAACACATCTGAAAGTGATGTGTAAGTAAAAGATGGTGACTCTCAATGAAAGGGTTTCAGTCCACGTGGGGAAATAAAGAGCGGTCAGTCTCCAACACACAAGTCTTGGTTTCTGCCCAAGGGAGCCAGACTCACAGCTGCGATGGTGGCAGGTTTCTGTGTGGTCTTTGAGACCCGGATGGCGAATAACGAAGAATAACCCTAGAGGAACGGCAGGTCAAACGTGAGAAGAGCTTACAGAGACGTGGAGGCAGCCCAAATGGAATGACTTCCCAGGTATTCAGCCAGGCCGAGTCCGGTTCAATACTCCTAAAATTTCAACAGCGGCAGCAGAGTGGTAAGGTCGGTGTTGGCAGCTTTACGTATCAATCACTGAGCTAAGACAGTTTTATCTTTCTTTTTAAGATGGTTTTATCTTAATTAAATATATTAATATCACTCTACAGGCAAGAGTATGTCTCTTATATTTCAGATATCCCCAGTAGTATGGGGAGCTGGGAATGGGGAGATTTTCCAATAGGGCGATAATCCACGAAACTAGTTAAGAAAAATGAACAGAAGGACAAGATGGCACGGCCAGTGCAGCTGTCTCTGCTCCTCAAGCTCGGCTGTTCAGACCGTTACTCTGAAATTATAGATAAGACGACAGAATGTGAGGGGCGCCTGCATGGTTCAGTTGGGTAAGCGTCCGACTTCAGCTCGGATCATGATCTCATGGTTCGTGGGTTCGAGCCCCACATCGGGCTCTAGGCTGTCAGCGCGAAGCCCACGTCAGATCCACTCCCTCCCTCTCTCTGCCTCTCCCCTGCTTGTGCTCTCTCTCTCTCTCTTTCAAAAACAAATAAACATTAAAAAAATAATTTTTAAAAAATGACTAAATAAAAAAGAAGACAGAATGTGAATTTAAGATGTTTTCTCTGGGTCACAAAATGGAATTATTGCGGCTAGAAATTGAACATGTATCTCTTTTATTCCAAAGCCTATTTTCTGCTCTGACTCCAGGTTGCCACTCAGGAAACTTCCACCTAAAACTAAGGAAGAAAAGTTACAGAGTCCAAGATAATTAGGCTGAGGGGCACCCGGCTGGCGCAGTCGGTAGAGCATGGGACTCTTTGGTCTCGGGGTTCTAAGTTCGAGCCCCACGTTGAGTGTAGAAATTACTTAAAAAAAAAAAAAAAAGATAATCTGAGAAAAATCTGTTAAGAGGTGGACCATGAGTGTGGAAGCAAGCAAGAAACCTGAAATGGCAGAAGCCTTTCCAGGTGGACCTATATAACACCGGGCAGGGGGTAAAATGGGAAAGGGGGACAGAAAATAGCAGCAGAAGCCCAGAACTAGGACCAACATGCCAAAGAGAACCCAATGCCATCTTGAAAGACGCACAGGGCTTCTAATTTCCAGAACGGGGACCCAACATCGGTGAACCCCGGGGTATCTCAGCAAGGATGTGTCATCATCATGTAGGTGGTTTGTTTCTCCTACTTCCACCTCTGCTCAACTTTTTTAAAATGTTCTTTATTTTTGAGACAGAGCAGGGGAGGGGAAGAGAGCCAAAGAAGTAGAGAATCCCAAGCAGGCTCTACACCACCAGCACAGAGCCGGATGGGGGGCTCGAACTCCCAAATGGTGGGATCATGACCCGAGCCAAAATCAAGAGGTGGAGGCTCAACCGGCTGAGCCAGCCGGGCGCTCCTGCCCAAGGCTTTAATTAGCTAGATGCTCCTAAATCTGTGAAAGCAAAACAGGCTGCCGTGTAATATATGTGAAAGCAACTTCCAGCTCAGAAAAGCTTACCCAGTGGGCAACTAGCTTTCAGGTTGTTGCTAAGAAGAGTGCACGACAGGTGCTGCAGACGTGTGTCTGTGCGTGTGTGTCTCAGCAAACAGCCGTGCCATCTCACACCGGGAGGCTCCCCAAATCACGGAGCCCCCCGGAGGCAGCAGCAGCCTGGGACTGAGTTTCGTGGGGATGTGACTGCAATTGTCATTTCACATTCCTATTGTCTTCTTATAGAATGTGCCTTACTGAGTTGACTCAGGACCAAAACAATTAGAAAAAAGGTTGCTGAAAGCAACTGGTTCCTACCAAGGAGTTTGCTTTACTCTCTGTGTTTCATACTAGGAAACAGAGAAAAAGACATACATTTATTCAGCCATTCATTTACCAAAACGTTTAAGTATCTCTCAGTATCCAAAACTGTGGTTATCACTGAGAACAGGACACAAACATTAACAAAGGCGCTGCTCATCAGAAATTACACCTTATAAATATAGATAGATACACACACACACACACACACACACATATGTATGTATCGATGTAACAGTATAACACCTTCCTTCTCAAACTAGGGCCTGGGAACATATTCTCAGGGTTCAGAGGTGAATCTAGCAGAATATGTGCGGATATGTGACTCTTCAGAAACTTCAGAAGTAATACAAGCAGGGGCACCTGGGTGGCTCAATCAGTTAGATGTCCGACTTCAGCTCAGAGCATGGTCTCACGGTTCCTGGGTTCAATCCCCGCATCGGGCTCTGTGCTGACAGCTCAGAGCCTGGAGCCTGCTCCAGATTCTGCGTGTCTCTCTGTCTCTCTCTCTCAAAAATAAATAAATTGAAAGAGAGAGAGAGAGAGAGAGAGAGAGAGAGAGAAACAAGCCTAATTTGGATCAGTTGGAGGTCTACCTTATTATAGCATAATCTTTCAGGGCCCAAATTGATGTTTTTGTTTTAAAGGAAGTCAGTCGCAAGCTTGTGTTCGTGTTTTTCAATCAGGTCCATGCCCACGAGTACCCCTTTTCTTGTCCAGTACAAATGAAAGGAACAGCTTTATGATACAGATAATGACATCTGGCTCCGCAGAGAACAAATCCTAGCATAGTGCACCGTGCGAACAAAAGTGTGAAAGGAGAAAAGTCATGGAAGAAGTGAGGTGTTACAAAGCTCAGAAAATTGACAAGGTCCTTTATACGAACTATATTTTAGCTCTGAGGTATACTTTGCTTTCAGTAAAACAACACCACTAGGGGACCTGGGTGGCTCAGTCGGTTAAACATCTGATTTCAGCTCAGGTCACGATGTCACAGTTCGTGAGTTCGAGCCCTGCTCGGGCTCTGTGCTGACAGCTCAGAGCCTGGAGCCTGCTTCGGATTCTGTGTCTCCCTCTCTCTCTGCCCCTCCCCCACTTATATTCTGTCTCTGCGTGTCTCTCTCTCTCTCTCTCTCAAAAATAAATAAAAATTAAAAAACAAAAACAGAAACAAAATTTTAGTTAAAAAACCATCATTAAATTATTTGAATTGTGTATTTAAGGGTTTAAATAGTAATGCTTTGGAAATAGCACATGCATGATTTTAGGTATGGAAATACTTAAGTAACGTATTAGAATAAAACTGAAAAATAATTTCAGGGACATGATAATTATTCCTTTAAAAATGGTCCACATAATCAGCCAAGACTAAGAATCAACACTGCGTCACGCGGCGTCACCCACCCTGACGGCCTCCACTCCAAGCGCTGTGATAGCGAGCTGGGACGCTCATCTCCTAAGGGCCGTGTTCTGGCTTCTTACTAGGCCTCATGGTAATGGACTCTTCTGAGGTATTTGATACTATTTTTCATTTTCTTCTTTTTGAACTTCCTTTTTCTTCCAGTTACTGAAGACTCATTAGTCTTCTGCTTCCCTGGCCATTCCTTCTTCGTCCTCTTCTGAAATGCTTATTCCTCCAGCAGTCTAAGAGATACTGATGCTTCCAAGAGTTTTTCTCTCATTTCTTTTTATTTTTAGCGCTTTTTTACACTTGACATGGGTAAATTCATTTGCTCCTAATGTTTCGGTTACTAACACTGTGGTAATGACAAACTCTAAATTATGTATGTCGCCAAGTCTCTCTCCCTAAGCTCCACCTCTGTATCTACAACTGTATCATGGGACTCTTCGCCTGGATGGTCCGTAGCTGCCTTCTCAAACTCAAGATGTGTAAAATTGAATTTATCAGCTAAACACACACACACACACACACACACACACACACACACACACACTTGCAACCACTCGACTCCACATCTTTTTACTCTAGTGTCCGTCTCATGAATGGCACCCATTCCTCAGTCCTTCGGAATTTCTAGCCCGTATCCAAGTCAGAAGTCTGCAAGTGGATGAAGGAGCTAGAGTTAGTAGGGATGCAAGCAGACCTCAGCTTCGTTCTTTCTTTCCACTTTCTACTTTAAACTCACTCTGCTGACTCGTGTGGATAAAACAGTTGGGCAGCCTCAACTGGTTTTTCAGTCACTTTCAAATTCTACCGAAGATGGGATTCTTGTTTTCGTTTCATTTGCTCACCACTATTTCCCACGTTGAGTTTTCCCTGATCTCTTTGCTGCCTGGTAGATCCACTCTTCTGGGATCACCTAGTTCTCCAATAGCCTCCTTAGGCAGAGTCTCTACCCAAGAGGACCTAGTCTGTCTCCCTTCGTGTGGGCTCCCCATCCGGCCCACAGAAAATTAAACTCCATCTTTTTCAGCAACAGACTCTAGAAGTACAGGCCATTCACTGTGCAGCCCTGTGTCTATTTGCCGCAGAAATGCAGATGAGTTTAAGCCATAGCATTTTTACTTCCGCCTTTTCAGATGTGAGTCAGATAACAGTCCCTGCGTCCCGTAAAACTCCAGGGACCACATGTCACAGTCCCGAAGCACCCTTCACTTGATGTGAGGTGGGTACAAGCTTGCTCCTCTCCTCACCCAAAGCACATCCGCAACTCTCTTCAGATACACGTGAACCCCTGGCTTCTTCATCGTCCCCATGAATTCTAAACCTCTTCTTAGGAATACGGTCAGCAGGCTATTGCTGGCAGAATCAGCCTGTCACCTTCCCTATGCAAGCGCTGCAAAAATGAACTGGTATCTGGCTTGAAACTGTTTTTATTCTTTCTTCTAAATTTTATTTTAGAGAAAGTGTGAGTGGGGAAGAGGGACAGAGGAGGGGAGGGAGAGGGGAAGAGAGGAAGAAAGAAAGAGAAAGAGACAGAGACAGAGAGAATCCAAAGTAGGTTCCATGCTTACTGTGGAGCCTGACACGGGGCTTGATCCCACAACCCTTAGGATCACGATCTGAGCCAAAATCAAGAGTGAGACGCTTAACCGACTGAGCCACCGAGGTGCCCCAAATGTTGCTTTTGTTTCTCTTTGACAACTACTGCTTTGTTCTCAAGCTTTGGTGACTCTTCTGAAACTCAATGACATTAGGATAATTCAAATAGAACCTCTTCTAATGCAATCATGGCACTCCCTTTCCCTTACCCCTAAAAGTGGTATCTTCTGGGGGTGCCTGGGCAGTTTAGTCCATTAAGCATCTGATTTCAGCTCAGGTCATGATCTCACGGTTCATGGGTTCAAGCCCTGCACTGGGCTCTGTGCTGACAGCTCGGAGCCTGGAGCCTGTTTCGGATCCTGTGTCCCCCTCTCTGCTGCCCCTCCCCCCTCGTGCTCGCTCTCTCTCTCTCTCTCTCTCTCTCTCTCTCAAAAATAAAATAAACATTAAAAAAATTTAAAAAGGAACAAAACACATGAACATGGGGGAAGGGAAGGAAAAATAAGATAAAAACAGAGAGGGGCACGCTCTCTCTCTCTCAAAAAGAAACATTAAAAAAAAATTTTTAAGTGTTATCTTCTATCTCTTGTACCCAACCATTTCTCTTTCCCTTGTTTACTTTTTTATTTCTGACTCTCATTCATTCTCATCCTCCCCTACTTCTACTTCCAGATCTTTCTAACTTACTCACTTGTCTCTAACGTTACCCTTCTTCCCTAATTGTAAACCATCATCCACCTATCAAAAGGAATGGTGTTTCTAAAATGCATGTACATTCTGGTTAAAACAAAACACACACTAAATATAAAGAAACATACAGGCTGAAAATAAAAGGCTGGAAGGTGTGGTTGTTCCGGAAACACTCAGAGTAAGAAAGCTGGTTTGGGTTTACTTATGACAGACACAGCACTTCAAGATGAAGAGGGTCACCAATGACAAAGAAAAGCACTTCACAAAATGAAAGGGTCGATTCATCACAAAGACAATTATCTTACAGTATTCACCTAACAACACGGCTTCAGGAAGCATAAAGCATATTCTAGGCACGTCCCTGGTTGGGGTCAATTCAAAAAGACCTTCTTATAACAACCAGTAACAATCTCAGCACTTAAAACAAGAGGTCCTGGTTTCCTAACACAGTCAGCCTCATTCCGGTCCTCAGTCAGTGCTTTAGGACTTCTCAGAGATGTAGTGACTTCCAGAATTTTCTGATAGTCTCAATTCAATTTATTCAGAGTAACGAACGCATGTATTCACTATGGAGGATGTCTGTCAAAAGTCAACAGTTTCAGGCACCTGGTGGCTCACTCAGTTAAGCACCTGACTCTTGATCTTAGCTCAGGTCATGATCTCACAGTTCGTGAGCCCCGCATTGCACTGGGCTGTGTGCTGACAGCGGAGGCAGCTTGAGATTCTCTCTCTCTGTCTCCCCCCACCCCCCCAAATAAATAAACTTTAAAAAAATAATTTGTTTCTTCTGAGCCTTCCTTTTTTTTCCAAAATTTTTTTAAAATGTTTATTTTTGAGACAGACAGAGAGAGAGAGAGAGAGAGAGAGAGAGAGAACAACCTGGGGTGGGGCAGAGAGAGAGGGAGACACAGAATCCAAAGCAGGCGCCAGGCTCCGAGCTGTCAGCACAGAGTCTGACGCGGGGCTTGAATTCATGAACTGCAAGATCGCGACCTGAGCCGAAGTCGGACACTCAACCGACTGAGCCACCCAGGCGCCCCTTCAGAGTCTTCCTTTTGATAAGGACTCCATCAAAGTTTGAATCATCTGAGACGAGAAAATTCTTAGAGTCAGAATGTGCTTAAGTGCAAAACAAATGTTTTTTTGCATGTCTCAAAAAAACATCTGGGAATGGGAAACCACTCCGATGCGAGAAAGCAGTTACTTTTCCTAAGCTTATTTACCTTGAGCACATGAGCGCGTGTTGTGGCTTGAATTGGGCCCCCCAAAGAGCTACGTTGAAGTCGGAAGCCTGGCTCCTCTGGGTGTGGTCTCTCTGCAGACGTGCCCAAGTTGAGTCACTAGGGTAGGGCCCTAGTCCAACATGACCGCTGTTCTTATCAGAGGCAGAAAGACACAGACGCTGAGACACACAGCGAGCGCCGCACGCTGACCGGGCCGGAGACCGGAGGGATGCGGCCAGCAGCCCAGGGACATCTGAGGCTGCGGGCGGCTGGAAGGAAGGAGGAAGGATCCGCGCCCAGAGGCCTCAATTCGCAGGACCCCAAGAGCACCTTGATTTTACCTTAT
The DNA here is from genome assembly GCA_028646485.1 of Cryptoprocta ferox. Taxonomy (NCBI): domain Eukaryota; kingdom Metazoa; phylum Chordata; class Mammalia; order Carnivora; family Eupleridae; genus Cryptoprocta; species Cryptoprocta ferox. Next base: position 9,303,243 of record CM053579.1, on the reverse strand, counting down.
CCAGCCTCAAGAACTGTGACAGCGGGCACCCGGGTGCCTCAGCCGCTTAAGCATCCACTCTGCTTTTCGGCTCAGGTCATGATCTCACAGGTCATGAGTTCGAGCCCCACAATGGGCTCCGTGCTGACAGTACAGAGCCTGCTCAGGATATTCTCTCTCTCTCTCTCTCTCTCAAAACTAAACATCAAAAAAAAAAAAAACTGTGGTAGAATGTCTCTCTTATTTTAAGTCACTACATTTGCAGCACTTTGCTACAGCAGTCTGAGGAAACAAATACATATAGCAAAGCCTATTTATGCCTTAATGGAGTTCAAGTGCAGCACTCCGGTCAGGGCTGCCGGTGGGATATCAGGATTCCTTGCCTCAACTTACAAACTCACTGACCAGTGGGAAGAAGGACAGTGACTACAGGAAGAGGAAGCGGACAGAGGCAGACCCTAACATTCAGAGAGTGAATAAGCCATGTAGCGGGGCTTCTTGGGGTCTCAATCAGGAACATTACTAAGTCCTCGCTGGCTCTAACCCGTCTGTTGTCTAGTAAGAGCACCAGGGACTGGGATGGCTCTACACCTTTCATAGTTCGTAACTACTAATTATGTTTTGCATCCTATCGATTCAAATCGTACATAGAACATGGCGGCCAATATTACATAGGATTCAACGATGGCTACGTTACTTCCTCAGAAGACGTCTGGAAAACAGTATCTTTTTGTTTCCTGGAGTTAACGTGATGTTTTAAGGGCTATAGTTTCCAGCTGCACCATTCACCTTTCCCCACAATTGCTTAAAGATGGATTCCCACTCTTCAATTTGCTATCTTTCTTCGTTTTCTTGGCCAGAACCCAAAGTTCCCTTGACCTCATTTCTCTCTTTTTATTCCCTTTCTGTGCATGTCTATGTTCTTAAGTTATTTTTGTAGCTTTCCTTCCGTACATCGAGACAGAGAGAACACACCAAATGACTCAAGCTCTAACAGTGACCCTCTCTACCTCCTCTACCCTACAGGTGCATCTGTGTTCCCCACACTAATCAGTTCTACTGTGTTGCTTTTTCTTCTTCGGAGAGAACTGACAATACCCACAGTAATTTCTGAAAAAGATCCAGGAAATTTTATGAAACAGACAGAATTTGAAATGCACACTACTAACGTTCAGTTATAGGACAACAACGATCAGGCTATTTTGACATTCTTATAATAATGATGACCATATGGCTGTTGCACTCATTTATGTGTGATTGCTTGACTGAGCTGGACAGTTCACCATTCTTTAGAGATACCAGTATTTTTCATGCGACGCTTGGCACTATTAGAAACAAAAAAATTATCGTTAAAAGGAAATCAGAGAACTTGACGCGTTATACAGTGTGTAGTTTTTGTATAAATAAGAAAGGAAAGAAATGCTGGACTTACGTTAACAAACTTGCATTTGGTCGGCAGGGCTGGACCCTGTGCAGTCTGTTAGCGGCCTCCCTTAACTCAAGGCAATTTTTTAAAATAATTAAACGTTGCCCCAACACGGCCAAAATACTAGTGTGATTTCAGTTGTTATTTTTGAACATGAAGGTCAAGAATTTATAACAGATTAACACATTTCCCTGAGGGGTCATTTAAATTACATATTACCTTTGATTATATCTAATTCTGTTTTCGTCCAGGCTTCTGTAACCAAATACCACTAACTCAGTGGCTTATAAACAACATTTATTTTTCCCAGTTCTGGAGGCTTTGACTCCAAGGTCATGTATCCTCCTGTGGCGGAAAGGGCTAGGGATCTCTCTGGAGCCTCTTTTATGCGAACACCAATCCCATTCATGACCACAGCACCTCCTTAAAGCCCCACCTCTTAATATCATCATCTTTGAGGGTGAGGATTGCAACATATGAATTTGGGGTGGGCACAAACATTCAGGCCACAGCACTCTACCATACTTAATCCCAAAAGACCATGCCTTTTTAGAGCTGCTAGTCTGTACTCATGCTGAGCCTTCATCTTAGAATACGTTTTCCCAACTAGAAAGACAATACTACTCCCTAAGAGACTTCTGCATTTGTGTATTGTCGCCTTCAGTGAAGGAAAGAAATATACACATATGGCACACCAATATTAACTGAGATCTTATCATTGTACATGTTTATGATGAATGATTTCATGGACTCCCACACAAACTCTCTTGAGCTATTATTTCCACACTTTACATAAAAAGAAACCGAGTCTCAAATATTTTAACTACCTTGCCCAAAGCTGTACAGCTAATTCATGTGGGAATTAGCAGCCGCCAGGCCCAATTCTGTCTAACTCCAAAGCTTATGTTCTTTCCATTCTTCACGATGTTGTCTCTAAAGCACCTTAGTCATAATACAAAAAACTACAATTATCGAGATGAGCACCGTGTAATGCATACGACTGTCAAATCACCATGTTGTACACCTGAAACTAATAGAACACTGTATGTCAACTATACTTCAATTTTAAAAACGAGTGTCTTCTTCCCCCTCTGTAACGTTAAGTGGATTCCAGCAACTAGCTCTTGAGTGCCCACTCCTTGTGCTAAGCAACCTCATATCACCAACCTCCACAAGACAGATAAAGCGAGTCATTCATCTAGTTGACCTTGACTCCATAGCTAGGTTGACCCAACTGTCCCAGTTTGAATTGGACTGTAGAGTTTTAGCACTGGAAACCCTCCATCTCAGAAAACTACCTCAGTCCTGGGCAAACTGGAAGGGTTGGTCACCAAAACTCCACCTGAAGAGTAGAAACTCCTTGGAATATTTTTAATATTCATAATCTGATCAGTTAAATATGGAAGTGGGACTCAAACAATGTATTCTTTTAAGGTTGCTGGAGGTAGGAAACATCGTTAGAAAGCAGTGGTTCTTTCTGAACCCACAGCATAAGCACCACCTAAATCCTTGTTAGAGATGCAAATACTCTGACCCCATCCCACACCTACTCGATCAGGGTTTCTGGGGGTGGAGCCCTCCAATCTGTGTTTTAACAAGTGTTCTCGAGGACTCTGACATACCCTGGAGTTTGAGACTCACTGCTGTATAGCAGTGACATGAATACGCCTGTCCCCTACCACCGCCTCAGGAGCAATCTCCTGCGAACTCTACGGCGGGCCGCCGGCGCTCACGCTGCTGCTTCCCTTCATCCTCTCCTGTCCGCCATCTTGAATCTCCTTAGCATCGTTTTCTCTCGCTTTCCCATACTCCCCGAATAGGAGTAATAACAACACTGCAAAGTGCTTCTAGATTAGGAGAATGTTCACAGGTTCTGCTGCATTTCAAAGTTCTGCCCCACCGAAATACCCATAAAGCAGACGGGAGCGCAAGCACATTCCCCCCAGGGCTCCGGGAAGCGTCTCCGGAAGCAGCCCGCTGCAAGAACAGGATGTGACTGGAGCTGCACATCTTCCCCTAAAAAGTCACGTGGGCTTTTCTTTCGACTTCTTCATATATTCACGTTTGTCGTATTACAAAAATTATTTCCTCTAATTTCCAGGTAAACTTGATGCTGCGAGAAGACATCTGTCCCCAGTTTGTGACCCCTTTGGCTTTTTGCTCCACGCCCGCGGGGTACACACAACTCCTCTGCAAAGCACAAGGGATCCTGCCCGGCTTCATTCTCACAGGGGCCCTGTGAACACTTGAACCTCACCACTGCCGGAGAGGATACCAAGGCTCCGAAAGGTTAGGTAGTGTTTCCAAGGGCATCTAGCGGAGAAATGCCTGAATCAGGCCTGTGTAACTACAGGATTGCTGTTGCTACTAGGGCGTCTAGTTATCTGGCATTTTGGACATAAACCCCCGGAGGACAAGTGTACTATTTCATATTCTATACCCAATGTGGTCCTTCACACACTGCACGTGTGCGCACGCTGCCGCCCCCATATATGTAATAATATAAATAATAAAATAATGTAAAATGAATGAACAAAAGTGTATTAGTGATTTAAGAAGTTGAATGTGGGGGCACCTGGATGGCTCAGTCGGTTAAGCGTCTGACTTTGGCTCAGGTCATGATCTCACAGCTCGTGGGTTCGTGCCCCATGTCGGGTTCTGTGCTGACAGCTCGGAGCCTGGAGCCTGCTTCGGATTCTGTGTCTGTCTGTCTGTCTGTCTATCTGTCTCTCTCTCTCTCTCTGCCCCTCTCCCTGCTCATGCTCTCTCAAAAATAAAATCAACATTAAAAAAAATTTTTTTAATAAATACTTTGTTCTGTACTTAGGCAGATAAGCTAGTACAAAATAGCATTTCTATTTGGTAAGTTTATTTTGTAAGTTTTATTATTTTAATTATTATTTAAGATTATTATTACTTTAAGTTCTTTTTACATTTATTTAAAGTTTATATTTTTTAAAAATTTATTTATTTTGAGAGAGAATGAGAGAGAGAGAGAGAAAGAGAGAGAGAGAAAGCACAGCAGGGAGCAAGAGACAAGCAGAGAGAGAGAGACGGAGAGAGAGAATCCCAAGCAGGCTCTGTGCTGTCAGCCCACATGGGGCTCCAACTCACCAACTGCGAGGATCATGACCTGAGCTGAAACCAAGAGTCAGGCACTTCACTGCCTGAGTCACCTAGGCGCCCCCACAATAGCATTTCTTAAAACGTTTTCTTCAGAATAAAGGGTTCCATTATCAATTAAGTTTGGGAAACTCCTGGCTATACTGAAAATCCTGTTCAGGATGCTTAACATACATTAGAGCATGAGGAATCTAAAAAAAAAAAAAAAAAAAGGGGAGGGGGTCATAATATACAACACTTTCAAAACTCGTTTGGCCAACAAACCTTTTCCCTACTGAAACACCCATTCTACTGAAAACACTGTAGAGATGTCAATACAGAGGAAAGATCAAGGGATTTGGCGTCGAAGAAACCGTTTCACTTAATGCTATAGCACTCACTAGCTGTACGAACATGATCTAACCACGTAATACGTCGGAGTTTCTGTTTTCTCATGTGATGAAAGGATCTAAGAATCCCAACCATGCAAATTCATGAGGGTCATGAGGTGATAGATGTGAATTGCCTAGAGGATCGTGCTGGATTAAATAGAAGATGCTCGGCAAGCCACACTTCCCCCTCTCCATCATTTTCATATGCACCTGCTTTACCAATTGTGTGTAAATACCAAGTCATTGCTGAATTTAGTCAGTGAAGTAAAAATAATCAGTCAAATCTGTAAGATGATAATGGGGGAGCAAACTCTGGACGATGGAATGCTCGGTTACCTATAATGCTATGGTGTGGCGTACAAGGCTCTCCCAGTTATTACTGGTTTGGGAGAGCTTTCCAAGGTTGAAACTCACACCAGTGGCATGTAACTCAATGAAGTACTTGGCCTTTATTTTTAAATGCTAATTCTTGCAGATATATTCGTAAGAGTCTTTGATTTATACAGAAGTTTCGATCTGCTGTATTATATCCTGGAGCCAGACACCAACAGGTTACTCTTTGTAAGAAAGGGTGACTTCAGAGCCACTCCGAGTTTGACCCATTTAGGATTTGCATTAAGTAAGTGGTGTAGATTACATGTTAGAAGATCAGAAATCATGTCCAATGTAGGTGGGACTCTCCACTTGGGACTACGTTGGGGTCTGTAAGGAGTCATTTCTTCTAGCCCGCTCTCTTGTCCCCAAGACTCAGCAGTGCTTTTTTTCATCGAACAATTGGAGGCCAATATTTTAGTAAAAAAACAATCTCGAAGCCTTTTGCTCCTCTATCCTGAAGGAGTGAAAGAGCCAGCAGTTTTAAAGCTGCAGCTCAGGGCTACTCATACTTAGAGAATACTTCTGGAGTGCAATGGCCAGGGGGTGAGCTAAGCTGATGGTTCTCAAAGTGGGGTCCCTGGACCGGTAGCCCCGACACCACCCCTGAATGTGTTAGAAATGCACATTCGTGGGACTTACTCCAGACCTACATCAGAAACTGTGGAGTTGGGAATGAGAAGCAGAAACACTGCCCCTCCCCCACTCACGCTCAGTCTCTCTCTCTCTCTCTCTCTCTCTCTCTCTCTCTCTCTCTCAAAAAGAAACATAAAAAAAAAAAGAATAAAGTTCTTGAAGTGACATTAGCAAAATGGTGGAATAGGAGGTCCTCCACTCATAAACCCCCCAACAGGAACAATTCTTTGGCAGCCATTCCCAGACAAGAGTGTCTTTATGGGCACTTTAGGAATCAGGTAGGAGGTTACAAAACACCAGTGGAGCCCAAGACTGAGCAGGGAGGGCCATTTTGAAAAGGCAGGGGCACACCCAGGTAGCAGGTTTGCCAGCTGTGGTCCCAAGCTACACACCCAGTAACACACCTATTGGACTTGGCTACAGGTACATGTGACCTGGGTCCTGCTATTAATACCATCCACTAGGGGACCCGGAAGGAGGGTAACAGGCCTGCCCGCTTTCATTTTACCGCGGCTATTGAAGGAGCGCAGCGTTTCAGTTCTAGCCTTCTCCCAGCCCTGGTTTGACAGTAGTCTTGTCAGCCCAGGGCCCCCCCCAGGCGAAACACCCACCTGTGCCCCTGAGGCAGGTCTGCTGTACTGGTCCAACTGTAACCAGCTGAATGTCCCTTGAAGTGTCCCCATAACTCAGTTCCAGCCCCTCTCAGCTGTGGTACAGGAGAAGGCTTTCCCACAGAGGGACTCAGCAGAAGACATACCCACCCTGGTCCCTGGAGACTGGCCCACCGACTTTGGATCCCGAGGTGGCCCCATAACTGGGCTCCGGTCCCTCCCAGCCCCATAACTGGGCTCCGGTCCCTCCCAGCCACAGTCCTGTCCACCCAGGGACCCGTGCAGTGACCCGGACGCAGGCCTCCCAGAGACCCGGCAGGAGTCTGACACAACCACATCCACACACCTGGCAACGGGCCTGCCATCTGCACACCCCGATGTGGACCGCTGGCCCCTTGCCAGCCCTACGGACTGAGGTCCTGGAGGCAGTCCTATCAGCTCCAGTACCACACAGGACCCATGCCAACCCAAGCCCCTGGTAACAGGCCTGACAAGCGCAGACCCCACCCTACACCCAGAAGCAACCACAGCTCGCCGCCCAAGGCCACTCAACCACGGTGCGGGAAGCAACACCAGCAGTCCGGGAACCTGACAGGAAAGTCTCTACCTGCTGAAAGCACTCTGTAAAGACTGGAAGACGTGTTCACCGATGAAATGCTCAGATCGCCACGCGAGGCAACGATGACCACACGGGAGCAGGCAGACGTGACCTCACCAAGGGAAACTCATCAAGTCTCAGCAACCAACAGCAAAGAGTGGACACCTCTGAGTTGCCTGACAAACAATTCAAAATGATCATCTCAGAGAATTCAGGGAGATTTAAGAGAACACACATATGACCCGGCCACAGAAAAGAAGGAAACCCTGCCGTCTGCGATAACGTAGTTGAACAGGGAGAATATTATGCGAAGCAAAAGCAGCCACACATGGAAAAATATCACATGGGCTCACTTATCTGTGGAATCTGCAACAGTCAAACACAGAAGCAGAGTAGAATGGCGATGGCCAGGCGCTAGGTGGTGGGGTAACTGAGGACGTGTTGGTCAAAGAATACAAATTTCCAGTTATAACATTAATAGGTTCTGGGGAGCTAATGTATACCACAGTATCTAAAGTTAATACTGTACTGTAATACTGAAGTTTGCTAAAACAGATCTCTTTTCCTCAGGATTTCTTTTCTCATTGAGGTCTGACATATTAGTTTCAGGTGTACAATATAATGATTTGGTATTTGTATACACTGCAGAGTGATCACCACAATAAGTCTAGCTGCCATATCACCATACAGGGTTACAAAATGAATTCTTTTGTGTGACAAGAACTTTTAGGATTTACTAGCTCGGCCACCTTCAAATACGCACTACAATAATCTTATGTTATATTATACTGACTATACAGTCAACATTATATCGTCACAGTATTTATTTTGTAACTGGAAGTTAGCACCTCTTGACCCCCTTCACGCATTTCACCCACTGTCAATCCTCCTCCACTCTGACAACCACCATTCTGTTCTGTGAGTTTTGTTTATTCGTTTTTCTTAGATTCCACATATAAGTGGTATCACACAGCATTGGTCTCGGTCTGACTGAATTTCACTTGGCAGAATGCCCTCAAGGTCCATCCGTGTTGTCACCAACGGCAAGATCTTACTCTTTTTTATGGCTGGCTAGCATTATATTGTGTGTGTAGACACGTGCGTGGCGCGCACACCCCCCCCCCACATCTTTATCCATTCATACGCTGACGGCTAAGAGTGTATGAGCTCCTCTCTGGGGAGGACAGGAGAGCTGCGGCAAGGCCGCAGGGATTGCACACCCAGCAGCGCCAACAACATGGAGGGCGAGTGCAAACATGGGAGTTTTATCTCCGGTGCCCCTGTCCCTGAAGAGAGAGTCCCAACAGGTCCCTGCCCCTCTGGTAGACAGTAAGATTAGCAAATAATTCTCCCTTTCACACAGCCCAGGCACTTTCCAAACTGCTGCTCTTGCACTGGGCTCCGGGGCGAGTGAGCCTGTGCACAAGCCCTTTAAGAGCAGTATCTCAGCTCCCTAAGGTCCTTCGTGTCTCCTGGACTTAAACGCTCCCGGTTTTCAAAGACAGATGTTTTGGGGGCTCGTCTCCCTGGTGCGGGTCCCAAGGGCTGGGGTGCCTGATGTGGCGCACAAACTCCCCCCTCCTCAGGGAGAAGCTTTTGATTTGTGTTTGTGGGTCACGATGCCACGGGTGGGTTTTCTGGCGAGGCTGGGTCTCTACACCTCCCACCTGTCTCGATGTGGCCCTTTTAGTGTTTGCTGTGAAGAGGTTGTTCCACGGGTTTGCGGGACTTTTTCAGACGGAATCTTCCATGTGTAGCTGCAGACCCGGTATGTCATGGTATTCGTACTCGCAATTCTGACCCGGAAGGTCAAGCAATACTACCTCCGTTTAGGAAGTGATCTATATGGACCCTTGATCCTCCTTCTAGGAAGGGAGTATTAGAGCTAAGCACTGAAAACCGGTTAGAAATTCAACAGTAAAACATACATGAGAGAAAAAGTAACATAGGACCAACACAGGACCCTCTGAACATCGTACATTATGAACCTAAGCGCAGACTGGCACAGTGGCTTAGACCTGTCCAACGGGACTTTCTGAGCCGACAGAAAAAGTTCTCTCTCTGTTCTCTCCAATATGGTAGACACGATCCTGACGTGGCTTCTGAGAACTGGAAATAGGGCTGGTGAGAGGGAGGAAAATGTTTATTTTATTTAAGCGGCCGTATGTTTCTGGTGGCTACCATTCTGGGGAGCACTGTCTTAGGAATTATCATATCCGTGAGAGGCCCCCTACACTCTCCCTCACAACACAAAGACGACGTCAAGACTTTTCTAAATCCCTAATCATACAGTTGTATTTGTGAAGGATATTCCTGAGCTCCTTGCTCTTACTTTCAAGTCTTGGAAAAAAATCATTTATGGGGATAAAACTCCCTTGAATTTTTTCAAGTTCCAAATTCCTTGACACAACACTGTCATGGGAGACAATACATTGTGGAGCCGGCCTGGGCTGGGCAGTTCAGGGTGGAAACATGCTATAAACACCAGTGTGTTAGCCTCTCAGGTCAGAACGCTGTTTTTCTCAGATTTTTGCCTTAATGAGCAGGACTGTCCTTTAACGCATATGCCTTTTTACACCATCTCGTTTCTTTTCAGCTGGGTATACAACACCGAAGGCTAAGCCAGAAGGATAATTACACTGGGCCAGACCTTGTCCTTTTGACTGGCACATTTCCCTTTCAGGATTTGTGAGTTTAGGGGGAATTGACTGGGGATGGCGTCAGAGGCCTGCACAGTTGCCTGTGTCCACAACAACTCAGGAAGGATTTGTACACGTAGAGTCTCCTCTGGAAAATCTGTGCAGTGAGCCCTGTCCCCTCTCAGGCCCGCCATCTCTGTGAGTGGAGGGAGTGGCTTCAAAGCTCGTTAGGAACAGTTGGTGCTTGTTCTCGCTGAAATCTCAGAGAGACTGAATTCTCAGGTGATGCTACCCAACTCGTTCACGAAGCGCTGGGAGCTATGTTCATAAGGAGACCGCGCATCGCAATTCTGTGTTCTTGATGTTAATGTCTGAAGTGGTTTGAGTAACGTTTCTCAGAAACTTTGGGAAATGAGACAGTCAAGGTTCAGAGTGGTGAAATGACACGGCAGATCCAGAGCCCAGACTTCTCCGTGTCTGACTCCAAGTCACCTGCACATACCTATAATATGCAGCAGTATACAGATGGATCTTTGAGGACTGAAGCCCATCGGGTTTAGTTGCTAAATCTTCACGAAGGCAACATGTGTGCTTGTGCCCTAACGCAATTTGTCTGCTGAGCAGAAATAGCCTTGCAAGTCCCTTTCTCTGTATCTATGTATCTCACCTTCCCCTCATCAACGCCTAGAGCTGCATGCGACCAGGATACACAACTCTCTCTCATCCCCGATCCCCCAAACTGCGAACACATTTTTGAGTAGGTAACCACGCTTAACGTGGACAGAAAAGGCAGGCTTGGAGGAGTCAGGCATTGCCAATAAACAGAGCCACGCAGGCTAATCCTGGTCAGCGGAAACGTGGAACAATCTAGGAAACTGGCCTTCATTTACTGGTGACATAGAATTTAAGCAAGATTCCTTTACGAATTTGCCAGTTCTAACACATTACTCGCTAACCTTCAGTTGAGGTTACAAATGTACTCATCCTCCCTTAACGCATTAGCAGTTATTTACAAAACAATTACTAATAGGTACTCGGTTAGGTCCTATGGCATTTCCTAAATCTGACCAATGCATGCGATTTTAGTACAAAGGAGGTAAGAAAAAAAAATCCTACACATCATTGTTGCACTACATGCTAACTAACTTGGATGTACGTTAATTTAAAATTTTTTTTTGTTTATTTATTTTTGAGAGACAGAGAGAGACAGCGCGAGCAGGGGAGGGTCAGAGAGAGAGGGAGATACAGAATCCGAAGCAGGCTCCAGGCTCTGAGCTAGCTGTCAGCACAGAGCCCAAAACGGGGCTCGAACCCATGAACTGTGAGATCATGACCTGAGCCAAAGCCAGACGCTTAACCGACTGAGCCACCCAGGCGCCCCGATGTACGTTAATTTAAAAAATCCTACACAGTGCATGTTTTACCTTTGATTCAGGAGAGCATTATCTGGCTACAGAGAGAGTGAACTAGGACCAATTCTAAATTCGTCTGTTTTGAGGGCTGGTAAGGAAGACAGCGAACGCAGAGCTACAGTGTGTCGGAAACTGACAAACACCTTAGAAACGGTGTCGTCGGGGCCCAGGGCCGGCAGCCCCGGGAGGGGCCACTTTGGCATACAGATGATTTTGCGGTAAAAGTGATTAAAAACCAGCAGATGCGGGCCAAGCCCTCGGCCTCCCCGACGACTGCCGAAATTTACATTGGAAAGGACAGCCCGGAACCGGAAGAGAGCTACTGACGGAGACTCCCCTTTACCGAAGGAACTCATGCGCATAGTAGGGCAACCTTGTTTCTCCAAACATCTCCTGGCACCTTCTTGCTAAAGCGCCTTCTCTCCTTTGGATCCTCAGGCCTCTCCCCCTCTCCTTAGTTCATCTAAGCTTCCCGTTGCCTCATTCTCTTTAGAAAATCTCCGAGGATTCCCGCCCCGACGCCCGTTCAATTCCATTTTCTCCTGTTAAACGGTCTCACGTCAAGTTGATTCTGAATCCTGATGGAAGGGTCTCGAAGGGCAGAGGAAAGGCTTCCCCCCGGACAGCGTCACGAGGGCTCCCCCACAGCCTTAGGAGGTAAATGCCATTATGGTCTTTCTACGGATACCAACTCTCAGGGTCCCCGAGTTCCAACGGGACGGGCGAAGTTACGCACACAGAACACCAAGCTATTCCCAGGCACGGTCGGCCCCGAGAGCGCCTCGGACCCCGGGGTGCAGGGCTCGGCTCTCCAGGGCTGCCCCACCCCCACCCCCGCCGGAGACCCCAGCTGCGGGCCCAGGTGCTCGGGACCGAGCTGCAGCGAAGGTTCCCACAACCCGGTCCTCGGGTTTGATGAAGACGCCAGAGCAGCCCCCAGAACTTCGAGAAAGTTTCCTTACCAGATCACCGGCTGGTCGAGAAACGACGTGACTCGGGAACAGCCGGACCGCGGGGTCACAAAGCAGGAGGTCCGGGGGAAGGGCGCGCAGCTAGCCTGCCCCCTCCAGGCCGCCACTCGCCCCGCGCCTCCACGTGCTCGCCAACCGGAAGCTTCCCGAAACCCTCCTCTTGGGTTGGGTTTTTACGGGAGGCTTCACAACGGAAGCAAGATTAACTTATTGGTCATTGGCTGGTTCACCCTCTGCCCCTCCCCTCCCTTGAGTCAGGGGGTGGGGCTAAAAGTCCCGACCCTCTCGCCAAACGGTTGGTTCCCCTGGCAACCCGCCCCCAGCTTTAGGCCACCCCGGGGCCTTCCAAAAGTGAGCCATTAGCATAACGAGACACCTTTAAAGCTCTCCTCACTTCGGAAATTCCAAGGAGCTGTGAGCCAGAAACTGTGAATGAAGACCGCATACACACATTTGGTTATTCCGGTGACCAAATATGTATTTCTCCTGAACCACAACATCGAAGCCTCCATTCATTTGACAGATGAGAACACAGGTTCAGAACACCTGCTCCTTGTCCAGGATCACAGAGCATGAAACTGAGTCCTGTGCTTGTGCTCTGGGGTCTCCTTCCCGGGCTCCTTTCGTCTCTCCTCCTTCTCAAAGCGCGAGCCCTAGAATCCGGAAATTGACACCAGTGATTTGTTTTCCAGATTTGACCGACGATAAAACGTGCTCTTCGTAACCGACAGAGGGCATATTAAGGTCGGTTGGAACACAAGTTCAGAGGTGAGGCTTTGGGAGATGATAAAGCAGTCTTGACGTAAGGATAATAATAAACGGGGCACCTGGGTGGCTCGGTCGGTTAAGCATCGGACTCTTTTGAGTTGGGCTCCGGTTATGATCTCACGGTTGGGGAGTTCAAGCCCCGCCTCCGGATCTACACTGACAGCATTGAGCCTGCTTGAGAGTCCCTCTCGCCCTCTCTCCCCCTCTCACCGCCCCTCCCCCACTCTCTCTCAAAATAAATAAATAAGCTTTGAAGGAAAAAAAGAATTCTTAAAGAATAACCATTATCATTATTGAATCCTTACTATGTTCCATAATATTTACGTGTATTTTTTAATCCTCATAATAAACCTGTGAAATAGGTATTATTTGTGCCCCCATCTTACAGATGAGCACAAAGAAACACAGAAAAAAGAACTGCTAAGGATTAAAAACTAAGCAATGTCACATTGGCTGTGATGAACTACGTAGTCTTTGGTGTCCTGTATTTGAGTAGGAGCTTCTTGGGCAAAGACCATTCCTTATTCTTTTTAGTATCTGCAGCACTGAGCCCAGGGTTTAGCACAAAATAAGCAAGCAATAAATGATAATCCCGATTACTATTCACTGTAGTACTAACTCCTAGAATATGAATATAAACTGAAAATACCTAAGAATTTGGCATGAAATCCTTTGCTAATATTTGCTTAAAGGAATTTATTATCTATACCTTATCCACCACTATTCTAGACAGTAAATGGAAAGCTATTTTCCTTTGTCGAAGAGGATGAGAGAGAAATACATACAGCTATTGCTTAAGTTTTTGATAGCTTCCTCCTAAATACTGCCAGCTGCAATAACATTTCATAGGTCTTGCTGATTGTCGATATCAGACTGCTATGTTTTATCACAAACAGAGGGATGAAAACATATGGCATGATCTTTATCTTGCTGAGAGTCCACAAAGAGAAGGGACCTGAGTGTAAGGTAAACAAACTTGAATACAAATATATTTTTTTGGAAATTATGGAAACAGTATTGGGTATCCCAAAACTCAGCATGCATACTGTCCGTGTTTGATTTGATCACTGAATTCACTTTAAGAAAAATTTGGGCTGTGGTGAGACACGTGTCTTAACCATGTCAGAGTAGATTCTAATAGCTGCCTTTTGGCGGATCTGGGAGGCATTTTTTTTCCTTTTATTTCTATTGTAACTTTTACATTTCAAAATAGTTTAAGACTCACAAGAAGTTTTCGAAATGGTAGCGTTCCTATGTGCCCTTCACCAAACTTCCCCCACAATGAGTAGCTTTTCCTAAAAAATATTTATTTTGAGAGAGGGAGAGAGAGAGTGCACGAAAGCACGAGCGAGTGAGGGTGGGGGAGGGGCAGAGACAGGCAGAAAGAGAATCCCAAGCAGGCTCCACGCTGTCAGTGTAGAGCCCTATGCGAGGCTCGAACTCCAGAATCATGAGATCCTGACTTGAGGGGAAATCAGGAGGCGGATGCTTAACCAACTGAACCACTTAGGCACTCCATTCCACATGTAATATCTTTAATAAACATAACGCATTGTCAAAACCAGGAAATTGATGTTGGCACAATACTAATAACTCAAGTGCTTTATTCAGATCGCACCAGTGTTCATCTGCACTGTGTGTGTGTGTGTGTGTGTGTGTAGTTTGATGAAATATTATCACCACAAAGCAGCTTCCTCATGGTATCTCCTAGTGATGGTTCATTTTCCATGTCAACTTGACTGGGTCATGGGATGCCTCGATGTCTGGTTAGGCATTATTTCTGAGTCTGTGAGCGTATTTCCATAAGATATTAACATGTGAATCAGTAGAAGAGAGAGTACTGCTCTCCCCACTGTGAGCATTAGCCAGTCCACTGAGAGCCTGAACACAACAACAAGCTGAGGGAAGTAGAGTTCCTTTCCTTCCCGTCTGCCTGCTTCACCTGGGACACCAGTCTTCTCCAGCCCTTGGACTGGGATTTGCAAACTCAGCTCGCTTGGTTCTCGGTCTTTCAGACTTAGACTGAAATTAAACCACTGGCTTTCCTGGGTCACCAGTTTGCAGATGGAAGATTGTGAAACTTTTCAGCCTCCAAAATCATAAGTCAATTCCTCATAATAAACATTGTTATAGTATATATTAGTATGTTATATATTATTATGCTATAATATATATTATATATATATTTTATACACACACACACACACACACACACACACACATCCTTTTGGTTTTGTTTCTCTGGAGAACCCTAACTAACACGTCCTTTAATCGTTACATCCTTCTGCCAGCCCAAACACCCGGCTACCATTAGTTTCTTCCCCATCTCTATCACTTTGTCATTTTAAAAATACTATGGTAAATTATATCATATAGTAATGTAACCTTGAGATTGGCTTTTTTCCCTCAGCATAATGTCCTTGAGATCCATTCAAAGTGCTGCCTGCACCAAAATTTGTTCTTCTTCACTGCCGAATAGAATTTTATTGTATAGATGTGCTATTTGTTTATTCATTCACCAGTTGAAGGACATTTGGGTTGTTTCCAATTTTTGACTATAACAATCAGGGATGCTATGAACAATAGCATACAGGATTTGAGGCAGGCGTAAGTTTTTCATTTCTCTGGATAAATGCCCAGAAGTTCAATTACAGAATCATATTTTAGTTATAGGCTTAGTTGTGTCTTTTTTTTTCCAAAGAAATTATTATTTTTTTTCCTATACTCCCACTAGCAATATTTGAGGATCCATTTTCTCAGCATCCTTGCCAACATTTTGTTCGTCACTATTTTTTTTATTTTAGCTGTTTTAATAGGTACATAGTGAAACCACATTGTGGTTTTAATTTGAATTTCCCTAATAACTAATGATATTGAACATCTTTTTAATGTGCCTATTGTTCATCTATATATTCCCTTCCGTGAAATGTCTCTTCATATCTTTGCTCATTTTCTAATTGTTCATTTTCTTTTTGTTGAGTTTAGAGATTTTAAAAATGTATGTTGTAGATACATGTCCTTTGTCAGATATGTGGTTTGCAAATATTTTCTCCCAGTTTATACCTTACCTTTTCATCCTTTTAATGGGATTTGTCATCAAGTAAAAGGTTTTTCTTTTAAGTTTATATATTTATTTTGAGAGAAAAAGTTGGGGAGGGGCACAGAGAGAGGGAGAGGGAGAGAATCCCAAGCGACCTCCACACTGTCAGCACTTGAACCCCATGCAGGGCTCAAACCCACAAACCTGAGCCAAAATCAAGAGTTGGGCGCTTAACCAACTGAGCTGCCCAGGCGCCCCTTGAGATCTACTGTATCATTGTTTTTCTTTGATGGACCATGCTTTTGTCATATCTATGAACCACTGTCCTAAGCATAGGTCATGAAGATTTTTCTCCTATGTGGTCTTCTAAAATTCACATTTCCATCTATAATCCATTTTGAATTAACTTTTGTAAAAGTTTGGGGTTTAGGAGAAGGTTCATTTAGTACCTAGGGATTTCCTGAATCTGGGACTTGAGTACGATTAATACATACATGGGTTTTGAATAAAGTGAAGATGACAGGAAAAGGCTGTAGGAGAATGAGCTGGGTAAGCAAAACCAAAAAGAGGAGGTTCTTTTTTTTTTTTAATTTTTTTATGTTTATGTATTATTGAGACAGAAACAGAGCATGAGTGGGGGAGGGGCAGAGAGAGAGGGAGACACACAATCCGAAGACAGGCTCCAGGCTCTGAGCTGTCAGCACAGAGTCCAACGCGGGGCTCGAACCCAAGAACCAGGAGATCATGACCTGAGCTGAAGTCGGACGATTAACCGACTGAGCCCTCCAGGCGCCCCAAGAAGAGGTTCTTTAAAAAGTGATCATCCAGAGGACTTTTGGCGTGTTAGCAATAGCTGACAATTGGTAGCTAATGTCCACGAGATCCAGCAAACTGCTTATTGTGCATTTACTGAAGCTTCCTTTTGTGAACACGGGGCAGACTTCAAGGGTGTGCAGCCGGCACAGTGACACAGGGCCCCATGCTCAGAAAGCACCTGGCATATGGGGTTTCATGCTCTGCAGTGAACATTCTGGAACCCTTCATTTTATCTTTGCATTTGTGTTTCGTAAATACAGTCTGATGGGACCTCCACGAAAGCAGAGGATCTTCCGGTTGAAGTCTCAGCTCCTGTCTGGTTCCATCACGTCACCCGCACAGGATACGTTCTCCCTTGTTGCCCCCCACCCCCCAACACACAGCAACTACTGCCCCCTTTGCCCTTGGCAGGATCCTAGGCATGAGACAGTCAGGTTTGGGTGCACATGCCCTTGAAGACTCCAGCTCTACCCCTCTGGTCAATTTAGTAGTCTTTAAGTTTCCATTTCTTTGTCTATCTAGATCATGCACTGCTTCCTACAAGGACAGGGAACCAAACCCTCTTGCACAGCCTTCCCCTGGGGCCCCAGGACACAACCTTGGAGCACGGTGGTAACGTCTGGAGCTGGCATCATTGAGTGTGCATACAATCAAGAATTATTGCCGGGGCGACTGGGCGGCTCAGGTGGTTGTGCGTCCGACTTCGGCGTGGGTCATGATCTCGAGGTTCATGGGTTCAAGCCCCGCCTCAGGCTCTGTGCTGACAGCTCGGAGCCTGGAGCCTGCTTCGGATTCTGTGTCTCCCTCTCTTTCTCTCTGCCTCTCCCCTGCTTGTGCTCTCTCTCTCTCTCTCTCTCTCTCTCATAAATAAAGAAATAAAAAAAAAAAAGAATTACTACAGACCACTGTGCTCCCCTTTTCTTGATTAACTGCCCTAAAGTTCCTTTTGAAAAAAAAGTTTCTTTCTTATTTTGAGAGAGAGAGAAAGCATGAGTCAGGGAGGGGCAGAGAGAGAGGGAGAGAGAGAGAGGATCCCAAGAAGGCTCTGAGAGCCCTACTCAGGGCTCAATCCCAGAAACTGTGAGATCATGACCTGAGCTGAAGTCAGACGCTTAATTAATTGACTGAGCCATGCAGGCCCACCCCCCCCCCCGCCCTAAAGTTCCTTTAAAAATCTTTGGGCCAGGCAGAAATGTCGGAAATGGTTTTTGGACAAGAGTCCATCCCCCCCTCCCCCCAACTCAGGTGGCCGGCCTCCTGAATAAAG
>CM053579.1:9267741-9285114 GCA_028646485.1 Cryptoprocta ferox | reverse complement strand
CAGGTCAAAAGAGACCACAACAGAACAGCGTTTTCTTGCTGTTTGAGGAAGGCGACCTACACTCTTTGCTTTCCTTTAGGCGCCACGAAATACGTGGCCAAGCCAGTGTCAACATAGCAACTTGTTTATTTAATTATGTTCTATAGGAATTCTTAGAACCTCCAAATCATAGTCTATAAAAGAAGATAGGTCTATGACAGGTTCCAATATAACCCCCAATGGAGAAACTTCCAGATCTAACACAGCAGATAAAATGTGAGTATTCCCCACTTATTTCAAAAATCACCCAAAAGCCAAGATATAAAAGAGAAATAGCAATAGCAATACCAAGTACATGCGCAGAAAACAAAATGAAGACATTTTTGAAACCTCCAAATACAAACTAGAAGAAATAACTGCCAAGAGTAGTGAAGGTCAAACAGTCTGCAGGAAGATGCAGACACAGTAAGCCTAGGAATGCAGATCCCCAAAGAAAAATACGCAGGGCACACTTGTCCTTTGAATGTGGTATACCCAGAGGTATACACTCCATCCAGACTCTTGTCTGCAAAACTGGAATGGAATCAAAAGCTGGCAAAGGATCATTTCTCTAGACCGTATTTAGTTCTGGGAAGTGGAAACGGGGGTAAATGAGAAATCAAACTGGCAGTCATATGAACAAAAAGCCGTGAGTCAGTAAAACAATGGACCAAGGGGAGACTGTCTTGCCCGCTGCCCTTCAGTGCACACTGGGAGGAGGAATAAAAGCTTAAGGAGCTCACAAGCTGTGACAAGGAGAAACCTTCCTAATATGAAAAGAACCCTACCTCTTCTACACAAATTTCCTGCATGTAATCTGTCCACATTGTACCTGGACAAAGACACAATGTAAAAGGAGGAACCAAAGATTTGTTTTTTAAGTTTATTTATTTATTTTGAGAGAGAGAGAGAGAGAGCTGCGGAGGGGCAGAGAGAGCAGAGAGAGAAAATCCCAAGCAGGCTCCATGGCTGATGTGGGGCTCGAACCCATGAACCCTGAGATTATGACCTGACCCAAAGTCAGACGCTTAATCGACTGAGCCACCCAGGTGCCCCGGAACCAAATTTTTTTTTTTAAACAGCAAATATTATGTAAAGAACGCTCAAAAAAAATTGTGAAGAAGGATACTCTCAAGAAGAAAATCGTAACTATACGTGGTGATAAATGTTATCTAAACTTCTTGTGGTAATCATTTTGCAATATATATGTGTATCAAACATAAATTTATGTTGTACACATAAAACTGTTACAATGTTATATGTCAATTATATCTCAAAGAATGTGAAATTACAAGCAGCACAAAGGATAATGGACAGTACTGAAAATAAGGCAACAGATATATAGAAAATATTAAGAAAAGCTTGTAAAATGATGGGGCGCTTGGGTGGCTCAATCGGTTGAGTGTCTGACTCTTGATTTCAGCTCAGGTCGTGATCTCACAATGGCTGAGTTCGAGCCCCGTGCTGGGGCTCCCTGCAGTCAGTGCGGAGCCTGCTTGGGATTCTCTCTGTCTCTCTGGCCCTCCCCCGCTGAAGCGCTCTCTCTGTCTCTCTCCTTCTCTCTCAAAATAAATAAAATAAATTTTTAAAAATTTAAAAAAGAAAAGCTTGTAAAATGGAATGGATATATATATATATATATATATGTATATATAGTCATATAGGTCATATGGATATATATACTCATATATCTATATGACTCAAGAGATCTAACATATATGTTTGAGTTTTCTCTTGCCGTGTAACAAATTGTCTCAATTTACAGTAGCTATAACAATGAACATGTGTTTTCCTTAGTTTCTGTATGTTGAATTCAGGAGCATCTGAATTCTAAGGAATTCAGTTAAGAGGTCAGTTGAGACCCCTGCCATACGAAGGCTTGAAATTCCCTAGAATCCCCACTGACCAGGTAACTCACTCGCATGGATGAAAAATTCATGTTAGTTGTTGGGAAGTCTCAGTTACTCCCTGTGTGATCCTATCTGTGAGTTGTTTGCCTTTGCAAGATGTTGATTGCCTTCCCCAGAGTGAGTGACCAAAGAAATCAAGTCACAAGGAACAATTCCTTTTTACGAGCCACATCCTGTTCACTAAAAGTGAGGGACTAAGTCCAGCTCAAAGTGAAAGGAACTAGAATTAGGTAAGCTTTACCTTTGGAAGGCAGGAGTGTCAAAGATTCAAGGACATATTTTAAAACCATCACAATATGCAAAATTTGTATTATTTTTTAATGTTTATTTATTTTTATTTTTGAGAGAGCACAAGCCGAGGAAGGGCAGAGAGAGAGGGACAGAGGATCTGAAGCAGACTCCGAGCTGACAGCACAGAGCCCGATGTGGGGCTTGAACTCACAAACTGCGAGATCATGACCTGAGCTGAAGTCAGACGCTCAACCAACTGGGCCACCCAGGTGCCCCCAAATTGGTATTATTTTATTTCATTGTATTTAAGATCTTACTTTTAAGTAATCTCCACACCCAACATGGGGCTCAAACTCACAACCCTGAGATCAAGAGTCTCATGCCCTACTGATTGAGACAGCCAGGGGCCCCTTTTTTTTTTTTGTATTATTTTACAATAAAACTGTAAAAATAAACCAAAAAATTTATCAGGAAAACTTTCGAAAAATAGAACAAAGCTTGAATCTCTCAATCAAAGGGGCATACAATGAAACAGAACAGTGAGTATCTTACGGTATCCTTAATAATTTAATGGATTCTAATCATTCCTTGGGCAAGAGATAAAAATTCAACTTACTCATAAGGGGAAAATAAATCACACTGCCCTCAGGTTTGGGTTTTTCTTTTTTTCCACAGATAGTCCAATTTAGTAGACATAGAACAATCCCGCAAAAAGAAAACTAGGTACAGGTGTTTTATAAACAGACAATTTATATTTCAAGATTAAAGCAACAGAAAATATTCCTTTGAACACAAAATAACTCAGAGAATATAAGTCCCATGAATCCTCCTTGAAAAAACTACTTTAAGGTAACCCCAGACAACGAAGCGATGAATACGCGAAACCATAACAGGAAGAGAAGCGGCAATCACTGACTATACTTGACGAGTGGCGATGCTATCGAGAAAAGTGTCTATTTTATAAACCCTTGAAAATATCAAAAACATATGATTACAAAAGTTTAAAAAAGTAGAGGAAGATGGAAGGTCCGATAAGCATTCTAATTTGCTTACTTTTTATAGTCAAAATCAAAGAGATTACTTCGCTCATTAATAAAGCAACAGAAGGGCGCCTGGCTGGCTCAGTTGGTAGAGCGTGTAACTCCTCTTGGTGTCGTAAGTTCAAACCCCACGTTGGGCCTGAAGTCTATAAAAAAATGAAGTAAAGTAGCATAGATTTAAGTACATTAAAAGGTACAAAACAGATCAGTATGACACCTAATGCACAACAACAAAATAAAAAATAAACGAGTGGAACTCTGTCAAACTATGAAGCTGCTATACGGCAAAAGAAACAAGAATGAAATGGCAACCTATAGAAAGGGAGAAAATATTTGCAAATTAGATATCTCATCGGGGGTTAATATCCAAAATATAAAGAACTCATGCAAGTTAACAGCAATAAATAAATAAATTAATTAATTAATGCAATTTTAAAAATGGGCAAAGGGCCTAGTTTTTCCAAAGAAGATATTCAGATGACCGACAGATCCATGAAAAGGTGTTCATCACCACTAATCATTAAGAAAATGAAAATCGAAACCACAATGAGATATCAACCCATTCATAGCTGCTAGAATGTCTATCATCGAAAAAAAAAGTATCAAGTGCTGGTGAGGATATGAAGAAAAGAGAACCCTGTGTACTGTGGGTGGGAATGCAAACTGCTATAGCTACTGGAAACCAGTATAGAGATTCCCCCCAAAATTAAAAATAGAAGTACCATATGACCCAGAAACCCCACTTCTGAGTATATATCCAGAGGAAATGAAAGCACTATGTCAAAGAGGTATTTGTACTCCTATGTTTCTGGGAGCCTGATTTGCAATAACCACGCCATGGGAATGATCTCTGTGTCCATCCACAGATGAATGAATGAATAAAGAAAATGTGAGAGGAGCACCTGGGTGGCTTAGTTGGTTGGGCGTCCAACTTCAGCTCAGCTCATGATCTCACGGTTCATGAGTTTGAGCCCCACGTCGGGCTCTATGCTGACAGCTCAGAGCCTAAGGCTGCTTTGCTTTCTGTGTCTCCCTATCTCTCTGCCCCTCCCCCACTCACACTCTCTCTCGAAAATAAACATTAAAAAAATTTTTAAAAAGAAAATGTGAGATGTATGTGTGTGTATGTGTATGTATATAAAATGGAATATTATTCAGCCATAAGAAAAGGAAATCCTGTTATTTGCAACAACATGAATGGGTTTTGAGGGCATTATGCTAAGTGAAATAAGTCAGAGAAAGAGCACTACTGTATGATCTCACTTATATGTGGAATCTAAAAACATCACACTCATAGAAAAAGAATAGAATGTGTGGTTGTCAGGGGCCAGGGGTGGGGGAAATGAGGAGATCCTGGTTGAAGAATACAAACTTTCAGTTATAAGATGAGTAAATTCTGGAATCTAAAGTACAGCACGGTGACTATAGTTAATACCGTATTGTATATTTGGAAGTTGCTATGAGAATAGACCTTTAATATTCTCACCAAAACAACAACAACAATATGGTAATTATGGGAGGTAAAGAATGTATGAACTAATCTTATTGTGGTAAACATTTCACTATAAATATGTGTACCACATCATCACACTGAATACGTTAAACTTACACAGCAGCGTTATATGACAAATATATCTCACTAAATCTAGAAGATACAGTGTAGCGAATATCTCCCAGTTACTGCATTTTTTTTTTTAATTTAAGCCTTGGGTCAAATTAGTAAACAACGCCGAACCTGCAAAATATTTAGAGCACAATTATAATAAAATGCTACATCAAAGAACATATGGAGATAGAGCTGAAGAAGCATCAGGGGAAAGTGCATACACTTAAATGTTAATAAACGGACGAAGGAGGTGGTCCTCCAGGCTCTGGTCTGGCATGCGTCGCGCTTGGAAATCCTCTCTCCTGTCCTCACAAGAAGAATGAAGCTGAACGAACAGAAACCAACAATTGTCCTCAGATGCGGCACAGGTGCAATGTCACAGGGCAAACCACGGGCCCCAGATTAGAAAGACAGGCAGCCTCAGAGAATCACAGGTCACGGGAGTGTAAGGTCAGGCGTAGCAGCCTGCTTCTGGAGCCGGTCCAGGAGACCTGAAACTAGAATTGATGAATTACTGGGGGCTCGGGGTGCCAAAGTCTGAGAGGGGAAGGCCACACTTCTGTGCGTCTTACCTCCAGGAACCCCGCCGGGTTCTCACAGTGATGAGGGGAGAAAACTCCCCTGTGCTTCAGGAAGGAGGAGGAGAAAAGTAGCTATTTTGAAAGATGCCCAGAGCATTCTGATCTTAACCAGCCAACCCTCAAGAAAAACAGCTTTATTGGAGCCTAACCTATTGGGATTTTACCGGAGCCTAACTGATCTGGGGAAAGGGAAATACCCAACCCCAGCGGCACGCTCTAACCTTCAGATGAGAAAGGGTAATGCCTGCCTCTAGCCCCGTCTAGCCTTCCGGTCTTGAGGGGAGGGTGGGGGGTAGACTGAGAAGTACTAGTGACAGCCAGAGCCGGGGGACACACGCTCTACTGAAAGGCCCATACTTAATCACACAACTGTGGGGTGCTTCCCCTCCCCCCATGCCCAACCAGCACATCAATACACCTCCTGTATCATAACGAAGGAACACAACTGAAGCAACTGCACGTCTCAGATTTTATTTACGAAGTCTCAAGGGAAAGCCAAAGACAACAGGGGAGACAAAAAAAAAAAAAAAGAACAGCACAGGAAATTTTAGGTTCTGACAACTGCAGCTACAGCAAATAGGAAATGCAGCCTAACTCTCCTAGTTAGATAAATACAAATCCTCACCCTAAATCTTTGTTTACCTCAGTTCCTTTTACCCACTACAATGTGTTTGCCTTAAAAAAAAAAAAAAAAAACAAGGGAGCATCTGGGTGGCTCAATGGGTTAAGCATCTGACTTTGGCTCAGGTCACGATCTCACAGTTTGTGAGTTCGAGCCCCACGTCGGGCTCTGCACTGTGTGGAGCCTGCTTGGGATTCTTTCCCTCCCTCTCTGTCTCTTGTCTCTCCTCTGCTCTCTCTGTTTCTCTCAAGATAAAGAAATAAACATTAAAAAATAAATAATTAAAAAAATTACAAGGCATAATAAAAGACAAAAGACATAGTTTGAAGAGACAGACTGAGCATGAGCACCAGACGAGACGGCAGAGATGTTGGAATTCTCAGACCAGGAATTTTATTTTATGTATTTTTTTTTTGAAATATAATGGGCTATATAAATTAACAGAAAGTGGGAAAGCAATTGGAGCAATAATTACATATAAGACTTGGTATTCTATTTTTTTGGACATGATTCCTTCTTTTAAAAAAATTTTAACATTTATTCATTTTTTGAGAGACAGAGAGAGATAGTGCGAGCAGGGGAGGGGCAGAGAGAGAGGGAGACACAGAATCTGAAGCAGGCTCCAGGCTCCAAGCCATCAGCACAGAGCCCGACGAGGGGCCTGAACCCACGGACCATGAGATCATGACCTGAGCTGAAGTCGGCCGTTTAACCGACTGAGCCACCCAGGCGCCCCTTAGGTGGTAGCTTTTAAAGAATCCAAATATATACAGTCCTGTGGGCCCACAAGTATAAGCTGCACTGGCCCTCAGAACTCATAAAAGATCTGAACTTTTAATCATAAAAGATTATCAACTTTTATGACTTAGGTGACCTTTGTATAAGAGTATACCCAAAATCTGCAGAATATATTTTCTTTTACAAATACACACGGTACAGTCCCCAAGAGTGTTTGGCCAAACAAAAAGGCTCATTACATTTGAAAGAACCAACATCATCTAGAGTAAGTTCTCTGACTACAACAGAATTAAATTAGAAATAAAAGAAAGAAATCTAAAAGCACACTTCTAAATAATCTATGGATCACAGAAAAAATATCATAAAGTTAGAAAAAATTTTGAACTAAACGATAATAAAAATACAATACATTAAAATATGTAGGACGCAGATAATGTGGCATGAAAAGAAAATATGCAATTATAATGCTTATATTAGAAAATAATGGCCTAAAGTCAATGACCTAAAATTCCATCTTAAAAAGTTAGAAAAAGAAGAGCAATGTAAAGGCAAAGTGAATAGATGGGAGGGAATAATAAAGATAATAGCAGTTATAAATGAAATTGAAAACAGATAACCAATAGACAAAATTAACAAAGATGGCTAATGGCTATGGATTTCTTTCAGGAGAAAGAACATATTCTAAAATTAGAGAGTGTTTATTATTGTATATTCCTGCAAGTACCTTAAAAACATTAATTGCACATTTAAAAAAAGTTTTTTAATGTTTAATTTTGAGAGAGAGAGAGAGAGAGAGACAGAGGATGAGCAGGGGAGGGGAAGAGAGAGGGAGACACAGAATCCAAAGCAGGCTCCAGGCTCTGAGCTGTCAGCACAGAGCCTGATGCAGGGCTCAAACTCACGAACCTCAAGATCATGACCTGAGCCAAAGTCAGACGCTTAACGGACTGAGCCACCTAGGCGCCCCTTAACTGCACATTTTAAATAAGTAAAAAGTATGGCATATGGATTATATCTCAAGAAAGCTTTTTTAAAATCGCTTATGGTTGCTAGAAAAGATCAAAAAGTAAAATAAACTCATAGATTTTGCAGAGAGAAACAAATTACTAATAGCAATGAAAGGGATTATAAACATAGATCCTATAGCCATAAAATAATGCTAATCGATTTGACAAATAGATGGAACAGACAAGCTCCTTACAAAATCCTGCTTAACAAAACTGACACTGTTTTTTAAAGTTTATTCATTTTGAGAGAGAGAGAGAGAGAGAGAGAGAGAGAGAGAGACACCACAAGTGTGCGTGTGCTAGCAAGTGGGAGAGAAGCAGAGACAGTGGGAGAAAGAGAATCGCAAGCAGGCTCCGCACTGTCAGCATGGATCCTGGCTTGGGGCTCGAATCCTTGAACGATGCATGAGATCATGACCTGAGCCAAAACCAAGAGTTGGATGCTTAACCGACAGAGCCCCCTAGTACCCCAACACTGACACTTGAAGGAACAGAAAATCTCAATAACCTGCCATCTATGAAGTAAATGAATTCATTATTAGAAAATTTTCACAAAAAAATCTGAGACCTATTTCAAAACCTATCAAACATTTAAGGAAGAAACAAAGCTAATCTTTCTCAAACTCCTAGAAATGAGGAGAAAACATTGCTCCTTGACATGCTTTTGTGTGTGTGTGTGTGTGTGTGTGTGTGTGGTGTGTGTTTATCTTAGAGAGAAAGATAGAGCATGAGTGAGGGAGAGGGGCAGAGGGAGAGAGAGCGAGAAAGAGAGAGAACCCCAGGCAGGCCCCATGCTTAACGCGGAGCCCAGGGTGGGGCTGGAGCCCGCAGATCATGACCTGAGCCGAAATCAAGAGTCGGACGCTCAACCGACTGAGCCACCCGGGTGCCCCCACTTCATGACAACTTATGAGACTAGAAGAAAACTAACACCAAAACCAGGCAAAGACATTACAACAAAAGAAAACTACCAAGTAATGTTTTTCATGACCATAACAGAAAGATGCTCAAAAATATTAGCAAAACAAACCGCATAATATATAAAAAAGTGTAATACATAATGACCACATAGGATTTAGCTCATAAAATCGAGGTATATATAACTTTTTAAAAAATTTTCTTTTAAATGTTTATTTTTGAGAGAGAGAGAGAGAGAGAGAGAGAGAGAGAGTGTGTGTGTGTGTGTGTGTGAGCAGGGGAGGGGCAAAGAGAGAGGGAGAGACAGAATCCAAAGCAGGTTCCAGGCTCCGAGCTGTCAGCACAGAGCCCGACATGTGGCTTGAACCCACAAACCGTGAGATCATGACCTGAGCCAAAGGTAGATGCTTAACCGACTAAGCCACCCAGGTACCCCTGGTAGGTATGTATAACTTTCGAAAATCAATCTAAATCATTCAGTTTAACAGTAATATTCTACATCTGGACAGAACTTTGGGTTACACGAATGTTGTGTCTGACAAACACATAACATAGCTGCCTTTCCTTTTGTGTAAGTTTTGCCTCACATTTTAAAAAATCCTATAAACAAGTATCGAAGTCTAGTTACAGCTATGCATACTGAACTCTCTAGGGTAAAGTTTACTAATGTCCACAGCTTACTTTGAAATGCACTATAATTTTTTTAGATTCCTAGAGAGATATATGGATAGATAATTGATAGAGCAAATATAGTAAAATGTAAAGAGCAGAATGTATGACTTATCTATGGGAGTTTAGGTATGTTTGAAACTTTTCATAACAATATGCTAAGAAAAAAGAATGACATAAATCTTTAAAAATACTAGTGAGAGATGTAGAATAATGCTTGAATGATTCATAAGGCATGCTATGTTTTTGAGGAGGAAAACACTGCATAAACACATTGCTTTTCTCAAAATAAGAAGTAACTAGAAAAGTGGATTCTATAATCCATATTTAAAAAGTGGGGCACCTGGGTGGCTCCGTCGGTTGAGCGTCCGACTTTGGCTCAGGTCATGATCTCACGGTTTGTGGGTTCGTGCCCTGCATCGGTCTCTCTCTGCTGTCAGCACAGAGCCCGCTTCAGATCCTATGTCTCTCTCTCTGTCTGCCTTTTCCCCCTTCATTCACTCTCCCTCTCTCTCTCTCTCTCTCTCAAAATAAATACATAAACATCTTTTTTAAAAAGTAAAAAAAAAAAAGGAGGAGGAGGAAGAGGAGAACTAATCTTAGCAAATATTCAAACACATTATAAGCTTTCTAATAATTGAAAGAGTATGGTCCTGGCTCATGGATAACTCAATAGCATAGAATACACAATTGAGCTATAGATGTAAATAGATACAGGAGATTTTTTTCATGATATGTTGCTATGTTTGTGGGTAAAAATCAATTATTCAATATATGGGTTGGTGTCCCCTGGGTAAGGGTCTGGAAAAAAATTAGGTTAGATCTCTTCCTCACACTTTATTATTTTTAATGTTTATTTATTCACTTTGAGAGAGAAAGTATGTGTGTGGGGGGGAGGAGCAAAGAGAGCAAGATCGAGAACGCGAGCAATCGAGAGAGAGAGACAGAATCCCAGCAGGCTCTGCACCACCAGTACACAGCTGGACACGGGTTTTGATCTCATGAACCGCGAGACCATGACCTGAGCCCAAATCAAGAGTTGGATGCTTAACAGACTGAGCCCCCCAGGTGCCCCACTTCCTTATACTTTAAACCAAAATAAATGAGGGGTGCCTGGGGGGCTCAGTCGGTTAAGCATCTGACTTCAGCTCAGGTCATGATCTCGCGGTTTCTGAGTTTGAGCCCCGCATCGGGCTCTGTGCTGGCAGCTCAGAGCCTGGAGCCTGCTTCCGATTCTGTGTGTCCCTCTCTCTCTGCCCCTCCTCTGCTCATGATCTGTCTCTCTCTGTCTCTCAAAAATAAATAAATGTTAAAAAATTTAAAAAAAGATGTATTAAAAAAATAAATAAAATAAACCAAAATAAATGGCACATGTAGCAAATATTTAAAAATAATCAAGTCATAAATATTCCAGAAGGAACTATGGAAAGTTTTTCAGTACTTACGGGGTAGAGAAGGCTTGTAGGAGTAACACAAAACCTAGAGGTCACCAAAGAAAAGATTGTTAAAATACTACGTTACAATAAGGTCCATGGTAAGCACAGTAAACAAAGTCAAAAGAAATAGAAACCTACTTTAAAATTTTTAAAAAATATTTGTAACACATTATAAATGGCCATTTCACGTTACAAGTGGCTTGCATTCATACATAAAGAAAGCTTAAAAACTCAGTAGAAAAGTAAGCAAAGGATTCCGACAGACAAGATGGAAAGGAACTGAGTAAAGGAATGGAAATGAATGATTTGAAGGTGTTCTCAGGACTCCCTCTGCGATCTCTTCCAGATTTACTGCTGAGGCCCAATACCATCGGATAGGTATTTCCTAGCATAGTTCTTTGCTTTGTGCTTCCACTTAATGGGTCAAAATCCAAATGTCGGCCAGTGCCTAGAATTGTGCTGTTCAACAGGGCAACCACTATCCCTATGTAACTATTTACGTCGAACTTAATTACATTTAGAAGTCAGTTCTTCAGTCACACCAGCTCTGTTTCAATAGTCACATGTGGCTAGGGGCTTCTCTGTTGGATAATGCAGATATAGAACATTCCATTATTGCAGAAATTTCTACGGCGTTCTTTTTGTTTTTTGTTTTTTTTTTTTTAACTTAAAAATATGGAACGCTTCACGAATTTGTGTGACATCCTTGGCAGGGGCCGTGCTAAACTTCTCTGTATCGTTCCCATGTTAGTATATATGCTGCCGAGGAGAGCACGTGCAATTCTGAAGTAGAGCTCACACTGCAGAATCTTGCTTACTCAGCCTGAATAGGTGTCAGATTCCCTGGAGAAGCTTATTAAATATATTAACTTCTATCTCGCACGTAAACAGCATGCCACTGCTTAAAACCTGCCAATGATCCCTTATCACTTAGATCAAGGGTGGACAAATTATGATCCCTGGGTCAGATCTACTGGATCACAGTCAGGACCATTCATTGACTTATTATTTGTTGGTGCTTTTGAATCCAAGGGCAGAATTGAGGCAGAAATGAGTAACTGCAGAAAAGAAGGTATGGTCAGCAAAGTGCTATTTACTATCTGGCCCTTTGCAAACACAAAACAAAACAAAACAAAGAAAAAAACAAAAAATAATACAATGTTTGCTGAACTCTGACTTAAAGACTAAAGTCTACGCTTTGACCTGGCCTACACGGGTGGTATCTAAGGTCTTACTAAATCTAGCCACTGCCTCTCTTTTCATGTCACGACCCAGCATTAACCCATTTTGGTACCGGAACATGGCATTCTAGTACTTTCCTCTGTGCCCTATTTATACCATGTCTCCTATGTAGTGTCCAACATCCTGACTTTCCTTCTGTCCTACACCACAGTGTATACTAATAAATAGGGGGAAAAAAGGAAAAAGGAGGGTGCCTTGGCTGGCTCAGTGAGTAAAGCATGTGACCCTTGATCTCAGGGTTGTGGAGTCCAAGCCCCATGTTGGGTGTAGAGATTACTTAAAAAATAAAAAAGAAATTTTTAAGGAAAAAGAACAAAAAGAAAACCACACTCCTTAATCTCTTTATTCTCTGACCACTAATTTTCGTGGCCCATGCCAATTGTTATGGACAAAGAAAGGGGGCTCCTCACCAGGACAGATCCAGAATCTTAATTTTTTTTTAGGCATCTCTGATTTTCTACATATATGATGAAATGTACATTGCCTATCACTTCCATACATACTTTGGTCACTTCTTTACCACAACAATGCAATCACCTGTTTACATGCCTATTTCCCTCAGCAGACTTGGAGTTCCTAATGGAAAGAAGCCTGACATTCATCTCTGACTCCATAGCAAGTACAAGGCCAGCACTGAGTCAATGCTCAGAGAACACCCACCGAAATAAACCTCCCTCCCCAACAAGAATTCATTTTCTGGAATGAGAAATTGGAGGGAAGAGGCGGAGGGGCTAGCTGTTGATCATTTTCCTCTTCTCCTATGAAGCTAAAATCTAATTTCTGGTGCCCTCAAGGCATAGCAAAAAGTCTTTTTAAATTAGCATTTTATTGACTTCCTTTTATCATGGTTGCTTAATCTAGTTTAATATATTTTAATTATTTGTTGGTGAAATTCACATCTTGAGGTAACTATTATGTCAAGTACAAGTTTAAAAGTCTAATAGACAGGAGATTGAGGGTGTTCATATCTCTAATATGTTACTAATGGAATAAAAATAACTAATGTGATTCCAAATTACCTTTGGAGTTTGGATCAGATATGGCTGGTAAATGAGGTTTTTGTATGAGGTTCATTTATTAGGAATTTCCAGGTAGTATCTATCCTTGTATTTTTATAGGGCTGTGAGTCTATTAGAACTTACTTTTGTTCTAAGTATTCAGGACGCCGAAGCAGAATAAACTGATGGTCATCTCTTGTGTGCAAGAAGTGGGGAGACTGTTTTGGGAAGATTTGTCCAATTGGATTGACCGGTGGTTGGCAGGGCAAGTTTCAAGTTAGCAATCCTAGAATCTTAAGACCTATAAAAATCTACATTGTTCTCAAAATTTTCCCAGAGGAGCCTTCAAGACACATCTTTCACAACATTGCCGAACCGTGGATTGGGCGTAAGTCTACAATATTGACTCCATATTATTGAATTCAACCATCCAGAATCAACTTCGGCTGGTCCATGTTGTCGTATCTGCATATGTAATCGGAAGCACATCTTTCATCCAAAGAGAAAGCATTTCCTCCCCCAAGGAATCGGAACTAAGACGCTTAGCGCCAGAATAGCTTTACCTTGAGACCCTGGTCTTCCATGTTGGTGTAAGAGCAAAATTGCTACACTTGAAGTGGTGGCTTTGATTTTTAATTGCCTTAAATTTCTTCCTTTCTTCAAGTCAATCAAGGGTGTTTTAAACACTTATGGCACATACAAACATGAACAAAATGAAGTGGAAAGAATAGTAACTCTCCGGCAACTTTGATCGATTCCCGCGAGGTGAACTCAATACGGAAGAAGTCCAACTACTTAGAAGCCATTTAACCACTTACCCTTGAGTGCTTAGCTCAGACTGTCCTACCAGTTTTGCCGTGAAGGCCTGCTCAGTTTCATTGCTCATTCTATACTTGGTCACACATCATGTTGCGCTTTCCTCCATCTGTTGTTGAATTACATAATGGAGGAGAGAAAAAAGTATACTTTTAAAGCTGATCAGCTGGCCTCTTCTTAAGAGTATATTGATTTTATCTGTGAAAATAACTTGATGATTACTTAACGGGTGAAAGATACAGCACCCTCCGGCAGCCCCCTGCCACCTTACAGCACTTGGGAACGGGCTAGCGTGAGAAACATTTAAAAAGCCAGAACATCCTATTTAATAAAATGGGGGGGGGGCGTGCTGTTTTCCTGGAAAAATCTGAACATGACAGAGTCAAAGTGTTGATAATTAAGAGGGGAAAGAAGGACAGAGAAGGTTTAGCAACAAGATAGGAAAACAGGGATCCTGGGGAGCAAAGCACAAAGTTTGTGATCATTGGGGCGCCTGGGTGGCTCAGTCGGTTCAGTGTCCAACTTCGGCTCAGGTCATGATCTCAGGGTTCGTGAGTTCAAGCCCTGCGCTGGGCCCTGTGCTGACAGTGCATAGCCTGTTTCAGATTGTCTCTCTCTTCCTCTCTGCCCCTTCCAGATGTGCGTGTGTGCACTCGCGCGCGCTCTCTCTCTCAAAACCAAAAAAAATATTTTTATAAAAAGTTTATCATCAGAATGGCCATGGCACTTAAAAAACAGAAATGCATAATTTCGATCGCAAGTAAACTGCTTTGCTGTTCTGTAAGTTCCCCTCCGTTACCCGTGTGTCTTCCCTATCCTATGCACACCTGCCTCTGAGAGAGGTACTTTGGGTCGATCCAGAAAAAGATGTTAAGTTTAGGGTTACCAGATAAAATACAGGAGGTCTGTACCTGGATGTCTTTTTTAAAAATTTTGCTGAATCTTGCAACTAGTTAGGATGCATGTCCAGATCCATATAGGCCGGAGAAAAAGGAACAGCCAAAAGAAACAAGATACAGGCATGACAGAGAATTGAACGTAAGCAAGAAAATGTGGCAACAGGTAACTAGGAGATCTGTAAGCCCTCTGAGGTATTGGGTGTAGGATGGAGTCTTTGATTTCCTCTATAAGTGAGTCTGTAGCATTAAACAATTTTTTTAAAGTTTGTTTATTTTGAGAGAGAGAGAGAGAGAGAGAGAGAGAGAGAGAGTGACCACAAGCAGGGGAGGAACAGAGAGAGAGAGAGAGGGAAAGAGAGAGAATCCCAAGCAGGCTCCGCACCGTCAGTGCAGAGCCGGATGCGAGGCTCGAACCCGTGAACCACGGGATCACGACCTGAGCCAAAATCAAGAGTCAGACGCTCAACCGACTGAGCCGCCCGGGCGCCCCAGTCCGTAGCATTCTTAAATTAAATACGCAAGGGCTAGAGGACTTGGAGCTGCCTAGCCAGAAGAAACCTAGGTTGTGATTCATTCCATGTTATGTATATTATTACCTTCCGGGCTTACCTCTCTCACTAGAGGAAACTCCCAGAAGGCTGAGCTCCCCACAGCTGCCAGGGGAATGGTGTGGCTGTGACGGGAACAGCAGCTCCGGCGATATGGAGAACCACCATTTCCCCTACGCTCCTCGTTCTGAGCAAAGCCAGAGGGCTGCAGCCAGAACGGAGGTGCCTGCGGTCCCCCGGGTGGATTTGAGCCCGTGGAAATGAGAGCAAGAACAGTTTTCTTCATTTCGTTTGGACAATCATTTGCAGATAGATGGGCGGCTGTGTTATTTGTTTCAACATCTGGCTGTAAATTCATTCCTCCCCCCACGCCCACCCCAAGGTCACTGTCACTTATTTTCTCTCCAAACCTCTTGTTATTGTCTACTCCTTTTGCCCTCTTCCAAGCTGGGAGATTACTTCAATGATGTAGCCCAAAATTAGGCAGTTTATCACTCGAAAAGCTTTACTACCATCCTTTCTTCGGTCTGTCACGTGTATAATTTTGCTGAAGCCAGGATCTGAGTTCATGCGCTGCGAGGCTTACTTACATAAAGGGACACGTTGCTTAGTGAGTGAGTCTAGCCATCTTCCCACCTGTGTCCCCTCCGTGATCCAGCTGCTGTCCCCGTATCAGAGCGTGCGTGTTCTGTGCTGGAACGATGTGGCATTTAAGAATTAATGAAGAAGTTCATGGGGGGGCTCAGTGGGTTGAGCGTCCAGCTTCAGCTCAGATCATGATCTTGCGACTCGCGAGTTCAAGTCCCACGTGGGGCTCTGTGCTAAGAGCTTGGAGCCTGGAGCCTGTTTTGGATTCTGTGTCTCCCTCTCTCTCTCTCTCTCTCTCTCTGTGTCTCTCTCTGACTTGGGCTCTCTCTCCCTCCCTCCCTCTCTCTCTCCCTCCCTCCCTCTCTCTCTCCCTCCCTCCCTCTCTCTCTCTCCCTCTTTCTCTCTGTCTCTCTCTCTCATGATCTCATGGTTTGTGGGTTCAAGCCCCATTCTGTGCTGACAGCTTGGAGCATGGAGCCTGCTTCAGATTCTGTGTCTCCCTCTCTCTCTCTGCCCCTCCCCTGCTTGCACTCTCTCTCTCTCTCAAAAGTTAATCAAAACATTAAAAACATTAAAGAAAAAGAATTAGTGAAAATCCTCAGATGTCTTACTTGTGAATGAAAAGATTCAGTGTGCCATATGATCACTGTTAATATAAACAGATGCTCTCATTTCTGTTTCTCGTTTCAAACTGAGGCTGGACAAGGTAGTGTGGACAAATGTCCCCAGGTGGCGGGGTGGGGGGGGGACTTTCAGGTAGAATGGAGAACATAAGCAAAGGAACAGACAAGGCAACGAGAGAACAGGAGTTATTTACAGAACCCCTAATTT
Organism: Cryptoprocta ferox; assembly: GCA_028646485.1. Taxonomy (NCBI): domain Eukaryota; kingdom Metazoa; phylum Chordata; class Mammalia; order Carnivora; family Eupleridae; genus Cryptoprocta; species Cryptoprocta ferox. The sequence continues at coordinate 9,268,416 of CM053579.1, read as the reverse complement.
GATACGACAGGAGTAGAGGGTGTGAAGGAGAAGATGGGTGATGTGTAGCAGATACAAATAATAACTGCCTAGAAGTAGTACTGATTGAAGAAGTAAGGGCAGGAAAAAACGAGACAAGGTATGAAGTTCGTCTGTGCCAAGAAATCAGAGCCCAACTTTCCTTTTGCTAAATAAAGGTCGTTATTTGGCGCTATCGACAACAGCCAAAGTGTGGAAAGAGCCCAAATGTCTAACGACAGATGAATGGATAAAGAAGATGTGGTGTATATATACAGTGGAGTATTACTCGGCAGTCAAAAAGAATGCAATCTTGCCATTTGCAACTACCTGGATGGAACTAGAGGGTGTCATGCTAAGTGAAATTAGTCAGTCAGAGAAAGACAAATATCCTATGACTTCACTCATATGAGGACTTTAAGATACAAAACAGATGAACATAAGGGAAGGGAAGCAAAAAGAATATAAAAACAGGGAGGGGGGGACAAACCCTAAGAGACTCTTAAATATGGAGAACAGAGGGTTGCTGGAGGGGGTGTGGGGGTGCAAAATGGGTGAGGGGCATTAAGGAATCTACTCCTGAAATCATTGTTGCACTATAGGCTAACTAACCTGGATGTAAATTAAAAAATCAATCAATCAACTGATTACACATAAAGAAATAAAGGAAACAAAAAT
>CM053579.1:9075635-9267641 GCA_028646485.1 Cryptoprocta ferox | reverse complement strand
CAAAATAAAATAAATACAAATAAATAAATAAGAAACCCGGCGGCAGCTACAGACTTGATTTCCTACTGGTATTATCCTTTTTTAAAAGACAAACTGCAGGGGCACCTGGGTGGATTAGTCGGTTAAGCACTCGACTCTTGATTTTGGCTCAGGTCATGAAATCACAGTTCCTGAGTTCGAGCCCCACATCAGGCTCTCTCTCTGTCTCAAAATAAATAAACATTAAAAACAAAAAAGGGTCCTATGCTCCACTGACAGAGCCATCCTGGATTTTTTGTTTCCTGGGTCTTCCCTTGTACCAGTTCTTTATATATTTTGGATACTGGCCCTTTATGGGAGATGTCATTTGCAAATATCTTCTCCTACTTGGTAGGTTGACTTCTTAGTTTTGTTGATTGTTGCCTTCACCGTGCAGAAGCCTTTTATTTTGATGTAGTCTCAATAGTTTATTTTTGCTTTTATTTCCTTTGCATCAGGAGACCTATCTAGAAAAATGTTGCTATGGCCCATGTCAGAGGGATTACTGCCTGTGCCCTCTTCAAGGATTTTTATGATTTCAGGTCTCACGTTTAGGTCTTTAATCCATTTTGAGTTTTTTTGTGTGTGTATGGTGTAAGAAAGTGGTCCAGTTTCATTCTTTGACATGTGTCTGTCCAGGTTTCTCACACCATGTGTTGAAGACACTGTCTTTCTCCCATTGTATTTTCATTCCTCCTTTGTCAACGATCAACTGACAATCTCATTGTGGGTTTACTTCTGGGTCTTCTGTTCTATTCCAGCGATCTGTGTGTCTACTTTTATGCCAGTACCACACTATTTTAATGACTACAGCTTTGTAATATCTTCATTTTATTAAGAAGAAGATTCTATAGACTTATGCCCAGGATGACTTAACCCCTATACACTTAAGAACCACTACTACCAGGTTACAAAGGGCCTCCTTACCACTGAATAAGGAAAAAGAGCTCTTCAATATCTAAGGCAATCCCCTTTCCGCTCTCTTCCCTCAATACCTCCCTCTGTGCTTGAAATAATGCCCCACCCAACCTTTTTGATTTGAATTTGATAGACTATTTGATGGGAAGGAGAAATAAGTTGTTAAAAATCACTTGATAATATTTATACATAAGCTTGTGCTTCTCCATGGTGAGATTATGTGTCAGAAGATGTCACAAAGGGTAATGATGTCATAAACCCCTCCAGCAGGCTGAGCCACATCAAATACAGTAGTTTCCATGGTAGAAGAAACATGTGAACAAACCCCTGGACATGAACCTTTTCGTTTATGTCCTCCTTCTGTCCATTTGGACAAACTGTTGTTTAGATACAAACCACAGCGATGGATCTGCTACTACAGGTATGTGCCTAAGCTTAAACTTTAGAAATTAGGATCTGTCCTCTTATACACTCGAGCACTTCATCACACAAGCTAACTGTGTTTAAGAAATCTGCTGTCGGTTGGGTGTTACTAGGAAAATACCTGAGAGTTTTAGTTCTGTGTGAAAAACCCAAGGAACATAGAAGCATAAAGAGTACAGACATATTGTCCCCCTTCACTCCCCTTCCCCACCCAATCCACCAACCTCCGCCCTCAATCTGCCCTCAATCTGCCCTCAATGTGGCATGGTACTTCACACAGAGTAGGCTTCAACAAGAGTTTTTTCTGGTCCCATCCCCTTCTCCACCATACACATTCACACACACACGTTCACACTCAAGTACATTCACATGTGCAAGACATACACACACTCAAAACCCTAGGTACTGGGGTGGGCAAGGCACAATGCAGGGATCACCCAGGTAATTGCACTGAGGAGCCAGAGATGCCTCCCAGATTTGGCTTCTAGACTGTGGCAGGGGATGTGATAGAGGGAGGGAGCTGACAGGGGAACGCTTTCCATGCTTTAAAAGAATCACTGGCTGAAAAGAGTGGATTTTGACCTTGAGTGGCAAACGGCTATCAAATGGAAGAAAACTGGGTTATCTAACACATTTTCTGGTGATATCATTTCTTTGACAGGAGATAAACACGTCGAATCAATGGAGACCAAACTGGAGAGCTTCCGGAGACGTCTACTGGTGATCATAATTGGCATTATGATTATAGCTTTCGTATTTACCTGTTTTTGTTTTATCCATTACAACTGTCTGACCGACGACGCACCAGGAACGTAAGTTTTACACCCTTAAATTAAGAATGTGAGATGTGTGTAGACATAGAGTGGAGGTTTCATTGTTGTTGTGGTTACTTCACGTTAACCCTAGACGTCCACAGAGCTCATCTTGTAGGTGGTTCCCTTCACTTCAATAATATCAGCTCTGAAGTATTCTCAAGTACATTACCAATTTGAGCCTATTCTAAAGCTATCTCCTATTGAGGGTTCAGCTGAGCCCCAGGCTATGAATTTCTTTGTAAACTGAGTCTAGGAAAAGAGGGCTTGACTATCTGACTAAGACCCAGAGAATAAAGAAGTGGAGGGAGAGGGAGTTGGGTCTTTGCATTCCCAAAACAATAAAACGTCTTGGATAATCCTCCATTTTAAGACCTAATGGCATGAAACATTATTCACCATTGGTCTTGTCATTATCTCAGTCCCTGCCTTTCATATAGGAGGATCGGGCTGGCCCTGATATAGTAGTTCCCTAACATTTTCCCAGTACAAGGACTGATGACTACAATAAACCCGCGCTCTATCCCTTTAGTGTTCCAGGGATATTGTGACTATAAATCGGCATGGATAGATAACGCGATGGTGTAAACATGATAGGAAAGAGTGACTCTGGTGTAAAGAGTTTATTTTTATCTTCTGACATGTTGTGACAGCTGTGTAGAAGTTGTTTATCTACTCGTGACCTTTTTGTAAAGTTTAATTCTTAGAAGAAGTGAAATTCTCTCTGTCCCTCTCCACAGTAGACTTGAAACCACTCTGTGTCTTTCCGTATGTAGGCTATGTGGTTATCTAACGTGGATGAAAAAGTAAAATACTCTTACAAAAAATAGAAAGTAGTCAGCATGACTTCATATCTGTACCCTGAGTCATGGCTTTCACCACACTCCAAGTCTTACTGTGTTCAATTTTCCTACTAGAAGCAAGAAAAAAATAGACCAATGTCTAAATTGACATAGTAGCCTGTGTTTTCTGGTGACAGCAATAGTACTTCTGTTTTAAATGGTCATATTCTAAATTTTCTATGTTTTCAGGCTCAAGAAAGAAGGTGTGACAACCAAGTTAGCCAGATCACCATCCAAAACGTCATTCAGTGACCTCAAGACACCCAGTCCATGCAGTCCAGAAAAACAATCCCTGCTATCTAGTATAGACAAGATATCTAGTGTCTCAAGTCCAGAAAAGTCATCCATACACTCCAGTGCAGAATGGTTAAGCAGGTCTTCGAGTCCACAAAACCAATGTACGTCCTCTAGTATACCAAAGGTAAACAAGCCATCAAGTCGAGGAAAGAAAAGTCCATCATGCTCAGACAAAAAATTCAAGTTATTTCACCTGGGAAAGTCCTATAGAACACGCCATCTGGGAAAGCCATATAAGCCAGCTCGTGCCCAGAAGCTAGTTGGTCAGGCAGCTGCATCCGATCCCAATAAGGCAGTGAGCCCACCTTGGTCAGCCGACCTGCAATACATAGTGAGGCCCACTGTGCCATTTTGTCCACCCCACCCACAAAATCACATCTCGCCACCCAAGCAATCCAGTGTACAGAAACTAACCAAGCCCCCCAGACATCGGAAACTAAAAAGGTCGGTTTGTGGGCGTAAGGCAGACATGTTATACAGGCCTCAATTAATCGAGCCGTGCCAATGCTATAAGGAAAGATGCCTTATCTGTCAAAGTTCTGAGCCTTTGGTCAATAATATTTTTGAGGCAGACAATAGCAATTCTGAAAACTCACTTTTTCCAAGTGAAGTGAAGCTTTTTCCCCAGTCCTTTCTTAAGACAGATTACAGAGACAACGGGAGTGACAGTGATATTATGACATATGACAGTGACGACAGTGACAGGGAGGTCACCATTCTTTGCGACATGAAATGCGACGAGACCATCAGTAAAGGCATCCAAGATAATTAAGGACTCAATGAACACAAACACCACCGGTGAAGAAGCAAACGTATACCAACTATATTAATGCTCACTGTCTTTTAAAACCCTGATAGTGGGAAATCTACTTGCAATCATTATTGAGATTACTCCTATCCAACTTGGAAGCAACTTATTTAACGATAAATAAAAGCATGATGTATCACATTATTTTCTTGTAGTTATTATTGCATTTTAGAGGTATAAGGCTCTTTTGACGTATCTGACTGAGATCTGGTCACTTCAATGGGAACCATGAGCATACACGCACCCGCAAACCTAAAAAGGTATCGCAAACTACATGCAGGGAACGGGAGGGTATTATGCTGAGCGAAATTGGTCAGTCAGAGAAAGACAAATATCGTCTGACTTTACTCATATGAGGACTTTAAGATACAAAACAGATGAATATAAGGGAAGGGAAGCAAAAAGAATATAGAAACAGAGACGGGGACAAAAGATAAGAGACTCTTAAATATAGAGAACACACAGAGGGTTGCTGGAGGCAGGGGGCGAGGGAGATGGGCTAGATGGGTGAGGGGCATTAAGGAATCTACTCCTGACATCATTGTTGCGCCATATGCTAACTAACTTGGATGTAAATTTAAAAAATCAATACATTATAAAGCTAGCTATTTGGGCGCAGTGAAGGCAGAAACGACGACGGCTCACCTGGCCATTCCAGGCTAGAAATGGGGGGCAAGAGTATGATCTGCCCTTTCCCTTTCAGGTGAAGGACCACTTTTGTCCTGAAAGATCTGAACTTCTGTAACGGTTATTTCTGTATTCCATGATTTTGGCTGGTCAAAGTTACATTGCACACATTCAGAATGCAAAACAGCATCTGGCTTGTACCAACATGGAGAAGGACTCCTCCCTATCAGGCCTGATGGGCGTCCCCAGTGACGAGCACTGGGTGACATGTACTGGAGGTCACAGCACTTAAAAACATCAGCTAAAAGTCTCCTGTGTCTTACATATTCCAAATACAAATAGTCCAATCTATGGCCATAGTACTTAAAAATTCATCAGTTAAATTAACAATACGAAGTGCAAATGTTTCTTTCAACTATTTCAACTTGTGTCAGGCTGCAAGTGCCTGATGTATGATGTTGGTTAAGAGGGATATCAACTTAATAAGTCTGGCCACATACGAAGTCCTCCACTGCATGAAAATCTTTGAGCCACAACATATCAGAGCCTAATTATGAAAATTGACTTTTCAATTTGCTTCTCACTATAATTATCCAACTATTGTACATTATTTGCTTGGAGTAATTTCTTCTATGTAAAATGGTCTTTTTCTTATCACCAAAAAGAGGCAGTGTGATAGCCTCACGGAGTCAGGGAATTGTGACCACTTGGAGGGTCTGTGACTTTTTAATATTCACTTCAGTAGAGAGATTTCTTGGTGAGGAGAAGAGAGAGGGTGGTAGAGATAATAGGCTCACAAAAGGTTTCTAAATAACTTCTTCATAGAAATTATTATATATAATGAGATACACCCCTCCAAGTCAATTCATTCAATACAGATGATGGTAAGAAAAAGCCCACAATCAAAAAAAAAAATGTAGGGCTAAAAGGAGCTATTGTAATTACCCCAACCGAGCTCCCACTTGAAGCATCATCCATGAACAACAAATCCTTGTGACAGCCCTGCAAGGGAGATACGATTATCCCCATTTTATAGATAGAGCTGAGTATCAACGACGTTAAGTACTTTATTCAAGATTTTACTCAGAAATTGTAGATTCAGACTTCAAATCTAAGTCTGTGTGATCCAGACGCCCATGTTCTTTGCATGACATCTGAATACTGGCCAACCCTACATCCACTTCCTCTATGCACCGGTCCGGGCCCCAGGACGAAATGAAGCATCTGGTCAAATGCCCTATTGAAATAGCATTTCCCTATTTTAAAAACTCATGTTATCCAAAAGGGACTACAGCTAGCTTGGATGCACTGCTGTTGGCTCAGACTGATTTTTAGTGATCACCACTTCTCCAAGTGCTTCATAAATATGATAATAACATGTAATCATTATTATATAAAAGTAGAGGGGCGCCCGGGTAGCTCAGTTGGTTAAGCGTCCAACTTTAACTCAGGTCATGATCTTGTGGTTCACGAGTTTGAGCCCCACGTCGGGCTCTGTGCTGACAGCTCGGAGCCTGGAGCCTGCTTCGGATTCTGGGTCTCCCTCTCTCTCTGCCCCTCCCCTGCTCGTGCTCTGTCTCTCTCTCTCTCTCTCTCTCTCAAAAATAAACATTAAAAAAAAGTATAAGGCACTGTTTTGAGCATTTTATATTAATTCATTTAATCTTGTCAACAACCCTGAGGTATATATTATTATTATTATCATCATTTTATTTGTATTTTTTTAATGAAATGTTCATTTATTTTTGAGACAGAGAGAACAGAGAGAGCCCATGAGCGGGGGGAGAGGAGAAAAGAGAGAGAGAGAGAATCCCAAGAAGGCTCCATGCTGTCAGCACAGAGCCTGATGTGCGCCTTAAGTCGTGAGACCATGGCCTGAGCCGAAACTAAGAGTCAGACACTTAACCGACTGAGCCCCCCTAGGCACCCCTATGATTTCCATTTTAGAGATGAGGAAACAGAGGCACTGAGAGGATAAGCAACATGCTGAGGGTTGCACAGCCAGTGTATAGCAGAGCAGGGATGCGAACCCAGACACTAGACAGAATCCTGCTCTGACCTGCTACGTGAGACTGGTACGCTTTAACCACGCGTTGAATAATTCATTGTGAAATCTTGCCACAGATTGCTTTCACGCTTATTGATCTTTGTTTTTCCAGAGTCCAACATTTTCCCCTTTTTAATAAAGGGAGCAGTGTTTATTCATCCCCAGTCTCCTGGTTAGGCTTTAATTTCTACGGCTTCTCAAGGGTAATAATGGCTATTTATTTTGACCTCTATAATTTGTCTGTATATAGAGTCTTTAACTCTTTAACTTTAAAGAGTGTAAATACTCACTCAGAAATTCCTTACGTGTACTTCCATCCCCACCTTTTCTTTAAAGTGTTTTCTATTTCTATGTTTTTAAGTTTGTGTTTTTTTTAGTAATCTCTGCACCCAACATGGGGCTCGAACTCACAACCCCAAGATCAAGAGTCACATGCTCTTCCGACTGAGCCAGCCAGGTGCCCCTCTTTCCATCCCCTTTTACCCACCTTGTTTCACTCTACCCAGTCTTAAGATTAATCTCTTTAATGTAAGAGCAACTGAGGAGTTGGGCAGTTCTGCCCCTTTTTTCCCAGCTCCATATGCCTTTATCACATGTAGGGAACCGCTCCCCTGCTGTCGGTATGTTGCCAAGTTAGATCAGGGATTTGTAGTTATGAGAAATAAAAGCACGGGTTTTTATGGGATTCATGTAATATTACAGTCAAGGATCCAGAACTGTCTGAATCTTACGCTGCCAGATACATTCCTCCCTCTGGGGAAACACATGCACACACACACACACACACACACACAGAATGATAGTAAATAAACAAGGCACTGGCTCATCATCGGCCTTCTAAGTACCTGACTCTCCTGTATAAGACATCTTAGCAGGTTTTTAAGAGAAATTTATAGGACACTTATCCTAAGATCTAGTAATTTCTTTTTTAAAAAATGTTTTGAGTACAGGTGAGACACAATGTTACGTTAGTTTCAGACGTACCACACAGTGACTCAACATCTCCATACACCATGCTGTGCTCACCACAAGTGTAGCTACCATCTGTCACCACGCAATGAGCTTCGCAAAGGTGTACTGGCGTAGACAGCCTCGCCGAAACATCCACCCAGCGCCTGTAAGGTCAAAAATCAAATCTGTGCTCTCGTCTCTTTCTGAGTGCCACACAGGACGAGAGGCAGGAGTAATGCTGATTTACCATATCACGACAACGTTTCCTGCAGGGACGCCTGGGTGGCTCAGTCGGTTGTGTCCGACCTCAGCTCAGGTCATGATCTCACGGTTCGTGGGTTCGAGTCCTGCATCGGGACTGTGTTGAACATGCGTAGCCTGCTTGGGATTCTCTCTCTCCCTCTCAAAATAAATAAAAAACTAAAAAAAAAATGTGTCCTGCATCATGACTGTACTAGTACACAAGGAAGGAAACAAGAATGCAGTTGTGGTGAATGGAGCAAAACGTTTCTCCCTCACATTAGGGCGGCCTGCATGAGCTAGTTCAACCATTTGCTAAGCGGTCTCCGGGACTCTTCATTCTCCATGCAGATAGCCCCGGACTTCTGGATTGCAGTTATGATGGTGTAACCTTGAACTCAGTGTCCCTGGGGAAGACCCACAGCTTCTGGTTTTTTTCAGGATCTAAATATAATTGTGTATGTCCTTTCCCGTATGAAATGTATTCCTGCTGGAAATATCTAGACTGGTTTCTGTTCTCCATACACACGTACACACACATTAGAAGAAACAAGAAAGTAAGGGGGCACCTGGGGGGCTCAGTCAGTTAAGCATCCAACTCTTGATCTCACGGTTCATGAACTCACAGTTTGTGAGTTTAGGCCCCGCGTCAGGCTCTGCACTGACAGCACAGAGCCTGCTTGGGATTCTCTTTCTCTTCCCCTCTCTCTGCCACTCTCCCGCTTGTACTCTCTCTCGCTCTCTCTCTCAAAATAAATAAAGAAACTTGGGGACCCGGCTGGCTCAGTCAGTTAAGCATCTGACTCTTGGTTTCGGCTCAGGTCATGATCTCATGGTTCGTGAGTTCGAGCCCGCTAGCGCTCTCTCTCTCTCTCTCTCTCAAAATAAATAAACTTTTAAAAATAAATAAATAAATACATAAACTTAAAAAAAAGAAAGAATTAAGTAAGATAAAAGAACTCATAGTGGAAATTAAAGCCTCCCACCCCAAACCTCTCTGTTCTTAGATCCACTCTAAACTTTTTTTATTTTTTTAACATTTATTCATTTTTGAGAGAGAGAGAGAGCATGAGTCGGGGAGGGACAGAGAGAGAGGGAAACACAGAATCCGAAGCAGGCTCCAGACTCTGAGCTGTCAGCACCGAGCCTGATGTGGGGCTCGAACTCACAAACCGTGAGATCATGACCTGAGCCGAAGTCGGACGCTCACCAACTGAGCCACCCAGGCGTCCCCTCGAAGATCCACTCTAGAAGTAATCTGTTAGACATCTGTGTTTACTTTTCAGGCTAGCCTCTGTTGCCCTAAATAATATCTCTACATCACTATTTCTTGATTTATCAACTTGAAAACATATATTCACTTACACCACCTGGACTTTTTCATCCCATCCTCCTTCCAAATGTAGGTGGTTTTATTGCACCGGTCACCTTTCTAACCTACATCATCGGCATATGCCTCTGTATTTTGTGCTATCCCCTTTTATAAAATAAAGTGTACTTAATTTTTTTAAGTTTATTCATTTATTTTGAGAGGGAGGGAGAGAGAGAGAGTGCAGGGGAGGGGCAGAGGGAGAGGGAGACAGAGGATCCCAAGCAGGCTCCACACTGTCAGCACAGAGCCCACCTCGGGGTTAGAACTCACGAACCATGGGACCACGACCTGAACCGAATTCAACAGCCAGACACTTAACCGACGGAAGCACCCAGATCCCTTGTTCTCCCCACTTTAACCACAGCTCTTGATGCCCCGTTATGTAAAAGTGTGACAGTGTTGCCTTCCACTCTTCCCTCCGCCATTCCTCCTCTTTCTTGTGGCCTCATTTCTGCCAGCTAGCGTCCCCATGCTGTGGAATCAACAGGCGATCTCTAGAGCGAAGAACACTCCTAACATTTGTTTAAAAATGCACTTGGGGTTTCCCATTACTGTGTCAGTCACCCCTCTGCACGGGTAGGGGAGTCAACACTAACAATGATTCTAAGTTATTCTGTCAACACTTTCGAATAACCCCCCCCGTTTTCAGCACCACTAATAAACTCTGTTACCTGAACCCGCCAACTCCAAGACCAGGCCTAGAAAATCAGTTGGCAGTCACCGCAGTCGTCCCCTGGGCTGTTTCTTCTTTATATTCAACTTCATTTGTCAATATGTTTCTATTTTCAATCTTCTAGAAATCTGTTGAAATGCCTTAATCACTAGAGGTCCCCTTCCCTATGCATTCCTGTGTCAGTTATCCGTCCGCTCGGTGACGCTGCATAACGACAAAACACAAAACCTCAATACAACGGTACACGCTTATTTTGCTGATTTTTCTCTGGTGTTCAGCTGACGTGCACTGGACTTGGCTGATCTTAGCTGGGCTCTTTCAGGCATGGGTAGTGAGCCCTAGGTGCTCTAGCTGCTAACCGTGGCTAGGCTCCCTCAGATTTCTGGAGTAGACTGCTTGCCAGCGGGGGCAATTCTGCTCTGCTTCACGAATCCCTCCCATCTCTCCGGCAGGCCAGCCCAGACACGTTCTCAGGGCAAAGGCAGGGGTACAAGAGCAAGCAAACTCAACTCTGCAAGCACATTTCAAGCCCCTGCTCGCGTCACATTTGCTAACATTGCATTTGCAGAAAGAAATCACACTCTCGCTATTCCCAGAGACTGAGTGAGAGGGCACTACAATGTTGCGTGGCAAGGGGTTGTGAAGGGGGCAGCATTAAGGCCATTAATGAAATCTACCACATTTTCTTTTTGCATGCTTTAACTCCTATTAATAGTGTCTCGGAGGGAAGGAAGGTGGATGTGAATGCTTGGTACACCAAACGGAACTGGAAGCCTGAATCTGGAATGACCTTTTCATCTCTCTCCATCTCCTAGCCATCTTTCAAAGCCCAGATCTGACCCCATCAGTTTGCGGAGCCTTCTGTAAATGACATCAATTATTTTTCCCTATTTTTCAGCCATTCCCCCATTGTTCTAATAATAGGACTTCAGTTTCACTGTGGAGAACTGACATTTCACATCAGTTTTTAGGGTTTCCCATGAGACAGAACCCATTATTCGACTCAAGGGGTGGGTGTATGTTCTGGCCCAATGGCAGATCCTATACCCTCCCGGTGGTAGTGACGACTGCTTTGGATACAGACATGTGGATCAAACTAGTCCGGGTCGTAGATAACACTGAGATTTAGGTTGACATTATGGGAAGGAAGCTGATACATTTCATTGCTACTGCCAAGCAGTCAGGATACAATGCTAAAGCCTCTGGTGACCATGTTTCTCACCACATTGGTGGAGCCAACAGTGAGTAAAAGCAACACGAAGAAAAACAGATTCGGGTGATAGAAACAGAGAGATCCCTGAAGACATGATCTGAACATCTAGCTCTAGACCAAGCTGATATTTTTTCATTTATTTTTAGCACTTTTAAAAATTCCTGGACCTTTCAGTTACTGGAACCAATGAATTTCATTTTAGTTCAGACCCATTACTTGTAACCAGATTCTAACAGAATTCTCTGAAAACCTAAGCCCCTGTTTCTGCTTTACTATGACTATTAAGTGCATATTTCCTTTTTAAATCTATTTTTTCAGTTTATTTCTTTATTTTGAGAGAGAGAGAGCACGAGTGGGAAAGGGTCAGAGAGCGGGAGGGAGAGAGAGGGAGAGGGAGAGGGAAAAGGAGAGGGGGAGGGAGGGAGAGGGAGAGAGAGAGAGAGAGAGAGAGAGAGAGAGAGAGAGAGAGAGAGAATCTAAAGCAGGCTCCACTCTGTCAGCGTGGAGCCTGACACAGGGCTAGAACTCACCAACTGTAAGATCATGACCTGAGCTGAAGTCGGACACTTAAGTGACTTAGCCACCCAGGCGCCCCAAAGTGCATATTTCTTGACTTTACCCCCTTCTGTCCATTCTCTACTTTGGAGATTCTAGGTGGAGGCACACCTCGAACAGAGTAGTGCAGAATCACCAGAGGAAAGAACTTTCTCGAACTACTTCTTCCTACTCTGAAGATTCAGCTATGTCCTCTAGTTGCCGATTAATTAGTTGTACAGCGAAGTTCTACTGATGTGAGTTTGTTGGGTCCTTCAGGTGTTTTGTGATGGAGGTAGGTAGGTAGAAAGTTTAAAGGGCACTAACAATGATCTTTTTCACAGCCTGTGTCATAATATGCTCCTTGTAAGTTAATATTTTGTCTATGCTTGATAACTATCTGTCCTTTGGGCTACGCTGCAAGCTTTAATGACGACAGTGCTTAGGACAGTGCTCGTCCATCGATTTATCTTCAGGTCGAAAGACAGTGTCCGGTACTTGTTAGGGACTCGGAGACTGTTAGGAATAAATGTGGAAAATAGATTCTGTGTTGTATTTATTTCTATACCACCACAACAATGAATCCAGTGTTTGCTAAAATAAAATGAAAATAAATACAATCGGCTCCCAGCCATGAGCTGACTGTTTCGCACTCTACACCATCACCACACCTCCTCTTCACCTTCCTTTTCTACAAAGACCTTTCTGTTCATACTTAGCACTTCCACGGATTCAGACATTCTTGAAGTTAACCTTCCTGGAGATTTTCCATGTTTGTCCTTGGGCATGTGCTTCTCCTTGTATTTTTTTAGTATGTCGCTTTTAAATTAGAGACCTTGCCGTGAAGCTTCATTTGTTTTGTCTCACGCCTTCTCTTTTGATTTTACAATGGGTATAATTTGGATAGCCCAAACTGCATTTTTCCAGCCTCCTTCCCTTATTATACAGCTTTATAGACTCCTTTTTAGAGTTTCAGGTCATTGAATTATAATACCTTTTTTTTTATAACCTTTATGATCTGAAAGTCAAGGGTAAACACTACCTCCACCCTGTCTGCACACCAACTGCACACATCTTTAGGAAACAAGAGGGAGGGAACCCCAAGCTACTAATGTCAGGATTAAACCACTTTGTCCTTGGTTTCCTTGTATCGTTTATGTAAGAGGAAGCCCTGAATTCCTATGTGCTCCAGAGAAGATTGCCTCTCCTCTAGCTTCCAAATTTCTATCAAAAGGACTTACATAAAGAAGTAGCTTCCTCCTGTATGTTCCTAGTAAGACACTCATCCCTCCCCTACTCTCAGCATTCTGCCTTTAGACAAGCCAGGACTAATCTTACTATACTCTTCATCTATTTATGTCAGTTCTGATAAGTAGCCAGATCTCCGAGGACATTCTCCATTCCCGGGATTCTAATCTTTGTGTTTCTCAGTAAATCCCCAATTCTGACCCTAGTACTTCTCCCCTTGAACCCCTGAAGACATACTCCTGTGCCTCCTGGATTTCCCGGTATATCATCAGCAAAAATCCCCCATGTCTTTAACCTCTTCGGTGTTAAGTTTCCTTATGCTTCTTGCTCTAAAGAAACACTGGCTCTCCCTCCTAATGACTCCATGGCCCCTACAGCCTTCCTTCTGGTGACTGTATTCTCTTTCACACGTCTTATACTCTTCAGTCAGAAAGTGAGTTCTTCTTTGCCATGTTCAGATCATTATTACTTTCACTCACTCCAAACCCCTGAACTTTTAATCCCAACTCATCAAACTATACCCCTCTGCCCTTCCTGTAACAGACACCTGCTACAATCAAGATTGCTTCCCTCTATTCTTTTTTTTTGAATTTATATTTTATTTTTTAATATATAGTTTATTGTCAAGTTGGTTTCCATATAACACATTGAGCTCTTCCCCACAAGTGCCCTCCTCCATAGCCATCATCCCTTCCCCTTTCTCCCTCCCCCTTCAGCCCTCAGTTTGTTTTCAGTATTCAAGAGTCTCTCATGGTTTGCCTCCCTCCCTCTCCCCAACTATTTTTTCCCCTTCCCCACCCCCATGGTCCTCTGTTAGGTTTCTCCTGTTAGACCTATGAGCGAAAACATATGGTATCTGTCCTTCTCCGCCTGACTTATTTCGCTTAGCATGACACCCTCGAGGTCCATCCACGTTGCTACGAATGGCCGGATTTCATTCTTTCTCATGGCCATGTAGTATTCCATTGTATAGATGAACCACATCTTCTTGATCCATTCCTCAGTTGATGGACATTGAGGCTCTTTCCATGATTTGGCTATTGTTGAAGGTGCCGCTATGAACATTGGGGTACGTGTGCCCCTATGCATCAGCGCTTCTGTATCCCTGGGTAAATCCCTAGCAGTGCTATTGCTGGGTCATAGGGGAGTTCTATTGATAGTTTTTTGAGGAACCCCCACACTGTTTTCCAGAGCGGCTGCACCAGTTTACATTCCCACCAACAGTGTAGGAGGGTGCCTGTTTCTCCACATCCTTGCCAGCATCTATAGTCTCTTGAGTTGTTCATTTTAGCCACTCTGACCGGCGTGAAGTCGCTTTCCTCTATTCTTAGAAGAGTTTTGTTCTTGGCTCTTGGATGTTTTCTCCAACACTACTTCTGTCACAATTTTTGGTGATTTCAATATCCACATAGATGATAATCCTAATAAACTGTATACAATTTTTTGACCTTCCCTCCTCATCTACTCAACCCAGTTTTAGCTATTTATCTCCATGGCCGAATTCTGGATATTGTCATTATTCTGGATATTGTCATTATCGATCAATACGACTCCTCCACAATCCCAGTTTCAGCATGCTGCTCTCCCACCATGACCTTCCAACTGTCAAGACTACTCTCCCTATTTTAGCTCCTTGACTTCAATGATACTTTGCTTCACCAGTATCTCCAATCCATTGATACTAACACCTTTTCACCACCTTCATCCCTTTGATGTCTTCACATCCTTACCCACCTTTGAATCCCATGGCCCATCACTATGATCACTTTCTTATATAGTCCTGCAACTTTTTTCAGCCTTCTCTTCCCTCATCGTTTTCTCCTGACAAATTCACAAGCCTGGAGAGCCAGATCACCACCTAAACATTTACAGCCCAATGTGGCTGTGAGAAAACATACAACTATGCTGATTTGTGTCACTTTAAATTTGTGACTACTCACCTCAAAGGAGTCCTTACCACTGACTTAAAATCTTATCACATTTTCTACTCCACTCATTTCTCCACTCCCCTCAATAATCCCTTTATGTGTTCTTGCCTCTCTTTTAAAATTATAATGCCTGTTCTTCTAAACTAACACTGAACTGATGACCTTGCTTACTTCTTTCCTGAGAAAATGTAGTCAGAAAAGGACTTCCACAATCCCGAATCATGTCTCTCCATGGAGGATCTCTGAGCACATGATTTTGCTTTCCCTTTTATTAATATGGATGAAACATTTGTGCTCATTTTTAAGCCAATCCCTCCATTTGTGCTCTAGATATTATCATCTCTCACCTAAGTAAGGTGACTGTTCCAGTAAATCCTTCCCTTTTCCCTGAATTATCAATTTTCCCTACTTATCAGATTCCCCCAGCAAAACACAAACAAGCTGTTGTTTTTCACATCTTAGAAAAATATTTTTTCTCCACTCTCATTCTCCTTCCAGATATCCCCACATTTTTCTGGCCCTGTCACTACCTGTAATTCCTCTTTCCTCATTCTCTTTTTGGACTCATTCCAGTCAGGTTTGCATCTTCACCAATTCACTGAAAAAGCTCTTGGCAAAATCATTAATGATGTTCATGTTGCTAACCTCAGTGGTCAATTCTGCACTATCAACATACGAAACCCATCACCAACATTTCTAAAAGTTGATAATTTTCTCCTCCTCAAAACTCTTTCCTACTGGGTTTTGGAGCCCATCCACTCTTGATTTTCTTTCTTTCTTTTTCTTTTTAATTTTTAATGTTTATTTCTGAGAGACAGAGACAGAGCACGAGCAGGGGAGGGGCAGAGAGAGAGACCTAGACACAGAATCTGAAGCAGGCTCCAGCCTCTGAGCTGTCAGCACAGAGCCCAACACAAGGCTCAAACCCACGGACTGTGAGATCATGACCTGAGCCGAAGTCGGTCACTTAACAGACTGAGCCACCCAGGCGCCCCTTGGTTTTCTTTCTACATCTCTAAGCATTACTTCTTTTTCTTCTTCTTTTTCTTCCTCCTCCATCTCTTCCTTCTCCCCCTACCCCGCCTCCTCCTCCTCTTCCTCCTCCTCCTCCTCCTCTTCTTCTTCTTAATATAATTTATTGTCAAGTTAGTTAACATAGTGTATACAGTGTGCTCTTGGCTTCGGGAGTAGATTCCCACGATTCATCACTTCCATACAACACCCAGTGCTCATCCCAACAAGTGCCCTCCTCAATGCCTATCACCTATTTTCCCCTCTCTCCTGCCCCCGTGGTTTGTTCTCTGTATTTAAGGTCTCTTATGGTTTGCCTCCCTCTCTATTTGAAACTATTTTCCCCCCTTCCCTTCCCCCATGGTCTTCTGTTAAGTTTCTCAAGATCCACATATGAGTGAAAATGTATGATATCTGTCCTTCCCTGACTGAAGTATTTCACTCAGCATAATACCTTCCAGTCCTATCCACATTGTTGCAAATGGCAAGATTTCATTCCTTCTCATTGCCAAGAGGCATTCCATTGTAAATATAAACCACATCTTCTTTATCCATTCATCAGTTGATGGACATTTGGGCTCTTTCCATAATTTGGCTATTGTTAAAAGTACTGCTATAAACATTGGAGTACATGTGCCCCTATGAATAAGCACTCTTGTACTCTTTGGATAAAGTCCTAGTACTGTTATTGTCTAAGCACTCCTTCTTAATCTTTACCTTCTTTCATCCTCATGTTCTTTTTCTCTTAATGTTGGAGCGTCCCAAGGCTCAAGTCTTGAAATGTTTTTAAGTACTTTAACTTCCTTGAAGATTTCATAAAATTTCATGACCATAATTAAACTTTGTACACTGAAAAAATCCAAATGTATGTTGACAACCCAGCCTCTAGCCAGAAATCTACACTCTTATATTCAACTACATGCTTATCATCCATACTAACAGTCACTGTAAACTTGGCATTCCTAAAGAAAGCTCCTGGTATTCACCCCAAACCTACTCTTACAATTCTCCCCATCTTAGTTGATGGCAATTTCATCTTTACATTGGAACAGGCCAAATCCTTGGGTCATCTCTTTCCCTCATACCCTTCATTGAATCTATGAGGCAAATCTGTTGGTTTTATGTTAAAATATATTCAGAATTAATTAAACCAATTTTCAATATTTTCACCACTACCATCCTGCTTCACACTGCTACAAACTCTTACTTTAATTTTGACAGTAGTTACCCAAATGGGATTCAGTTCATCCTTGCTATTGGCCATCACTATCTTGTTAAAAATATAAATCAGATGATGTCACCCCTCTGCTCTAACCCTTTGATGACTTCCTCATCTCCTTCAGAATAAAAGCCAACTCTGTAAAATGGCCTTGAGACCCAACATGATGACTTCATCATCTACCAGGTTTCTCCCTGTTCATTGCACTGCTTACTTGCTTACTGTTTTTTTTCTAAATGTTTACTGATTTTATCCTGAGAGAGAGAGAGAGAGAGAGAGAGAGAGAGAGAGAGAAAGCAAGCATGTGTGACTGAGGGAGAGGCAGAGAGAAAGGAAGATAGAGAATCCAAGCAAGTTCCGTGCTGCCAGTGGAGAACCTAATGCTAAGCCCAACGCAGGGCTCCATCTCACAAACCGTGAGATCATGATCTGAGCCAAAATCAAGAGTTGGACGCTTAACCGACTGAGCCACCCAGATGCCCCACTTACTGTTTTTCAAACATACCGGCATGCTTCCACCACAAGGCCTTTGAACATGTTCTTGCCTCTTCCTGGAATGGTCCTCTCCCAGGTATTCCCATCATGTTCTCCTTTACGTGCTCTATTAGATCTTTGTTCAAATGTCACCTTATCTCTGAGGCCGTTCTTGATTACCATTTAATAACTGCAGTCTCCAATCTGGCATTGCTTATCCCTCTTTGACAATCTTGTTTTTCTTCACGGCACTCGTCACCATTTTATACTAGCTAAATACTTTAATTACTGGTGATTTCTATTGTCTCCCAAGTACAACATAAATGCCAACAGGGGAGGGATTCTTTGTTTTATTCACTAATACAATCCAGGACCTAGAACGTTGCCTATCATAGAGTAATTGCCCAATTATAGGTGGTTGCCCTCCTTCCTTTAATGTCATCAAATGTAATACAGTTATGCTTTATTTTTTCTTGCTATTTCCAAACATCAAAGCTGTACTTCTTTATACTGCTACTGAGAAGAGTTGATTGTCTTTCCAATATTTGAAAGAAAAAGTAAAATAATGATTTCACATTTCCTACCACCACCACTCTTCTCCTCTCCTTCACAGTGAAACTTCTCAAAAAACTTCTCAAGAAACATTTCTAATTCCTCTCCTTTTACTCGTTCCTCCAGTCACTTCATGTAGACTCTGTCACAAATAATACACCAAAAATGCTCTCACTCAGGTCACCAATGACATTTCTGCCATTAAATCCAATGAACATTTTTCAGTTATTGCTCTGGTTGATACTTCAGTGGTATCTGATACTCAGTTATTAAACTATTCATTTTGGGGGCACATGGGTGGCTCAGTCAATTAAGTGTCTAACTCTTGGTTTTGGCTCGGGTCATAATCTCACAGTTTGTGGGTTCGGTTTGTGGGATTCTCTGTCTCCCTCTCTCTCTGTCCCTCCAACCTCCCCTGATCACACATGCTCTCTGTCTCTCTCTCAAAATAAATAAACATTAAAAAAAAAACTATTCACTTTTTCTTGACTTTCACGTGCTAACATTCTTAATTTTACTCCTACCTCTTTAGACACTCCAGTGTCTCATTTGAAGATTCATCCTTCTCCATCTGATCATTAATTGTGGAAGATTTCAAGTCTGAGGCTAAGGCCCTTTCTCTTTATTTTTCTAATTACTCTCTCTAGGAATTTCATACATAGACATGGTCTCACTTACTACCTCTTTGCAGTCTACTTAAAAGCGTATATATCTATCTGGCTTTTCCTCTGAACTCCAAACTTGAAAATTCAAGTAAAGTTTATTTTTATTTATTATTTTGAGAGAGAGAGAGAGAGAGAGAGCATGCGAGCAAGGGAGGGGCAGAGAGGGAGGGGAGAGATCCTAAGCAGGTTCTGCACAGTCAGCACAGAGCCCAACACATATCATACCTACACTACTAAGAGAGAAAAGTTGTATATTTACTGCACACCATTCACAGAAAAGATTCCGGATAGATTAAAATATAGTATCTAGAAATATAAATACCATAGAAGAATATATAGATTTATTTTAATTATGCTATAGGAAGGGATTTCTCAAGCAAGACATGATCACCTCAAAAATAATAAAGATACTGACAGATTTGATAAGGTAGGCTATAAATCTTGGTTTGGAAAAAATCTGTAAGCTATGGTGAAACAACAACAAATAAAAGAATCTATTTGAAACATCTATAACAATGGATTGAGAACCACAGTATATAAGGATCATCTATAAAGTAATAAAGACACAAGTTGCACGTTATGAACAAAAACTGACAGAATATATAAAAATACCTAGCCATCATTTGGGGGGGGGGTGGCTGAATATTATTAAAATTAAAAAGCTATAGATGTAATGTGTTAACATTCAGATTTGCCAAAAAATATAGATTTATAATATACACTGGTGGTAAGAGTATAGGGAAAAATGAACCCACATATACTTTTGAGATCAATGTAAATTTTCATAGATTTTAGAGGATAATTTGGCAGTTTTCATAAATATTTTCACTATACATAGCAATTTTACTCTTAAATAGCTATACTTTAAAATACACACAAAATTGGAGTGCCTGGGTGGCTCAGTTGCTTGAGCAACCGACTCTTGATATCGGCTCAAGGTCATGATCTCATGGTTCATGAGATGGAGCCCCATGTGGGCCTTTGTGCTGCTGGTGTGGAGCATGCTTAGGATTCTCTCTCTCTCTCTCTCTCTCTCTCTCTCTCTCTCTCTGCCCCTAATCCCACTCACGCATGCGTGTGTATGTGTCTTCATGCTCTCTCTCTCACCAAATCTATAAACATTTAAAAAATGCTCACAAAATTATGCAAGATTATATTTACAAGGATCATTGATTTTGATAATAAAAAATTAAAAACAGTCCAACTTCCAATCAGAAGGAAAATAATTAAGTAAAATATTAATCCACATAATAAGGACTATTAGTAAGAATTTGGTAATTCTACCTAGAAAGGTGTCCATAATGTACTAAGATTTAAAAAAAGAAAAGGAAAAGAGAAGAGAAGAAAAGAAAAAGAGAAAAAAGAATGTATAGAAAGCTTTGCAGAAGTAGACCTTGCCATTAACAATAGTAACTTCCAATTATGAATTTTCAGTAGAATGAGATGAGATGGAAGGGGGTGGGGGGTTCTCATTTTACATCATACCCTTTTCGATTTTCTCTCAATGATATATAATCACTTTGGTAATTTGTAAAAACAATAAATGTGAATGAGTAGAAGATCAAGTAGTAAAATTATAAATTCGTTGCATGCTTTTACATACTGTCTAAAGCCATACATTTTCTAGCAAGTTTCCCAAATGATTTGACCTCATAAACTGGGAATAACATGTCAGAGTAAAAATACCGAATCTAAAAGTTTTGAGCACAAACATAAAAATCTGGGCCCTTCATTCAGTAATACCTATGTCCAACATTCTTTACAATTTTGCTGGTTTAATTGCATATTGCCTAGACTGTGAGTTGGTGACTTCAAAGTATAATGGTTCACGAGCAAAGTCAGATAATAAGTTAATGTGGTAAATTCAATCATATAAGTTCACAGGTTGGGAGATGGGAATGGAACTACTCAAAATTCTCATATAGTCCCCAAAATACTCAAAGTAATTTGTATTAAGTCAAGGTGTTTTTCTTTAGCTTGCTGGATAATTTTTACCCTGATGACTAAGCTCAAAGAATCTATTATACATCGTTATCATCAACTGGCCTCTTAATATTTCTTTGGTGTGGAAGAAATTATATAATTCAATAGACTGGACTTTTAACAGCTGAAAACATCCCAAATACAAATACTCCACCTCTTCTGAAATTTCAGGGTTTTAAATTTTAACCTACTACAGTAATAGCCAACCACTAATCTTAGCATAGAGTCAATTAAAATACCTTCTTATCATGTAAAATGCAGAGATTTGGGGGATTTTTTTGCAGTTTCCTATAATTCTGCTGTATTTGCTCAGAAACCAAATGCAAATCAACATCAACTAGAATGTTATATTTATAGTTCCTAAACATAAATTACAACTTCAATTTGATTAAAACAGGAGTGCATGAAGTATTAAAGTCTTCTGCCCATGGCATCTAGTGCCAATTATCTTTCTGTCCATAAAAATCACCTGATTTATTGTGGCATATATGAAATATTTAGTTTTCCTTATTTATCCTTTGTTGTGTCTTCTGGGTGACACCTGAAAAGTGGAAAGGGGCAGGGGTGCAGACCTCTTTGCTCTGCTCTAAAGGAAGCTACTGGGTAAAGGGTGAAGGTCCAGCACTATTCATGCTGGGATGACAATTTCTTCTTGGAGTCATCCTCAGCAGGTGGTAGGCGAAAAGCAGGTTAATGTTCTCAAACAGGTCCTGCTGACTGACACTGAGGTCCATTAGAGACATATTCTCAAAGGTGTATAAAAGGCAATGTACTCAGTGTTGGGCTACCTAAAAGACTTGAATTCTAGGCATCTGCCCTTACAACAGCATGGAAGGAACAATGGTGATGTCTTAGAATTTTCCTAGCCTGCAGAGAGGAGAAAGTCCAGATTTGAGGTTGTTAGGCTGAGTTTGGTTTAAAGATACATCATTACAAAAAAAAAAAAAAAAGATACATCACTGCAGCTTTTCAGTAATTGGCGTCAGTAGTAGCGGATGATTATATATCAGATCAGTGAATGTACCCTATTTCCTTTATAGGAGAACCCATAACATTTCATAGAGGTTAATGGATTTTTAGCAAGATAGCATCAGAGTAATACTGTTGGTTCATAGTAATTACCCCAGTCTTCTCTCTCATTCTTCCCCTGCAAATACCTTAGGTTCAAAGCAATCTGCCTTTTTCCTGAATATGCCCTTAATAAGTCCTAAAATCACATCTTTGCTCATGATAAATCTACCTAGAACACACAACCATCCTCTATCCCCATCTCTACCGTTCAATAATATAATCTTTCTTTATATCTTCTATCAAATTATTCTAGCTGTGGTTTATATTTAATTCCTGGTTTTTAAATAGTTATCCGGTGCGTTCCTATGTGATAAAGATCCTCTTACCTTTTTGTGCCCATATGAATCATGACTTTCTTCACATAATACACCTAATTTATGTAAACTTTTCAGGCAGATTTTCTATCCCTAACTTAACAATAAATACCCAAGGGCAGGGGTGAACTCTTATTGCTCTAACTAGTCAGAATTTAAGGCAGGGTTTGGCACTAGAATGAATGTTCAGTGATAGAAAAGCATAAAGGGATGACTGTGAAAATCATACAGGTATTTTCATTGGGAATATATATCTACCCTGTATTTCCCGATTCTCAAACGATGCTTTGTGAGGCTTCTGAAACAATGCATAACAGTGTATTTATATTATCCCCTATTTGTGACAGACTGATGGGGGAAAAAGAATAAAGCTTAAAAAAATAAAATGGCAATGAAACTAGGAAGTAGCTACTCCCTCAAACATAAAATCTGAAGACTATCTTCCAAATCAAACGGAGTTAGAAAGACTTCCAGTTTCCAGTTCCACATATAAGAAGTCTAGAAGTCATCACTCCATCCCCACAACAACTGAAAAGCTAAACAGACTGAAAACTCAAGAACTCTTCTAAGATCCAGAAGAGGAGAAAAGAGGACACAGGGCAAACCACTGCTCCTGAGGCTGGAGAGCGAGACAGGTGAAAACAGGGAGTCTTGGCTTAGCAGAACATCAGAAACCTTCATAGGGACCAAGCCCTGGGGCAGAAAACCCTGAACTGCAGCTGACGAATTACTGGAGGCTCAGTTATGGAAACGCTGCTAGTTAGAGACTTCAGGGGACCCAGTCATAAGGGGATCACCACAGTTTTGTGCAATTTACCTCCAGGGACTTGACCAGATTCCCACAGTAAATATAAGGGGGAAAATGATCTCCTGCCTCCTGCAGGGACAGGAGAAAGGAACCATTTTGAAATATACCTTTGGAAAGCCAGCCCTCTGGGGGAACTACGAAACCAGAGGCCTAACCTGCTTCGGTATTATCAGCAGGTATTATCCTAACTTAACTGTGGGAAGGGAAGTATCCAACTCCAGCTCACTCTACCAATCCTCTAGCATCTTAGGAGGAAGAAAAAAAAAAAACAAAACCCTGAGAAACAGTTGAGAAGTTCACAGTCTAGATGCAGATACCCAATATGGAGGAGACGAGGGGAAAGTCACTTTCCCGCACTAAACTGATACTGCCTTTGGGGCACCTAGGTAGCTCAGTCGGTTAAGTGTCCAACATTGGCTCAGGTCATGATCTCATGGCTCGCGGGTTCAAGCCTCACGTTGGGCTCTGCTCTGTGCTGACAGCTCAGAGCCTGGAGTCTACTTTGGATTCTGTGTCTCCCTCTCTCTCTGTCCCTCCCCTGCTCTCGCTCTCTCTCAAAAATAAATAAACATTAAAAATAAATTGATACTGCCTTTTTGAAGGGCAGTCCGGAAACATCCATGAACATAGAAAATGTTCATACTCTTTAACCAAGCTATTCCAATTTTAGCAAATCTTGTATCTCTCAAATGCAAAATTTTGCATTCAGGTATGTTAAATGCTAAATTCTTTGTAATAGAAAAAAAAGAGAAAGCCTAAATGTTTACCAGTAGGTCAATGTTTAAAGAAGCATAATGTATCTATATTGTGGGATATTTTGCATGTGCTGAAAAAGATTGACCTAGATCTATGTGTATGGAAATAAGAATGTCTTCAAAATCAATTATTAAGATAATAAAGTACACTGTAGAAAACTGTGTATGGTGTGATCACATTTAAGTTTCTTTAAAAATACAAAAAAGTGTGTGTGTGTGTGTGTGTGTGTGTGTATACATGAGTATAAGTAAGAATATATTAACAGGGGACTTCAACTTTTTGCTCTGTATTCTTTCATTTTTACTCTTTAAAAACTGCCTCTTAATAACTTGTCACTAGTACTTTTTTAAAATATGAATTCCAAAAAGAAACAGAAGTCAGATATACACTCCGACTCACTGACTCTGAGTCTCCAGGGGTAGAGATTGAGCATGTGTATTTTTGAAAGCTCAAGAGGGGATTCTGATGCATGACAAAAGTGAGGCTGTAGAAAACAGTCTAGCAGTACTTCAAAAACAGTCAAGATAGAATTACCATATGATCTAGCAATTCTACCTCTGGGTATATACCCCAAAGAATTGAAGGCAGGTACTCAAACAGATATATGTATACCCATGTTCATAACAGCACTATTCACAATAGCCAAAAGGTAGAAGAAACCCAAGTGTCCATAGATGGATGAATGAAAAAACAAGATATGGTGTGTATATACATTGAAGTACTATTCAGCCTTAAAAAGAATGAAATTCTGACACCTGCTACAGTGTAGATGAAACTTGAAGGCATGACACTAAGGGAAGTAAGCCAGGCACAAAAGAATAAGTAATGGAAGCTTCCACTTACAGGAAGTACCTGAAGTAGTCGAATTTAGAGGCAGAAAGTAGAATGGCAGTCATCAGAGGCCAGGGAGGGGAGAAATGGGAAGACATTGTTTACTAGGTGCAGAGTTTCAGTTTGGGAAGATGAAAAAGTTCTGAAGATGCATAGTAGTGATGTCCGTACAGGAGTGTGAATGTACTTAATGCCACTAAATTGTACACCTAAAAATTGTTAAAATGGTGATTTTGATTTTTTTACCCCAATATAAAATTTTTATTTATTTTTAAATGTTCATTTATTTATTTTGAGAGAGAGAGAGAGCACGCACAAACTGGGGAGCAGGCAGAGAGAAAGGAGAGAGAGAGGTGACAGACAATCCCAAGGAATCTGCACTGATAGCGCAGAGCAGGATGTGGGGCTCAATCCCACGACTGTGAGATTGTGACCTGAGCATAAATCAAGATCCGGATGCTCCACTGATTGAGCCACCCAGGCACCTCCCAATAAAACTATTTTAAATGGAATTAGACCAACTCAAAGAAGAAAAGAAGGATGAATAAATATTATTACAATCTCTAGCTGGATAGGAAATTCTCTAAAAACAAGACAGCTTTCTGAAACTTCTAATCAACAATCCATCATTTAGAATTATGAGGCCCAGAGACACAGACAGACCCTCCCCAAAACTGAGACTCTCTAGTGAGTCTCCTTTTAAAATCACACAGTGGAGGGAGAGATAAAGTGAAACGAGAAACTGTACTATAATTCTTGCTTTATTTTTTGGCATTCTGTTCTCAAATCTGTAGGAAAGTCCTGGAGATAATACAGGATGGAAGACATCGTAGAAGGTGAAATCCGATTTGTAACTGTTGACCAAGGTTAACTGAGCAGAAAAAAAAGAACAGTAAATCTCCAGATAAAAAACAATGAGATATAGGGACAGCCACAAGGACAATCACCCCGCTTGATTTGCTTATTTCAAAGAAACAAATAACAAACAAACAAACAAAAAAGAGAGAGATATCCCTGGAGAGGAGAAACATTTATAGACAAGGTTGTCTGAGAACACATGACCAAATTAAAGATACCTGCTACCCCAAGTCACTTTCCTTAGTTCTCTCCACAGGGTTTAAGTAGCTAGAAGCTCAAGTAGAACTGACATCAATATAACAGAAATAACAAACAATAAGGATCATTGCACCTATGAATAGATGCCTCCTCCAAAAGGAACAAATCCCGATCAAAGACGATCAAGAATAAACAACAGGGGCCCTGAGGTGGCTCAGTCAGTTGAGTGTCCGACTTCAACTCAGGTCATGATCTAGTGCTTTGGTTTGTGAGTTCAAGCCCCACATCAGGCTCTCTGCTGTCAGCGTGGAGACTGCTTTGGATCTTTTGTCCCCCTGTCTTACCCCCTCCCCCACCCATGCACGCGTGTGCATGCTCTCTCTCTCTCAAAAATAAGTAAACATTAAAAAAATTATTTAATTTTTTTAACCTTTTTTTTAAAAAGAATAAACAATAGAGGGAAAAATACTCCCCTCTTAAAAAGATTGAGTCCACATACCACTTGAACTGTTGTACATATGTTGCCTTTTCTTTACTGCAAACTCCTAAAGAAATTCTAGATTCACTATCACCAAACTCTTTGCTTCTATCTCTCTTGAACCTGAGCCAGTCAGGCTTGCCCCTACCACGCCTCAGAAACTACACTTACCAAGGTCACCAAGGAAGTTTATGTTGCTAAATATAGTGATCATTTCTCATATTATTTGATCTATCAGAAACATCTGACACAGTTGACTACTTCCCCCTCATTGACATTCATTTTTCACTTGGCTTTCAGCACACTATATTTGCCTAGCTGCAACTTCGCAGTCTACTTGCTCTTTCCTCATTTCCTGGACTTCTAAAGGTTGTAGTATCCCAGGCCTCGATTTTTTACCTATTCTCTTTTATATTCATACCACTACTTTGGTTATCTCATCCTTAAGATGATCTATACAATGATGACTCACAAATACATATCTCTAGTCCAAACCTCTCTTTGGAAATTTAGCTTCCTAAATCACATTGTTTAAAGTTTATTTATTTATTTTGAGAGAGAGAGATTGAGAGTAGGGGAGTGGCAGAGAGAGAGGGAGAGAGAAGATCCCAGGCAGGCTCTACGCTGTCAGCGCAGAGCCCGATATGCAATACGAACTCACCAACGGTGAGATCATGACCTGAGCTGAGATCAAGAGTCAGATGCTTAACCCAGTGAGCCACCCAGGTGCTATCACATTTTCTACTAAACATTTTCACTCACATGATTGATGGAAATACTAAAGCTAACCAGTCCAAAACTGAGCTGCTGAACTTTCATTTTAAATCTGCTCCTCCTTAAGTATTCTCCATCTCAGTTGATGACAACTCCTTTCAGTTATGCAGACCAAATATCAGGCATCCCTCCTTGACTCCTCTCTTTCTCATTCTACATATCATCTATAAATCCTGTTAGCTATGCTTTCAAAATACATCCAGATATGGACCATCTCCCCATCGTTACCACAACCACCCTGGATCTTTGCCCTCGTATTCTCTTACTTGGATTGCTTGCAAAAGACTCATTTCTACTCATCCTGCCTTTACCTTGGCCTCCCATTAGTCAGTGTTCCACACAGCAGCCAGAATGATGCTATTAAATATAAGTTAGATTGTGACCCTTCTATCATAACATTAATCAAAATCCTCAAAATTTTTATCTTTCTCTTTGTATTCCAAAAGTTTTTACAATGATCCACACACCCAACATAACCTGCTCCCTACCCTTGCTTTCTGACACCTCCCACGGCTCTCTCTCTCATACACACACACACACACACACACACACACACACACACTCCACTCCTTATAGTAGCTTTGTTTTCCAAACAAAGTAAACTTCCACCTAGAACCCTGCCACTGGCTCTACCCTCTGCCTAAGACTGTTTTGCCCCATTAGCAGTGTTGCATATTCTCTCACATTCCCCATGTCTTTATTTAAATATCAACACTTCAGGGGCGTCTGCGTGGCTCAGTCAGTTAGGGATCAGACTTCGGCTCAGGTCATGATCTCACAGTTTATGAATTCAAGCCCCACGTCAGACTCGGTGCTGAGAGCTTGGAGCCTGGAGCCTGCTTTGAATTCTGTGTCTCCTTCTCTCTCTGCCCTTCCCCTACTTGTGCTCGCTCTCTCTCTCTCTCTCTCTCTCTCTCTCTCTCAAAAATAAATAAACATTTAAAAAATTAAAAAAAATAAATATCAACACTTCAGCGACACATTCTCTTAACCACTGATCTAAAATTGCAACTGTCCCCTATAATATTTTATATTCCACTTCACTTGCTCTATTTTTATATCTCACATTTTTTATACAATGTGTTTTACTTATGTATCTTGTTTATTGTCTGACTCTTCCCATTGGCATAACAGCTATATGAAGGCAGACAGTTATTTCTGTTGATTTACTACTATGGCAATATCCCAACATCTAAGATAGTACCTGGCACATCATAACTTCTCTACAAATATTCACTAAGTAAGGAGCTGAATATGCAAGGAAATAGAAGAAAATTTAAAAATATCGACACTTTTCATTAAAGAAAAAAGTTATGAAAAGTGAGCTAAAAGAATTGAAGAGACACATCTAAAGAATAGTGAAATTGTCACAGGAAAAAAAAAAAAAAAACCCAGAAACTACAAGGGGTAGAAAAGACATTAGAAAGACTATTGACTCCAGGCTTGGGAAATTATTGCACAAACACAAAAACATGGACAAACACATATATAATAAAGTGATAAGTGAGAAGAGAGTATGTGATAGATATGGATGACAAAGAAAAGTCAGCATTCAGGGAATTGGCGTTCCTTGAGAGACTGAAGAGAAGAAAGGGATCAAAAGACAACATTCAAAGTTCTAATACTAGATGAATCTCTTGAAATAAGAGAAGACATAAACCTGAATGCCAAAGTGACACACAGTGTTCTAGGGAAAAAATATGAAATAATCAGTCCCACAACATACCCTGGGAAGTCACTAAATGCTAATTATAGAGAACCCCATAGGTATCTAGGCAGGAAAAAAAAAAAGCAAATCACTTACATAAGAGGTTTCCACAGAAACATTAAATACAAAAA
Source organism: Cryptoprocta ferox (assembly GCA_028646485.1). NCBI lineage: Eukaryota > Metazoa > Chordata > Mammalia > Carnivora > Eupleridae > Cryptoprocta > Cryptoprocta ferox. Next base: position 9,238,859 of record CM053579.1, on the reverse strand, counting down.
GCCAATGGAGCAAAGTATACAAAAGAGAAGCACAACTCTATGATTTTATAATTTGAAAACTCTCAAAGTAAAAAAGTGTTTGAAAGATACTCTCAAATGGAAATGAAACTCAAAGATTAGTATCTTGAACAAATCAAGCCAATTAAAAAATTAATAAAACTAAAGAGATCACTAAAAAAAAGTATGGTTATGAAAGGATAATAAAGGATAAACAATAATGGAAAACATACTACCAAAACAAATACACTGACAAGTGCTAAAAATATCAGTAATTTAAAAAATAATGTTAAAATAGCAAAAACTAGAATACTAGTGGAGAAAGAGGAAAGGTGGAAATGTACCATTTTTTAAATTTTATAGAAGTCAGTTGGTTGTATAAAGCTCAATACAAGAATAAGCATATTATTAAAAGCTAAAAAGTAAATACTATGATAAATAAAATAAGTTAAACATGAATTATCTAAAGTACACAAAAGAATAAAATAATTAAATATCACACAGTCAAAACAAGTATTAAAAGCAAATAGGTGTGAGGAGGGAAGATGGCAGATGGTAGGAGGACCCTAGGCTTGTCGCATCCTATGAACACAGCTAGACAACTATCAAATTATTCTAAGTACTCCAGAAATTGATCTGAAGACTGACAAAACAAACTCCACAACCAAAGGGAGAGAAGAGGCCACATGAAAGAAGGTAGAAAGTATAGAGATGTGGTTTAGGGGAGAAATGGATCCTGTGGAAGGGACGGAACCATGGTTGCAGATAAGGGAGAGAGAGACAGAGAGACAGAGACAGAGATAGAGACACAGACACAGAGAGAGAGAGAGGGGACCAGACAGGGGAATGCACAAAAGAATATTTCCCCAAAGTCATTGGCTTGGAAAACAAGAGTGTGTGAATTTTGTGAGTTCTTGCAACTAGCAGAGATTAAATCCTGGGATAGAGTCTGGAGAGCACTGTACTGCTCTTGGAGAAAAGGCAGGCAAAGAACAATGGGGAGGGGTGTAGGAGGGTGGAGCAGATGGCATGGAAACAGCTATCTGAAGAACGCCTGGGGCACACAGAGGGAGAGATTATTTACTCTTTTTGGAGCACTTCCCTGACTGAAACTGCTCTAGGAATGGAGGAACTGGCTGGAACAATGACCTTCCACCTCTCAGCATAAACACAGAGCCACCTGCAAGAAGCAGCATAGGGCCAACAATAGCTGCCTAACTTGCTTACACCAAGCCCCACCCTCCTGCACTCTGGCAGGACTGCCCTTCTCAGTCAATCTTGCCTCAGTTCTAGCAAGGCAGGGCCCTTTCCCAGAAGACTAGGACAAACCCCTTTCATACCACATCTCTCAACCAACGAGATCTGCAGGGCCTCAGTTCTGGTGGAGGTGGTGTCAGGTCTCATTTCACAAGCAGACCAGAGCATACCTAGCTAAAACTCACCACATTCAGGCCAGGGACCAAACACTGCCCATAGTATGACTGGCCTAGAAATAGAGCAGCCAAAACACAACACCAGAGCACACACAGCACATATTGAAGACACTCTCTGAAGCACCACGCCCTGGACATTACATGACCTCTTCTTCATAAGGCATTAACTTTCAGGAGCAGGAGACATAACCAGCTTTTCTAACACAGAGAAGAAGGCAGAGACTTGGACAAAATACCAAGACAAAGGAATTTATCCCAATGGAAGAACAAGATAAGGCCACAGCCAGAGATCTAAGTGAAATGGATATAAGTAACAAGGCTGATGGAGAATTTAAAGCAACAATCATAAGGCTACTCGCTGTGTTTGAGGAAAGAATAAAAGACATCAGTGAGACTCACCACAGAAATAAAAGAGTTAAAAAAAAAAAAGCAAAGGTGGGGGGTGGGAAGAGAGGCAAACCAAGAAACAGACTCTTAATTAACCATCAGAAAAAACCGATGGTTACCAGAGGGGAGGTAAGTGGGAAGATGGGTCAAACAGGTGATGGGGATTAAGGAGTGCACTTGTTGTGATAAGCACCAGGTATTGTATGGAAATGTTGAATCACTATATTGTACACTTGAAACTAATATCACAGTGTATGTTAATGAACTGGAATTTAAATAGAACTTTTTAAAAAGGTAAAATTACATAGCTATTAGTATTTACTATGTAACTATTTTTTTTTCTTTTAAATGTTTATTTATTTTTGAGAGAGAAAGCGCCAGTGGGGGAGGGGCAGATAGTGAGGGGGACAAAGGATCTGAAGTGGGCTGCACCCTGACAGCACCGATGCCATGCAATGCAATGCGATGACAGTGAGCCTGTTGCAGGGCTCGAACACATGAACTGTGAGAAGTCAGACACTCAACTGAGCCACCCAGGCACCCCTCTACATAACTATTTAGAATGTATTTTGCCTAGTAGTGTGGAGAACTTCAAAAAGGGCCCTAGCACAAGGCTAAATAAATTAATGAATATAGTAATAAGGAAAAAAACTCAAATAAAAGCAAAATACAACATAAAATAGACAAAAACAAAAAATTTTTTGTTCTACCAATTATAAGTAAAAGATTATCCAATTGGACCAAATAATAAAATTCTACCCTTGCTAAATACAAGGAAAGTAAATCAAATTCAGATAATTTAAGGGGCACCTGGGTGGCTCAGTGGGTTAAGCATCTGACTTTGGCTCAGGTTTATGGGTTCGAGCCTCTCCCACTCTCTCTCTCAAAAATAAATAAACATTAAAAAATTAAAAAGAAATAAGGGAGGGTGTGTGCGCATGCATGTGTGTGTGTATCAAACAAATATAAACAAAAGAAAAGCAAACGATGTCATTAGTATCAGTGAAATGTAAGAGAAAGAATTTAATGAGATTTTAAGAAGAGATATTTTATGTCAAAAATGGATATACTTCATAATGAAGAGTTTACTTGTCCTGGAACATCATACACAAATAATATAGCATCAAAATTCATAGACCAAACTTTCACAAATTATATGTGGAGAAATGGAAATATAATTGTTGTAGATAGAGACTTTTACTCATATGTTCATGATAAATCAAGTAAGCAAAAAACAAATAAGAATGCAGAGTTATTTTAAGTAGTTAACAATGTTAAATTTATAGATACAAGCAACAATGTAATGTGTAATTAGAGAATAAACTCTCTCTCAAGCACCCACACACTCCCATATTAAGGTACAAATAAAGCTCTGACAAAGTCCCCAAATAGAAAATGTGCAGGTCAGATTATCCAAGCACAGAGGTATAAAACCAGAAGACTATAATAAAAATGATAACAGACAAAAAATATTGATAGGGAAATTACAAACAACAAGTACACAAATCCTTTGCTATGTAGTTCTTACGTCCTGTATGAAACTAACGTTAAAACTGAAGAACATCTGAAAAATGGCAATAATGAAAAAGAACATGTGTTACAGGATTTGCCCAAAGCTATGTCAGAAAAAGTTACATCATCATACAAAGTTACACCATTAAGTATGAAAGAATGAAAATAAATCAAAGAGAATAAATTTACTAACTAAAAAAAAAAAAAAAAAAAAAACAAAGTTAACCAAAACAGAAAGAAATGATTAATAATGGGAAATCGGATAACAATGATTTTGACCATTGCAAAATGGTGGAGCAATTAAATACTTCCAAGAATGTGTTTCAAGAAGATATTGAGGTGCCCGGGTGGCTCAGTTGGTTAAGTGTCTGACTCTTGATTTGGGCTAGGGTCATTATCTCATGGTTCGTGAGATTGAAACCTGCATTGGGCTCTGCGCTGACAGTATGGAGACTGCTTGAGATTCTCTCTCCCTCTTTTTCTGCCCCTCCCCCACTCAGGCACGTGTGCACTCTCTCTCTCTCTCTCAGAATAAATAAATAAATGTAAAAAAAGAAGATATAGAAAGTACTAGTTATTATAATGTGTAAAAACTGAGATATCAAGGGGTACCTGGGTGGCTCAGTCGGTTGAGCGACCAACTTTTAATTTCAGCTAAGGTCATGATCCCAGGGTCATGGGATGGAGCCCCAAGTAGGGCTCTGCACCGAGCTTGCAGCCTGCTTAAGATTCTCTTTCTCTCTCTCTCTGCCCCTTTCCCCTGCTCATGTGCACGCTCTCCCTCTGTAAAATAAAAAAAAATTTTTTTTGAGAAATCACAAATATAGAAATTTATGAATTACATGGAAAAAGTAATTTTACATACAAATAATGCTTTAAGTTTAAAAGATTAATTTGCACAAATTTTGTGCAAATAAACATAAAATTGTGGGTTAAATGACTTTCTAGAAAAATTTAAATTACCCAAATTGATTCATGATAATAATACTGAAGCAACCTACTAACCAGTATCCATGGAAGAAACTGAAAATACTTTATAAAGAGCAAATCTTTTCCATCATTTCCCATCCATATAATTTCACAGAAGAGTCTTGTAAAACAGAGAAGACACAGATAATTTCAAGGGTATTTAATCAGGTACAGAATGTAGAAAAATAATTCAAGCTTCGTTTTTAATAAACTCAACATTATACAGACAGAAACATTCGACAAACATAACACAATGAGAAGTACGGAACAATCTAATTGGGGATTAGTGATGCCAAAAGCTTAAATAGAGCATTAGGTATATCTTCCTGTAGCATATTAAGAAAGTAGTTTACGCCTGTTTCCTCACCGGAAGAGCGGGACACTTACATAACCTCAATCCACGTAAAGGGTTTAGAGACTAGCCTCTGGTTCATAGTAGGTGGAGGGATGGTTGGATGATAGATGGATAGATGAAGATAGACATATTACATTTAGTTAGATTTATTTTTTAATGTTTGTTTATTTACAGAGAGAGAGAGAGAGAGAGAGAGAGAGAGAGAGCGAGCATATGGGAGAGGGGCAGAGAGAGGAGATAGAGAATCCCAAGCAGGCTCTGCCACTGTCAGCATGGAGCCCAACACAGGGCTTGATCTCATGGTTCGTGAGATCATGACCTGAGCTGATATCAAGAGTTGGATGCTTAACCCACTGAGCCACCCAGGAGCCCCCATTTAGGTAGAATTATATTTAAGATTTAGAATTAAGGTTTATATATATATATATAAATGCACATATATATATGCACACGTGTCATACCATGGGACTGTCTCCTATGTTCCTATGTTTCAATCCCAAAGAGGTGTTACTATCAAAAGAACATATATCTGCAGTGAAAAATTGATTTAATAAAAACAAGTGTTTTACTCTCATGTCTTAAACACTAAGCTAAGGGCTAAGTCCCCAGAAATACTTCTTCAAATCTTTTTCTTTCCTTCTCTTACCCATTTCCCTCATATTTTAAAGCTATTTCGATTACTATGTCTTCAGAAAACCCTGAGATGTGAGCAAAGCTCATCAGTCCTTCCACTTTCCCTCCTTAGCACCCTTCCTTCTTAATATTTTAGTGCTAGCTTAGTTGATGGCACTTAAACCCCTTTCCTCCTCAAGCTTCTCCAACTAAATTTCTTTCTTCTCATTCTTAAAGTTAAGTCACAAAAGCCAGAAACACCCCCTTGCTAGGTAGATCCTTTCTCCTAGATCCAACCTAGGGGTGGAACCCAAATTTTCTTACTTCAACAGAAGGAGAGCAGTGCTGAGAATACTGAAGCAGTAGTAACTTTTATTCTGTTGTATCTAAATGTATGCACTTGTATGCACACACATGCGCACATACAAACACAGACGATCCATGCTTGTGTTTGTGTAACAGAGGTAGGCACCATTCCATATCAGGTAAACAGAACTACTGTCTTCTTTTCAAGGGATATATAATATTTCATGGTTTGGGTTGAACATAGCTTATTTAATTGTTCTCTTACTAATATATATTGAAGGTGTTTGGTGGTTTTTTGTTTGAATATATTCCAAATTCCTCTGTGAATTTGTGAAAATATATGTGTGTGAGTGAATCTATATGTGTATATGTGTGTGTGGGTATATATAAAAATATTTAAAATATGTATTATAGGGGTGCCTAGGTGACTCAGTCAGTTTCAGCTCAGGTCATGATCTCACGGTTTGTGAGTTCAAGCCCTGCATCAGGCTCTGTGCTGATAGTGTGGAGCCTGCTTGGGATTCCCTCTCTCCCTCTCTCTCTGTCCCTTCCTTACTCATGCTCTCTCTCTCAAAATAAATAAACTTAAAAAATATATGTTTTATATTTTATTACTATACACTATATATATATTTTATAACTATATATAGCAATATATATTATTACATATATATGTAATATATTTAGGATAAAATATATATTTATATACGCTTAAATTATATACGTAATAATAAATTTAAATATATAAATATAAATAAACACATATACACACATATACATCAAAAAATATATAGCTTTGTCATATGTGTGTCAATTTTTTTCAGTTTGCCGTTTTCCTGTTGACTCTTTTGGTGAACATAAACTTGAACATTCTGCAACATAATTGATTTTTAATGTCTTTTAAATTTTGTTATCATTATGAGATGATACCAACATGAAAATTATTTAAAAAAAATTTTTTTAAAGTAACCTCTACACCCAACATGGGGCTCAAACTCACAAGAAAGATCAGGAGTTGCATGCTCTACTGACTGAGCCAGCCAGGTGTCCCGAAAATTATTTTCAAAACTCATGATTTTATGAAATATTTTTCTTCTCATTTAAATGTGTAGGCGATGCTTTCCTAGTTAGCCAATTGTCCCAACAACACCCATTTAAGAAAAAAATCCATCTTTCTCTACAGATTTGAAACACCAAATTTATGATATGCCCCGTAGATATTTGGGTCTACTTCTTTTTTCTTTCTTTTTTTTTTTTTTGACATTACTACCTTTATTGTTATGTTTTAATATCAGCTTTTATTCAACTTTGTTGACAAAAACAAAGAGATACAGCTTAGTCTGAGCACCAAATGGGTTCACCAAAAACTGATATTTGGGTCTATTTCTTTTAAAAAAATATTTTTAACATTTATTTATTTTTGAGAGAAAGAGACAAAGTGTGAGGGGAAGAGGGACAGAGAGAGAGAGAGGGAGACACAGAATTGGAAGCAGGCTCCAGGCTCTGAGCTGTCAGCACAGAGCCCAACGCGGGGCTCGAACCCACGAGCAGGGAGATCATGTCCTCAGCCGAAGTTGGATGCTTAACTGAATGAGCCACCCAGGTGCCCCTTGGGTCTATTTCTTGATCTTCTTTTCTGTTGTTATTTCTTGCACTATTATAAACTTCTATTAATTACTAAAAATTTATAAGATGTACATCTAGACACATTAATCTTTTTCATAATTTTCTAGTTTTACCCTTCTACTTTCTGTCCCTTTATTCTCTGCTTCCTCATAAACTTCTCAAACAACTATCATTATTATCTTGCTTTCCTTTCCTCCAATGCATTCTTGAACCCAATGGTTTCTAATAACTTTGAAATTCATTTCACAAGCCCAAATCTCTTCTCCAAGTTCCACCTAATATATACAGAATGAGCCCCTTTGTGTGTGCACACTCATGGGATAGGATACAAGGGATTAATGCGTGAATGCAGGCCAACTATTGTTTCCTTAGGACTAGCACTGCTATGTCTTCGCTTGTTTATGTCTTACTGGCCGCAATGCAAGATCCATAAGCCAAGGACGTTATCTTGCTTCCTGTCACAACTTCGTTCCTGAAGGATATTGTCCCTGAGTATGGGATGGAGTTAGTTTTTAAGCTTCTAACATCATTGGCTTGCAATGAACAAGAATGCCGTAAACGAGCTGGGAGAGCAACTGTCTTCTTGGTGCCCCAGCAGGTCTCAACATGGCAGCTGCCCCCTTCCTTATGAACCTTTGCATCACGTTAGCTTAAGGAGGATTTCGTACATGAAAACTACATTCTTTTGCGGGGAAATTAGCTGATTCTGTCTGGCAAGTGTGACACCATTTCCCTAGAATGCCACTAGGGCTACTTGAGGGTGAGAAAAATTAGTATACTCCCCAGGTCATCCTCAACCCAGGACCCTACAGCGTACCTGAGTACTATTTTCTCACCTGACAGAATCTAACCCACTTTCTCAAAGCCACATTTGCTGGGTTAGTAAATCTCCTCCTGGGAATGTATATGCTTCGTTGAAATCCATTGGAGCCACTCATCAGAGGACTTAATTGCCTGTCCCTGTGAGGCTGTCAGCCATAAGAACCGTGTCACTGATTTTAAAGGCAAAAAGTGAGTGTCTGAAGTTGTTCTACTCTTAATGGATGGGATGGATATGTCATCAGTGACATTACTAAAAGTCATGCCTGTATAGGGAGCATAAAGTGTCCTACTTATAAATGTAGAACTTCATTAGGGCATCCACTCACCGCTCTCTCACTTTCCTTTTCAAAAGCTTTCTGCTATTTGTCATAATCAGGCCTATAGGTCTGACTTTGGCAAACCGAAGCTCTCTGCAGGGTAGATTAAGCTTCAGAAGAAAAAGTCAATCAAAACAAATCTTAGTTAAAAGATGCCTTTAAGATCACGTACTCCACTTCCCACATTCTGCAGATAAAAAAGAATGAGAGTCTGGAATGGCAATGCATTTTCCCCAACATGCCGCCACATTTCCATGCTAATCTGAAGTAAATGCATGTAGACAATAAACATAAAATGAAGGTGTAACAGGTTTCAACTGAGGGACACCAAAAAAGAAGCCTCCTTTTAAGGATGTGCCACATGTAAAACAACAGGAGAATTTCTGATTTGAAATGGCATCTAAAACACAATCATTTCTGAGATTGGCAGAGTAAGGAATTCCAAACATTTATTCTTCCAGGAAAGCAAGGAAAATACTAGCAAAAATTGTCAAAATCAACTCTTTGAGACTTGCAGAAATTGACAAAAGGCTTGCAACACCTTAAGGAGTGTTAATTAAAGAAAAACAGCTAATCAGCACAAAGAGTGAGCTCTATGGGACTTTAGTTGTCCTCTTCCCATCCCCTTCCCAAAACTCCACAGTAGACTTGAAGACTAACAGCCTCACAACTCCAACAGTTCTTAAAATCAGTCACTGTAGGGGGCAGAATGTGTTTGGAACTCCCCATATCACCCATTCCCCAAACAATTGTTAGTACTTGACCTGTTTGGCAGCTCCCTGGGACAGCCCCATTTGCCATGTCCATTTGCTGTGATTCTGAGTTCTCTCAGGTGAAAAAGTTGAATACTGCAGCTGTTTGAAGTGGTGATATCAGCTGGGACAAACAAGAGCTTGGACAAAAGTCAAAACAAATACTTGGAAAATGAGATATTCATGAGGGCTTTGAAAAATTCCATATTTTTTTGAGGATCTAGAAGTCAGTGCACATGTGTAGAGCTGTATGAGTGGCCAAAGAATATCTGAAAGCACTCAAAGCAGGGCACCTGGATGGCTCAGTCGGTTGAGCGTCCATCCGACTTTGGCTTAGGTTATGATCTCATCTCTCTGCTGTCAACACAGAGCCTGCTTCAGATCCTCTCTCCCCCTTTCCCTCTCTTTCTCTCTCTCTCTAAAAAATAAAAAAAAAACATTTAAAAAAAGTTAAAGAAAACAAAGAAGGAAGACATGCAAAGCTTTCACCTCAGACTGATCTTAGGGTTCTATACAAGTAGGAAGTTAAAACTAAGAATTGTCAACCGCTTGCCTAAGCGTTGAAGGCATGCCTAAGCATACATGTAGAAACCTTGAAAAAATCAGGGATAAATATTGGTTCCATTATTTAAGTAAACCCCTATTCAGTCAGTATCTTTCTACTTCATTTGCTTGGATTATCAGAAACCCAAACTATGAAGTCAAGGGAAAGATAGGAAATCAGTATAGCAGAGACCAGCAATGAGACAGATCTGTCTGTATGGGTCATATTTTGACTTATGAAATTTCACTTTGAATAAAGGTGGCTTATATTGCTTACCAGATGTAGTCCTTCTTAGTCACATGGATGGGTTACACGATGGCCAACACCAAGGGAGCTCTAAATGACCTTTCACCGGCCTCAGATTCTTTTAGAGGTCCATTTGCCATGGCAATCACCATGGGAGCCAAGGTAGTACCACCAACATGAAAGCAGTAAGTTAGTCTTAGGCTTGGCCCCATTTGCTGCAACTCCAATTATTTTTGTTATTGTTGCTGAATCTTCTTTCTATACAAATTTACCTAACTCTATCCTAGCAGTTTTTAAGCATATAGGTAAAGAGAGCGTTTATATGACTTCACCAGCATTCAAAACCCAAACACTTGTTCAGTTTAAATGATCTTTTATACCGACATAATTAAGGGCCTGGTGTTTTCAGTTTTTCAGAACAAAGGGATTTTCCCCCTTTATTACCTCTTTTCTCCACGATGGAAAATAAAACTACTAGAAAGGTTTAGAAAACAGTTACCCACTATAAAACTTAAGAAAAAGAAAAAAAAAAGACAAGAAATAGCACCTAGATGCATCTCATGAAATACATTCACTCACAACAGCCTCGCCTCTCTGTCTCTCTCTCTGACACACATGTACACACACTTAACTAGCCTTCAAGAACTAGGTAAGAAGATCAGTAGAGCCGAAATCAAGAGTTGAACGCTTAACCAACTGAGCCACTGAGGTGACGTGACCCTTAGTTTTCATATAGAAAATTCTTCCCCAAATCCCATGCACCTCCATGTCAAAAAGGAGGTTGTAGTGAAATCTTGTTTTCATATCCCTCTCTCCTCAGTCATGGTTAATTGGTTTTGTGCTGCTGATCAAAGTGGGCCAAATATTAATACCCTGACTCACAACTATGCATCATTGATCCAGAGTTAGGAACATGACTGAAGCCTAGCCAAACAGAATTCTAACTTGAATTTTTTTTCCAAAATGCAACAGAGGAAAAGATACAGTCTGCTTCTGAGTGTGACGCAGAAATGTGAAGCATGAAAAATGCTGGTGTGGAGAAAAGCAGGTTGAGTGAATAAAACCAACACCAAAAGAGAAGTAGAGATGAGAGACAGAGACAGAATCCAGGTGATACTGGAGTTCATCGCTACAGTTGTCCTGGAGGTCCTTTGAACCACTGCCATTTCCATGGTTACATGAGCCTTAGAATGACTTCTCTGGCTTGCTTCAGCTGGTTAGACTGAAGTTTCTGTCAGTAGTGACCAAAAAAAAGTCCTGACTAATATGGAAATAAATTTAACCATAGCCAAATTGGACAGAGAGCAAGGAAAGCATTAAGTAAACAAAAGATCAGAAAAAAAGATAGTATGTTACCTGGATTCTGAAGATAAGTAGACCATCACCCACCAGAGAATAAAGAAAAATAATATTGTAGTCAGAATGACATCCAGAGCCAAGATAGATGGGAGGAAGACCAGATTTGCTAAGCTCTGTGGGACGTACAATCAGAGAAGTCCGGAATAAAATTTCAGTATATCTCAGGGGAGAAAACGGGCCTGTAGATATGACTCAAAGAGTTAAAACATCTAGTTGTTATTTGAAGCCATGAGAGAGAGACGTCACCCAAGGAGAGAGTGAAATATGCAAAAGAGGCTTGAGAGAGAGCACTGAGGAGCACTGCATTTAATAGATGAGGAGATTGAACGGAGCTGGCATGGAAGTTAAGAAGAAAAAATAAAAAATGGTAGGAGAACCAAAAGAGAGTAGTATCTCAGAAGCCAAAAGAGAGGGGGGGAAAAAAGCACTAAATATGCTACAGGATAGAGAATCCACATAAGAAACAAATGATGGGGGCAGGGAGATGTTGGAAGGCTATTGTGCTGATCTAGGCAAGAGAGAATGAGGACAGTGGCACAGATGTAGTGGACAGGAGACATTAGGTAAACATTTAGGTGCTTATATTTTCAACACTTAGCCATTATTTGGTCAGAAAGAAGAAGTCATGGATGTTGCCCAGATTTCTGGCTAGGGCTACTGGGTATAGAATTAGTGCCATTCGCTGAGCCAAGAAATATAGGCTGAGGAGCTGTTTGGTAGGGGACGATGATAAGTTCTCTTTTCATATGTTGATTTGTAAAGTGCCTATTCTATATTCAAGTACATATGTGAAATAAAAAGTTGAATATACAGTTTTGGAGCTCAGAGATCTGTGCTAGGGATATAATATGAGGGATCTGCTTGTATTTGAACTCAAGGAGTATATGGTTTTGCCTGTGGCAGCTGTGAGACGTGAAGAGGGACAAGGAGAGATCCCTGAGGAACTCCACCATTTAAGGGCCAGCTAAATGATATTGAGTCCTCAAAGGAGAATTTTGAAAGAGCAACTAGAGAGGTAGGAGGAGGACCAGAAATAGGTGGTTTCTCAGGATCCAAAGGAGTGTTCGTGGGTAGTCAATTCTGTCATATGTAGTAGAGCTGTCTGGTGAAAGGAACACTGAAACTATTACCTGGACAAATATGGAGGCCACTGGTAACCATGGAGTAAGACATTTATGTGGAGACACTAATGGTGGAGAAATAGGAAAAGATTGAAGTGATTTAAAAAGTAAACAGATCATAAGGTAATGAAGATAGCAAACATAGGTGACTCTTGAGAAGTGTGCTTCTAAAAGGAAGGAGAAATACAAAAGTACCTGAAGGAGGGAACTTTTCAGTGCCACTGAGAAATCATATATCTATTTTTATTTTTATTTATTTATTTATTTGTTTAATGTTATTTTTGAGAGAAAGAGAGAGAGAGAGAGCGTACACAAGCAGGGGAGGGGCAGAGGGGGGCGGACAGAGGATCTGAAGCAGGCTCTTTGCTGACAGCAGCAAATCTAATGTGGGGCTTGAACCCACGAACCATGAGATTATGACCTGAGCTGAAGTAGGACGGTCAACTGACTGAACAACCCAGGTGCCCTAACATATGTCTATTTTTTTAATTTTTAATGCTTATTTTTTATTTTTGAGAGAGAGAGAGAGAGAGAGAAAGAGAACGAGCTGGAGAGGGGCAGAGAGAGAGGGAGACACAGAATCCGAAGCAGGCTCCAGGGCTCGAACTCATGAACTTTGAGATCATGATCTGAGCCGAAGTAGGATGCCCAACTGACTGAGCCACCCAAGCGCCCCAACATATATCTATTTTTAAATAGACCTTTTTATTGATACTGGTGTGAGGTCAGATCATGAAATGTCTTAAATGCCGTCCTAAGGGGGTTGGAATTTTTTCTTATAGACAATGTGGGACCATTGGGAGTGATATAAGCAGATCTAGAGTTTAGTGAGAGCAAGAGGGTTTTTAAGGATAAAACTAGCAAATAGAGACAAATTAGGTGACTATTACAACAGTCCATCAAAGAGACAATAAATGTCTAAAATAAGGAAGTTGTAGCATATTTAGGGACATTAATGAGATGTAATTAACAGGGTATGGGGGGAAAACCAACAAGAATACTAAGGATGACCCATAGATATTACTCCTCAGGGAACGGGTCAATAGTGGTGTCACATACAGAATTAGGAACACAGGGGAGACGAGTCTATGAGTAAGGTAATGGTTGGATTTGAATATACTGTACTTGTGAAATACCCAAGTGGAAATGTGTCCTAGATGTCTGGGAGATGGAAGATGGAAAGAGATGATTAGGTAAAAGAATAACTGCACTTAACGTGTTTCATTGCACAGAAGCTTGGTGTAAACTCTCAAGTTCAAAATCAAGGAACATTCTCTGTTTGAAGCTATATTTATGTTTCCATTTTCCTAGATTGAGTATATATAATCATAAAATATACAGTTTCATTAGTTGAAAAGGTTTTCCATCTCTAGGAGACTATGTATCAAGAGTTCTATGCAAGAGTTGTGTAATTCAATAAAATCCCAGAGGATATTCAGGGGAAAAATAACTACCAAAGAAACAAACACATTTGGACTGACAACTCGAAATGATGTATTTTTGTTTTCACTGGAAAATAAACAATTCTTTGGCTTGGTTTATTATTAATATCGTCTCTCTCATACGTGTTTGAAAATTACCCACCAAGGTATGTAATCGTCTTAAATATGCAGTACCCTATGTCTATCTTGAGGGGTTGAGGTTGGCTGTCTTTATGGAGCGCTGGAATGCGCAAGCCTTTCACATCAACTTCAGCTCATTTTCTTTGGAATAGTGAGCTTGTTAACACTTGCAATGAAATTTGGGGAAAATACTGTATCATATTTGTTTCCTGAGTCAGAGTGACATACAAGTCTACATATGTATTTTATTCCTACCTGCCATCTCCGAAGTCAAGGAACCCTAACTAGGAAACCTTATTTTTTGTACACACTCTACCAAATGTTGACATCTGGCACAGACATGGTTTAATATATACCGGTCTTCCTCACTGATATGGCAGGTGGGGAGCTCACTGCTGCTTACAAATAAGATATTCTTTCCAGTTTCTTAGTTATCTTCCTCTGAAGATATTTTCTCTGAAGTGTACTGTGTCATAGGAGGATCACACTGTGGTTCTGATTCATTAACTCTAGGCATAATATATATGGTGTGAGAAGGACAGTAACATTTAATAGGGCAGATTGAGACTGACTTGAAATGCAAGACTATGGATGCCAAACAGTCTCCTTGTGTGAGCTTGAACAAGTTATTGAATCTTTCCCAGCCATAACCTCTCCATATAATGCAAACACTGAATTATTCAGAGACAGACATCCAGATAATTAACTGCATGCAGAAATTCTTACCTCATGTCCCGGCTCTGGGTTAAGTTCCCCTTCTCCATCTTTGTGGAGCAGCCTTAGGAACTTGATCACTGGCCTTACTACATTATTTTTAAAGGTTCTCTGCATAAGCCTGTACCATGAGGACTTTTACCAGGTCTTATTCATCTGTTCATCGTCCAGACAAAGCAAAGGGCATAGAGCCACAGTCGGTGTTCAGTGAAGCTTTATTACACTGAATATTTCCCCATTTTTAATTCCATTGATCTCACTGGTATAGGATTAACCACTGGTCTTTGCTGCTTCACGTGCAGAGAAGGTGTATCGTTATATATCCATTTTAAACATCAACTCCTCTAAAAGCTCAGGCAAGTTCTCATGTCAATCAGATTTTGTTGGTGAATTATAAAATGTTGAATTTAATTTGTAGTAGAAAGACCCTACTTTTATTATCAATTATGGCCGATTATATAGCTAAAGCCATACCACGCATAATGGATTTGGTTTCTTATATAAAATCTATGAAGGATATAAGTGATGGGAAGGGAGGGTCAAGGCCCGCCAGCCTCGTGACAATCAGAAATTCACTCCAACCTGATCTTTGCATAGACAAGCTAGCAACTGAAGGATGGTTTTGAGTAAAAATAAGTATAAATCTATTTCCTTATTGATGTCGAAGGAAAAAGTGGGAAAACTTCAAAAATAATACATGCCCTAGAGCAGCAGTTTTGCAGAAGTGAGAACAGACCACTGATATAGCACGTTGAAATGGGAAAAAGAGATCAATTATTCAAATTAATTTCAAGTCAATAATTCAACAAGAATATATTGTGGGTATGGCAAAGTCATTGGCACTCTGTGGGCAATGCAAAGCTATAACAGATTCAGTCCCTAACCTCACAGAGCTGGTTACCTAGGGAAATAAAGATACAAATTCAGGTCATTACAATACCCAAAAGCCTATAGTGGATGCTGGAGCAGAGGTTTAAAGTAATACAGAAGCACAGACAACAAAAAAAAATTTCAATTGACCAAGGATTGAGGAAAGGACTGACAAAGAAAGTAACATTTATTTATTTTTTAAAGTTTATTTATTTATTTTTGAGAGAGAGAGAGAGAGAGAGAGAGAGAGAGACAGCACGAATGGGGGAGGGGCAGAGAAAGAGGGAGAGAGGGAGAATCCCAAGCAGGCTCCATGGCTGTCAGCACAGAGCCCAACTTGGGGCTCTAAGTCACGAAACTGTGAGATCATGACGTGAGCCGGAACCAAGAGTCAGACGCTTGACGAACTGAGCCACCCGGGTGCCCCAAGAAAGAACATTTAAACTGGACATTCCCTCAAAGGACAGATAATATTTTGACAAGACGACATGAGGAGGGATGGTAGAGGCAATGGCTCAAAAGAGGGAGAAGCACATTAGAAACGTGGAAGCAGTCCACTCAAGTGGAACTGAAGCAAAGTGTGCTGGATAGACTTGATGTTTATTGTTTGGGCTTCCTAGCACCTCTTACCTCTTTTTCTTAGTAACGATACCCTACAGTATCTTTTGGAGTTGATATTTTACTTTCTGTTCCTTTCATTCAGTTGGAAGTGAACTGACTCCAGGAGGGAGTGCAAGACCCAGACCTGGCCAATTGATTCACAGAATACCCTTAGCTACAGTGATTAATGAATGGACATGTGACCTCAGCTAGTCTCATTAGAGTGAATACCTTGGATTCCGACTGAAGTTATTGGGGAAAGATATACTCCCTTTACTACTATACTTGAATTTGGGGAGATCCAGCAGGTTACCAGGTAAAGCCTGATAACGAAGACAATACTGGTGAGGGCAGAGCTAAGAGTGGAGATAAACCAAGCCAGGATAACATTGTTTCATCTCCCAGTTCAAGTCTCACTCAGGATTTTTTTTTAATATGACCTAACAAACTCTCCAATTTCACAGCCTCTGTGTGGCAGGTTTTCTGTCACGTGCATCCAAGTGGTCTTGTCTAATCTTCACAGAAAAAGAGGCCTCCGCAGCTCATCGGGCTTCTGGTGGGGCTCCGTATTTTTTCCACCTTTGCAGCAACTGGTTAACAAACAGTCTTCTCCTGGATCCCAAGTGCTTCACTAATTTATCTTGAAAACTAGCAGAGCTGATGCTACGACCATCCAGACTCCCTGCAGGATATGATTTGCAAGAACAGCTTTGAATATAATTCTCTATCTTAGAAAACTACCATTTTAAAGGCACACATACAGAAGTATACTACCTTGCTAAAAATAGCTTGCCCACAGTTATGTTAAAAAAAAAATTTTAAAGGTCTCAAAAAGAAAGGTGAGGTTGATGGAAACGATGAAAAGTTCCTTTGAGCAGAGGATGGTAAGAGCCTTTAAAATGTTAATAACAATAATCCTCACTGATTTTATAACATTCCATTTATTACTTCTTAAGACATTCACTGAATGCCTACTGTGCTAGATGTTTTGCCGATAGAGATGAATCTGTTGTTCCAGCCCTTAAGGAACTCAGAGTACTAGCAGATAGATAAGACCATCTTTCCTTCCTTTATGCATTTAGCCAAAATGCCTGCCACATGCCAGACACTGTTAGGTATTATGGATTGAACCAGAAAAAATTTTAAACACAGAAATTGGGCCAGAATTGGGAAGGCGTTGCACTGGCAAAATGCCAAGGAACCGAGGGAAATGACAGATTTATTGGTATGTGGTAGCCAAAATGCAGGCAAATCAGATGACGTCAGTTCCAGAAGAAGCAGGCTTCCACGCTGCTCGGTGTTGGTGCTCTCTCTTGGACAATGACCCTGATATGGAGCCTTCTTTTTAACTTCTTACTTGGAGGGAACCCTCTTGTACTTCTGGTGGGAATGCAAAGTGGTGCAGCCATTCTGGAGAACAGTATAGAGGTCCTTAAAACCTAAAAATAGAACCACTCTATGATCCAGCAATTGCACTATTAGGTATTTACCCAAAGGACACAAAAATAAAGATTCGAAGGGGTACGTGAAATAATTCTGAATTCATAGGAAGGTGTGATGATAGTACATACAGGTCGTCTGTATCCTTCACTCAGTTTCCCTCAATAGCTCCATCTTATACATAATACAATACCAAAACCAGGGAATTCATATTGATATGGTGTGTGAGTATAGCTCTAGGTCATCTGATGACATACATAGATTGGTAAAACCACTACCTGGGCAGAGGTGGATGGAGACAGAGAATCTTAAGTAAGCTCCATGTTCAGCACAGAGCCTGATGCGGGGCTCGATCCCATGACCTTGGGAACATGACGTGAGCCCAAATCAAGAGTCGGACACTCAATTGACTGAGCCATCCAGATGCCCCTTGAGTTTATCTTTTAGAAATATGTGTGCAGTAATTATCTCCATATCCACCATTAAGTAGTGTCTAAAGAGAGGTTACTTAATCCTCAGAGTTGGCATCTTGTAAAAAAAACATCTAGTGACAAAACCAGTAAACAGTAGACAAAAGTAAGTAGAGATCTAGTAAAAAGTCTGGGAAGAGCACGTTTAACAGTTCAACTTATCTATGGGGATAATATCCTTCATATGGTGAAGCACCACTTTTGGGAACAAGATCAACAGATCAATGTATGTTTGTTTTTTACACAATGTTCTCCATGGTCAGTGATCTGAGTCACACTGTGTGCATTACACATGCAGCTTCTTCACAGGGTTTTAGTAACTTAGAATAAAATTCTGGCCATTTCTCAAGGCAAAATGGTTTAATCTTCAAGATACAGTTTTCCTGCGGAAAACCATTGTCTTGGACATCTGCTGAGTAGAATCATTTGTGTGTGTGGAAAGTTAGGCTATATAGAGGACATCTTTCTGTGCCAAAAAAAGCACATGCTAAACATAAAAGAAATCATTATGAACTGGATTAATAGATGTATAGAGAAAGAAGTTGAGAATCTGCCATTGGTAAGATCTGGCAACAGGTGCAGGATATTCAGACCCTAATTTCTCATGAATGAGGAATGAACATCTGCTCAGAATAGCAATGGAAGAGAATATTCAGATCTCTACTAAATACACTTGCATCAACAGGAGCCATGGGACCGTAACCAAGACATTTTTTTCTGTATCCCATTTATGTGCTAGTTAATACTTCACTAACTCTGAACTAAGCAGTATTCTACAGCAAAAGTTACAATTCTGGTTGTGTATTCTGATCACCAGTGGAACTTACTTAAAATGCTGGTACCCGTTTCACATCCCAGGAGCACTGAATTAGAAAATTCAGGACTGATATTCTAGAACAGGTATTATTGCAAAGCTCATCCACTGATTCCATCATGCAGCCAAGTTTGGAAACCACTGCTCTAAATGTTGTTTGGTAGAATATGTCCAGAACTAAATTTACCATTGCCCTCCTTGATGCTCAGTCTGCTTCCACCTTCTATATATGTATTTCTTAAATCCATTTCTTCCTCTCAGGACTTCCTGCTACTGCCTTAGTTCTGGGCATATGAACTTGGACTATAGCAGTAGTTAGTTTCAGTCTTGCATCCATAGCGTATTCGAACAAGAACTCTACTACTGTAGAGATCCTGGAGAGGAGAGGAAACAGGTGTGATGAGATAGCTGGGAGGGAACATAGTGTGTTTTGGGACAAGGAGCACAAGTAAAGCAGAAATATGTCAAATTGGGTATTTGATTTTACGTCTAATTTTCTCAAGAAATACTTATTTCCTTGCAATGCATGGGGATGTTAGCATTGTATTTAAATCCGACTCATCATGTCCCTACTGAAAATGTTTCATTAACCCGATGCCCCACTGACCTTTTTATAAATTCTCGATCTTTGCATGATACTTCGTGCACTGTATGATTTGCCCCTGACTATCTCCCTTCCTTCATCTTCACCTGTTTGTACGCTTTTTGCTTCAGTAACATTGAGCTTCTTAAAATTTCATCAATACACCATGCTGTTCTATACTCTCTGCCTTGGCACATACTGTTTCTTCTGCTTGACCCATTCCTATTCTTCTTTCAAATTTTTAATTCAGAGGCCATCTCCTCTGAGACACTACCCCCAAACACCCTAACACCCGACCGATAGAAACATCTCTTCTTTTGTTTCTCCTGTATTTTGTAGATACTTCTACTCTGACCTTAATCATTATACTAATTATTAGTTTATGTGCCTATATCCCTGCTACATGATTAGTTCCTTGAAGCTATGTTTTCTTTTTTCTGCTTTATTTTTCAATATCCTTAAATATTTTTGAAACATTAAAATTTCATTGCTGCCAAATATTTCATATTTTAGGACTATCCCCTAGTTTCTGGGATTTTAGGATTATCCTTATTTTCTCTTTTATAAATAATGCCACAAAATACATCTTTATAAATAAATATTTGACTCTTTCAGTGTATATTTCTTTTGGGAATATTTATAGAATTTGGCTTGATGCATCAATAAATATGGACTATAAGACCCTTTGATTCAGATTGTCAAAGAGCTCTAAAGGAAAACTGTACGTTATAAACTCCCATCAGGAGTGTGTTAGCTCTCTTCACATTCGATAGAATTCACAGATCCTCTTCTCATTTCTATTGACACATTCATCCTTGCAAAATCGCGAATAAATTATAAATTTACTCATAAATCTGTATCTCTGTCAGGCCCTACCTTTCCTATACAACTCCTGACTCATATATTCAACGGCCCATTTGACATCTCCACAGAATTCATCAAAAAGTAACTTAAATTTGAGGCAACTTGGTGGCCCAGTTGGTTAAGCATCTGACTCTTGATTTCAGCTCAGGTCATGATCTCATGGTTCATGAGATCGAGTCCTGCATTTGGGCGCTTCTCCATGCTGACGGCATGGAGAACACAATGTACTTGGTACTCTGAAAACAATGAAACACGGATGAAAGAAGTTGAAGATGACACAAAGAAATGGAAAGACATTCCATGTTCATGGATTGGAAGAACAAATATGGCTAAAATGTCTATACTATTCCAAGCAATCTACACATCGAATGCAATCCCTATCAAAATATCAATAGTATTTGTCACAGAACTAGAACAAACAATCCATTTGTATGGAACCGCAAAAGACCCCGAATAGCCAAAGTAGTCTTAAAAAAGAAAAGCAAAGCTGAAGGCATCACAATTCCGGACTTCAAGTTATATCCCAAAGCTGTAGTGATCAAGACAGTATGACAGTGGCCCAAAAATAGAAACATAGGCCAATAGAACAGAATAGAACACCCAGAAATGAACCCACAAGTATATGGTCAATTAATCTTCAACAAAGCAGGAACGAATATCCAGTGGGAAAAAGACAGTCTCTTCAACAAATGGTGCTGGGAAAACTGGAGAGGAACATCCAAAAGAATGAAACAGGACCATTTTCTTATACCATATACACAAATAGGTTCAAAAGAAATGAAAGACCTAAGTGTAAGACAGGAAACCATCAAAATCATAGAACAGAACACAGGCAGTAACTTCTTTGACATTAGCTGTAGCAATTTCCTTTCCAGATATGTCTCTAGAGGCAAAGGAAACAAAAGCAAAAATAACCTATTGGAACTACATCAAAATAAACACCTTCCGCACAGTGAAGGAAACAATCAAAACAAAACTAAAAGGCAACCGATGGAATGGGAGAAGTTATCTGCAAATGACCTATCTGATAAAGAGCTAGTATCCAAAATATGTAGAGAACTTATAAAACTCAACACCCAAAAGACAAATAATCCAGCTAAGAAATGGGCAGAAGACATGAATAAACACTTTCCAAAGAAGACACACAAACGGCCAACAAACACATGAAAAGATGCTCAACATCACTTATTGTCAGGGAAATACAAATCAAAGCTACAATGAGATATCACCTCACACCTATCAGAATGGCTAAAATCAAAAACACAAGACGGGCGCCTGGATGGCTCAGTCAGTTAAGTGCCCGACTTCTGTTCAGATCTGATCTCACGGTCCGTGGGTTTAAGCCCTGCGTCGGGCTCTGTGCTGAAGGCTCAGAGCCTGGAGCCTGCTTCGGATTCTGTGTCTCCCTCTGTCTCTGCCCCTCCCCTGCTCGCACTCTCTCTATCTCTCTCAAAATAATAAATAAACATAAGAAAACCACAAGAAACAACAGGTGTTGGCGAGGTTGTGGAGAAAGGGAAACCCGTTTGCACTGTTGGTGGGAAGGCAAACTGGTGCAGCCACTGTGGAAAACAGGGTGGAGGTTCCTCAAAAAGTTAAAAATGGAACTTTCCTATGATCCAGTAATCACACTACTGGTTATTTACCCCAAAGAATAAAAAAAACACTAATTCAAACTGATGTATGCATCCATATGTTTATAGCAGCATTATTTATAATAGTGAAGATATGGAAGCAGCCCAAGGGTCCACTGATAGATGAATGGATAAAGAAGATGTGGTACATACACAATGGGACATTATTCAGCCATAAAAAAGAATGAAATCTTGCCATTTGCAACAACATCGTTGGAGCTGGAGACTATAATGCGATGCAAAATAAATCAGAGAAAGAGAAATACCATATGATTTCACTCATATGTGGAGTTTAAGAAACAAAACAAACAAGCAAAGGCAAAAAATGAGAGGGAGAGAGTCAAAGCAGGAAACAGACTTTTAGTTATAGAGAACAATCTGATAGTTACCAGAGGGGAGGAAGGTGGGGCGATGGATTAAACAGGTGATGGGGATTAAGGAGCGCACTTGTCGTGATGAGCAGTGGGTGATGTATGGACGTGTGACTCTTTATATTGTATACTTGAAACTAATGTTATGCTGTATGTTAACTAACTGGAATTAAAATAAAAACTTAAAAAAATAAGAATAAAAAATAAAATTCCAGAGGGCAGATCAAGAGTTACTAATATGTCCTTTTAGTTTTAAATGGTTTGATTTTGTACATTAAATTATTTGATCTGCCTGATTTTGTTATAAATACAAGAATTATCTATATTTATGTTTTCAAATAGTTTAATTATTGAATAGACTCTAATTATCTATGATTTTAATATATTTCTCATAAACTGAATTCACGCACATGTGTGCTGCCTTTGAATGGAGGAAAGGGGGCTAAATTAGAGAGAAGAGGAGAAATTGTCTTGAGCCCGAGTGCTGGCCATCCGCAGCCAGGCCCTGAGATGGCCACCCTGCCTGGGTGATGGGCACCTTTGTTGGTTCCATTAGCCTGGGCTCTGCCAAATGTCCCACATTCTCTGTCCCAGGAGCACCCTAGAGACAGTTAAATGTCCCATTCCATTGAAAAATAATAACAGGGAGTCAGTCACAAGGTCCTTCACGCCGGGTGGTGGCTGGGGGGAATGTGGTGATGGAGCCCAGTGGGCTCAGGCCTGTTTCAGGAACTCGTACAGTGTGTTTGGTTCCACAGATGCCACAAAGAGCCCACAGTCTGGTCCCCGTTGATGATCTGGGGTGGGGTGGCCTTGGGGTTGCCCGGCCAGGCTCGCATCACATCCTGCAGGGCGCTGTCCTGGGAGATGTCCGCTAGCTGGTACGGGATGGCTTCCCATACAGCGTGTGAGTCACCTTGCTCTGCTGGGACTTGATTTTGGGGGAGCGGCTGACCGAGGTACTGAGACGGGCAGGATGCTCATGCTGGGGGTGGACTGGTGAGCCAAGGGGTGACCAGAAGTCTGTAGGGTGGCCGCAAAGCCTGGAGACGCCCTTCCTCCGCCCCCAGCTCAGGAGTCGTTTCCTTCCTGCTCAGCCAGAGTCACCGCTCTGGGGACCCATGGGTGCCAGGGCAGGCCAACCCTCCCCTTCTTTTCTTAAAAGATTTTTTTAAGTTTATTATTTATTTTTAGAGAGAGAGAGAGAGAGAGGATGAGCAGGGGATGGGCAGAGAGAGACAGGCAGAGAGGGAGGGAGAGAGAGAATCCCAAGCAGGCTCTCCACTGTCAGCACAGGGCCCCATGGGGGGCTTGATCCCATGAACCTGAGATCAGGACCTGAGCCCAAACCAAGAGTCAGATGCTCAACCTCAACCGACCAAGCCATCTAGGTGCCCCCACCCTCCCCTTCTTTAAGCCCCCAGTGAGGTTACTTTTCCCCAGGCTCATCCAGTTAGGCATGGCCAGGAGACACACTTCTCTCCCGAGTAACGGCAGTGGAAGCGATGTATGAACCGCCCACATCTGGCCCATCTAAACTTCCTCCATGCTCTTTCTGCCTCCGGCTGATTTGTACTATTTGATGACCCTGTGAATTCTTATACCAATAACACAGCTATTTTCTTCTTACAACATTTTGAATACCATAAAACTATACTGTGTTCCTTATATATCTCATAGAGTGCCACTTTATTACTTTTCTATAAATATCTTAGGGTTTTTCCCCAATAGATTTTAGAATCAATTCATCATATTAAAAGAAATACAAAGGGGACACTGGGTGGCTCAGTCCATTCAGCGTCCACCTTCAGTTCAGGTCACGATCCCAGGGTTCGGGACTTTGCACCCAGCGTTGCTCTCTGCTATCAGTGTGGACTCGGCTTCGCATCCTCTGTGCCCCTCTCTCTTTCTGCCCCTCCCCCCTTCTCTCTCTCAAAAATAAATAAACATAAAAAAATAAAAGGAAAATGAAGGATTGTCAGCTGGGTTGTTATTAAACCAATGAATTAAATTGGTGATAATTAATATTTATTCATTCCCCCAGTGTCATAAGCAGTTTATATCCACTTAGATGTTTCTTTTAGAGAAATAAACATCCGCTTTTATTAAGTTCATTTCTAGTGTTTTTGTAATTACTCTGAATAAGATTATCTTCATATTCCTTATGTTCTAAAGGATTATTACCCACATAGAATTGCCAATCTCTCATATATATAATATCATATAATTACATGCATAGCAGATGCTGTTAGCTGTCCATCAAAATCCACCTTCCCTTTCTTCAAGCCCACAGTCAGGTTACATTTTCCCAGTCAAGCATGACCGCAGGACTGAACTGCATCCAAAGGAATAGGAAGGATGTATGTATGTATGTGTATATATGTGTGTATGTGTGTGCCTATATTTATATATTATATAATCTGTATCTCTATATTATCTCTAATATATACACATATCCAAAATATATATAAATATGTAGACATATCCATGTTACATATATATGTGTGTGTATATGACATGACCACTTTATTGAGCTTTCATCATTTCTGTTAATTTTAAAAAAATTTTAATGTTTATGTATTTTTGAGAGACAGAGGAAGAGAGAGAGACAGAGACAGAGACAGAGTGTGAGCAGGGGAGGGGCAGAGAGAGAGGGAGACAGAATCCCAAGCAGGCTCCAGGCTCTGAGGTGTCAGCACAGAGCTGACGCGGGGCTCGAACCCATCAACCTGAGCTGACAACATCATAACCTGAGCTGAAGTCAGATGTTTAAATGACTGAGCCACCCAGGCGCCCCTCTGTTAATTTTTACAGTATTATAATTTTTAATTGGTTATCTTAGCTTCACTAGTTATATGATCTCTCAGTGATTTATCTCTTCCTATACTTCCATGTTCCATCTTTCTTCAATGACTAAAATCTATGGAATAGTACTAAGTATTAGAACTTATAGGAGGGGCGCCTGGGTGGCTCAGTCAGTTAAGTGTCCAACTTCACCTCAGAACATCATCTCACGGTTGGTGGGTTCGAGCCCCACATTGGGCTCTGTGCTGACAGCTCAGAACCTGGAGCCTGCTTCGGATTCTGTGTGTCTCTCTCACTCTCTGCCCCTCCCTTACTTGCACTTGCGCTCTCTCTCTCTCTCTCTCTCTCTCTCTCAAAAATAAATAAACATTAAAAATAAAGAACTGATAGGAGATATTGTTATATTGATCCTGATGCTAATGTAAACTCCTCTATGGTTTCAGTATGATGCTGGCTTTTTAAGAATCACGTATTTTTAATCTTATTAGTAATTTATATTTTCTAGTTTTCTATTTAGGATTCTACTTCAAGAGTGGTCTTTAGTTTTTTGTGCTTATCTTAAAGAGATTTGGTATCAAGCTTGTATTATAATTTGAAAACAAATTGAGAAATTTTATGTACTCTTCTATGCTTTCAAGCATTTTATAGAGTAAAGAACAAATGGACCACTCATAAAACTGTCTATTCTAGAACTTTTTGGTTTCAGGGTTTTTTTACATCCTAAACTTTCTTCCATAGTTATTGATGTATTAGAATTTTCTATCTTTTGAGAATTTTTAGTCATTTATATATTCTGAGAAAATTATCCACTTCAGCTAGATTTTATAATTTATAAGCATATAAATGAACACAGCATTCTCTCCCTACCCCCCCCCCCATTTCATTGCTGTGGTTATGCCATAAAAACTAATTTCTACATATCGCAGGTCTTCTTTCTTCATCATTATACTTGGCAGAAATTTTGCTTACTTTGGTGCCCTCCATCTCAAACTACCTTAATTATTCATTCATAAAAATTTAATTCTTTCTGTTTCTGAATGTTTTATTTACTTCCTCAAAATTTTTGACAAAACAATTTGGGGAGGACTAGTTTTCTTTTCTCCACCTCTCTAGCTTATAAACAATTGGGAAACATTACACGAATGAAATTACGGATGGAGCCACAATACAGCAACTCAAATGCAGTTAAGGATGTATTGCACAATGGATCAGTCTCCTATCATTTTCCTGATATAAACTTACACAGCCGGTTACATGCAGGCACCAAAGACGGAGAGGGGCTGTAGCCTTGCACTATCACGTTATCACATGGTATACAGGAAGCAAAATTCCTGTTTTTTTTTTAAAAAATTATCTTTGTTTTGAGAGAGAGAGGGGAAACAAGGGAGGGGCAGAGAGAGAGGGGGACAGAGGATCCAAAGCGGGCTCTGTGCTGACAGCAGACATCTGGATGCGGGGGTTGAACTCATGAAACGTGAGATCATGACCTGAGCCAAAGTCAGACGCTTAACCAACTGAGCCACCCAAGCACCCCGAAGTACATACTTTTAAAGGGCATCAGTGTTTTCGGTAAGAGAGAAGGACGGACAGACGTGTTCACTATGCTTGACTTTTCCCCAGTGACTTCATCACTGCTTAACATGGCCCCACTTGGTATTCGGACCTCCTTGTCTTTATCAGACACATATCTTTTCCTCTGCTGGGGAGGCCTGGGCTCTGGGCTTTAGCATGAGGCCAGAAAGGTCAACTCCAATACTTCATCATTCTGGGAAGTACTATGGACTCTGGAACTGGAGTATATGTGTGGTGTTGACCACCGACAGGTTAGAGCCGAGGGTGTCCTGGGCAGTCCTTTCAGTGGGAAGGAGGTTTTATTCCCCAGGTCACATTCACTCCCTGAGGGCAATCCAAATCCGAAGCTGGGTAGATGTAAGGGTATCAAGGTGTTCAGCTCCTTTGCCTCAATTTGAGACAAATACGGAGGGCCATCCCAGATCCAGACCTCCCCGTGGCCTTGACTGTGGCAGAGACCTTTGTTACCGCAGCTAAAGTTCAATTTCATCTGCCCAATCCTCCTTCACTGTTTTCTAGGTTGCTGAGAGTACGTACCGATAAACTTCCTATATGCAAATCTCTGTCACAGAGTCTGTTTCCTGGGGAACTCAACCCAAGCCAAAACGCGTACTGGAAATATCCAGGGGCTTTTTAATAATACTAGACCCCCACCCCAGAGATCCGGATTTAATTGCTCTATGATAAAGTTTAAGCATTTTAAACACTCCCCAGATCGTTCTAATGTGCAGCTAGGGATGCAAACCACTGTCTTAACCCATTGAGTTTAGTAATGAAGCATATGGTGTGGCCATTCCCCTTGAGAGAGTAAACTAGTCATATATCAGGGCAGTAGTGTTCCAACCCTGATGAGGTAGCCTACCCCTGCGTCTCCAGTATCAACTACTCCTATTTTATGTGTTTTCCTGGGACCAGCGGTGAAGACAGTTCAAATTTTTGTCCTCAGAAGACTATAAAGTGGGTCAGAATAAGACATTAATAAAATTAACTTCAAGGCTGCATTGTACCCTAGGCAGAATATTTTATCTTTATTCTATTTTCCATTTCAAATTATGCCTATCTGCATTGTTTAATAGAACCCACCAGAGATTATGCAATTAGCCCAAATAATTACAACATGAAGGATGCCCCAAATTTGAATACGCTGAACCCCCCCTCAATTATTTCTTTCCCAGAGAGAAATTAAAGAACAAAAATGAAATCTCCTCAAATTAAAAGTTCAAAGAAATTACACTTAAAAATGTTTGCACTCCCCCAATTTCTTCTTCCTCTAGATCACAGTCAGAGGGCTCTAGTGCAAGGGCGTGTGTAGAGGTGGGTTTCCTCCTTCAGCATCCATAACGAGTTTCCTCTGGAAATGTGTGAGTGCTTTAACACCACCTCAGAAGTTTGAATACTCCAACTTGCTATCTCTCCTGGGTTTTCCTTTTCCAAAGCATTTCAGTACCAGGCCCATGTCAGGAGCATTTAGGAATCAGGAATATAAATCCAGCCACACACAAGTTCCCCCGAGCAACATTATGTTCCTAGAACCCGGTATTTTGTATGTTACCAGTGCCCACTTTTGTTACCAGCCAGACGAAAGCAGACCCCGGTGGTGTAAAAGAAGTAGACATAAGAAGCATAAGAGATGATGCGGCGCCTGGGTGGCTTAGCCGGTTAAGCCTCCGACTTCGGCTCAGGTCATGATCTCACAGTTCGTGGGTTCAAGCCCCGCGTCGGGCTCTGTGCTGACAGCTCAGAGCCTGGAGCCTGCTTTGGATTCTGTGCCTCCTTCTCTCTCTGCCCCTCCCCTGCTTGCACTCTGTCTCTCTCTCTCTCAGAAATAAACATTAAAAAATTTAAAAAAAGCATAAGAGATGAAAAGGATAATGCAATTATTTTATTTTTTGGGCTTTGTTATTTGATTACTGTTTTATTACTGCGTATTTTCTCATAAGTTAATTAACTTATTATTATGTGACTGTCTGTCCACGACTTGAAGTGCATAATTTACACATACAGCGTACGAAAGTGCCTTAGGGCAATGAGAAAACCATAACAACTTTGTAAACTGGTTACTTGTTGATTTATAAAACTGTACTAGTTTCCAATATGAAATTAACCTGCTCTAAGAATTTTCTGCCTAAAAAAGTGTATGGTGATACTGACTAGCCCAGAAGCCTTGTTAACCATATACTGTAAAGGAAGTCGAACACAAACGTGCTAAAATGAAACTGCATACAATGTTCCTAAAAAACTGAAAACTCCCAAATACAAACAGGCTTTAAAGGCAAACAGTCAAGGCTTACTGTTGGAAGCTATTCACTAGCACTGAAGAAGCAGGTCGTCAATTCACTCTACTACTTTGTATCTAGTTAAGTTTCTCCTTTGCTTTGCACAACCTCAACCTACCCTCATATTATTTTAATCTGATTGTCTTAGGTGTCTTCCCCACTCTTTTTTTTAAACTTTATTTATTTATTTGAGAGGGAGAGGGAGAGAGAGAATCCCAAGCAGGCTCCATGCTAACAGTGCGGGGCTCTATCTCACCAAGGGTGAGATCATGACCTGAGCTGAAATCAAGAGTTGGACGTGTAACCGACTGAGCCACTCAGGCGCCCCGTCCTCAGACATTCTTAATTGAGGCTCTCCTGAACTCAATCTGCCCATATGAGAAACATTAGAAACCTATCCCCAAGTAGCAGGCAGAATGTGAAATGTGTTATTATTCATCTAATAAAATACCCAGAGGGAAACCCTCAACAACTCTAGATACACCTAGAAGTAACTTGTACTTATCCTTACCTAGCTAATCTAGTCTCTATTTCTCCCTTATTTTCTGACAGTCCAGTTCTCCACGGGTTATGGAAACCCTGAACACCTTTTCCTCGAGGGACAGATTCTTGACTCCTGTGTGATAGCCACTAACAATATCTGATGGGATTCCCATAGTTATGCCTAATAGTTTGAAACTCCTTGGATACATAACCACTCTGAGGAACCACACTCAAACAATGTCCCTTCTGGCTATGCCAACAGTGAGATTTCACATCCTCAGTCCAGATTTTGGGTTTAGTTGCTGCTACTATAGAACATCTCTGCCTGCCTCCCAAGACACACACACACACACACACACATACACCAGTCTATCTCCATTTATATGCAGAAATGCTTTTGCTTTGTCAGTGGTAGAAGAGGGAGAGAGTTTTGATAAGAGATTTATGTGAGGGGGTATAACCACTGTGGCTTTATATCAGTGTTTTTAGTGACTAAACTATCCCATTATATGGTTGTATTGTAATTTATTGGATCATTCTTCTATTAACGGGTATTTACTTTGTTTTCATGGGGTTTTTTTTGTGAACAATACTAAAATGAACACCCTATTACTTATGCCCTTATATACTAGTGGGATTGCTGAGGAAAAGGAGACATATAAATATCAGTGTAAGGATATATAAAAGCAAATATAAATGCAACTGTAAATATAAATCACCAGTTGCTTTCTAAACTATTTGTAATGTTTCACATCTCTACTATCAATGGGTAATCTTTCTAATATTATCCACTGAATGGGTACAAAATGGCATTTAATTGTTACTTTAATTTAGATTTCCTAACTACCAGTAATATTTGATCTTTTCATGTATCTGTTAGTCACTGGATTTGCTCTTTTGTGAAGTGCCTATTAATCACCTTTTGCCCATTTTCCTTTTGTATTATCTTTTCCATACCACTTTGTGGTAGCTCTCTGTATTCTTTAGCATTTTATTTGTTTCTATCATTTGTCTATGAATTTTGTTTGTGGTGTTTCTGCAGTCAAAATTTCTAATTGTGTTGTCAAATATGTTTTATCTTTTGTTTCATAGCCTTTGGGTTTCCGGTCTTAGTTTAAAAGCTTCCATGAATCCCAAGTTACACATTTAATTTCATTTATTTTCTTGTAAGATTTTATGGATTGATTACATGTGTAACGGGAATTTATTTGGGGGTATAAGATAAAGACCCTCTACCAATACCTTCCAGACGGATTGCCCACTCTACCAGGACTGTTAAAGAATTCTTTTCTGACACAATCAAACTACCTACAACTGTCATATATTAAAATTTCATAGAAACTAATATATATCTCTGTACTCTTAGTATGTTCTAGTGATACGTTTTTCTGTTTCTTTACCAAAATCTATTTATTTCATTACAGAGACTCTATAACATGTTCTTACATGTATTAAGGAAATAGTTTTCACTTCTCTTTTTATTTTTATTGGTTATTTTAGAGCATATATAATCATATAAGTTTAAGATCATTTCATAAATTTCCCAAAATAAATCTGTTGGGATCTAATAATAATTGCATTAAATTTACATACTAATTTCAGAAATTAACATTTAATGGTTTTAAATTTTCTACAAGGAGACAGTGACATAAATATTGTCCACATTTGATTATAGTTAAGAAGAATGAAGTGGATCTGTATATATTTATCTATCTATATATCATCTATCTATACATTAAAAATGTTTTTTAAAATGCACAAAGTAATATGTCATGCATGACAGTTTTGCCCATTTAAAAAATATAAAACAATACTCTGTATTATTTTTAAATTGTTTTAAGTTTATTCATTTTTGAGAGAGAGGGACAGAGTGTGAGCGGGGCAGGGGCAGAAAGAGAGGAAGACACAGAATCCGAAGCAGGCTCCAGGCTCTGAGCTGGCAGCACAGAGCCTCACGTGGGGCTCGAACCCACAAACCGTGAGATCATGACCTGAGCTGAAGTTGGACACTTAACCGACTTGAGCCACCTAGGTGCCCCAATACTCTGTATTATTTATAAACACTTTACATATGTGGTAAAAATATTTGTAATAAATAAATGGAACAGATGCATATCAACTCAAAAAAGAGCTCACCTGTGCAGAGGGAGAGAGAAGTAGGATGGTGAGAGGCATTTTAATTATATGAAATGTATATATTAGTTTAACAAATATTTGAAGTGTATAGCAAAGCATTAACATCTGTCCAATATAGATGGTGGGTACACAGGTTATATTCATTTCTGCAATTTTCTGCAAGTTTGAAATACCTCATAATTTACTCATTACTTTTTAAGTGTATTTATTTTTGAAGTTTAGAAATCTTACTGGTCTATGGCTAAACGTTTGTTGTTTTTCTTTCACACTGCGGGCTCTTACTGTACTCTTTTGAGCTGAAAACTCAAGTTTTTTATTTTTTTAAATGTTTGTTTATTTTTGAGAGAGAGAGAGACAGACAGAGCATGAGCAGGGGAGGGCCAGAGAGAGAGGAAGACACAGAATCCGAAGCAGGCTCCAGGCTCCGAGCTGTCAGCACAGAGCCCGACGCAGGGCTCGAACCCACGGACCTGCGGGATCATGACCTGAGCCGACTAAGCCACGCAGGCGCCTCTGAAAACTCAAGTTTTTATTCAGCATGGGGATACCTTCCTTCTATGGTTCTTCCTCCAGTAGTTCTTCCTTCTATCATGTCTTATCTATTAGACTATCTGACTCTGTCTACTATTTATGTTATCTTTTCTTTACTCATTATTCCCATATGGACATTTTTATACTTAATTTTTTTCAGTTTATTTGTTTATTTTGAGAGAGAGAGAGAAGCAGTGGGGGACGGGCAGAGAGAGAGGGGGACAGAGGATCTGAAGCAGGCTCTGTGCTGACAGCAGAGAGCACCATGCAGGGCTCAAACTCACAAACCATGAGATCACAACCTCGGATGAAGTCTAACACTTAACTGACTGAGCCACCAGGTGCCCCAACATTTTTATACTTTTGCTCTCTATTGTAAAATACCTCTTTCAGTTGATCTTCTAGATTAACTATATTTATTCTTTTTACCTGATTCTAACTGAATTTTGCATTTCAGCAAGCATTTATCCACGAAGTCTTTATTTATACTCTTCTGGTGTCTTTTCGATTCTAATCTAGAATTTGCCTTAGTGTGTTTCATCTTTTCTCCACTAAATGTGTTTTGGTTCTATACTGAATGCTCAGTGTGATTTCCCTACTCCAAGCTGCTAATTTCTCCTTAAACGTGAAGCACTTATACCACCTGCTTATTTGTGGGCCTAAAAATTCCCCCTACTTATTAGTCAACTAGAATGAGTTTCTTCAGCATCTCTTAAGTGTCCATCTACCAGAGTCTCATAGGCAATGCTGGGTCAGTAGCTAGTGAGGCACAGTGACTAGGAGGGAAAGGTCTCTCTCGATTGTAATATAGCAGATTAGTTCAAGTCAGCTGGAAGGCCTGAAGACCAGCTCATGTCAACATAACTTCTTCTAGGGCTGGAAGCAGACAGCAGTCAAGGTTAATTCTTAACCTAACATCTCTGTGTGTTGAAGAGATGCACTTTGGCCATACACAGATCTTCAGATAGCAAATCCTCCCAGAGATAGGAGTCCTCCCAAGGAAAATATTCCTCATTCTTGTTCCATCCCTTCACTACAATAAATGGTAAAATAGAACCTGCCTTCTAATGGATCATATCTATAAGATCTGAACAAGACACTGAGCAGGTAGACCAGACTTTGTTGACCTGCTTTAGTACATCTAAAAAGACAGCATTTAGGGGCACCTGGGTGGTTCAGTCCATTAACTGTCCAACTTTGGTTCAGGTTATGATCTCACGGTTCCTGAGTTTGAGCCCCACATTGGGCTCTCTGCTGTCAGTGGAGAGCCTGCTTCAGATCCTCTGTCTCCCTCTCTCTCTGCACTTCCCCTGCACTCTATCTTTCTCAAAAATAAATAAACATTAAAAGAGGAGCATGTGACATCCAGATACTTAGACCACCCTAAGCAATAAATATAAATTATTGCTATCAAGTAACAACTGAAGAGGTAATTTGTAGGAATCTGGGCACAAGTAGAGCTCCTCCCGGGACCAGGTCAAAAATCTATCACAGTCTCTTAAACAAATGGTGTTGAGAAAACTGAACAGCTATATGCAAAAGAATGAAACTGGACCACTTTCTTACACCATACACACAAATAAATTCAAAATGGGTTAAAGATCTAAATGTACAACCTGAAACCATAAAAATCCTAGGAGAGAAGACAGGCAGTAATTTCTCTGACATTGGCCATAGCAACATCTTTCTAGACCCATCTCTTGAGGCAAGGGAAATAAAAGCAAAAATAAACTATTGGGACGACATCCAAATAAAAAGCTTCTGGGGTGCCTGGTTGGCTCAGTCAGTTAAGCATCTGACTCTTGATTTCAGCTCAGGTCATGATCTCACCATTCATGAGATAGAGCTCTGTGCTGTTAGTGCAGAGCCTGCTTGGGATTCTCTTTCTCCCTCTCTATCTGCCCCTCCCCTACTCTCTCTCTCTCTCTCTCTCTCTCTCTCTCTCAAAATAAAGAAACATTTATAAAATTTAAAAAATAATAAAAAGTTTTTGCATAGTTAAGGAAACAATCAACAAAACTAAAAGGTAACCTACTGAATAGAAGATATTTGCAAATGACATATCTGATAAAGGGTTAGTATCCAAAATATATAAAGAACTGATACAACTCAACACCCTCAAACCAAACATTCCAATGAAAAAATGGGCAGAAGACATGAACAGAAATTTCTCCGAAGAAGATATCCAGATGGTCAATAAGACAAAAGAAAAGATGTTCAACATCACTCATGATCAGAGAAATACAAATCAAAACTACAATGAGGTATCACCTCTCACATGTCAGAATGGCTAAAATCAACAACACAAGCAACAACAGGTGTTGGTGAGGCTGTGGAGAAAGGGGAACCCTCTTGCACTGTTGGTGGGAATGCAAACTGGTGTAGCCACTCTGGAAAACTGTATGGAGGTTCCTCAAAAAGTTAAAAATAGAGCTACCCTACGATCCAGCAATTGCACTACTAGGTATTAACCCAAAGGATACAAAAAGACTAGTTCAAAGGGGTATATGCACCCTGATGTTTATAGCAGTATTATCTGCAATAGCTAAATTACGAAAATAGCCTGTATCAACTGATGAATGGATAAAGAAGAGGTGGTATAAAAATGCAATGGAATATTAATCAGCCATCAAAAAGAATGAAATCTTGCCATTTGCAGTGACATGAATGGAACTAGAGAGTATAATGCTAAGTGAAATAAGTCAGAAAAAGAGAAATACGATATGGTTTCACTCATATGTAGAATTTAAGAAACAAAACAAGTAAGCAAAGGGGACAAAAAAGAAAGAGAGAGAGAGGCAAACCAAGAAACAGACTCTTAATCATAGAGAACAAAGTGATGGTTACTAGAGGGGAGGTGGGAGAGGACGAATGAAATAGGTGATGGGGATTAAGGAGTGTACTTGTTGTGATGAGCAGCGGGTGATGTGTGGAAGTCTTGAATCGCTATATTGTACACCTGAAACTAATTTAACAGCGTATGTTAACTATACTGGATAAAATAAAAAAAAATCTTAATAAAAAATATATCTCAGAGTTGATCTCCCTTCACAGGGTACCCAGCATAGAACCCAGCAGTACACGGGCACCTTGTAGATTTCATTCTATGGGAGTCTCCTCATATGACAATGCTTGATATGGGCACAGACATGACCATGGAAGGTACTGTCATCAGCGAATTTCTCTAGGAGGCTTTTCTAGCAGTGGATGTAAACAAGTAAGAAACAGAACAAGAAAGCAAGATCAAGGTGCACACTGCATAGTGAATAGAGCTGCCAGACAGTCAGACTTGGTTGTGATTACGGTGAGAAATCCTTCTTTGAGAACTTGCAGAAATAACTGAGGTACATTTTGGGCAAGAGGACCAACAATGTTGTCTGTATATAGGTAATAGATTTTTGGGTAGCTTGGTAATAATAATAACCAACACTTATCAAGTGATTTCTATGTGCCAAGAAATGTGCCAAATGACTTTTTCTACTTGTATTGATTTATTTTATACTCTCACTTACTCTGTGAGTTTGTTACTGCTGTTACACCCTATTTTGCAGGTGAAGAAACTGAGGCTAAAGAGGTTAAATGACTAATCCAACGTCACAAGTCTTCAAAATCTGTGTACTTTTACTCTCCACGTTCTATATTATTATATATATTAGAACTGGCAACTTCACACAGGGTAAATATTGAGGCCTGTAACACTACCTGGTTGTAAATTAATAGGCACTGAAAAGAGTTTTAAAAGACACAGAAATATCGCCTAAAAGAGACAAGACAGTTAAGTAGGGGTTAAGTTGTCAACAAGTTGACCAAAGGCCATTACAAGGAAACCAATCACAGACCTCCTATAGGATCAGATTTGAGTGACATCTATTAAAGATAACTGCGAATATTGAAGACACATCCATGGGAAGATTTACCAAAGGCTTTTTTTTGGCTCAAGACGGTAAACCGACCATGAGTTTAATCCAAGTTCAACAGGCAAGCACTGAATATGTGCCTCAGATTTCACTGAAAATAAACTGATGAATGCTCACAGGAAGGGCTGAATGACTGGAATGAAGCAAAGGTAAAATGGACAAAATTTGTGAACCAATATGTTTCCAAAAATTTTTCATCATGGGGAAAAAAGAATCACAGGAAATGAAGCTAGCCTCTTGATAACTAACTTTGTAGGAAAGTTCCTAAGGAAAATTCAGAAATACTACTTTGAATGAGCTAAGCTACCCAAGTTCTAGGATTCAGATCCTTGAATGGGTCTAAATCCTCTGAACTGTCAGGGTCAAATAACCAATTGCTCTTTGTGCTTATATGAAGTTCTTTATATATATAAAGAAATCTTAGGGATCTCAACACAGCCACCAACCTTATTAACTGTAATGTCCATCAAGCAGAATGAATGGGAATCAATTCATAAACTCTTTTTTAGAATTCACAAAATGGGTTATGGAAAGTAGATCCAGACATTTTTCTTCATGATCAGAGATACAAGTAGTATGTTTCAGAAAAGTAACTTTTCATCGGAAAGAGACACAAGGGAAATGGATACCTAACCTCACCTGTTCTTCCTTATAAGCAAGTTAGTATTTAATAAGTGATATCTCAAAGAGTTGTGCACAAAATACTATTAATATATGTTAGGCTGCTTTGTGAGCAATTTTGAAGTCTTCTATGACAGTCACACAGTGACTACAGCTATAGACATAGGAATCTAGTGTAGATTTCTTGTGTTTGGTTAATCACTAAAGACATTAAACTATAATCCATCCCTGTATTCATCCACTCAACCACTATTTATTGATCTCCTACTATAAAATGGGGGTAGAGCAATAAACAAAACAGACAAAAATCTTTTTTTCTTCCTAACCAACACTGCAAGAATTGTGTTTCAAGAAAATAATTTCTCTTTTCCTTATTTAGTGGTATTTCCATAGTGGCGTCCTGAGAATAGCGTTGTTATAAATACACACAGAGAAAATTTTATTAGTCTTAACTAGGGGTTAGAAAATTTTCTCTACAAATGTACAGATAGTAAGTATTCTCAGTACAAACACTCGACTCCACCCCTGTAGCATCAAAGCTGCCATAGATAATATGTAAATAGATGAATGGCTGTGTTCCAATATAACTGTGTTTTACAAAATCAGATAGTAGGCTGGATTTGGCCCATGGGCTCTAGTTTTGACTCCTGGTATCATTCTCAGGTCAAAAGAAGAAAAACGTTATTAGAAACGGATTTTCAGATGAAGTGAGTTAACTTTACAGTGAAACTGTATATACATACATAGATGGCCTTAATAAATTAAGGTACAAGATGCTCTGAACTTGCGATCTATGCATTTATGAATCACAAATCGATTCAATTAATGACAAATTACTGATGGCAGAAAGCTGTTGAATTGTGCTGCCAGGAAAACCCAGGGAAAATCTGTCTTTAGACCAAGCTCATAGCGGAAGACATTTTTCACACCAAAAAGATACAAAAATTCCTTCTGATTCCAAAAATTCAAAAAACTCTGGTCACACAGAGAGCAGTGGAGCCACCAAGAAAGTACAAATATGGTTACCTAATATTCTGATTTGAAATACAGAGCTGCAGCAGCATACCTCTAGAAATGGAACTAAGCCTTTTATACAACTGATAAAAACTCAAATTCTACGAATTCCATTCCTAGCCAGTACATAAGCAAAAACACAGACTTCACAATAATATCCCTGGAAACCCTTATTACTGAGTATGAGTGGCATAGGAGCAATGGGACACACAGACTAGGTAGGGCCCATATGAAACCATAACACTTCCCTTAGTCATACTGATAAAGGTAATCAGCAATTCCTTCCTGAGGAAGAACCATGGAATGAGAATTCCAGCCCCCCTCCACATCTTGTTTCTTGTTCCAGAGCACAGCATTAGCCATTCTCAACTGATACTTTTGTAATCTTCATGGAACTCCTGAGTCAAAAAGCCTCCGTGAGTACAATTAAATATTGATACCTGAATTTTTCAGACCCTGGCTGATTACTAGAGTTAAGACTCTGTTGCCCACAGAAGCCAACTCTGATAGGTTTCTACTAATCCACGATGGGACAATGTGATTGTCAAGAAAGATAATAAGTGCACTGAACTGATAAACACCAAACACATAAACATCTATGACTTCATAATACTAAATAATAACTCACTGGACACCGTTGGAGATTGTAGACAACTCATTACTATGCAAATCGATAGAGGGGAAGAAGTAAACATTTACCTTACCTTTCTTATGCAGCCTCAGGGTATCCAAATAGTTGAAAAAAAACCATTTATTTTTTATAATAGGATTCTAGCTAATAAAGGCAGAATGAAGGATGGTATTAGGAAAAACACTTTTGTAACCCTGAATATCGTAATGGAGCAAAGCCATTATCATCATTGTTAAAACCATCAGATGAAATATTGATGAGAACTTTATGTTGGAGAGATCAGGCTGATACACCAGAAGGCACTGATGAATCTTGATATCACTAAAAATGGGACATCCAGATATTGTCTCACGATTTCTGCAAGAAAGAAATCTTGCAAGATTTCTTGCAAGAAAGAAAGTACACAAAACCACATATCAGGTACTCATATAAAATACAACTTAACCTGAATCTAATCGTGCTTCCAGATCTAACTCATAGTTTGCACAAAATACAAGATAAACATACCACAAAATATCAGCAAAACCCAGGATCGGAACCATTCTACAGGACAAAGGACCTATTTTCCCTAATAAATTCAATGCATGATAAAGAGAGATTTGGGGACTATTTCAGAATAAATGAGACAAATCAATCAAACGAAAACCAGCTGTAAAGAGATAATTTGAGATAATCATGGCTATCTAAACATGAACTGAGTATTACATGATTTTAAGTATTATTAAACAAGTGTTTACAAGTTAAATGATGTGATGTTTGGAATTTAATCTAAAATACTCCCCCTCAAAATGTGGGGGGACTAGGTGATACAAGGTAAAATGTTGGTAATCGTTGAAACTGGTTAATGGGCACATGAGAGTTCATTATAGTAATATTATTTATTCTAATTTTATGTAGGTTTGACAACTTGGGGGGATAAAGAGTTAAAATATGCTGGTACTCAGACTGGCAAAACCAAGTAACTTACACCCAATATAGAAAGTTAACAGAATGAGACTTGTTTTGAATCGGATCAGTTTATGTGCTATATTCACATACAATCAAGGATGTTATTTTTTATTTGAAGTCACCCAGTATTTTGGCTCAATTTTCTAGTCATTAATTACTAAATAGTCAATAAGCTAGACTTATATTTCATAAAGTCATTTCCCGCTTTCCCATTATAAAGAAAAAGATCTGTGTTTCATTCTGTGTTGGACATTCATGTTACTCAAATTACCAATATCTGTTCAACTCTCAAAAACTAAACAGCATATAAGTACAAAGAGCTGTTGATTAGTAAGAAGTCAGAGACAGGTCAATGCACTGAGAATGTGTTTGTGCAGACAAAGAGTCAATCATGCTTTCATTATCAAAACCTAAATATGTAAGAAATGTTAATGGCATTTTTAAACAGGGGCAGAGCAGAGACAAAGTAGTGGTAATACGGAGCCCAATATGAATACATTTCAAAAGATGATGACAAAATATACCAAATCCCAGGAGGAATATTTCTTCATAGACTAGCGTGTCTTTATAGGGAAACAAGAGGTACATTTTATTTTTCTTCTTTGATTTCCTTTGTATTTTAAAATTTCTTCAACAAAGATATATCATTAATGACATCAAAGTTAATTTTAAGAAAATAAATGCAGAAATGCGTGGGAAGATGTCTGACATTCATCAGATGACATTCTGTGAATGTGAGTTTAGTCTATATACATGAAATACAAAGAAAAGGTGATCAAGATCGGAAAAAGGACAAGACTCTTGGGCTTATGAAGGCTCTATTCTTTAAAAATATTAAGGGGGTGTCTGGGTGGCTCAGTCAGTTAAAAGTTCAACTTCGGCTCAGGTCAGGATCTCACGGTTCGTGGGTTCATGAGTTCGTGAGTTCGAGCCCGACATTGGGCTCTCTGCTATCTGTCAACACAGAGCCCACTTTGGATCCTCTGTCTCCCTCTCTCTCTCTCTGTCAATCCCCCGTGCTCACTTGCACACTCTCTCTCTCTCTCTCTCTCTAAAACAAACAAACAAGTAAACATTTAAAAGAAGTATTAGGGAATAAGATTATGTAGCTACAGACAACCTTTCTAGAGGGGAATAGGAAAGTTTTGCTTGTTGAGATTATATTATGGACCAAGTTACTTGCAAAGACCATTTAGTCAGGAATTTCTGCCTGTTTTTGTTTATTGCTTCATCCCTGGGACTTAGAGAGTGCCCAGCGCATAGTTGGCACTTACATATTGGTTGAAGAGAGGAATAAATGAAGGTATTTTCTCAGTCTCTGCAAATAATCCTTTGAAATAGGTGATGATAGAGGGATGATAGAGAGGTAAGTAACTTGTAAAAGATCACACAGGCAATATAGATTGGAACCAAAAGTATCTGACTCCAAAAATGGTTGTGCCGTCCACACAAATTCACTGGATCTATGTGTTTTGTAATATTATTTACACGTTACTAGTAAAATTAAGGAACACCAGTAGGTAGCATTTTGAATCAGTCAACCTACAATGAATACTATAAAAGTCAGTCTTACGCTTGCAGACTGTAGCACATTACAAGATTATACAGAAACAGAGAAGGTACTGAAGAGAATGGTCAACAAAAGATCTAGAAAATAAATCTATGTAACGTGACCCTGTAGGTGTGCTAAATTGTGCAATACCAAATTTAAGGCTTGCAAAACTTCAGAAAAGGGAAAGAAAATCCCCTAATGTTGAAGGGACAGATATTTAAAGTCATAGGGAAGGCTATAAAAGGAATTTCAGGAGAGGGAAACAAACTGAGGAAGATCGAGAAAAGAACACTCGGCTCTGCTCTATCATCTTAGTGAATTCCTGTCCTCCTGTTTCCTTGCATCCAAACAAGTGGCTATATTAGTACAGGAGACACACTTTTATCTTTTTTTTTTAATTAAAAAATTTTTTAATGTGTTTTTTGTTTTTGAGAGAGAGAGCACAAGTGGGGGAGGGGTAGAGAGAAAAGGAGACACAGAATCCAAAGCAGGCTCTGAGCTGTCACCACAGAGCCTGATGCAGAGCTCGAACTTGTAAACCACGAGATCATGACCTGAACTGAAGTTGGACGCTCAACTGTCTGAGCCACCCAGGTGCCTCAACACACACTTACCTGCTGAACCATTCCCCCAATCTCTTGTTTTCTGAAAATTTTCCTTTCTTCCTGCCCCTTGCCCCGCTCTCCAGTATACAACATTACAGAGACAGCAGCTCTCCTTACACAATACCACCCTATCTTCTGTTACCACAATTTGTGGCCCCAGATTTGGGTGTCTGAACCGAAAATGAGAACCCCTCCCCCACAAATTTGATAAAGGAGCTGTAAATGCTACGAGTTATGCAAAGAAGAGCTAGTCTGTATCAAAATGGAGGAATCAAGCAGACAAGCAGTGTAGCAAAGATAAGACAAAGAGAAAGACTATTCCCGGTTCTGTGAGATGCTCCCCTAATCTTATAATAAAACTTTCTCCTTTTCCTAAGCCAGCTACGGCAGAACTTAGTTATCTCCTGGAAAATTCCTGTCTAATATAATGAGAATCCTGTAAAGTCAGTTTTGGCTTGGGGTGTGGTGGCTCAGTCGTTAATCATCTGACTGCCGCTCAGGTCATGATCTCCCAGTTCAAGAGTTCGAGTCCCACATCGGGTGAGTTCAAGCCCTGCTTCAGGTAAGTACGAGCCCTGGGTGAGCCCCGTTTCTCTCTCCCTCCATCTCTCTCTGCCCTTCCTGGGATTCTCTCTCTCCCTCTCTGCCCCTCGCTCACTTGTACCCCCCCCAATAAATAAAAATAAAGCCATCTTTGGCTTTCACATTCTCAAATTGCACAGGTAATTACGGTATTTTTATGGCAGAATATGCACATGAAACAGACTCAGGTATGGTTATAATGCAAGCCCATGAGGGCAGAGATCTTTATTTTGCTCACTGATTGATCTTAAGTGCCTAGAACAGTGCCTGCCACACAGTGGGTGCTCAGTGGGTGCTCAGTGGCTGCTGAATGAAGATAAAGGCTTATAGGAGACTAGAGAGCCATCTCTTTCCATATGTCGGTAAAGCCAGATTATAGATAACTGGAAAGTATAAGTGTTATCTAGAGGGATTTAGGGAACCTATGATGAACCACTAATGATGAAAGTTGGGTTTAAGAAAAATATTTCAAAGGATTTCCACCGATTTTGAGATAAATAGAAAAAACCTTGTCAAGTCAATGCTTAAGCCACATAGCTTGCTTGCTTGTTTTTTTTTTTTTTAATATGCCAACTGCACTCACACCACAGAGAATTGTATATGCTATCCCCTCTACGTGGAAAAATACTCCTTTCCCAAATTTCCTAAGTAAACCGGACTATTCCTCCAGATTTTAGCTCAATTATCACTTCCTGTTGAATGTTTTCCTTGTCACCATCAAGGTTAAAATTGCATATTTGTTCATGCAATTTGAGAAAATTAGCATCCAAACGATCTTTGCAATCGACTGTGTGAGGCAGAGAATGTGTCTCCCTTTGCTTCACCAGAGAAGCCTCTGCTTCTGGGATAATACCCAGTATATACTAGCTGCTCAATAAAAACAGTCTAACTAATGAGTGAATGAGTAAACACAATTCTGGCCGTTATACTCAGGATTAATTAGGAAAAGCAAACTGTATGTATTTACCCAAATAAAATGAAAACACAAACTTAAGAAGATACATGCATTCCTATGTTTACTGAAGCATTATTTACAATAGCCAAGAGAGGGAAGCAACCCAAGTGTCCAGTGACAGATGAATGGATAAAGAGGATGTGGTGTGCGTATACACAAACAGACACTGGAATATCACTCAGCCATAAAAAGGATGAGATCTTTCCATTAGCAACAACATGGGTGGACCTAGAGGGTATTAATGCTAACTGACAGAAGTTGGGCAAAGAAAGAAAAATACCATATGATTTCATTTTTATGTGGAATCTAAAAAACAAAATGAATAGACAAACAAAAAGCAGAACCAGACCTATAAATACGCAGAACAAATTGATGGTTGCCAGAGGAGAGCAGGGGGGGTGGGCAAAATGGGTGCAGGGAGGGCTGGTACAAACTTCCAATTATGGAATGAATAAGTCATGAGAATAAAGGGTACAGCATAGGAAATAGAGTCACTGGTACTGTAATGGCATTGTGTGGTGACAGACAGTAGCTACACTTGTGGTGAGCACAGCATAATGTACAGAGTTGTTGAATCGCTACGTTGTACACCTGAAACTAATGTCACATCATACACAATGTCATCCGTCACAATGTCAACCATACTCAAAACAAGAAAAGAAAAAGAAAAGTGGAAGATGGAGGTGTCAGATGAGAGACAGTACTTATAACTGTGGCATAAGGATATTAACTTCTAGACCAGGATCATGGCAATGGAAATGGAGAGAAAGGTAGAACAATGGAGCTACTTTTTATTAGTTTATTTTTTACTATAAAACAATAAGTATTTATTATAAAAACCTCACACAGCTCAGAAGGGGACTATATGAAGAACATAAGTCCCCAGCCCTAGTCCCCTGAATCCTGTGCTCTCATCCAGTCATTGCTAACAGTTTTGTTGGCGTCCAGGGCAAACACGTATGTTTGTATACAAACACGCATGTTTTCATGGCACACGTGAGATTTTATAAGGTATCTTCTTTCGCCTCTACTTATCTGTTTTCCATCCTGCTCCACCCTGCTCTTTTCCTAAGCAGACTGAAACATACGGATGACATTGCCCAAGGTCTCCTGTCCTCTGGATTTCCAAAGGGTTCAGCCAATGGGAGGCTCTGGCAGAAGACGAGAGGAAGGCGAGTTACCCAGGAACTGTGATCTCTGGGCTCCCTCTTTGCAAGGGCGCCTTACCTTTGCTGGGTCCCTCAGCAGAAGAAACTACTCTTCGTGCTAATGCTATGGCCCACCCGCATCTTGGTAATTAACTGCTTTATAAATAAACTCTCTTCACATTATCCTAATTTGGTGGATCATCAGTTTCCTGCTGGGATCTGATACAGGTATCATGCTCTATATAGTGTAGTGTCCTTGATTTTTCCACTTGCATCATCTTACTGCTTCTGTGAAGCAAATTGTTCATATTTCAACTTCTCTGTAGTTGGGATGCATCTTACAATTAATACTGCATCACAGCTTAACTCTCAGTGTTTTTACTTCCTTAGTGGTATATACAATAGTGGTGTCTCTTAGAATTGATGAAATACAAAGAGGTATCTTGGATCTCTACGCATATCTGTACAAAAAGATACGGTACAGAATATGTGATGGGGAAAATTCATTGTGGGAGCTTCTGGGAGATAAGGCAAACAGAA
Organism: Cryptoprocta ferox; assembly: GCA_028646485.1. Classification (NCBI taxonomy): domain Eukaryota; kingdom Metazoa; phylum Chordata; class Mammalia; order Carnivora; family Eupleridae; genus Cryptoprocta; species Cryptoprocta ferox. Next base: position 9,194,263 of record CM053579.1, on the reverse strand, counting down.
CCACATATTCAAGCTCAGATACCTGAGAGAACAGCAGTGCCACTGACAGAATTAGGGCCCTGAGCAGGGGCAGCTGGTATGCATAGAAGACAATACCGAATTTTCAAAAGTCCGCTGGGTACTTGGAGGTAAAAGCATTAAGGCTGAGATTAGAAAGCATCACTGGGGATCGTCATAAACTTCTGAGAAACCAGTGTCCTTGGTGTGTACTTGTCTTAGCTCAGGCTGCCATGACAAAATGCCATAGACTTAAAAAATGGACATTTATTTCTGTTAAAAAAAAAAAGACTAAAAAACAGATCTTGGCTGGAATTCCAAGATCAAGGTGCCAGCATGATTTGGTTCTGGTGAGAGATGTCTTCCTGCCTTGCAGATAGCTGCCTTCTAACTGTGTGCTCACATGGCCTTTCCTTGATACATAGACAGGGGGAGAGGGACGAAGAGACAAGAAGACTGAAAGAAGCATTCTTTTCTTACAGGGCCACCAGTCCTATGAGGGTCCCACCCTTATGATCTCATTTAAACCTAATCACTTCCCAGAGGCCCCATCTCCAAATACCATCACACTGGGGGCTAGGGCTTCAACACATGAATTTGAGGGGATACAATTCAGTACACAGCATTCTGTCTCTGGTACCCCCAAATTCACATCCTTCTCACATGCCAAATGCATTCGATGCATCCCAACAGCCCAATAACTCTTAACTTGTTCAAGCATCAACTATAAAGTCTGAAGTCCAAAGTCTCATCTACATATGATCTAAATAAGATATGGGTGAGATTCAGGATACAATTCATTCTGAGACAAAATCGCTCTAACTGTGAACCTGGGAAACCAGACAGGTTTTGTGCTTTGAAAATACAGTGGTGGGACAGGTAGTGAGTAGACATTCCCATTACAAAAGGGAGTATTCAGAAGGAAGAAGAGAGAGACAGTCCCAGCAAGTCCAAAGCCTATCAAAGCAAATTCCGTTAGATCTTAAGTCTTGAGAATAAAACTTTATGACTTGATGTCTTGCCTTCTAGACCTGCTGGAGTAGCAGCATTACCTCCATGGCTCTAAGTAGGGAGTTCTGTGTCCACAGCTCTGCTGGGCTGGGGTCATCTTGGAAGGCCCAGCTCCCACAGCTCTACCAAGGTTGTCCCAGGTCTTTTGTGTGAAAGTATTTGGGGACAGCGGCCCCAAATCATAGCTTTCTGAATTACCAAATAGTCTGTAAACCAGACAACACCAGCCAATTTCTAATTCTTACACTATTTCCTATCTTCACACTAGTGAGAAACAAGGATACGTGGACGGTAGAAATTGAGTCAAGGAAACAGATGGAGCAATAGCTACATATGAGGGAGAGTTCCGGATGTCTAGTGACCACTTGAGAGCTGATTTTATATGTTGACATTTGGCGCCTTATCAAAATGGTTATAACAAATTAGTAGAATTCATTGTTGTCATTCAATCTGGGCTGACCACTTTATTCCCTCTTGGCCTAGCTAAAAACTTCTCTCATTCATTCAATTCATTCAATCATTAATTCAACAAGTATATTTTGATCACTTTCATGCCAAATAAAAGTTCGATCTTTTTTTAATACAATGAGGAAGAGGACAGGTGCTAACCTTACCAAGCCTGGACACTGGTGGGGTTTACAGAGAAGTAAACAGAAAATTACCATGCAGTGTGATTTGTGCGGATGGGACGTGTTCTGGGTGCTGTGAGAACGCAGAGGGGCATCTACCCCAGAATGAAAGCGTTGGAATGGGAGATGTGAGGGTGGCTCAATCAAGGAAGGAGTGGGGTGTTCTGGGCAGAAAGAATAGCGTGTGCAGAGGTTTTGAGTTCACAAAAAGAATGTAGCATGCTTGAGGCAATTCAAGACATGTGACTCCTAAATCAATCAGTTAATGAATAGTAACCTTGGTCTGGAACAGTGATTACCAACTGGGAATGATTTTTTCCCCTCTTCCCAAGCCCTAGGGACATTTGGCAACATCTGGAGACATTTTCGGTTATCACAACGGAGTGGGAGTTGCTATAGGCATCTGGCGAATAGTGGCTAGGGTGCTGTTAAACATTCAGCAAGGCACAAGTCTGCCCCCCCAACAAAGAATTATTGGACCCAAAATAGTGCCAAGGTTGAGAAAAACTGGGCTAGATCTCATCATGCCCCAATAGCCACTTGTTACAAGTGTGAGCAACTACGTTATTAATACTAAAATGATGTACTTAATGGCCATCTCCTCTGCTATGCAGAGACTTCATGACGTCCAAGACTCTGTTCTGTTCATTGCCACATACTTAATGTCTAGCATATTCTTTAGCACATAGTGGGCGTCCATTGATTTGCTTAAAGGGAGATTAATAATTGACCAGGGACAGGGGTGGGCAGAAGGTAAAAGAAACGCAAGGAGGTGCCAGATCATGTAGGGTCATATCGCGGGAGACAGATGCAAAGGGCAGTATAGAAGAGGGGGAGTCTTGTCCTCAGTGTATTACTGGCCATCTTCCCAGTCTTTGATATGGAAAGTTGACATCTTCTCAAAGTACTGGAAAATGCTATGCAAAAGCAATTTTAAAAGGAGTTCACTAACCCTTGATTCCGAGCACATTATCACCGCAACCCTCTTCTTTAACTGCAAAAGCATTAGTTATTTGTGAAGAATTTCCGGAGGTGCCGCTGCTGTTTCATGAAGGGACTTAGACTTTTTCATGGAAAGAATGGGCAGGGACATGACCAGACTGGCATTTTAGAACATTAAGTCTTGCTGTGGTGTTAAAATGGTTTAAAGGAGGGAAGGCTGAATGCAAAGAGAACAATCAACACACTGCCTTAATGCAACAAGAAGTTGCGGAAGCTGAGACAAACACAGAGGCAGTAGAGGTGGAAAGCAGCGCGTATAATTTTAGATCTGTTTGAAAGGGTTACGGGTAGGTAAAAGAAGAAGTCAAAAATGATCCGAGATTTCTACCCTGGTAAATTAGGTGGATGTGACAGGAAAGGAAATGGAAGAGGAACAGATGTGAAGGTGAAAATGATTTCTGTTTTAAATATGTTGAGATTAGGGTATACGAAAAACCTCTGAGTGGAGACAGCTCGCATCTTGTTGCTGATGTTACGCTCAAGTCCAGGGGCTGATCTGGGCTGCAAATGTGGTTTTGTAACTCGACGGAACATTGCTAATGTGAGCATTGCCAGAGTCTAAAAGCACCCAGGCAGTAACAAGGAAGAGAGCACACGAGGGATATGGAAGTATGAAAGCAGAGGCAGAGATCGCCAAAGAAGAGTTTGGAAGAGTCTGCCAAGTACAAGGAAAACCAGGAGAGTATGTGGTGACAGAATGCAGGGAAGGAGAGATTTTTACAAATAAGAAAGCAGTTAACTGTGTAAGGTGAGGGTGGATGAATGGGTTTTGAATTGAGTGGTCACTAAAGAAACTATCAAGAACATTTTCATGCAAATAATGAGCCAGAAGGGAGTGGGTTAGGATGTGAACAGGAAGGGAGGAAGTTCAAAAAGATGCTTAAACTTTAAGAATTTTCACTCTAAAGGTGAGGAGGAAGACAGGGTGAAGTTTGGAAGGAACTGGACATTGAAAAGGGGATTTTTTTTTTTTAAAGATGAGAGATACTTCAGTATGTCCAAATGCTAATAAAAGAAGGGGCACCTGGGTGGCTCAGTCGGTTAAGTGGGTTCAGCTCAGGTCATGATCTCATGGTTCATGGGATCGAGCCCCAGGTCGGGCTCTGTGCTGACAGCGTGGAGCGTGCTTGGGATTCTCTCCCTCACTCTCTCTCTGCTCCTCCCCTGCTTGTGCTCGCTCTCAAATTAAATAAATGAACGTAAGAAAGAAAGATGCCAGCAGAGACTCTCAGCAGAGCTGGACCACTCACGGCAGCAAATGTAAATGGGACTCTTCAGACCGGCACTGGCGGCGCCATCTGTCTGCCACTTACCAACTACCTGAGCTTGAACAAATCGCATGTCCTCATTCGTCATCTATCAAATTGTGTGGAATAGTAGTGGCTACTCGCCCCCGGTGTTCTGCTAAGTTGTAAATTAGATAATGAACGCTCTTGCACTGTGTCTGGTACACAGTAAGGATGCCATCAGTGGCCGGCAAGAAGACAGATCAATGGGACATAGAAAAATGGGATGAGGCCAAAAGAGAAGGTGCAAGGGCCAATGCATTCAGGAATATCTGTTTCAAAGAAATGCTTGTGGAAATATCCGTGAGAATTTTTTCCTATGAGATCGAGAGAATTTCAAAAAAACAATGCTTATAGTTGACAAGGGTATGGGAAATCAATACAGTTATACATTTGCTTTTTCTTGGAGCAAAAATTGATATCACATATCTGAATTGATATAAAATATCTGACGGGCAAACTAGTATAGTCCAAAGCCTTTACATGAGGCCCTTCGACCCACAAATTCCACTTCCACGAATTTATCCTAAGGACAAAGTCATGTCTTAACCAGATTATTAAATACATATGTATGAAAAATGCTTTTTATCATAATGTTGTTTATTATAGAGGAAAAAACCACAATCCAATATCCTTTAATAGAGGATTGCTTAAATAAACCGCAGTATATCCCTTCCACAGGACCCTGTAGAGTCATTGTAAGTGGCGATGCATGTACGTGTGTGAAAGTGTATTTATGAAAACATTTGAAAAAAAGTTTTAAAGGGGTGCCTGGGTGGCTCAGTCGGTTAAGCGTCCGACTTCAGCTCAGGTCATGATCTCACGGTTCGTGGGTTCGAGCCCCACATCGGGCTCTGTGCTGACAGCTCAGAGCCTGGAGCCTGCTTCGGATTCTGTGTCTCCCTCTCTCTCTGACCCTCCCCTGCTCACGCTGTCTCTCGCTCTCTCTCAAAAATAAATAAAACATTAAAAAAATTTTAATAAAAAAAGAAAGTGTATTTGTGATATGTTGCAATGTAAAAAAAAAGCAGGTTACTAAAGTGTTTGTGTATATCATGAGATGATTTTCTCTAAAATTAAAAGTACACTTGTGAGTGTATTCATCTATTTTGCAAAAAGTCTGCAAAGGCAAAAATATTAATAGTGGATGGCCCTAGGTGATGAGATTACAAATCATCTTTATTATTCTTGTTTTTATGACTTTTCTGTATCTTCACAGAGAATATATTCGTTTGGTAATGGAAGAATAAGGTATTTCTAAAAGTGAACTATATTCGTTGTGGGGGCTTCTGGGAGATAAGGCAAACAGAACCACATATTCAAGCTCAGATACCTGAGAGGACAGCAGGGCCACTGACAGAATTAGGGCCCTGAGTGGGGACAGCTGGTATGCATAGAAGACAATACTGAATTTTCAAAAGTCCACTAGAGGTGGTAATGTCTTGTCTTGTTCTACCTAGGGACTCAATTGATTGGAACAGCTTAGAATGCCAGGAACACATGCTTTTTAGAATTTAACTGTGTCTAGATTTTAATACCATTTGCAACTAGTTTTATAATACTAACTCTATTTCTCTCTCTTCACACACACACACACACACACACACGCACAAAGGCACCCCTGAATCTCTACAAAATAACACACACTCTATAGTAGAGATGTGGGGATGCCTTTAATGTGTAAATAGTTGATTTTGAAGAATGGTGCTAAGCTACTTCCCAGAGTTTACACTGTTTCTCTTCCTAAAACACTTTCGGTTGAATTGGAATCTCCCCGCCTCCGCCCACCTGGAGGTGACGAACACTGTGTTCAAAGGGCTCATATGCAATCAGTGAATTTCTTTATTTGCCTTTAACCAAGAAGTTCATCTGCCATTTTCCACAAATGAGAGGGCAGCTGAAGAACGTCTTGAGGAAATGGGCTTTGCCTGCTTGGGCAGAACTAGGCCAGTTCTTTGTGGAGGCCTGTGCTATGGACACCTACTTACTCTAGAGACTTGATTCTAGTTGGCTGGGTGACCCAGGCTAACTTTCATCCTTTCCTGGGGCTTCAGTCTCCTTACGTGTTAGGTCAAAGTGGTGAGTTAGAGGACCTCGGAGGTTTCTTATGCCCCTAATACACTCACGTCTTTGATAAACTAATTCGCACCAAAATGGAAATGCGCAGTAGTCTCCAGTGTCAAACTTGGGGTAAGAGGGAATTTCAAAGAAGCTACAATTTCTCCAGTAATCCTGTATGATGGGTTTGGAGAAGCGAGGGACCTCTTGTAATCTAACAAACATCTATGGTCTCTGATCTGCCCAGGGCTTTGTTATGATACATACGACATGACTTGCATTGTCTCCTTTTTGACATGAATGCTAATTAGTTGTGTCTTGAAGGTTAAACATTAAAGTTTTTCGACACAGATATTTCAATATTTGCACTAACTATCAATGGTTAAATCCACCTCTGTGTGTGTGTGTGTGAGATGGAGATGTACCTAAAGCAAGTGCTGGGGAATTCACATGCAAACAGACTTGGATCAGTAATATGTTTGTTTATATGTTTTTTTCCCTTTTGATGGAGTCTAAAAAGTGCTTCACTTTATAAAAACCTATGATCTGAAAATCCAAACATCCAGAGCATACACACTAGCAAGTGATTGTAGGTTTATTTCCAACTTCTGCAAACATATAATCAAGCTGCTTGGTCATATCAAGTCTGTTGCATCCTTACAACACTACAGACACTTGGGGCGCCTGGGTGGCTCAGTCAGTTAAGCGTCTGTCTTCGGCCCTAGTCATGATCTCATGGTTCGTGAGTTCGGGCTCCGCATCGGGCGGGCTCTGTGCTGGTGACTCAGAACCTGGAGGCTGCTTCGGATTCTGTGTCTCCCTCTCTCTCTGCCCCTCCCCCACTCATGTTCTGTCTCTCTCAAAAATAAACATTAAAAAAAAATAATAATAATAAAAGTCATTAAAAAAAACCCACTACACTCAGAGACGATGACTTCCTCTCACACATATGCTGTGTACCTTCCTTTCTGCCACATATTTAGAGAAGCTTGTGTGTGGGGGGATGTTTTTGCTGTTGCTTCTTATTTGTTTTCCGAGGTGATTTTGCCTGCCCAGAAACTAGAAGAAACCTTAAAACACTCTGTCACCTATAAACTAGTTACAACTGATGTTCAAAAACAGAAGCAAAATCAAAACCAAAAACCAATACGGCACCATCCCGGCAGGACAAAGCTCAGCCTGCTAATTCTCTGACTCCCCTAAAATACTTAGTTAACTCAATGGGCAGTGTCCGCCTGACACAGAGAAGCACCATGACCGCTATTGCGGAAATGGGCTGCGGTCACTGCTCTTCCTTTCTCACCTGGAAAGCTGACTTCTTGCCAGCAGGAATCACTGAGCCCTAAGGCAGGTTCCTTATTCGATTCATTTACAAACGGAGCTAGGAGTAGTCCGGGAAACCACAGTTCTCCTATCTCAAATCCTGCAAAGTAAATGTGTTAGCTAGAGACTCAAATTCCCCCGATGTCTCAGAGATATGGAGAAAAATGAATCAATTCGCTGTTACGCCACCACAAAATCTCAAAGGATCACCAGATATCCTTTCTGACTAATCACACCCAATAACTGTCTCAAGCTCAACCGTACTGTTTTTCAGAAAGTGTTAGTTGAAACAATAATTATGCAACAGATAAATCTCATTCCAATCTAATTAAGGCAAATAGAAAAAAGCCATATATGATCATACTACTTTAATCCATTATCATTTTAAGAAATGGTTAATTATTTCATTGGTATTATAAAGCCAGTAAATTGAATTTCAATTAAACTAAAGTATCATGTGGTAAACAGTTAAAATATATTTAATTAACCGAGTAAAAATATTTTGTGTAATATTAAAAACCCAAATATCTTTCTAAAGTTTACATAGTAAAAACACGTTTCTGAAATAGTCAATTAGAAGGGAAAGAAACAACACAGAAGACATACACATAACAACATGGACAGATCTTTTTTTTTTTTTTTAACTTTTATTTATTTTTGAGAGACAGAGAGAGACATGAGTGGGGGAGAGGCAGAGAGGGAGACACAGAATCCGAAGCAGGCTCCAGGCTCTGAGCTGTCAGCACAGAGCCTGAAGCGGGGCTCGAACCCACAAACCATGAGATCATGACCTGAGCCGAAGTCGGACGCTTAACTGACTGAGCCCCCCAGGCACCCCCACAACATGGACAGATCTTACAAATATTGCTCAGGGGCACCTGAGTGGCTCAGTCGGTTAAGCATCCAACTCTCCATTTCAGCTCAGGTCATGATCTCCCAGTTTGTGAGATCGAGCCCTGTGTTGTACTCTGCGCTGACAGCATGGAACCTGCTTGGGATTCTCCCTCTCCCTCTCTGCCTCTCTCTCTCACTCCCTCTCAAAATAAATAAATAATCTTAAAACAAAATACTGCCGAGTGACATAGTAAGGAACAATGATACATAAATTTTAAGATGCATGCCCATAAACCACAATATGCATTTTATGAACTCTCAGGCAAGGGAAAGGATATGCATAAAATTCATTAGAATGACTGAAGTAAAGGGGAATGGGACCCAGGAGTGGAAATAAAGGACAACAGAGAAGTAAATACGTAGCACAGAGACCTGAACAATTAACTCAAGGAATGTGATTACCTCAACCCTGTAATGTCGAAGCCCCTCTGCTTCGACTCCAAGAACGAAACAATTTTGGAGGTAGTATTTAATATTAAACATGCTGGAGCCTGGGGGTCATGATAAAAATGGGGCTGGCTTGTACTTGGTTTTACTCTTATATTAGAATTCTCTGGACACAATGCCCATTATCACCAGCACCCTCCCGGCCACTGCTCTACTCCAAGTTTCTTAGTAAGAAAGTACCCTATGTAGTGTTGGCAATTATGGCCTGCAAATACCATTATTTCAGTGTTTAGGGATGCTGTTGGTGATTTTCAGTAGGATGAGTTTTTTGATCTAAGAGCCTTTCAGCAGAGGACGATACACAACCAACACCGCCATGAGCTATGTGGCCTGGAGGTGATTTGTCTACCTTTCTGGGAGGTGTGCCATCACATCTCAACGCATCCGGACACACACACACACACACACACACACACACTCCCTCCAAGGCCTTTTTTTCCAGCCTGCGAATAAAGTGTTAAGGAGGAAATCGGTCTTCAGTGCTCAGCCTTCACCTCATCCTCATGGCCTGGTGTCTGGCTGATGGTGGGCCTGGAGGTCTGGCCCCGGGCTGTGCAGGACCACTCCCCCCCTCCCTTCTGCCATACTTGCTTCTTCTCTTGTCTCATCAGAGACACATCTTTTCATAGCTTGCTGATGTTATGTTCGTCATCACAATCTGTGTACCCTGTTGCTGTAGCATTTGCTTGCTGGCTGTAGTTGGCCCTTTGTCCACAGGCTCCTGGGGAGACTCTGCAGCAGTCTCCAGGCCTCTCTGTACACAGTGCGTTACCTGGATGGGCAGAGTTTCCCCGGGTCTCCTGGTTCTGCTCGGGCTGAAGCTGTGTTCTCTTATTTTGAAACATTCTCTCCATCAGTTGCTGCTAACAAACAAGTGTTGTTGCTCTCGCTTCTCTCTTGTGCATGAGTCTGGGGGAAGAAAATGGAGACTGGGTGGAAAGGGGGCTTCCTACGAAGGGGTGAGGAGGGATCTGTGTGAGGCAAGGGCAGGGGAGAGGTCTCCGGTGGGGAACTGATGAGGGGGAAGTAGGGGAGCATGGGTAAGGTTATCTGAACTTGGCACCGTCGCTGCACTTGTGTGGACACGGGGTCATCCCTCCTGTCTTTCTTCTCGTGTGGTTGCTTGTTTCCCCCTGATAATTAGTTGTTTCACGCTTGCGGTTGGGTATTTCCTGCTTGTGTTTGGTTGTTCAATACTCGTGCTAGGGTCTCATCCATGTTGAAGCCAAACACTGGTCTACCCCAGGGCTCCCACCCTCCCAATATTTACCCCTCTCAAGTCAAATAGGAGCCACACCTTTACCCTTTGGCCATCAAGACACTGCTCTGGCCAGTGGTAGCCCTGGGGTGGCTCAGACACCCCAAAGCATCACTCCTGACACCTCCATGGTGAAAGGATTTGAGGCGTGGGAGAGGCCAAGATGTTCTAGTTGGATGGAGGTGTTTCTTCAGCACCCCGAAAGATGCATCCCAAAGTTACTTGCCATCTCTTATCTCCCCTGGTTCAAATCTGGTGGCACAGATGGCAGAGAGGGGATATTTCCTCCATGCCTTTCCCCATGGCCACCCCCATTCATTGTTTTATCGTGTTTTCTCCCACCCTTCACCATTACCTAGTGTTTTGGATGTCTTCCCTAAAATCCCTCCAAGGCAAAGTGGCCATATTTAAGTCTCTGTGGAGATATGAGTCACCCCACTTCCCTTCTACAAATCCCTCTTGTGCACCTTGAAGATCTTTCAATTATTGGCTACCACCAGGGAGTTTTTCCATTCCACCTCCCTTTCCTACTGTCCACATAGCTCTTCTCAGTTTTCTATTTCCAGACCAAAATCACTGTCTTCAGGCTGCCAAGGTTTCAGTGAATAAACTTGCTCTACTGCGGATCCTCATCTTGTTTCAAATTTAGGGGAGTGAGTTTATCTCAGTAGGTGTAATACTCAGATTTTACCACCTCAGGCGAGGAGGGGCAAATGCGCACATGCTGGACGTTGAGCTGGGTGTTTTCCTGCAGAAAACTATAATTTCAGACTTAGGAGTACGCCGAGTGAGGGGCTTGTCTCAACCAGACACACGTGTGCTGTATGTGAAAAGCACTTGTCAATTTATGTTCCTCAGCCACCAGAGACTTTCTCACATTGTGCTACTGCCAGCACTGTTAACATCCTACCTCCCTTCCTGCTCCGGTGGCCTCCTGGACAAATGGAGCTTATCGCACTCCCATGACGAGGGACACAAGGGGAATTCATATTTATGAATGGCTATATAACAAGCTTCTAGCTTCTCAGAAGAGACACTTTGTGAACAAGTCCTGCCCTATCCATTTAGCTCATTAATGTAAAGCGTCTCTCAAGATTTAGGTCTTGGGGAAATGGGTGGCGAGATTAGCCAGAGATCATATGTTCCGAATTCTAATAGCAGGTCCAGCCAGCTTGTGGTCCGCACCTGAGCACATATCCTTCTCGGTTAGTGGATCTTGTCTGGGTTTCCTATGGACCACTTTCTGGGAGTTACTGGTTGCTTCCTAACCCAAGGTGAATTTATGGATACATTATACTACTTAAAATATTTTTTATTTTTATTTTATTTTTTTAATTTTTTAAATGTTTTATTTTTGAGAGAGAGAGAGAGAGAGAGAGAGAGAGAGAGAGAGAGAGAGACAGTGTGAGCAGGGGAGGGTCAGAGAGAGAGGGAGACACAGAATCCAAAGACAGGCTCCAGGCTCTGAGCTAGCTGTCAGCACAGAGCCTGACACGGGGCTCGAACCCATGAACCGTGAGATCATGACCTGAGCCAAAGTCGGATGCTTAACCGACTGAGCCACCCAGGCTCCCCTTAAAATATTTTTTAAAGGCATAACAAAATATACCATAAGCTCAACATCAGAGAAAGCTGACAAAACTGGAAAAATGTTTGCAACACATATCATAGACAAAGGGCTAATATCATTAATATGTGAAGACTTTAAAAATAATGGAACAAAGGACCCCAAATCTGCTAGAAAAATGGGGAAAATACATGGACTGAAAATTTGTAATATCGAGAAGAGACCCTTAATGATCTGAAATAAGAGAAATCCAAATTCAAACAACCGTGAGATATGGAGACCATCTCAGAACTAACACAAACATTTGAGTTCATAGCCAAAGACAATTTAAGTTACTATAGCTACATTTTATATGTTCAAAATGTTAAGTTCAAGCATGGAAGATACAAAAGGGTCATGTAGAACTTGTAAGAGAAGAAAACTGTATTTGAGATGACAAATTCACGAGATGGGATTAATGTTGCATTAGACGTGTCAACTTTAGAAAGGCTTGCATGTTTGAAGACATAACTAGTGAAACCATCCAGAATAAGAGAGAGTGAATTAATATATACAATGGATAATATACCATGACCAATGACGGCTTCCTCAAGGAATACAGGTCTGGTTAAACACTCAAATGTCATCAATGTAATGGATCATATTAACACATTTTTAAAGAGCATAATTATAGGTTCAATCATGTAATCAATGAGTGCAGAAGATCCATTTGAATAAACCCAACACTCTTTCATGAGAAAACCACTCAGCAAACTAAGAATAGAAAGTAACTTGTTTTTATGTGATAAAGGGCATCTATGAAAAACCTGTAGCTAAAATTATAGTTAAAAGGAAAGGATTGAATGTATAGTCCTGTATACTGTATAGTATAACAGGACAAGGATTTCCACTCTCCCCACTTCTATTCATGTCTAGCCAGTGCAAAAGGTCAAGAAAAAGAAATAAGGGACATTTATTTTGGAAATGAAGAAATAAAACTACCAATACTCACAGAGGACATGATCATCTATGTAGAAAATCCAATGGAATCACCGAAAAACTACCAGAACTAACAAGTAAGTTTAGCTAAGTTGCAGAATAAAATGTAAATATGCGACAATCAGTTATACTTCTATATACCTGTGAAGAATAATTGGAAACTGCATCTTAAAATACAATACTATTTACCATAGCCTCAAAATTATGAAAATGCCTAACAAGAAATCTAAGATGTGAAATCCTGGGGCACCTGTGTGGCTCAGTCAGTTAGGCATCTGACTTCGGCTCAGGCCATGATCTCACAGTTTTTGAGTTCGAGCCCCGCATCGGGCTCTGCGCTGACAGCTCAGAGCCTGGAGCCTGCTTCGGATTCTGTGTCTCCCTCTCTATCTGCCCTTCCTGTGCTCGCACTATGTCTCTCTGTCTCTTAAAAATAAACATTAAAGATGTGAAATCCTGTACACTGAACTACATAGCTGGGATTCATTAAAGAAGATCTGAACAAATGGAGAGACAGCTAAACAAATGTATGGATGGGATGATTCAATATCGTTAGCATGTAAATTATTCCCAAATTGATCTATAGATCCAATGTGTTCCAGTTCCAGCAAGCTTTATTGTAGAAATTAGCAAGCTGATTCTATAATGTATATGGAAACGTAAAAGGTCCTAGAATAGACAAAACAACTTTGAAAAAGAGGAATAAAGTGGAAAGACTGCCATTATCTGGTTTCAAATAGTATAAAAGTACATGTTTCAAGACAGTGTAGTACTAGTGTAAATATAGAAAATTAGATTAATGGAACAGAAGATAGATTCCAGAAATCGACCCACACATATATAGCCAGATGATTTCTGACAAAGGGGCAAAAGAAATTCAGCAGAGATACAAGGGACAGCATGGGCAGGAAAGATGGATTACAGAAGGACTGAAGGGAACTTGTGTAGGTCGTAACTGCGTTCACTCTATTGATAGTGGCGATCATTTTATGTTGACTCATATGTCATAACTTACAAAATTATACAATTGTGATATATGTGATTCATTGTATGTCAATTATACCTCAATGAATGTTTTTGTTTTTAGAACATAGGATTAAAATCTTTACTCAAATCCTGTCTTTGTCACTTAGCTATCAGCAGGACTCTGGGCAAGAGAATATCTCTAATCCTCTGTATCTTCATTTTTAAAATGGGGGTGACAACATTACCTACTCACAAAGCTCATGAAAATTATTAATTAAAATAATATGCATAAATCACACAATAAATGCTCAATAAATGGCAAATCACTTTAGTGTCTACAACATCTTATTTAATGTTGTATAAAATCACATTGTAGATGTGTATAAAAATGTCTTTAACCCATCCTGATTATTAGCTTCAAATTCTTTAGCATTAAATAAAGTACTACAATGACTCATTCTTGCATATTATTTTTTGCACACACGCTCAATTACCCCTTAAGATAAACATCTGCAAGTGAAATATTCAATTCCAAGAGTATGCACATTTTAAAAGTTTTTTAATACGTGTTGCCAAATTTACTTCTGGAAAGTTTTGTATTAATTTTTATTCCCAGCAGCTCTGAATGTGTGTATTGCCTTTTTTTTCCTTTCCATATCCTAGCTGGCACTGAGCATTCCTTTTCTTCTTTACTTTAATGTCTCTTATCTGATAGATTTAAAAAAAGATACCATCTTTTTTCACCTTTCACAAAGTCCTTTAAGCTTTTTTTAAAATAATTTTTTAATGTTTATTTATTTTTGAGAGAGAGAGAAAGACAGAGCGTGAGCAGTGGAGGGGCAGAGAGGGAGGGAGACACAGAATGTGAAGCAGGCTTCAGGCTCCAAGCTGTCAGCACAGAGCCCAATGCAGGGCTCGACCCACGACCTGTGAGATTATGACCTGAGCCAAAATCGGATGCTTAACCAACTGAGCCACCCAGGCACCCCAAAGTCCTTTAAGCTTTTAAGAGAAGACTGAAGGGGTGCCTGGGAGGCTCAGTCAATTAAGTGTCTGACTCTTAATTTTGGCTCAGGTCATGATCTCATGGGTCGTGAGTTCAAGCCCCACATCCAGCTCTGTGCTGACAGTGCAGAGCCTGCTTAGGATTCTCTCTCTCTCCCTCTCTCTGTGCCCCTTCCCTACCTGTGTGCATGCTCGCTCTCTCTCTTTCTCAAAATAAATAAACATTTAAAAACGTTAAAAATTAAGAAAGAAAAGAGAAGACTGAAGATATGATTAGGAAAATGTAGATGCTATTGTGAAGCTATGAAGATCACTTAATAAAAGCATCGGGGCCTGTTAGCTTTCGCTCATGGTAGGCACTGTTGAGCACCTACCCTAATGTGTCCATCACCTCTTCTTCCTTCCTGGTGGAAACAGACTTTGATTCAGCCAGCCCCATTCACTATGTTCCCACATGACTGAGGAGGAATCAGACAAAGGAAGGGGATGAGGACAAGTCAAAAGAAAACACAAATGTTTTCAAGAATCCGTTCCATTCAGTTTAGGGAAGGTTCACACAAGCTCAATTCCACCTGCCACAGAAACATTCCAGAAAGAGAGGTGAGTAAACAGAATCCTGAGAAATTTCACATCCTACCCTCAATTCAGAGTGTGGCTGATGGGGAGAATTCATAAGCAAATCTGGACAAAGGTGCAGACAGTTCTATTATTTAAAAAGCCCACCTGCGAACCCCTCCTCCTATAATCACAGTCTGGAAAATCTGCTCGAATTTGCTATGATTCTCTATTCCCCACTGAGAGGAGAGTTGAAGAGGAAAAGCAGAAGGATCATAAAAACTCAGAACTAATTATCACCAGCAATAAACAGAAAGTTGGTCAAACAGAAGCGCAGAGGAGGGACAGTGGGAGAAGAGGGTGAGCGTGGAGGGAGCGGAAGACGGGGAAATGACAGCTGAAAACACTTAATATCGCCTCCCAACGCAATGAGTCCTTAATCCAAGACCATGTTCTACCTGGCCTTTGACTCTTCTGCTTGGAATTCTGGGAATATCCCTGGAAAGAAAAAAAGGAAAAGGGGAAAATAAACGTGGCTGACACTCTCTGACACAAGCTAAGGCCTAATGTTCCACACCGAGCAGGTTAAGCTATCTGACATGCTGAGTTCTCTCTCGCTGGGAAGGTACAGGACAAATTACAGGACATTTAACAAGATGTTAGAAGATGAGACAAAACCCAAGTCTGGCAACCATTGCTACTCACAGGCCCAGCTGATGCCTTCCTTTCGCCGCACTCATTCCTGGAGTCTAGAGGAAACTTGGCTCTCAAATGATTCCCTAAAAAGATGGACTGGGAGTCAAGAAAAATCCATCCAAAATATATCAACAGAAATAAATGGACTGGTTAAAGCTGTTCATTTCTAGTAAAAATAAGATTAAAACATGGATGCCTGGGTGGCTCAGGCAGTTGAGCATCTGACTCTTGATTTCGACTCAGGTCAAGATCTCACACTCTTTGAGTTCAAGCCCCACATCAGGCTCTGTGCTGACAGCAAGGAGCCTGCTTGGGATTGTCTCTCTCCCTGTCTCTCTGCCCCTCCCCTGTTCTCATTCTCTCTCTCTCTCTCTCAAAATAAAGAAATAAATATTAAACAATAGATTAAAAAAAGTGTTGAGGCATCTATGGAAAGATTCTGTGGGAGAATGTAAAAAAATAGCAAGCAAAACAAACAAAGATCTTGCCCCAAACCAAATAATCTATTCGGGAAATGTTTATGACTATATTGATTAAATAGGATGTTACTTGATACATTAAGTGCTCCAAATGAGATGATAAAACATTAGAATGAAAGTTAAAATGAAAAGGAATGGTATAAAGCCAGGGAAACAATTGAGGATGAAAACATCATTATTGAACTAATATACAGTGTAGAAATAGCAAGTAGCTGAGCAGTCACAGATGAAAACCAAACATCGCTGTTCTCCTTGAAGTAGAATTTCCAACAAATGAAAATGGAAATGTAATCAAACAGAATTCTGAGAAATTTCACATCCTACCCTCAATTCAGAGTGTGGCTGATGGGGAGAATTCATAAGCAAATCTGGACAAAGGTGCAGACAGTTCCATTATTTAAAAAGCCCACCTGCGAACCCCTCCTCCTATAATCACAGTCCGGAAAAACTGCTTATGTGAAAATTAGAATTTATAGATCAGAATGTCAAACTGCATTTAAAAAAATGGATACAAAAGGATCAACATATAGTTATTCTGGCTAGGTTAGTTAATCCCAAAGACTAAAAGATAATTGTTTATTTATCCTGGCAGAAAAAGTAAGGGAGTGGAGGATCATAGAGCCCTCAAAGTTCTCCACAGCAATATTCATCTGACAAGAGAACAAGGTCTACAATATGTCTGGTCAAAAAAATGTAACTTAGGGGCACCTGGGTGGCTCAGTTGGTTAAGTGTCTGACTCTTGAAAAGTATAACCTCAAAATATTTAATTAACAGTGGCAAAGATTGCTAGTTTTCCATGTGTATCTATTCTTCCATTCTTTTTTTTTTGAAAGAGAGAGAGAGAGAGAGAGAGAGAGAGATAAAGTGTGGAAGCAGGAAAGAGGAGGGCAGAGGGGGAGAGAGAGAGAGAGAGAGAGAGAGAGAGAGAGAGAATCTTAAGCAGGCTCCATGCTCAGTGCAGAGCCCAAAGCAGGGCTCAGTCCCACGATCCTGGGATCATGGTCTGAGCCAAAATCAAGAGTTGGATGTTCAACTGACTGAGACACCCAGGTCCCCCTCTATGATCTCCTTAAATCATAATAGAAGTTTTAGTTGAGCACATGAGCATAAAGCTAAACTGTACCTTACTGATGTTCCCTCTTGCAATACGGTGTGACTCTGAACTAAAACTAAGTACTGGCCAATGGGATGTGAGCAAATATGTTAGGTTTCATTACAGATTATGCAATATAAGGGATGGAACATGCCCTCTCTTTTTACTTTTTCCCCTTTACACTGCTTCAAATGTGGTTATGACACTGGGATTCATTGTGCTTCTCTTAAAAGATATGTTCTTAGTAGAAAACGTAGGGGTAAATCTTAATGATCTTGGATTTGGCAATGGAATCCTAGAAATGACACAAAAATCATGAGCAATATAAGAAAAAATAGATAAACTAGATGTCATCAAAATGAAAAACTTGGGAAAACTGGACAGTGACATGCAGAAGAATGAAACTGGACCAATTTTTTACACCATACACAAAAATAAATTCAAAATGGATGAAAGACCTAAATGTGAGACAGGAAACCATCAAAATCCTAGAGGAGAACACAGGCAGCAACCTCTTTGACTTCCACCATAGTAACTTCTTACTAGACATGTCTCCGGAGGCAAGGGAAACAAAAGCAAAAATGAACTATTGTGATCTCATCAAAATAAAAAGCTTCTGCATAGTGAAGGAAACAATCAACAAAACTAAAAGACAGCCTATGAATGGGAGGAGATATTTGCAAGGCATTTCTGATAAAGGATTAGTATCCAAAATCTATAAAGAACTTATCAAACTCAACACCCACAAAACAGATAATCCAGTTAAGAAATGGGCAGAAGGCATGAATAGACACTTTTCCAAAGAAGATAGACACATGAAAAGATGCTCAACATCACTCATTATCAGGGAAATACAATTTAAAACCATAATTAGATATCACCTCACACCTGTCAGAATGGCTAAATTAACAACAATAAATCACAGGTGTTGGCAAGGATGAGGCAAAAGAGGAACTCTCTTACACTGTTGGTGGGAAGGCAAACTGGTGCAGCTACTCTGGCAAATAGTATGGAGGTTCCTCAAAAACTTAAAAATAGAACTACTCTACATTTCAGGAATTGCACTACTATTTACTCAAAGGATACAAAAATATAGATTCAAAGGGGTACACGCACCCCGAGGTTTATAGCAGCAGTATCAACCAGAGCCAAACTATGGAAAGAGCTCGGATGTCCACTGACTGATGAATGGATAAAGATGATGTGGTACACACACACACACACACACACACACACTGAAATATTACTCAGCCATCAAAAAGAATGAAATCTTGCCATTTGCAATAACATGGATGGAGCTAGAGTGTATTATGCTAAGTAAAATAAGTCAGTTAGAGAAAGACAAATACCATATGACTTCACTCATATGTGGAATTTAAGAAACAAAACAGATGAACATATGGGAGGGAGAAAAAAAAGAAAAGAGAGAGAGAGGGGGGAGCAAACCATAAGAGACTCTTAAAGGTGAGAGTTGCTAGAGGGAAGGTCGGTGGGGTTTGGGCTACATGGGTGGTGGGTATTAAGGAGGGCACTTGCTGTGATGAGTACTGGGTATTGTATGTAAGTGATGAATCACTGAATCCTACTCCTGAAACAATATTGCACTGTATGTTAAGTAACTGGAATTTAAATAAAAAATTGAATACAAAAGAAAAAAAAAACATGTGCATCAAAGGACATTATCAACAAAGTAAAAAACAGCCTACAGAATGAGAAAATATTCCAAATCATATATCTGATAAAGATTCTAGTATCCATAATATAGAAAGAACTTATAGCACAACAGAAAGACAAAACAACAACAACATTTTTTTAAAAATGGGCAAAGGCTCTAACCAGACACTCATCCACAGAAGACATACACATTGCCAAGAGATATACCAAAAGATGCTCGGCACCATTAGCCATCAGGGAAATACAAATCAAAGTCAAAATGAGGTTCCAGTTCACATCCACTAGGATGACCGTAATTTAAAAATGAAACAAACAAAAATGAAACATAACAAGTATTGGCAAGGATGTGGAAAAGTTAGAACTTAGTTCACTGCCGGTGGGAACGTAAAATGGTTCAGCAGCTGTGGGAAACAATTTGACAATTCCTCAAAGAGTTAAACATAGAATATACCAGATGACCCCGAAATCCACTCAAACGAATGGAAAACCGGAACTCAAACAAGTGTACGTACACACGTTCCTAGCGGCTCTATTCATAATAGCTAAGATGAGCAAACAGCCTAAATGGCTATCAACAGATGAATAGATACACAAAAACTAGTAATACTGTACAATGGATATTATTCAGCCAGAAAAACGGATGTATTGATACATGCTGTAATGTGGATGAACTTTAAAATCATCATGCTAAGTGAGAGAAGCAAATGCAAAAGATCACATGTTATTATGATTCCATTTATGTGAAATATCCAGAACAGATCCATCCATAGAGACAGAAAGCGGATTGGTGGTTGCTAGGAGGTGACTAAGGGGGATGTGGGAGAAACTAAACAGGTAAGGGGTTTCCGGGGCGCCTGGGTGGCTCAGTCTGTTAAGCGTCCAACTTCGGCTCAGGTCATGATCTTGCGGTCTCTGAATTTGAGCCCTGCGTCAGGCTCTGTGCTGACAGCTCAGAGCCTGGAGCCTGCTTCGGATTCTGTGTCTTCTCTCGGCCCCTTCCCCACTCGTGCTCTGCCTCTTGCTCAAAAATAAATAAACATTAAAAAAATAAAAATAAAACTGTAATACTTTGCCATGATAGAAATGCTTCTGAACTAGAGAGGTGATGGCTGTACATCATTAATGTACTAAATGCCGCTAAATTATACACTTTAAAATAGTTAATTTTATGTGCTGCGAAATTTGCCTCAGTAAAATATTTCCTTAAATTGAAAAAAAAAAAGGCAAAAATATTTAAATTCTAACCCCCGTGAGTATGACTTTATTTAGAAATAGGGTCTTTACAGATGCAATAAAGTTAAAATGAGGACCTATTGGATTGGGTGAGCTCTCATTCATTGCCTGGTGCCCTTATAAAGAGAGAAATGTGAGGGGCACCTGGGGGACTCAGTAGGCTAAGCGCCCGACTTTGGCTCAGGTCATGATCTCATGGTTTGTGAGTTTGAGCCCCATGTGGAGCTCTGTGCTGACAGCTCAGAGCCTGGAGCCTGCTTCGGATTCTGTGTCCCCTCACTCTCTCTGCCCCTCCCCTGCTCACACTCGGCCTCCCTCAAAAATAAGCAGTCATTAAAAAAAATTTTTTTAATGCTTAAGAAAAAAGAGAGAGACATTTCGATACAGGCACAAGGGGAAGGGCATGTTACAGCCAAGGCAGAGACTTCAGCAGATGCAGCTGCAAGCCAAGGGTGACAAGGATTGGTGATGACTGCCAGAAGCTAGAAAGAGGCAAGAAGGATTCTTCCCTAGAGCCTTCCAAGGGAACACGGCACTGTAGACAGCTTGATTTCAGGCTACTAGCCTCTGGGACAGCGAGAAAGTAAATTTTTGTTGTTTAAGCCACCTAGTGTGTGGTAATTTATTTTATTTTATTAAAAACAATTTTTTAAGTTTATTTATTTTGAGAGAAAGGGGGAGAGAGAGTGCAAGGTGGGGGGGAGGGGCAGAGACAGGGAGAGAGTGAGGGAGGATCCCAAGCAGGCTTCCCACTGCCAGTAAGGAGCCCGATATAGGGCTCAAACCCACGAAATGTGAGATCATGACCGGAGCTGAAACCACGAGTCAGACGCCTAACCGACTGAGCCACCCAGGCGTCCCTGCGGTAATTTATTATGGCAGCCCTAGGAGACGACTGTCCACCTGGGGCCACAGCCATCGCAGACCATGAGACAAAAGCTTCGTGTTGACAATGGCAGAATACTAAACTGTAAGCGACCTGGGGGTAGGCATTTTCTAGGCAAATAAAGCATATCCCTGGTGAAAGGAGATGGCTGAAGACATCATGAGAAACAAACCACTATAAGAAATAGGACTGCTGTCCAGACAAGACGCACGTTGGAAAACTTGGTGAACTGGAAAATTCACGGGACTGCAATTTAAACTCTTTTTAAAAAAAGATTTTAAGTAATCTCTACACCCAAAGTGGGGCTCGAACCCACAACCCTGAGATCCAGACTTGCATGCTCCCCCAACTGAGCCAGCCAGGTGCCCCTAAACTTTTTAAAATATAACTAAAGTAAATAATGCCACTGTGAAATGTTAAGTGAAGAGCATTAAATCACAGGCATCAAAACGTACAGATGGCAAGTTTACAGAGTGCCTATCAAGCAGAGCGGAAATTATGTGTCTTGAACAAAAATAAGCTGTTGAAAATTTCAGTTTTACCAGTAGCACTGCTGCTCAGCATGTTCAATACATGATCGTGAACTTATAGGAAAGGTATGGAAAACGTCCAGTTATTTTTATGTCTTCTATTTCCAGATATAAATATGGACATAAGGTTAAATTTTTTTAATGTTTATTTATTTTGAGAGACAGAGGGCGTGTGCATGTGTGAGCAGAGAAGGGACACGGAGAGGGAATCCCGAGCAGGCTCCATGCGGTCAGTGAAGAACCCAAAGTGGGGTTCGATCGATCTCACGGACTGTGGGATCATGACATAAACTTAAATTTTTAAAAATTCTCTACTTTTAAACTTTATGAGAATGAATTTATATTGTTCAGTGTAATTTTTTAAATTATTTACTTATTTATTTATTGAGAGAGCGAGAGAGAGAGAGAGAGAGAGAGAGAGCATGAGCAGGGGAGGGGCAGAGAGAGAGGGAGAGAGAGAATCCCAAGCAGGCTCTGCCCTGTCAGAGCAGAGCCTCACATGGGATTCAAACTTACAAACCGTGAGATCGTGACCTGATCCAAAACCAAGAGTCGGAAGCTTAACCGACTGAGCGCCCAGGCACCCCTCAGTGTAATATTTTTAATTTATATTGATAGTATAAATCAACAGATACATATTAAAGTTTTTGAAGTGCATTATAATACTCTCCTGGAAATCAGAAAGACAAACGCAAGAGTTCTACAACTATCTCAGGAATAGTAACTCAAAATATTAAAAAAACGCAAAGATTTTATCTACAGTTGGAAAAACTTATACTTGTACATGGAGGAGGTCAATGTCATCAAGGTACCATGTATCTGTCTTCCTGTGGGGACGTTCACCCAGGGCTCCACGCCACCCTCAATGGGCTCCAAAGTTGCCTTCTTTCGCAGTTCTTCCTCCACGCCCCCCTCCCCCAATGTAATGACTTCTGTTAGAGCAGGTGCTCTTACAGCATGTGTGTGTGCACTTAGGTAGGAACAATTGCATCTTCATTTTCACTAACTTTTAACTGAAATTCAGCCTTTCCTTCCATTATGAATGGAGGCCAACAATATTAGGAGTGGCTGTGACTTTGTCACTAACAGTAATAGATATTTAAGATCACAATACAGTTGTTAAAGATGGCTTTAAATGTTCAGATTTAGGGGCACCTGAGTGGCTCAGTCAGTTGAGCGCCTGACTTTGGGTCAGGTCGTAATCTTGCAGTTGGTGAGTTCGAGCTCCGCGTAGGGCTCTGTGCTGACAGCTCGTAGCCTGGAGCCTGCTTTGGATTCTGTGTCTCCCTTTCTCTCTGGCCCTCCCCCATTCATTCTTATTCTCATTTTCTCTCTCCCCCTCAAAAATAAATAAACATTACAAGAATACAAATAATAAATATTCATATTTAGACCAATTTCTAGATCTTGCTATGTAATTCATTGAAAAAAAAACCCATAATATTCTATCAAACATTTGTTTTCTCTGCTTAGATATTTCACAGCTGGTGACCCCATGGATTCCTCAGTAGCTATTTCACTCATCATGAAAATGAAACTAAACAAAATAAAACACATCCATTTATGTCCAAATAGCCTTTTTCCATCTATCTCATAAAATTCCCTACTACCTTGAGTATAGTATCAATAATCTCATCATCATTATATAAGGACAGCACAGAATAAAATAACTTTTCCAGTGAAAAATGACACTGCTTGAACAAATTTCCTTCACAGCTATTCAATCTGTAGAACTGGGATGTCTTGCAGGCTTGCTGTGATAATTAAATAGGATAACATACTCCCAGGATGGTATCTGGTATACAGTACACGTATGGCCGCTATTATTATTAAGGGTATTGTTATATCATGCATGTGTTGCAAATTAAATTAACAGTAATTCATGACTTCTCCAGATTTATATAACCATGTGTCTTCAAATTCACAAATCCAACATGAATTTCTAACACGTGAAAGACTATGGGTCTAATATTTCAACTGAGTTCATAATTAAACTGCCAACATTTTGGAAGCAAAAGTATCATGAGGTTTTATAAGGATAATACTGGGAGAGAAAGACATTTTAGTCTGTAATAATTAAAATTCTGGGCCTCTAAAATTTGGATTTTGAATTACTCTCTAGTTGAAGAAATGCCCATAGTCTTGTTTTGGAAAGAAAACTTGTTCTGAGACCTTCAAGTACATTTACATTTTCAGAATTCCCACGGTTACATATGATTTGGGGCGGGGGGGGTAAGAAATTTTAAGTGAAGCTGGAAAACTAAGATTTTAGTGACGCCAATTGTGAAAAATAAATTCTGGCTTCCAAAAGCAGTATTGGAAAGGAATTTATTTAATCTTTTCTAAGACCCAGCTCCCCGTGGGCAAGGACCCAATTTATTCATCTTTGTATCCTCAGCATCTAGAAGGATATACGGCACAGAGTAGTTACTTAATAAATGTGCATTGAATAAACAGTGCTGATTGCTAGAAAAGAGGGGAAACTGAATTTCCTCCAGAAAATCATCTTTAAAACACACAGATATGGGACAATGGGTAGAGAAGAATTTAGACACCCAGAGAGCTCACCAAAGGAAATTGTATTTCAGTTCAGATAGATCAGACCTTGTTGCAACCTCCACATCGGACCGGGAATGAAGAGGCAGAAAATTTCAGAGGAAGCTCTGCTGAGGGGAAGTGAACTGGGTTGGAGGAGTAAGAAAAAGAATGCTAAGAATTCTGAGGTCCTTCTTTGCAAGAGGCACTACACTGTGGGCGCTGTCTTAAGGACTCTTCCAACAATTCCCCTTCCCCGAGCTGTCACAAGAAAGAAAGGAGAGAGAGGGAGGGAGGAAAGCTGGAGATGCCAAAATGGCACACAGGTTACTAGAACCAGGCAGAAATGGTGAGGGGTGGGGGGCAGTGGGCAACTGAAGCTCTGTGGTCCCGCCTTCCCATTTCCTGCCATCTCTTGGTGTCTGATGCCCCTACAGCCAAGAAGGACAAGTCCCCATTCTGGTAAATGGAAGCAAATAGTTACCTTTAAGTCTTCCACTCACACTATTTCAATAGTCACAGGACTGTCTGAATCATTTTTAAAACATTTTAACAGGCTTAAGTTTTAGAGCAGTTTCAGGCTCGCAGCAATATTGATAAGGTACAGAAATTTCCCATATATTCTTCATCCCCACTCACCATAGCCTCCCCCATTATCGACATCTCACACCAGAGTGGTACATGTGTAACAACCGAGGAACCTACACTGACACATTATAATTACCTAAAGTTTGTATTTTACATTCGGGTTCACTCCTGGTGTTGCACATTCTATGGGTCTGGACAAATGTGTAAGGCCATGTATCTACTATTATAGTGTCACACAGAGTAGTTTCACTGCCCGAAATATCCTCTGTGCTCCACCTATTCATTTCTCCCTCTCTCCTAGCTCCAGAAAACTACTGCTCCGTATTTTTGCCAGTGTCTGGTATTGTCAGTGTTCTGGGTTTTGGCCATTCTAATAGGTATCTCATTGTTTTAATTTGTATTTTCTTGATGACATAGGAGGTTGAGCATCTTTTTGTATGTTTATTTGCCATCTGTAGATCTTCTTGGGTCAGGTGTCTGTTAGGGTCTTTTGCCCATTTTTAATGGAATGGTGATTTCCTCACTGTTGAGTTTTAAGAGTATTTTATATATTTTGGATAATAGTCATTTATCAGATAGGTCTTTTGCAAATATTTTCTCCCAGTCTGCGGTTTGTCTTTTCCTATTCTTGACCGGATCTTTCACAGAGATTAGAAGATTTTAATTTTAATAAAATCCAGTTTATCATTCTTTCATGAATTAAGACTTTGCTGTTGGGTCTAAAACGTCATTGCTAAACCCGAAGCCATCTACACTTTCTCTTATGTTATTTATCAGGAGTTTTGTAGTTTTTGAGTTTCACATTTAGATTTAGGTCTGTGATCCATTTTTTTAAACATTTATTTATTTTTGAGACACAGAGACAGAGCGCGAGTTGGGGAGGGGCAGAGAGAGGGAGGCACAGAATCCAAAGCAGGCTCCAGGCTCTAAGCTGTCAGGGCCCGGTGTGGAGGCCTGAACCCGTGAACTGTGAGATCATGACCTGAGCTGAAGATGGATGCTTATCCAACCGAGCCACCTAGGTGCCCCACTGTGATCCATTTTTTAAAAATTTATTTATTTTGAGAGCAGGGGGAAGGGATGAGAGAGAGAGGGAGGGAGAGAATCCCAAGCAGGCTCCCTGCCATCAGTGCAGAGACTGAAGCTGGGCCTGAACCCGTGAACTGTGAGATCATGACCTGACCCAAAACCAAGAGTCAGACACTTAACCGACTGAGCTACCCAGGTGTCCCAGGTCTGTGATCCATTCTGAGTTAGTTTTCATGAAGGGTGTGAGCTTTGTGTATAGATTTTTTTTTTCTTTTTGCAAGTGGATGTCCAGTTGGCCCAGCACCATTTGTTGATTGGACTATCTTTGCTCCATCGTATTTGTTTTGCTCCTTTGTCAAACATTAGTTGACTATTTAAAAGTTTGTCTACCTCTGAGCTCTCTATCCTGTTCCACTGAACTACATGTCTATTCTTTTGCCAACACTATACTGTCTTACTATAAAAGCTACAATAATCGAGTCTTGTACTTTGGTAGTATTAGTCTTCTGACTATGTTTTTCTTCAATAGCTTGTTGGCTATTTCTGAGTTTTTGCCTTTCCATATAGACTTTACAATAAGTTTGCCTGTATCTGCAAAATAACTTGCTGGGATTTTAATTGAGATTGCACTGAATCTACATATCAAATTGGAAAGAATTGCCACCTTGACAATATATTTTTTTAATTTACATTTTAGTTAGCCAACATATTGTACTGTACATACAGTACAATATCGGTTTCAGGAAGAGAATTTAGTGATTCATCACTTATATACAACACCCAGTGCTCATCACAACTACCCTCCTTAGGACTCATCACTCATCTAACCCATCTCCCATCCACCTCCCTCCATCAACCCTCAGTTTGTTCTCTTATCATTAAGAGTCTGATGGTTTCTTTCCCTCTCTTCTCTTTTTTCCTCTCCTTCCCATATGTTCATCTGTTTTGTTTCTTAAATTCTACATATGAGTTAAATTATATGGTATTTGTCTTTCTCCGTTTGATTTATCTCACTTAGCATAATACCTTCTAGCTCCATCCACATCGTTACAAATGGTAAGATTTCATTCTTTTTGATGGCTGAGTAATATACCACTGTGTGTGTGTGTGTGTGTATCATATATATCATATATATCGTGTATATATATATATATATATATACACACACACACACACACACACACACACCACATCTTCTTTAGCCATTCATCAGTCAATGGACATTTGGGCTCTCTCTATAGTTTAGCTATTATTGATAATGCTGCTATAAACATTAGGGTACATGTATCCCTTCAAATCTGTATTTTTGTATCCTTTTGGGTAAATACCTAATAGTGCAATTGCTGGATTGTAGGGTAGTTCTATTTTTAAGTTTTTGAGGAACGTCCATACTGTTTTCCAGAGTAGCTGCATCAGTTTGCATTTCCTACCAATAGTGCAAGAGGGTTCCCCTTTCTCTTCATCCTTGCCAACACCTGTTATTTCTTTTGTTGTTAATTGTAGCCATTCTGACAGGTGTGAGGTGGTATCTCATTGTGGTTTTGATTTGTATTTCCTTGATGATAGGTGATGTTGAGCATCTTTTCATGTGTCTGTTGGCCATCGGGATGTCCTCTTTGGAAAAATGTCTATTCATGTCCTTTGCCCATTTCTTTACTAGATTATTTGTTTTTTGGGGACATCGTGATAATAGTGAGTCTTCGTATCCATGGACATGGAATATCTTTCCATTTATTTAGTTCTTTATTTTCTTTCATCAAAATGTCATAGTTTCTCTCATATAGGTCTTATATATATCTTGCCAGATTTATACCTTTGTATTTCATTTTTTATATGCGTGCTAATATAAATGGCATTGTGTTTTTAATTTCAAATTCTACTTGTTCACTGCTAGTATATAGGAAAGTGACTGACTTTTGTATATTAACCTTATATATTGCAACTTCTCAATCCGTTTTTGCCTCAACTAAAATCCTCTATACTCCACTCCATCCCTCACCAATAAAATCTTTTGATTCCCTTACCCACAATTTTCTAGCTAACTCTTCGATTTTCATGAAAGGATAGAAGCTGCTTGCTTTGGAAATAATCTCCTTTTTGTCCTATTCCAGGTTCTTTCTGTAGGACCCAGAACTTGAACCGCAACATTCTCCACCAGTTCCCACTCAGGTAGCAGGCTGAGAAGGCCCTTGCCTTGGCAAAGCTGATAGGCTCCTCAGCTCATCTCCTATTGTTTGATGACATGTGACTTTTTCAAATCACTTCTCTCTAGGAAAATGGCTAGTATCCTTTTTTGTATGGCATTTGCCAGCCCAAGCCATCTCTGGAGAACCAAGGGGAGGTTCTCCTTCCTGATACATTCAGGGAGGAAATGACTGTTCTTACAACAATCTCAAAATAGTGAACCACAGACTATGCTTTGAGTCCCTAAGCAGTGATAAAGAGTAGTAAGAAAGTGATAAAGCCTGTGATAAAGAGCTGTGACCGGTATCATCCATACAACTCAATCTTTGTGGCTTAATTATTTGGAGTCTGCTTAAACTGCTGAATTCATGGTTAAAGTGATAGCTACACTTCTGTTTCCTTTTCATGTTTCACCCCACATATACTGCCACTCCCTAGAAACCAGAAGGGGTTCCGTTAGAAGTGACTGCTATCCAGAAACAGACCTATTTATGCAGAGAACAAACTGAGGGTTGCCAAAGAGGAGGGGGTGGGAGAATGAGCAAAATGGGTGAAGGGGAGTAAAAGGCACGAAGTTCCAGCTATAAAATACATAAGTCACAGAGATGAAAAGTACAGCATAGGGTATACCGTCAATGGTATTGTAATAGCCTTGCATGGTGACAGATGAGAGCACAGCATAACATACAGAATTGTTCTATCACTGTGTATACCTGAAATGAATGTAACATTGTGCGTTAACTAATGGAACATTATGTGTCAACTATACCTCAATTAAAAAGATATATACAATTTTTTAACTATAAAAATTAAAAAAAAAACCCTTAAGTACCACTTTCCTGCCCATTATTCTAAATCTTCATGAATAAACCAGTATACCTCTGGGGGGGGGGGGCGGGGGAGGGAAGTTACTACTATCCTGCTTATATCCATTGTGATAACATTATGTGTCAACCTAAGTGGGCCACAGGATGCCCAAATGGTTAAGCATTATTTCTGGGTTTGTCTATGAGGGTGTTTTTTGGAATAGATTAACATTTAAATTGGTAGATTAAGTAAAGCAGATTGCCACCTCTAATGTGGGTGGGCCTCATCCAGTCAGTTGAAGGCCTGAATGGAACAAAAAGGCTGACCCTCCGCTGAGTAAGAGTATTCCTCCTGTCCCTCTGAACCAGGCCCTCTACTTTTTCTTGCCTTTGGACTAGAACTGAAACATTGGCTCCTCCACTGTGCCATCGGCTCTCCTGCTTCTCAGCTGTTTGGACTTGGACTGGATCTATCCTATTGGCTCTCCTGGGTCTCCAACTTGCTGACTCACTGCAGATCTCAGAAGCTGTCAGCCTCCATAATTCATGTGAGCCCTGATAAATATATCTCTCTCCTCTTGGTTCTGTTTCTCTGGAAAAGTCTAACACTGTCTTCTCTGCACTTGAATGTAATAATAGGTGCACTGGCCTACAAATACCCTGGGCCTTCCCTCAGGTTATTAAGATCGCTACTCTACCCCATCCCTGCACCCCTGCAATGCCAGGAACCTGACGTATATTGTCTGAGTATAAGTAGTAACATTTCAGTGTAAATAAATTCTGCATGCCCTTACTTCTTTCAGTAAGACTAGGTTTTTCAGTTTCTTTGTCACCACCTTTTTCTGCACAGGACCTGAAATGGTTACATTTTTATAAGAAAAGTTAGAATTTAATGTCAAAGCAACAAATAAGCAAAGATACTAATGAAAAGATAAGTCATGAATCTTTATGTAGTTGGATATGATTGTACCAAGATATATAAGGTTATATTATGTCAAAAATATAAGCACAAATTGACTGAAAACCTAACTTGTGTAAGATTTTAGCATATCTATTTCAGATATTTCAGGCTAATTAGGCAAAAGAATAAAATTATGGAAAATACGAGTAATAACATTAATAAGGTTAATTTAACAGCTGCAGAGCACACTATATGCCAAATAAAGAGAAAATATAGCCTCTTACCCAAATTCTCATGGATCAGTTACAAAAACAGATCAATACTGAGTTAGAAAAATACCTCACTTCAATAAATACCTAAATTCAGAAATTGTACAGGTCGTATCATCTGATCACTGTGTAATATAAATATAAATTAATAGATTCATGCAAAAAAACCAAAATAAAATGGCCTGGACTTTAAAACTACTATTCTTAAAAACACATTATGTCAAGGAGTTAAAGAAAGCTATAGTTATCTAATATTTAAAAATAATGTTAAATATTCTATATTAAAATGGATGGGACTTAATGCTTTTCTTATTAGCTAAGAGAAACTGAATGAAAATAAGCATTTAACTGAGGCTAGAAAAAAGGAGACTATATCTAAGACACAAATGAGTAAATAATTAATAAGATAAAAAGCCAAAACTGGTGGATATGAAAATAAAAAACTGACGAATAAATAAAGGCAAAAGCTATCTATTGGAAACTTCAACAGAACAGAATAATTTCTAGCTTGTCTAAACGCAGCAGGGGAAAAAGCAAAGATACCTGCTCTTAAATCTTACCTTCAGGAGTCATTTACGTTGCTTTTGCTTCAGTTTTAATGAGATGGGTTTTCTAAATACACATAAACACACATACATACGGTGTCTTATAAAAAAGGTTACATTCTTGAAAAAAAAAAAAGCATGTTAACTAAAACCCTGTGTGTCTAAGCAATTTTCCCTTATGAAAGAACTGTAAAGGGTGTCATCATGTCCTTTTCAGAAAGCCAGCTGCTGCAGGCTACTATGAATTTCTTGGTCTGGTGTTCACCTAGGGAGATGCCGAGGCCTGTCCTAGTCTGTGTCACTGGTGAGAAGGAGTAACTGTTATTTATCTGGTGGAGAAGAAACCAAATGCCTCTGCTTTGTCAACCTTTTCACCCACCTGAAGAAAAGACCATGAAAAATCACCTACATTGTAATGCAAACGAAGAGTGGCCAAAAGGAGATTTTAAAACAGAGAAGTTTAAATATATCACATTTAGGTTATTTGCTTTGTTACAATTATAAACACCCTGGGACTTCCCCAGACATCCTGGAAAACCTGCTAAACGCCCAAAAGCTTTGCGTGGAAACGGTAGGGCTAAATTCCATATCTGGGATGTTCCGCTGTACATCCAAGACAGCGCAAGGAACGTGGTGAGATGACTTTGAAGCAGAGCCAACTCAACAAGAAAAGATACAAAGTCACAGGGAGCCCTGTAAAAGGAAGCTACATAAATGGGGAGGAAACCATGGGTCTTTTTATTAGGTATGGATTGTGCTTCAAGCCTGTCCTGGGATGACTGTAAGGGGCAGGGAGCCAACTAATCCTGTGATGGATATCTATCTATCTATCTATCTATCACCCATGTATTTCCATCCTATATTCCTAGTTGTATATCACAGGCGTATACCCAAAGTGCTTCAGGAAAATTACTCTTAGTACTCCACTGAGTACCATATTGTGGAGACAATATCCCAGATATTTAGCTTGTAAAAAATTGGTATTAGATGAAAAGAGTGCCTTAGTTCTACTACAAATTAAGTCAGGGGTTTCCAGATTGTTCTGATCTATAAATTCAAATCCAAGCCTGCAGTTTCACTGAACTAGAAATGAGAGTATATATTTTCCCCCTGTTCATCATACTGAGGATATTACAACTATTTTGAACAATGTCAAGACTGATTGTACATTTGCATTTCCCACCAGTTTCTCCATCAGCTTTCTGTCAGGGCACTTTCATGACATTCAAATGCCAGAGATCATTCACTCATTCATTCATTCTTTCATTCTTTATTTATTTTAGGATTTAAAGATCCCAATCACAACTACCTAAATGTTTTTCAGTAGAATGCTGACCTACCTTCTTAGGTAGCACTTTCAGGTTACATTAATTTTTCCCATTAAATTGACCCACTCAAAAATTGCCAATGCAAGTTTCCTGTAAGTTCTGTCTTTCCTAAATTGTCACCGTTATCTTACAGCCTCGGGTATGGGCATCACTACTTCAATATTGCTAGTGGCTTCAATTCTAAATCGTATTTAATTGCTTGACATACCTTTCATGATCTAAGAGCTATGGGCTTCAAATTATATTCTCAATCGTTTTCAGTCTCTTAAAAAGAAAACTAGGTAGTTCTATACTTTTTAAACTTACATGGCTCACTTTGACAATAAAACACCACATGGAGACAAGTTGTAAGAGACGAAAAAGAATAAATACTTGTTCTTCGGTCAGAGCTAGTTCAAAATTCGTATTAGCATTAGCATACAAGATATGTTTCAGTGAATTATTTAATAGCTTAAACATACTCAGCATTCAGTATTTCCATGACCCATAGGTGGTGGCAATTTATCAAAATCTGTTGGATGATCAATTCGTAACAACTGAACAGGCTGCCTTTGTTTGCGTACTGCAGTGGCACTAAATTACTTCCCACAAGGAGTGGGGAGGCCACGTGAAATAAAGTTCAAATAACTGTTTCCTTTCACGCAAGCGTGAATTACTGGTATTTAACGGCTCAAAGGTAATGGGCAAGGAAAGTGGTTTGCCATTTGGATAGGCTTCTCAGAGCAATCCAATCTTCCTACCCAGCACTCTTAGATGTTTCAAAACCTTTTGATATGGGGTGCCACCTAAAAGGAGAAGATGAAGAAAGAAATATTTGAAGAAAGAAATATTTGAATTTGGTGACAAAATGAGGGGCAATCGCAGCCAATGCATTATGTCAAGGCGACATCACTATATTAGTGCCATTTATATTCCAAACAGATTGTGACAAGAGCACCATGTCCTCACTCCTTGGTGTTTAGTATTTACTGTAAACTCAGAAAGTGAATGGATATGAATAGAAGCGACAAACTGCAGGAGCTGATTACAAAATGTTAAATAAATAACTTTGCCATGGAGATTCAGTTATTGGAACTGTTAATGTCACAAAGCAGATACTGAAGTGAGACGAGGCAAAGCCTTATTTTCCATGAATATGATTAAGACAGAGTGTTTATGGCAAAGGGGGAATTCGGAGTTCTAGTCTTAGCCTTGTGCCAATAGTGCACGCACACTTGCGCGCGCGCGCACACACACACAGAGCATGTGCGCACACGTGCACACACACTTTTCTGTGTTGTTTGGTTATTGTTGAGGATGGAAACAACGGAGGCTCAGAGGGATTAAGTATGTTAGGTGAAGAGCATATATATTTGTATTCCTTGTCGAGTGCTCTTTCCTTTTGCTGCCTTTAAACAACCAAAGTTACACGTGGACTTGATTCTAAGGAGCGCCATTTTATCCTTGTTTATTACAGATACACTAAATACCGATGAGTTTCAATAGCCCAGCGTAGCCGCCAAAAGAAAAACAAATTCAGCGCACTCCTAATTTTCTGAGGAAATATGTATATTAATGAGAAGAAATAGTTTTCCAGAGTGATCAGGGTAAAAGTGAAATTTCACCTAAACCAACATCATCCTGGTTGCCCATGCCCAATCTAGTATTTAGCCTTGATTCCCCACTTTTCCTCTCCTCCACATCTAGGTCATCAGGAAGTCTTGCCCATTCTATCTTTAAAATCTCTCCCATTCCATCCATTCTTCTCAGCCTCCGTCACCACTATCCTAGTCTAGGTCACCATCATTTCCCAGGGGAGCTCCCGCAACAGCTCCTCGTGTAGTGTCATTAGCTCATTCCCATGCCATGGCCTTTGTGCTGGACAGATAGTTTCCAAAACGACAATCTTTACAGTCAAGTGACTTTCCTGCTTTAAACCTATTCAGGATTTTCCATTTCCCCTAAGGAGAAGAGTACAACTTAACATGGCTTCAAAAGCCCTTTCTGATCGAGTCCCTACCTGCCTCTCCAACCTCATCTCCTACTTCTCCCTCAACACGTATTCTGCACTTCAGTGAAACCAATTCACTTGCTGCTTTACAGACTGGTCTCGTTCATTTATGTTTCCGCACCTTTAGTTTGTTTCTTCTGCCTGTTTTTCCTGCCTACCATGTATTGTCTGGAGAACTCTGCAAGATGACACTGAGGCCTCCGCTCCTGTTACTGTGTCTTCATCTGTGAATGACACCACGATCCAGAAACCTGAAGTTGGTGGCTCAACCTCAACTTCTCCCACTTTCAAAAGGTTTCCATATCCTGTGCATTTAAACCACTGAGAATCTATCCTATCTGCTCCCTTGTTTTCTTGTCCATTTCCTCTGCCCTAGTTCGAGCTCTCCTCAAATGTCACACCTGGATTCTAGCAACAGCCACTTACCTGGTCCCATAAACTCCCCAGTCCTTCTGGCACTCCCCATATCCTACCAACAGGGAACCCTAGATTGCTTCCCACTTCAAAGCAGCCTGGCGGGATCAGCTACAGAGCAGCTGGGATCAAAGCAGTTGAACTTCAAAGGTCTTACACTTCATCAGCTGCAATTGCAACCCAAGGAACAAAACAGAAGCCTTTCTCATACCTTCCTTATGGTGGATTCTGCCCTCTCCACTACAGGTAGGTTGCAAATACATGTATCTTGTTATCATGGCGATCTGACTGCTTCCTTTAGCAGCAGGGATTGCCACGAAAGAATGAGAGATGAACAAAGTATAACACATTCTCATGAAAACAGAGAAAGGTTTCCTGAGGTGGGGTGGACTCGAGAAGGAGGAGGACAGGCTGGTGAGAGGACGCAGGAAAAGTCTCTGGGCCAGCAAACGTCCCACCTGCTAAGTGTGCGGAGGGTCAGAACAGAACGATCACTATTGCTTAGTTTTTCTTGCCACCTCTGTCACTCACTAGCCACACGTCCTTGGGAAAGGAGTCCAACCTCTCTGAGCCTATTTCCTTATTCATAAAATTAGGAAAATGCTAAAATCTATCTCCAAGGGTTTCTGTGCCTTACATGAGGTAACGCGAGTGACCCACTTAACTTGGCATGTAGTCTGTGCTCAATAAAGGCTTCCTCAGCATTCAGAAGTCCCTTACCGCAACTCTTCCTAGGTTTAATTCTTGTTTTGCTTCTTCTTCTCTAGCAAATTACAGTCAACAGTGAGAGATGATCAGGCCATCAGACACAATATGCTTCTAACTTGTGCTTTGCTGAAACGGTGGTAATGCATCCATCTATCAGCTGGAAAACTGGTTTAGTTAATTGGCTTCCCTGAGTGGTACCTTCTGGAGTAGATCTGGAAATTTCTTGGGACACCAATATCCATGGGAAAGCAATCAAGCACTTTGTCCAAATAGGGCAGATAGCAGTTTCTGCTGTCATGAGGGGACAGGCAAGCTCTAGTCGGGTCCTAGAGAGTTCCAGGAGCCCTCCAGGTCATGCTTCGAACCTCCCCACACACCTGCTGATTGTGAACAAATGCCTGGTTTCCTCACCATTGTCCAGGGGATGGACGATCGGTGGTGCAAAAATGTGCGGCGCGAAGAGCTCGGTGTAACGTTGGGCCTTCCCTGCGCCATATCCAGGGGCGGCGAGGTTCCTCCCAGCCTGACTTGTAAGATGATATCCCTGATTAATGAGTGGTTAGGACAAGAAGGCCATGAGAGGAAGTGGGGAAGCAGAGAGAGAGAGCGACCAGAGTGGAAACTTCTAAGAGGTGTGTGGTGAGAAGTGGCAGATCTATAGTGACAGGCTGCGGGGGACAGTGCTCTCTGACTGTGAAAGGAGAATGAAGGGCCACTTTTCAAAACAGAAACACGAACCCATTAGTCAGAACAAATGTCACAAGTTACGATGAGGCTCTCCACAGAATTTCTAAAATAAACAGAGATCCATTTTTTCCCCAAGACCCCATCTTGTACAAGAGGCAAGGTGTATCAGGGCTCCCAGGGGAAACACAACCGACAACCGTAAGAACTTATACTATATTTTATACTATATTTGTTATATGAAGAGATTTGCATTAAGGAATTGGCTCATGCATTTGCGGCTGCTTGAAAGTCCAGAATCTGCAGGGCAGGCTAGAAACCCGTGCAAGACTTGATGTTGCAGTCTCGAGTCTGAATTCTATAGGGTAGGCCAGGAGGATGGACACTGAGGTGGGATATCTCCCCTGAAACCCCAGCCCGAGGCAGGATTTCTAGGTTATAATCTTTTTTTTTTTTTTCCAAAGAGAGAGAAAGGGAGAGAGAGAGAGAGAGAGAGAACGAACATGAGCAGGGGAGACAGGCAGAGGGAAAGACAGGCAGAGAGCGAATCTCAAGGAGGCTCCATGCTCAGCGTGGAGCCAGATGTGGGGCTCGATCCCATGACCCCGGTTTCATGACCTGAGCCAAAATCAAAAGTCAGATGCTCAACCGACTGAGCCACCCAGGTGCCCTCCATGTTATAGTCTTACGGTACAATTCCAGGAAGCCTCAGTTTGTGCTCTTAAGGCCTTCAACTGATTACATGAGGTCCACCTACATCATTGATGATAATCTCCTTCACTTAAAGTTAACTGATTGTAAATGTTAAGTATCCCTCTACACGGTCTTCACAGTCATATCTAGACTAGTATTTGACCAACCAACTGGGCACCATAACCTAGCCAGGCTGACACAAAAAATTTAACCATCACACAAAGGAAAAATTACCAAGAAATTTTTAAAAAGCAGCTAACAGAAGGACAGGTTAATGAGGGTGACGGACATGTAGTCCAAGCTCATCGAAGAAAGAAAGAAAGAAAGAAAGAACGAAAGAAAGAAAGAAAGAAAGAAAGACAGAAAGAAAGACCCTTAGCATATATTAGAAGATAGGCTCTAAATAAAAAGTCATCTTAAGATAACAATAGCTATATTTTAGCTAGTGCCTACACTATGTTGCACGCTTACATAAAATACCTCAGTTAATCCTCACAAGTCGGTGAGGTAGCTACAAAAAATATCCTCTTTTATAGAAGAGGAAATCCAGATCTGGAGCACTTGAGTGCTTCTCCCAATGCCACCCAATCCATAGGTGACAAGCCTTAGTCTAGAATTCACTTCTGTCTGCCCATGGAGCTTTTCTCGTAGTCATTGCAAAGATTCCCAGAGCAAGACTGAAAAGATTCACACTTTAGGGTTAAACATAATAAATTCAGTTCTAAGGGCTATTATTGCTTCTTTCAAACTTGCTATATTCCAGGCACTGTTCGAAGAACTTTACATATATTAACTCCTTCGATCCTAGCAATCACCTTATGCAATCACCTTAGCACTGCTATGCCCATCTTGCAGATAAGGAGGCAGGCCTATGCAGCAAGTACCAAGAATAGTCAGAGCAAAATTATAAAATAGGAAAATGTTTCTCTTGTTGCCCAAGCACTTATATCTGCCCCTGATGCCCAGTACTGTCATGAATGGTGCTAGCCAGGTGGAAAACCCCGTCGTGGTCTGTCCTCTGTAGCCCTAGGGGTAAGAGAACAAGACTGAGCGTCAAAAATCCCCAGCACTAGCCTCTGCTCCACCACTAAATAACTTCTCTCTAGGCCCCAATTTCCCAATCCTTAAATCATAGGTATTGACTGCACATTATCCTGGGTTTCAAGCACTCTGTCCCCGAGGAGCTGATGGTTAAGACGAAGGAGGGGATGGTAACTATTGCAAATAAACAAGATGAAAAGCAGTATAAGCAGAGGTTTGTCTCTAGGGACCTCACCAGAAAATATGTGCTGAATGAATTTCTGGAGGGTTCAATCCTAATATATCAGTTGGAATCGGGTTTGGCTGTGTGTAACAGAAACCAGACCACAGTGACTTAAGCAAACAGTGATTTTTAAAATGCAGCTAAGTCGGGAAGTTCATAGTCCAGGCCGGTACTGCTTTTCCACAAAGGCTCCTTCCAGCTCGCATCTCTGCTTTCCGCCATCTTTAGCCTGTGGCTGGTTCCTTTCTGGTATCAAGGTGGTTTCAAAGGTGGCCGTTCTACCTCCAGGTATTATTTCCAAGACTAAGCCTGAAGAAGGAAACATGTAAGCAAAGTCTGGCCCTTTATATCAGACAACTAGCTTTATTGGAAACCCTACTTGGTATACGTCTGATTATATCACACTGGACAGAACTGTGTCCAATTTATAGGAACCAAAGCTCCAAGGTACCTCAGAAAGTTGAACTTTTAGCTAGCTACATTTCTACTGTGGGTAAAAATAATTCTTTAGTAAGGAAGTGAAGGAGAATATCTTTTGAGTAGGCAAGTAGTCATGTCTGCCACACCCAATGTCACTGCCAGTAGCTCTGCTACCTTGAACAGGTTTGGTCACTTCTATGAACACAGGCATGAAGTCAGCCAGCTCTGGCTCAACCATGCCTGGTTTTGTGAACCTAGACAAATTGCTAATCTTTTCATGTATGATAATGACAGGATGGAGAACCCATCATTATCCTTATTTTTCAGATAAGGAAACTGAGGCTCAGGGGAAGTAGGAAATTTGTTCGGGATCACACAGTTCATCAATAGTGGAGCCAGGACCCAAACCAAGGTCTGTATTACTTCAAAGCCTTTGCTTGAAAGCACTACCTGTGTTGTGCCAATCCCAGGTCAAATCACAGAAGAAGGGCACCCGAAGGCATGATGCCTCCTTTTCCCTGTTCACTGTAGCCTTTGCAAAGTAAGGTTGTCCAGTTGAACAGGGAAGGCAAAGGGATCACACACACACATGATTTATCAACCACACAGACATGACCAGAGTCAGTGGGAGAAGGAATAGGTCTAAAGTATCCCTGAAGGTCCCACACATACTTCTATAATACCTTCTGGTCCTTTTTCTTTTGATTCCATTCAGGTCCCCAGGGCTATCAGTTCTGCTCTCTGGACAGTCCCACAGTGCTGCTTCCTTGACACACGAGGCTTGTACGGGTCTCCCCTTTTGTCATTAGGCTGTAACACTATGGGTTCTGGTTGGACATCCTAGAGCCACCTTGCTAAGTGAGTGATAACCCTCATGCCTGTTGGTTTTCTCCAAGGGAGCTGCAACCCCAGTTTTGTTTCTGTGGTCAGAACTATGCAAATGAACAGGTGTTTGTTTCTCCTCACATCCCATAGATACCGGTAGGGGTTCAACTGACTTGTTTTTTCATTGCCGTTGTATTTTTCGTTCTGAGTTTTGATGCAAGCTTGTATTTTCTCAGGTTGTTAATTATTTCAAAAGCACTATTTAACGTTGTACGCAATGATCAATTTCATTATCATTTTTTCCTGTCATTTTTCTCTCCAACACAGGTAAGTGAAATGATTCACTCAAGCTCACACAGCTGATTTGTGGCAGAACAGAAACTGGAAACCATTCCTCATACTCACATGCTCTTTTGTACTATGTCTCACTATATTCTTGGTATCAAGTCCAGTTAATCTTTCCAGTTAGTTTTTGGACCATTCACAAATATCTTTATTTTAATAAAAATTTTTAATGTTTATTTTTGCAAGAGAGACAGAGTGTGAGCAGGGGAGCGGTGGGGGTGGGGTTACAGAATGGGAAGCAGGCTCCAGGCTCTAAGCCGTCAGCACAGAGCCTGACGTGGCACTCAAAGTCATGAGCCGTGAGATAAATGACCTCAGCTGAAGTCTGAGGCTTAACTGACTGAGCTACCCAGGCACCTTGACCATTCACAAATATCTTAACGTAAGTATCTCTCTCATACCAACACCTTGAAAATTCTGCAGCGTCCTCTGTATTTTAACACCACCGTATTAAAAAATTAACAAGAAACCTCAAATATATTTAAGATTGCTAACATCACTTGCCTTGGACTGAAATCTTACATAAACAACATAGTTTTCTGGGTCTACAGACCAAAAATATAGTCTTTGTGCAACTTACAAGTTATCAGTTTAGAAAAGTGAAAGGGGGTGCCCGGTGCTAAGGTTTCTGCAAGTGTCTACCAAAGCGGACCAAACCAGATGAAATAGCAACTTCCGGTGTGTTTAGATAAAAAGATGTTCAGAGGATGGAGAACTTGACCTTCTTGATTTGGTCTCAGGTCTCCAACCTGGTAACTCATTAGCATAAGAGGGTGATCAAAGAGGTTTTTCTTCCTTCAGCAATAGATCCAAAGACTAGGCAAATCATGAAAGACTTCACTTTGGCATTAAGATGGACACAATGTTGACAACTTTCTAATGTGACCGCACTTGTTCAAAGTCCACCCACGTATATTAATACACGTATATTTAATAGAGGATGAATATTTGTCACTGCTAAGACTCCGTTGTGCTATTACTACACCGTAATTTACCTCTGGAAGGAATATTTTCAGCAATTTATGACTGAATTGAAAATGAAAATAAAATATTTCTTAGTGGTGACAAGTGGAATTCAGTCAAATTCAAGTCCAGAAGAAAAATGGCATTGCACCACGCCCGTAAACTTTTAGAGAAACACAATTTCCAACAATGTGATTTATGCTCATAACATTCTAGAATTCTGTCTTTTCCAACAAACCTTTGCAATCATTTGAGAATGGTAGGCCTGGAATGCACATTATTCTCTAAACATGGCATTGCCCACTTGAATGCCACTGTAAATAAAGGAGCCACAGCACTGCCTGACACATGGGGTGCCAGAGGGCAAGTTACCTCAAAATTAACTTCTGTCTGATATGATTAGCAGCCGGTAGCTGCAGGCCACTCAATGCCTCCGACGCTCCAGGAAGACCTAATTGCTTCTCTTCAAGAATAATACGCAGAGACTCTGAGCATGAAGTTGTTTTTTGGACTCTTAAGATTTCTGAATGTCTCCATTCTTTTAAAGGAAAAGAATTTAACAAAAACAAGCTCATTCCAATAAACTGGCCATATGGGGAGCAGATAGAATGTTAACTGGAAAAAAACCCCATGATATTCAACTGCATATATGGTATGATCTCGGATAGCTAGGATACACATGTATAAACCGACACGTTGAGGGTAATCCAGATGTCAGCCATAGCTCATCTGTAGGCAGTGAAATTACGGGAAATTGTCATTTTCTTCTTTGCATCTTTCTCAGTTTTCAAATCTCTTTTTAGTTTTAGTATGTACTGTATTTTTAAGCCAAAAAAAAAAAAAGGTCACCCTTTGAAAATGATCAATTGGCAACATTTCTCCATAATTGTTACCTTTTATTTCCAATGGTTGATTACAGATTGAAGTTCTCATTCCTTTAGCCTAACTAAAACAGACGGAAAGTTCCTTCTTTAGGTTTTCCTGATTGGCAGAGGCCATCATGAACTGCTCTGTGAAGTTCTTCCTGCACTTGAGGATTCCTTTTTTTTTTTTTTTAAGTTTTTTAACTTATTTATTTTGAGAGACAGAGAGACTGCCAGTGAGGGAGGGGCAGAGAGTGAGAAAGAATTCCGAGCAGGATCCCTGTTGTCAGCACAGGGCCTGACACAGGGCTCAGCATGGGCCTGGAAGTGGGGCTACCTAAGTGTATCCCTTGTAGACTGATATTTCAGGCAGCTGCCTGGTGGGTCTGCTCATTTTAATCTGGTTCTGGACTGATAATATGTTTTATTTTCTTTTTTTTTTTTTAGGTTTACTTATTTATTTGAGAGAGAGAGAGAGAGAGAGAGAGAGCGAGAGCGAGAGAGCCGGGGAGGGGCAGAGAAAGAGAAATCCCAAGCAGGTTCCACACTGTCAGCACAGAGCCAGACTCAGCCATGCACCCTTTATTATCTTATTATTATGTATCTCAGCTCAAACCCAAGAACCACAAGATCATGACCTGAGCTGAAATCAAGAGTCAAACGCTTAACTGACTGAGCCACCAGGTGCCCCTTGCCCTTGATGGTTCTGATGCCAGCCTACTTAATACAGAATTCCTGAACTGTGTTTATATATTTTATCTTAGATTGCCTTGACCTCCAGATACTTTCATGATGAGAAATGCATTCACAAATAATGGAAGTGATTCCCTTCACCTTTGCTCTCTCACTTCCTTAGGAATAAGACTTGTTAGAGTTGCTTTTAGGACCAAAGAAGTAAGTACTCCCTGGAGCAACTCACAGGAATAAAAAGGCAACATGAAGAAGAGGGCACTGGTCACCCTGACATACATATGTTATTATATTATGTTATGTTATATTATATATTATATTA
Source organism: Cryptoprocta ferox (assembly GCA_028646485.1). NCBI lineage: Eukaryota > Metazoa > Chordata > Mammalia > Carnivora > Eupleridae > Cryptoprocta > Cryptoprocta ferox. The sequence continues at coordinate 9,152,329 of CM053579.1, read as the reverse complement.
TCATATTATGTCTAATTTATTTTTTAATATTTATTTATTTAAGTAATCTTTACACTCAATGTGGGGCTTGAACTCATGACCCCAAGATCAAGAGTTGCATGCTCTTGGGGCACCAGGGTGCCACAGTTAGTTAAGCGTCCAACTCTTGATTTTGGCTCGGGTCATTGTCTCACATGTTTGAGCCCCACATTGGGCTCCGTGCTGGCAGTGCAGAGTCTGCTTGGAATTCTCTCTCTCTGCTCCTCCCCGACTCGTGTGCACACACATGCACACATGCTCTCTTCTCTCTCCAAACAAAATAAATTAAAAAAAAAAATTAAACACAACTAAAAAATAAATAAAATTTAAAAAAAAAGAGTTGCATGCTCTTCCGACTAAGCCAGCCAGGCACCCCTTATTATATTATTATTATATATCTCCTATGCAGTATGGTCCACAGAATCACCTGGGGTCCATCTCTGACTCAGAATCTCTAGAGATTAGACCCAGAAATATGTAACTATAAACAAGTGTCCCAGGTCATTCTAATACACACCAATGTTGACAACTATTATAACAGTAATTCAAGAAAGTGTAGCTGTTTTTACCACTGTAGCAACTATGGGTGACATTTCCATTCAGGATCACAGCCATAGCTAGGAACATACAAAGGCTTACTCTGGAGTCATCACTTACTGCCCTCCCTTTTCTATATTTATGATCATGACTCATTGGGCCACGTAATACAGAAGAGGGTTACTCTCATTAGCTCAGGGAAGAGAAGGAGAGATCATTTTTCTTCCCCACACCCTAGCTGGGTGGCTCTTGCTTCATAATGCTCGGATCATGAAGCAGTGTGCTATAATTTGCAAGGATTCATGCGAGCAATTGCTGAGCACTTAGTAGGTGCTTGCTTGGTGCTTGGCTACGTCTAAGAAATATAACTGTGACTAAGAGGTGGTACGTACCTCTTTTAGTTTCTTACTACTTCGATCCCCACAAACTTGGGTAGCTTAAAACACAACTTTATTACCTTGTGGAACTAAGTCCGAAATGTGTCTCACTGGGTCAAAATCAACGTGTCAAGAGGGCTGTGTTCCTTCCTGGTGGCTCTAGGGGAAAATCTGTGTCCTTGCCTGTCCCAGCTTCCAGAGGCAGCCTGCATTTCGTGGCTCGTGGCCCACTTTATCCACCTTCAGGGCCAACAAAGTTGCAGCTTTTTGCCTCTTCTTCTACTATTGTCATCTCGTCTCTCTCTAACCACAGCCAGGATGGATTCTCCAAATTTAAGGATTCAAGTGAGTAGACTGGGCTCATCTGGATAATCCAGGATAATTCCTCTATCTTAAGGTCTGTACCCTTAATCACAACTGCAAAGCCCCTTTTGCTATATAAGGGAACATATTCACCATTTCCGAGGATGAGGATGTGAGCATCTTTGTGGGGTCATTATTCTGCCTACCACACTATTCCAAGCAGTTCCATTCTGGCAGAGAGAAAAACATAACAATTACAGAGCAATGTGCGGCGTCCCATACTAATGACACGTGCAAACGCCGTGGCAGCATGAAAGAGTGAGCAACAAATTCGTCTTTGGCTAGGGAGTAGTGTGGGTAGGTTTCCCAAAGAAGGTGACGCTTGAGCTTGATTTTGAAGGGTATGCAGGAGACAGAACATAACACGGAGTGAGACACTGTTAGATTTAAACTCTAGCTCCACCTCTTCTGAGCTGTATGATCCTGGGCAAATTCCTTAACTATTCTGAGCCCAGTGTCCTCAGTTGTGTTTCCAGACTAAATAGTTTACTTTTCATAAGTTTACTGTATATGTTAAATAGGTTAAAGGTGGTAAAAGTGCTATGCGAGCCATAATGTCCAATAGATGAAATGGGTTACATTCATTAATATGGCATCTAGTAAGGTAGGGTTTCTAGATATCGCAAATAAAAATATAAGGTAATCAATAAAATTTGATTTTTAAAAAAATTTTTTGATGTTTATTTATTTTTGAGACAGAGAGAGAGAGAGCATGAGTGGGAGAGGGGCAGAGAGAGAAGGAGACACAGAATCGGAAGCAGGCTCCAGGCTCTGAGCTGTCAGCACAGAGCTCCACATGGGGCTCAAACTCACCAACTGCAAGATCATGACCTGAGCCGAAGTCTGACCCCTAATTGCCTGAGCCACCCAGGCACCCCAATAAAATTTGAGTTTTAAATAAACAATGACTTTTTTGGTAAAAGTATGTTCCATGCAATATGTGGGACATATTACACTAAGAAGATATTTGTTGTTTACCTGAAATTCAAATTTAATTAGGCATCCCTTACTTTATCTGGCAACTCTTTAAATGGGGTTGTAATCACGTTGTGCTACTAAGCGGGCAGTTGCCAGATTCGCTTTGTTCTTGAAAAAAACCTAGGAAAGCCTCCTTGCTACGCAAAAGAGAAGTCATTTAAATTGATGCAGTGGGAGAATTCGGAAGGAGCACTGGCTGTAAGAGTCAAAACGTCACAGCCCCATGAAATGCAAGCCAGGCAAGTTCTTCCGCTTCTCTGAGCTGGAGAGGGTACAGTGGAGAATGGATCGTGGGCCTTGAAACAAGACATCCCTGGGTTTCAAACATAGTTTATCCCTTTAGAAACTTTGTGACCTTGGCTAATCTACCTAATCTCTGAGCCTTGATTTCCCCATCTATAAAATTGAGATAATCATCGCATCTACTTCAAGAGCTATTTTAAGGATTAAAGGAAGCCATTCAGGTAAAGAGATTTAATACTGTGTCTGAGCATAACAGTGCATAAAAATATCAATATAACAATAAGTCCTGGAAAGCTTTATATTCTTATGACAGAATCTGGACTGTAATTAACTTTCATTTTATCAACACTAATGTCCTTAATATATCAATGAGATGTAAAGACCTCATTATTCTTCCATTACATCAATACTCATTGGGCCAGGCATTTGGACGGCTCCTGAGGTGAAATAATAGGGAAACAGAGTCCTCACTCTCACAGAGCTCACAACGTTGACGGGGTGCCAGATAAAAGAATAGTGGTGGTTAATATTGGAACTTGACACCATTTTCACCCCCTTCTCGACTCTTCCCTAGGTGGTAGGTATTAGAAGACTAGAAACTACATTTCCCAAATCCCCTTGCCCGAAGGGTCCAAGGTAGAGCTTAGGTTCTGCCAATGTGAACGGTAATTTGGCAAAAGAGAAGCAAAAGTCACACTACCCTTCCTCTGGAGCATCAGGTCAACACCCGGGCCATAACAGACTGAAGATCTTGTAGCAGGCTGTAGGTATTTCCTCAGGAATAGCCTACTTCAGAGCTGCATGGCGGTTATGGCCATGTTCACCAGTTCCTTGCTGTTACCTGACCTGAGAGGGGGTGAAAGGGGCAGGCAGAGGCAAGCAGCAACTTCTGAACTCCTGAAAGCTAGAGCCCAACCCAAATCTAGTGGTGGCCTTCTTGACCTTCTTTCATCCAGCTCAGCTCTCCCAGTTGATTCAGAAGCACCGAATCTCCTGTGCTGAATCTCTTCCTTGAAATGCTTGCCATGGTGTCTGTTTCCCTGACCAACGCTGACTGATATAACAAGCAATTACAATACCACACCATAAGCATAAGGTGAATTGGGTACACGTAAGACATACACTGAATACAGTCTTTAAGGCCCAGGGAAGTGTCTCTGGAAGCAAAATATAGCTTATTAAAGGAACATTACTTACTCCAGTCTGGCTGAATTCAGAGACGGAGGAGAAGAGTGGTGAGAGATAAGGCTAAAGAAAGGGGGGCGGGTAGATAGTGGTCAGATTGTAAAGGGTAAGGGTAAGGGTGAGATTGCAAAGTGGTAAGACTACAGACCACTGGATGGTGGCAGGACAAGTGGGACTGAAGGACTTTAAACAGAAGAATGACACGATCAGATGTGAGAAAAATCATTGTGCTGCTGCTGTATGGAGAACGGTCTGTATGGAGAACGGTCTGTATGATCTAACAACAGAGTCAGGGAACCAGTCAAGAAAGTACTGTGGCAGGGGGTGCCTGGGTGGCTCGGTCGGTTGAGCATCTGACTTTGGCTCAGGTCATGACCTCACGGTTTGTGGGTTTGAGCCCCGCGTTGGGCTACGTGCTGACAGCTCAGAGCCTGGAGCCTGCTTCCGATTCTGTGTCTCCCCCTTCTCTGCCCCTCCCCCACTTGCACTCTGTCTCCATCTCTCTCTCAAAAATGAATAAACATTAAAGAAACAGAAACAAAGTACTGTGGCAGGATCAGGTGGCCATAATGGAGGACCTAATGGCCTGGACTACAGACAGAGAAACAAAGATGAGCGAAGTAGATAATTTCAAGATCTAGTTTTCCTTTGGAATTGACAAAATTTGCTGATAGATTAAACGTAGTTGGTGAGAGAGATAAAGGGGTCTAGCCTAACACCAGTTTCTGGCTTTAAGAACCAGCTAGAGGTATCATATACTGCAAGGGGTAAGTTTGAGGAAGTACTCATTTTAGGAGGCAAAAACCAGACTTGAGTCTTGAACATGAGAAAGCAGAAGTGCTTCTGAAGCATCCAATTGAAGACAGCAAACCAGCAGTTGGAGATAGAGGCCTAGAATTCTAAGAGACGCATCAAAGAAGGTGGGCATCTAAATTCAGGAGTCATCAGGATTTCGGCGGCAAATGAAACGCATTGCGTATGCGAGATAGCCTAGAGATGGTGTGCAAAGTGAGAATCAAATGACAGCTCAGTACGGATGTCTGAGGAACTTCAAATTTGGGGGTTTCAAAAAGAATATGATAAACTGAGTTTAAAGCTACAGAGGCATCAAGTATAATAAAGTCTAAAAGAAATCCACTGGATTTATCAGGATGCATGTCATTGATTATCTTCATACTGACTCTTGGCAAAGTTACGGAAGTAGAGGCCAGACCGCAGTCAGCTGAAGAATATGGAGGAAGGGAGGGAACAGAGTCACTGAGTGCAGAAAACTCTGAAGAATTCTAGCTCAGAAGAATCATATAAAAAGGACGATAGCTGGCGGGGGGGGGGAGCATGGAGTGAAGGGGGATTTTTTTGCAGTTCAGATTTTAAATGCTAATGAGCGGCAGCCAAGACTGAGGTTGAAGATAGAGAGGAGAGAGGATGATTGAATTAATAAATATACCAAGAAGTGAAGAGGGAGTGGAATCTAAAATAGTGACCCAGGATTGGCCTCACATTGGATAAGGACATGCATGGGGGCACCTGGGTGGCTCAGTCGGTTAAGTGGTGGCTCGGGTCATGATCTCGTGGTTTGTGGGATCGAACCCCATGCTGAGCTCTGTGCTGACAGTGCAGAGCCTGCTTGGGATTCTCTCTCCCTCTCTCTCTGCCCCTCCCCTGCCTTCTCCCTCTCTCTCAAAATAAATAAATAAACTTACAAAAATAAAAGGATGCATGCATTTGTAGATGTCTCTTGACGAGGTGACAGAATAGTGAAGAAGTTACTACTAGTAGCTTCTGTTTTTATTGAGAAGTAGCAGGCCAGTGTATCTATTGAGAGTAAGGAGAGAGGCAGCAGAGTTTTGAGGAGAGCGAAGGTGGAATTAGCGACACTTTAGAATTTGTCTAAAGGGATAAATAAGCAGGAAAACAAAAGGACTGATGGGAAATGCTGAAGGCCCAACATGGGTAGCATCTGACAGTCCAGAAGCCATATCCCAGAGGTTCCTCTTATTACCATGGGACTGCCGGCATGCTTACTGATGTGTGTGAGTCTCAGTTTCTTTATCTGTAAAACTATTAACAATATCCATTTCACAGGGCTGCCACAAATATTAAATTATATTAATAAATGATGTAATGGACGTCTGTGCTTCTACCCTCCCAACACCCCCCTTTTTCCTTCTTATAGCAGAAAGAACCCTTCTTTCCTGTTGGGGGTACATTTCATAAAATTGGAGAGGGACTTCACCTGCCTACCTGTGAACATGTGGCCCAGGCCTGGCCAACAAGAACACTGACCTCCCTGACCACAGTGACTGGCTAAGATATCTATGTCTATGCTTATCTATAATCCAAACAGAGCCAACTATCTGTTTTGAGATTCCTATTCATAAGGCACTATACAGAGATATACACGTGATATTTCTGGTGGCCATCCTTGCCACCATATTTCCCAATAAAAGGGTCCAACTTCCCTGATACTGAAAGTAACAGTAGAAAACTTGCCTGTGACGTGGAGAAAGACACAAATCTATTTGTTTCATTTGGGCATGAATGAAACACGACGCTATGCCTATAGAAAAGATCAACTTGTGGGCTTCTCAACTTCACGAGCCAGTAAATTCTTTTTTTTTTTTTTAATTTACTAGTGTTTTTTTGTCACAAAGTAAAGAATCCCAACTCCACATAAGGTGCTTAGAAGCTGTGTCTGGTGCACGTGTTGAATGAACAATAGGTATTATAATTACTGTAGTCGTAATGGTAACATCGGTATTAAAAAGCCCAAAATGGGTTTTTTAAAAAATCATATTGTCACAGAGAAAAGAGACAAAGATGCGAGAAGCTCCCTTGGGATAGTGGGATAATGCAACAAAAGGCCCAGAGAATGAGTTGAAGATGTCTCCATGCTGCTCTAGCCAGATTTCAATGACCCTAGAAGATGTGAATTTCCTTGCTAGTGGAAAGGATATAATGATACATGATTTACGGAGAAAGAAACCCCTTTCAGGCTAGAGTGATCCTTAAGGAACCAATATAACAGACATCCTAACAAATTAAAGAAAGAAAGTAGTCATTTGATATGATCAGACAAATGTCAAGGTTAAAAAGGATAACCGAAACAGACAACGTCCTATGAGTAAATATAAAACTCAACCCATGCTGGTAAAGGTTGATTGGCACAATACAAATTATCCTAGAGGGAGACTAAATACAGTAGTAAAATGGAGCAGCAGGAGTGCCAACAGCTCTGAATAGGACGGAAACAGGTCCATCTGGAAGACAGTATCAAAGAGAAATGACTGATGGAGCGGTGGGTCTATCTATGTGTGCTCACTATTTATCCGCACTGGTCTTGGCAGGATACAGTGCAAGCTGAGTCAGATAATAAAAGTCTAATAGTTGTCCAAAGCTCACTCAAAACATTCTAGAGATCACACTGTTAGCTCTCTTCCATTGGATGGTTGTCATTACAATGATTTTTCTATAGCAGCAGTATAATGGAAACAAATAAAATGGGACAGATATAAGTGAGAGATATGGTAGTTAGTAAGAACAGTGTGTGGTACAGGTAAGTGCTTAGTAGATGTTAGCTATTATTATGATCGTATGTGTGAAGGGAAAGTTACCGCGTTGGTTTTCAATATGAGGCCTAGAGAATATACTGATTGACATGTGTTTTTGAAAAAAAGTAGTACAGAGAAAAATAAGTATTTCCCAAATCTCCAAAGAAAACAAGTCCAAAGAAACGTGGTCCATACAAGAAAAGCCTGAGAAACAAGATGAAGAGAAGTATACAATCGCAATATCTAAAATCATATCATTCAAGGGGCGCCTGGGTGGCTCAGTCGGCTGAGCGTCTGACTTCACCTCAGGTCATGATCTCACAGTCTGTGAGTTCGAGCCCCGCTTCGGGCTCTGTGCTGACAGCTCAGAGCCTGGAGCCTGCTTTGGATTCTGTGTCTTCCTCTCTCTCTGCCCCGCCCCTGCTCATGCTCTGTCTCTCTGTCTCTCAAAAATAATAATAAAAAAAGGTACAAAAATTTTTTAAAATTAAAAAAATAAATAAAGTCGTATCATTCAAGTGGCGATAATCAATGATGGACCAGTGGATGGTTTGCAGCAGGTGACTTTAAAAGTTCTCCCTTAATCTTTTCTCCAAAGTCACCTCAAACTGGTAACAACCAATTATTGACTTGATTTCATCTAATGTCACATAAAGTGTCAACAAATATCTTTAGAAAGCTTTGACTTTTACTGATTAATCCAAGTAACCTTACGTAGCCACTTACTATTTGCTGTCTACTGTGTAAGGTTACTTGTATTATCTGTAGAGTACACAGTTTGATACTTCTCCATTAATCTGTTTGTGAGGTATTTGGTAAGTTCAAAAATGCAGAATAGTTTTCATTTGACTTGAAATTTACTTATCGTGACTTTTACAGCTTCACGATAAGTCTCCTAACCTACCTTACAACTGGATGCTACCTTTGGGGCTTAGAATCTACCTATACTGAAATTCTGGAACAATGAATTATCATTAAATTACATTAAATTAAAAAGCCCTCATATTTAGGTAAAATATAGACTGAAACACTGTATCATTAAAACAAAACAAAACAAAACAAAAAACCACCTAACTCAAAAGAAGACATTTTTCAAAATTAAGGAAGAGGCAAAAAATTACCAGCAAACGCAAAGATAAAAAGAGTAAGGATAACGATGTTAACTGAAAACTAAGTAAATTTCAAGTCAAAAGAAAACTAAGATGAAGAAGGTCATTTTTACCAATAAAAGAGAGGAACTTGACTTTGAATATAGCTTTCATTCATCCCATATGCCTTGATATGAAGGCTGAATGTACCATTAGTCTGTGGACACAAGAATTATTTAGGTGAATGTCCTTTCACATTGCCAAGTATTTTTGATATTGTTTTAATTTTTATCAATTTTTGTTTGATTGTTACAGCAGCTAGAAAACATCTTTGCCTATATTCTGCATTTTTGAAGTTACCAAATACCTTCCAAACAGATTAATCCAAGTAACCTTACGTAGCCACTTACTATTTGCTGTCTACTATGTAAAGTTACTTGTATTATCTGTAGAATACACAGTTTGATACATCTCCATTCCCTCAATCCTATTAGCTACAGAATTCAGATTTCCTATGGCTTTGTTTGTCTATTTCATCAGTCAACAACTGAGAAAGGCATATTCAAGTTTCCCCAAAACTGTCAGATTTTCCTTTTGTTTCTAAGAGTCTCTTCATTGTTTGATTTCTGGCTGTGGTGTGGTTTGTTTGTTTTTTGTGCCTATGTAATTCTTAGATGTTATTTCTCCCTGGTTAAGTGTTCAGGCACAAAGAACATGAGGTCTGGAAAAGTACTGAGAAGGGAGATGGGCCGTGAGCCACGCAGGCAGAGAGCACCAGGAAGATCTGGAAAGGGGGACAAGGTGCAGCTGTCCGGAAACATTTCTTTAAGGCACCTGTCAGCTACCGCAAAGCGTAGACTTCGGTACGTTCTGGCTGCGGGTAGGACTGTTGAAAATAATTAAGAGGCCCTACGACAAAGGAAATAGAGTTCTGGGGGGTGTGGGTATTATCACGTCTTTTCATTTACTTTAAAATACTCCTGCATAACCAGTGAGACCCGTATTTGTTTTTTAAGTTACGCTCTGGGCGCAGTCAGTAACTCTAATTAAAAATTCACACCCCAGATATTTGCCGGCTGATAGTCTAATCAGAAAGCGGACGCTCCACAGGTGACTGCCACAGCACTTCCGGTATCTTTATCTCTGAGCAGCACCAGAGGCTTGGCTAATTAGCATAACAGAGATTAGAAATGGGCTCTCACTGCTGAAACCCCTTGTATTCAGGATTTGTGGACTGGATTTGCTATTTCACAGACAATGTGTACCTACACGGGAGCAGAATTTAAGAACTGAATGGGGTCTATGCCTTTTCCAGCAGTGACTCGTGACTCTCTCTGGTCCTGACTCCAGGTCCAGCTAACAAGTTATTCTATCTTCTGGGAACCAGTAACACCATCTCCTCCTCTATCCCTCCAGCCCAGGAGGTTAAAGATATTTTCCTATAACAAACAAATAAATAGAAATATTAAATTAAATTAAAATAATAAAAAAGATATTTTCCTTTTACTAATTCTTGGATTGCTGCACTATCCTGTTTGGCATCTCAGCTATTCTATCAACCATGTAACCAAATTCCTACACTAAAAACGCCTCAGTTTTAAATAATCCAATGGGTCCTAATTAGACCATTCCTCTACAATCAAGTTGCATCTGCTTCTAGTGAACTCTTCCAGCAACGTGTGACCAGAGCATATAAAAGCGCAGATAAGTGGGACTTCACTAAGCTCACAAAACAGATTGTATGAACTATGTGCGCATGCTTGCTAACAGATGTTTAACAAATATCGATGTGTTGGCAGAATCTGGTCCAAGATAAGCTTCCATTATAATCTGGAAGTGAGGCTTTGAGGTGGTAGCTAAGCTTCATTTACTTCTAAATATAGCCGCCCATTGTTACTTCCAGAAAGAACCTAAGGGTTGTACCTGAGCGAAGAGGCTTGAATCAGTTTGAAAAAGGTACGGTGACAAGTTACAAAGATGTTGACCTTGGACTCTGAATTTCTGCAGAAGAGGAACAGAGCCTGGGGTAAGAATAAGTCTGAAGATGGGACCAAATACCTTCCGCTGTGGGGTGTAGAAGGAATCAGGCATGGACCAGGATGCCATTGTATCTGCAAACTCAACACTGTGGTGTAGCTGCCGCAAGATTGATAGGAACGTGCTCTCCAGAACAGGGAGGACGGTAGTCACCTTTAACTTTCCACCCCCGTTCCTTTTCCTTTCACCCTCTATCAAGGGGAACAGCAACTTCCCCCTTGCCTTCCAAACCACCCGAGTTCTCACTGACTTCTGCCAAGGGATATATGTGGTCTTTATTATCTACAAAACGTGTAGAATCCTTAGCCTACATTAGCTCATACTATTACACCTTGATTTATATCTATGGTTCATTATACCAACTTTCTGGTGACCCTCTTTGGGACAAGTAATTCTTCTGACAGTGCCCGGGTAGGGTAAGCAAGTGCTTGATAAAAGTAAAGCTTTTTGTTGCTTACGTAGAGGTTGTTAGATCAGTGTCATTTGCCATACTGACTTTGACTGGCAGTGGTCTCTGCTCCCTCATCTTGTAAGTGGAGGTAACAATATTCGCCTCACAGTTATTGTAGTATCAATATGCAAAAATGTATGTAAAAAATGCTTCATACATAGTAGCTGATCAAATGAAGTCCTTTCCTTCATTTCATAAAGGCTTGGTTTCAATAGCTGCTTTATTCTGAGTTTTGCTTTTGTTTTTTACAGCTCTGGAATGGCCATGTCAGAGCACTGACGGACAGATAGAGTAGAAGTTACTCAACCTGACTATAAACAGAGGTTCATGGTTCACCTACAATTTGCTCAGGGATGGTCTGTGGAAAAATTTGTAATCATAATTGAGGAACTGGATTCCTGAAAGCATTTAATCATCTTTAACTTGCCTGGGGAGGTCTCAAGTGTTACGTAAGCTTCTTTTTGGAGCCACATCAATTGAAAACTCACTTCAAACCAATGTAAAATTGTTTTTTATGGCAAGCATCAATGGATTTCACCCATATTCTTTATCATTTGATCATTATTTCCTATATTCTTCTGTGCCACCTTCCAAAGAGGCTGGCAACACAATCAGGGGATCGACCATTATATTATTGGAGCATATATCAGTCAGGCCGGGCTAGGTTACACAGCAGTAAAAAAGAGCCTATGAACTTCAGCGGCTAAAAGAACAAAGTCCTGTTTCTGGTTCACACTCCATGTCCATCTTAAATGGGCCAGGGGTGGGATGTAGAGGGGGGGATGCGTTTTACATTATTCTCACATAGCAACACGAGCTGAAGAAGGTTCCATCTCCTTCCTTCTACAATGAGAAAAGGAAATGCAGTGAAATATGCAATAGCTCATAAGGATGCTGCAAGGAAGCTCGTATTTCACTGACTAAAGCAGGTCACTTAACTGTGCCTATCTTCAAAAGGGATGGAGAAGTACAAACGGACCATGAGCCTAGAAGGAAGAGAAATGAAAGCTCTATAAAGAGCTTTAATGACTATTATAGAGAGGAATTTTATTCTGCATGACCAATGTGTATATTAGTTTCCAACTGGCCTGACTTTTTTTTTTTTAAAGACCTGGCACATATAATACTGCCACGACTTCGGAGATCTCCCTCAATAGTCACACGAGCACTCAGTCTTTTTCTGCTTTGATTTGAAATAGGCTTCATATCTGTGATGCCAATACTTTCAGATGAGGTGGGCCATGCAGTAAAAGCTATAAATGCAAATGAACCACCGATGAATTTTGGATCTCATATTTTCTTGTACATATACAAAACCGTATCTAATTAAAACCTTCAGATATTACATTCTTACTATGTGCCAAAATGCATACTGGAAATAAAATTAGGACTGACATTTCTGACTGATGCATTCTTTAAGACTAAGTCTTATAACACAGCAACATATTCATAAACTATTTGCAACATTCATGATCAGATTTCCCTCTCATTTACAAATCAGGGCTTTACATCTGATTCAGATTCTCTGAGTTTGGAAATTCCTACTTAGAAAAAAAATTCCATTGTCAGTATATGTCAATCTCTACCTTTTCAAACTTAACTGCCAGCATAATTTTATATATGTATGTATACATTTATTTGTATATGTTTTCCTAGTAGATAATTGATACAGGACCTTGGAAGTAGAAAAGCGAATCAATACAATGCCAGGGAGAATTAAAGAAAATACATAGATTCCTCATTTTCAGTCTTGTTCTTTTATGTTTTTGTGTTTTGTAAATAACTGCTCTTGAGTCCTAAACCAAAGAAAAGTGAAAGTTTCACAGGATGAAAAAGAGCAATTTCTACTTAGATGCCATGGTTATGGGATATTCATTGGTGAGCTATTGGACCTAATAGCATCAAGAACCCAAATGCAAAGAGCTACTAGAAGGCTAAAATAAGGACGAGGAGCACCATTAAATAGCATAGATAAACTTGAGGAAATAATCTAATAATCACAGAATAACAGTTTGGGAAGGGAACTTAAAGGTCCTACTAGAAGAGAATATATCATAGGATGCTATATTTATCAGACTCTCTCTCTCTCTTTTGAGACCAGATATTTCTTCTACAAATGTTTCTACAGCAACAGCTGTGTACCAGCCACGTGCTAAAGGCTAGGAATACCATAGACCTTCCCCTCAAATATTTCATCTTTTTGTCAAAAAGACATAAAGAAAAAAGGCTATAAATGGATTATATTCTAATAGACCTGGCTATAATGTGCTTTGGGAAACTAGATATAAGACTGATTGGTTGTCTGGGGGCGTGAGAAATGCTGCACTGAGGAGATGGACCTTGAAGAACAAGGACTTTGCTCTGAGGAAAAGAGGGTACAGGGAACACAGAAGCAAGCTTAAATTACAGAATCCCAAAAGAACATGCTGTAATAAGGAAATGGCAAGAAGTTTGGTACAAATGGAGCAGGGTAATGGGGATAGGAGAGGCAGAAAGAACGGTTCACATAAAATCTGGAGCCAGGTGTTAGATGGAATTACACTGGAGACTACAGTGTTTCAATGGCAGCTCATGAAGGATTATAAACAGGAGAATAATACGGTGGGATTTGTATTGTAGAAAGGACATGCTGTCAGGAGCTTTTGTATTAATCAGGTTACTAAAGAAAAAAAAAAACCCTCACCGTGATTTTTTCTAAAGTTGAAATTTTTTCCCTTAATTATTCTGAACAAGAAGATTACCCTTAATAATGTGGACATATCTCAACTGATGTATTTCATCAGTTGAAGGTATTAAGAACAAAAACTGAGGTTTCCCAGAGAAGCAATTCTGCCTCAAGTCTACAGCATCAACTCCTACCTGACTTTCCAGCCCATTGCCTGCCGTTATGGATTTTAAAATTGCCAGGCTGCACCACCACGTGAACCAGTTCCTTAAAATAAGTACACACATGCATGCGCGCGCGCGCGCGCGCGCGCGCGCACACACACACACACACACACACACACACACACGACTAGGAGAGCACGGAGAAACTGAAGAAAGAGGAAGGCCACTCCAGGTTGTAAGTGGCAGGTTTAACAAGCAAAGGGAACTTACACATGAGGTTCCTCTTGGGTGACAGCAAGATGAACAGATCCTCACACCTGCCCACCAAATCTTAAAAGTTTATATAGAGAAAGGCCTTAACTGGATTCAGTCAAGTATACCGTGCAGATGTTCTCAACACCACATCACTATGTGAAGGCCATGTACTGGAAGCAGCCTCTGGGAGCTGGAAAGGCAAGCAAAACCTACGTTCCAAGGACAGGGGAAGGGACCAAAAGCCTCTGATCACCAGAGTCCAGGTCATGGGTCAACTGGCAGTGACGTCTTCACGATGACCTTTCCCAACATGGACATGTTCTGGTTAGCTAATAGTTTTCTCCTCATTAGACAAGTTTAGAACTTTTTCTCGAATCACTTTAGTTATAGTACAGTCAAAACCAAAACTGACCTTTTAGCACTTAATCCCCTTTCCTCTTATTCTATGAGAATCGGAGAGGCGCCTGGGTGGCTCAGTTGGTTAAGTGTCCGACTCTTGATTTTGGCTCAGGTCATGACCTCATGGTTCATGGGATGGAGCCCCGTGTGAGTCTCTGTTCTGGCAGTGTGGGGTCTGCTTGGGACTCTCGCTCTCCCTCTCTCTCTGCCCCTCCCCCACTCATGCTCTTTCTCTCTGAAAAATAAATAAATCAACATCATAAAAGAAGTGGTGAGAGTGGACAGCCTTGTATTATTAGGGGAAACATTCTCAGATTTTCCCCATCGAGTATGATGTTCACTGTGGGGTTTTGGTATATGGCCTGTACTATATGTTGAGGTATATTCCGTCTGAACCAACTTTGTTGAGGGTTTTTATCACGAAGGGATGCTGTACTTTGTCAAATAATTATTTTGCATCTATTGAAATGATCGTATAGTTTTTATCCTTTCTCTTGTTGATTTAATGTATCACATTGACTTATTTGCAAATATTGAACTATCCTTGTATCCCAGAATAAATCCAGTTTGTGGTGGATGATTTTTCTTTAATGTATTGTTGGATTCAGTTTGCCAATATTTTGTTGGGGATTTTTGCATTTTTGTTCATCAGAGATAGTGTCCTATAGTTCTCTTTTTTTGTAGAGTCTTTATCTGGTTTTGGTATCAGGGTGATGGTGACTTCAGAATAAATTTGGCAGCTTTTCTTCCCCTTCTATTTTTTTGGATAGTTTAAGAATAGGTATTGACACTTCTCTAAATGTTTGGCAGAATTCTTCTGTGATGTCATCTGGTCCTGGACTTCTGTGTTTTGGGAGTTTTTTGATTACTGATTCAATTTCATTGCTGGTAATCCATCTGTTCAAATTTTCTATATCTTTCGGAGTCAGTTTTAGAGGTTATATGTTTCTAGGAATTTATCTATTTCTTCTAGGTTGTCTACTCATCCCTCTCCCATTATTGATGTGTTGTTATTATAAGGAATATTTTTCTTGATTTATCAATCACCATAGGCTAGGATGTGATGCAGTAACAAACAATTCAAAATCTTCTTGGCTTAATATAAAATTAAATATATATCTATATATATAGATATAGATATATATCTATATATATAGATATATATCTTGGGGTGTCTGGGTGGCTCAGTTGGTTAAGCATCCAACTTTGGCTCTGATCATGATCTCATGGTTCGTGAGTTCAAGCCCCACATCAGGCTTTGTGCTGACAGCTCAGATCCTACAGCCTGCTTTGCTTTCTGTGTCTCCCTATCTCTCTGCCCCTCCTCCACTTGCACTCTGTTTCTCTCTCTCTCAAAAATAAACATTAAAAAAATTTAAAAAATTAAAAATTTATGTATATCTTGCTCTTGCTTTCTGACCATTACAGGTTGGCAGGGGTTTCTCTTCATTGTAGTCATTCATGGAACCAGTCTGATAGAGCATTCAGCACCTCAAAAGTTACCAAATACCTTGCCAGAGGGAGAACAGATTGGAGGGTCTGGCCCCAACAATTAAATTCCTCAGTGACAGAGGCACATTTCCACCCAACCACATGAGGGCCAGGAAGTACAATCCTGCCATGTACACCAAAGACAGAAAACTGGTGAATGGTACTAAGGACAACCTTGTGTTGTAAAATATTCTTCTTCTCTCCAATCATCTCACGGGGGGGGTGGGGGGGGAGAGGGTGGTAGAGTAATTCAGAGACCCTGAAGTAAAAGCATGACAGCTGTGTTTCACTGATGGTTGGTCAGGTAAAGATATTAACTTGAAACTCTGGTTTCTGGTCTGGGTCATTCTCCTTCTTTTGAATCTTCTGTACAATATAAAGCAGTAGATCCACCAGCATTCCACAACACACAATTCTAAAGTTTCAGGACTGTTTCTGGTTTGAGACAGTTTATCCTCATTCACATGGGTAGCTCAGTATCTGTATTTGTGGCACTGGATTCCCTATGTATTAGATCATTGGTTTGACTTGTTGCCCAATTTGGGTTGTTCTTTCTTTTTTTCAAATCCCATTTCTATGGTCTTAAAAAACAATGTCTTTTATAGTGTTGAGGTGCCAGACTAACTATTCTAACGAGTAACAGGGCTGATGTCCAGCCCTTGCAATGAAGTGTTGATTTCTCAGGATAGAATAGACATGGCTGTAGAGACCCGTAGTACTGAAGCTCCTGGGACTACTTATCTGTACACTTTGAGCATTTAGCTTGTGAGTCTGTTTGACTGTGACTACAGGTGAATGCCTATCCATCTAGGCTGTTATTTGGCTTTGGGATCTGAGTTGAGATTGCCCATAGCATTAAGCAGAATTGTTGGCTCTCTAGTCTACTTTTCCAATGGCATCCTCATCCACAGAGAAGCAGCACAGGTTAACCAATGGCATTTCTGTTGCACTTTGACAGCAATTGGAGACAGAGTAAGCCCTGAACATGGAAGTATACAGACTTTCTTCAAGCTTGGTGCCTACTCAGTGTCAGAATACAGTTCAGTTTCTCTGTCCCCATGCATCTCAAACTTTAATGTGCATATAAATATCCTGGAGGTCTGATTACAATACAGATTCTGACTCATTAAGTCTGGGGTGGACCTAATAGTCTGCATGATTAGTAAGCCCCCAGGTGATGCTGGTGTTATTGCTCCATGGACCACATTTAGGGTTGTGAAAATCTCACCCCTCCCCAGTATCTCCTGTTTTACAATGCTATGCCTGAACTCCACATAGGTTTCCAAATTTCCCAGACAGATCAAGCTTTATAAGGGGTTCATTTCTCAACAAGTTGCCTTCTGAATAGAGGGTGCATGATGCCTAACAGACACCTTTAAGTATCTCATAAATGGCCACTTTAAAAAAAAAAAGAAGAGTTACTTTTATCGAGCACCTATTTTGTGCGAGTGTAAATGTGTTACATACAATTTCTTATTTACTGTTCCAGTATGCACTACTCTATGAGATAAACAGTTTTATTTTCCACCTTTTAAAAGAAGAGTAAGGTTCAGTCAGGGAGGCGAAATGACTTGCCTTGGGGTCAACAATTAGCTATTGCACTGGGCTTAAAACTTCACCCTGCATTAACTCTTCCGCCTGGGCCACACTGTCTCTAAATGACAATTTCAATTCTATTCTTGAAACCAATATGGCCCTGTATTGTGGCTAACTGAAATTTAAATTAAAAAATAAGTAAAATTTTAAAAAAAGTGCTAAAATGAGAGCCTAAGAAATAAGACAGTTCATAAAGGAGAATAGAAATTGATCATAAGTACTGTTAGTATCTTTTTCTTTCTCTGCCATTTTTGTTTCTTACTCTGAAGATGACAGTTTACACAAGCAAATTTAGTTATACTTTAGAAGTAAATATGTTATTTATGGACTTTAGCAATAAAAGTTTTCCTATCTGCAGAAAGCCCCTAACAAACCATCCTTTCAAGTCTGCAACGTCACTGTAGGATAGAAGGAGGGACGCCAGGAGCCTATCAGAAAAGGTTACTCCTTACTCAAAACAAAATAGTCATGCTAAATAATGATAATAATATAAGCTATTTCCTGCTCCAAAGTCTCATTTTTTTAAGTTTTTATTTATTTATTTTGACAAACAGAGACGAAGAGCACACACGCATGGGGGTGAGACAGAGAGAGACAGAGAGAGAGAGAGAGAATCCCAATCCCAAGCAGGCTCTGTGCTGCTAGTGCAGCGCCTGACACGGGGTTCAAATTTCAGAACGACGAGATCATGACCGGAGTTGAGGTCAAGAGTCGGACACTTAACCAACTGAGCCACCCAGGCGCCCCCAAAGTCTCATTTTTAATAGCAATGGTCACTAGCGATAATTATGTCTCTTATGACCTCATAGACCTTAAGTCATTTTTAGTGAATTTAAATTTTGAGAGACTATCTTCTCTTCTGTCTATTAATATTGGCAAAGTTAAATATATCCAGAGTAGTTTAAGTGTTTGGAAATTCACCTGGTAAATTGTTGCTGCAAAAATGTGATTAGTAGGAGCAACATTGGATTTTAGAAAACAACTTAAAGTTTTCATTTACTCTTACATCAACATCCAGTCAATATTCCATTCTTTCTGTGTACAGCAGTCAATTTTAATTACAAATTTTTACATCATTGCAGAAACTCAATCACCTTAATTCTTCAAATTATATATGTCATCCACAGCACTAAAAAGGCTGTTCTTCTCTTGTTAACATAAACCTCTCTTTAAAGATTATAACGTCATATCTAATATGGAAAAATAAATTGATTTTTAGATTTAATTTAGAATGTAGATAGGCCAATTGTAAAATTTAGAATCAAATTTTCTTCCTTCATTTTCTAGAATTTTCTACAATGGAGAAGGTGGTATTGATATCAAAAGACTCTGCGGGGTGCCTGGGTGGCTCAGTCAGTTAAGCATCTGACTTTGGTTAGGTCATGATCTCTCAGTTCTTGAGTTTGAGCCCCACATCGGGTTCTGTGCTGACAGCTCAGAGACTGGAGCCTGCTTTGGTTTCTGTGTCTCCCTCTCTCTGCCCCTCCCCTGCTTGTGCTTTATCTCTCTCTCTCTCTCTCTCTCAAAAAAAAAAAATTAAAAAAAAAATTTTTTAAAAAAGACTCTGCAAATTCTTAGCATCAGTAATGTATTTCCATCAACATCATAAGCTATGTTTTCTTCCAGTAACTTTTAAAACCCTATGGTACATTCATGAAAATTATGTATGTAGATTTTTGGTTCCTGCATAGTTGTCCTTATAACATTAACTTTTTAGAACACCATAAGAAGTCAGTACTGGAGAAATAAATATAAAACTAGATATTTTCAGGGCACGTGGGTGGCTCAGTTGGTTATGCTTCTGACTCTTAATTTTACCTCAAGAAATGGTTGTGGGATCTAGCCCTGTGTCAGGCTCTGTGCTGGGCAAGGAGCCTGCTTAAAAATCTTCCCCTCTGCCCTTCCCTCACCCATGATAACATGATCTCTCTCTCTCTCTCTCTCTCTCTCTCTCTCTATCTCAAAAAAAAGTACAAAAAAATACAACTCGGTATTTTTAAAAGTATACTTTTGGCTTGTGATCTAAAATGTGTATCACTACTATAAGAATCAAAAGTGTCTAAAAAAGCACTGCACATAGCTGCTAATTGAAGTTTTAGTGGCATGATGGTATCACCTTTATTTTCTCATTGAGTATTTGGCAAAGGCTTCAAATTTATGTGGCATAAAAGTTTTTCAGTGTGCTCCTACATTTCATGGCTAACGAGAAGTGTGGTATAGTTTTTGGATATTTTAAAAATCGATGGTGTCAAAAGGAATTTGATGCATTATTCACTCTAAGTAAAAAGTGTATAACAGAATATAGAATGCTTTATAACATGGATTTTTTTCCCATGCATAATCTATTGCAACCCATTGTTTTCTGTACAAAATTGAAAAGTTATTGTATCCCCGGCCCATCAAATACTGTTTGTCTAGATTTGATCTTTGTAGGTAGTCCTAAAACATGTATAGTATCTTTCACCAGCCATGTCATTCCCTGGACCAAAAAAATTCCAAACATATGAAAATATTTGCCATGGGAAATCCATAAATTTAACCAAAAAATATTATCTGCTCAATAGGGATTACAATAATGTATTATACACAAAATAATTGAATACCTAACATTACATCATTCAAAATTATTTCATTTGATCTCATCTTCTATTACTTTTTATTATTTCATTTTGAATCTAAACTTCCAACTAACATATAATATTGTATGGTTTGTGCTCTGTAGAAATATTTTGCCATAATATTATAAACTGTCGCTATGGTTTCCTCCAAATGAAGAAAATTCACTATATCATGAGTATCCTCTGAATGCTAGACTTTGTCTTAACAGTTGAACCAGCAACCAACAACAAAAAGAAGCCTCTGATTGTAAAGAGAATCAGCACCTAGAATCGCTACAATATATTATCTAAATATCCAGGTTTTGAAAACAAATTAAAAGACATGCAGAGAAATGGGTGTGATTCATACATACAGAAATGAAAGCAGACAACAGAAAATGTATTTCCAAGGGCCTAGATGTCAAATTGAACGATTTAAAAGTAGTCATTATTACGTTTAAAGAACTAAAGGAAAATATGCTTAAGGACGTGAAGGAAGGGTAAGAGCATCCTGGTGGTGTTCCTTGTTTCTCTTTTTTGTCCCTCTTCAACAATGAATTAAACATTCGTATATGAACACAGGGGCCTTGTGGGAGTTGTGGAATTCAGCGATATATGCCAAGGGACCCAGATGGAGTTTCACCAACTCACACATCCAGATATAGGCAGATAGACCTCAATATGGGCTGAGCAACCAGCACAGCCAGCAAACCTGCCCCAACCTGCCTCACATCATCTGGGGGAAAGCCTGGAGTGTACTGAGCTGGGAAGATACAAATAATAGAGAATTTGCAGAAGTCTTTTTGCCTTCCAGTCTTTCCAAGGGAAAATTCCAGCATGCCTCTGGAGCAAAAAAAATACGAGTTTGGGTGCAACAGAGACAATAAGAGGAACTTTGCTAACACCACCCCTCCACCAACTCAACATAGCATGAGTATGAACTATCTAGCAGCGAAGACCTCCCCCACTGGGGAAAAGAAAAGCAGTGAGTGAGTGCCAAGGCTATCCCAGGTCCGCGGGACAAGACTGGGGAAAACCATTTATCTCTAGCAACCCCCAGAGTACAAAGGAGAAACTTCCATGACTGGGAAGAGGAAGATCAGGAAAGAGGCAGATAAGAATATCAAAAGGGTGTTAAAGGAACACGGTTCCTGATGATTGTATTCAGGACTTCAGCAGGAAGTCCATCCACAAGCCATTTGAAAGTACCTCGTCAGAAACTCTCCCTACCAGTTCTATGAGAGACCCCAATAACCTCAGTGCTAAACCCACACCTCCCTCCACTCTGCAGTGTCATTCATAATAACCAAGATATGGAAACAACATTAAGTGTTATCAACAGATGAATGGATAAAAAAAGTTGTTGTATGTATATGCAATGGAATATTATTCAGCTATGAGAAAGAAGGAAATCCTGACACTTGCAAGACTACGGATGAACCTTGAGGGCATTATCCTAAGTGAGATTAAATCATACAGAGAAAGACAAATACTGTATGGTGTCACTTATATGCAGAATCTAAAAAAGCTGAACTCATAAAAACAGACAGTAGAATAGTGGTTCCCAAAGGCTGGGGTGGGGGTGGTATTCAGGGATATGCTGTTTAAGGGTACACACTTGCAACCAGTAGGTAAATTAATCCTGGAGCTCTAATGCACAGCATAGTGACTTTAGACAACAATACTATATTATAAACTTCAAAGCTGCTATTAAAATTGGTTTGTTATTGACTGCTTTGTTCTCCTTTGGATCTTTTCAATTAGATTAAAAATGTTATTGATTGAGTAAAACTGACTATAAAAACATGTTTAAAAAAGTAAAAGAAGTTATGATGACAATGTTTTATTCAATAGCAAATATCAATAAAAAGACAGAAATGAAAAAGAGTCAAATGGATTCTAGATTTAAAAGGATTATAACTGGGGTGCCTGGGTGGCTCAGTCGGTTAAGCCAACTTCAGCTCAGGTCATGATCTCACGGTTCGTGAGTTCAAGTCCCGCATTGGCTCTGTGCTGATAGCTCAGAGCCTGAAGCCTGCTTCCAGATTCTGTGTCTCCCTCTCTCTCTGCCCCTCCCCCACTCCTGCTCGCTCGCTCTCTCTCTCTCTCTCTCTCAAAAAATAAATAAACATTAAAAAATAAAAGGATTATAATAACAAACTGAAAAATTCAGTAGAACATTCAACAGCGGATTTGATCTGGCAGAAGAAAGAATCAGCAAACTTGTAGACTGATCAATTCAAAGTATGTGATTTGAAGATCTTAAAGAAATAAAATAAATTAAGATAATGTAATACAGCCTGAGAGAAATTTGGGACACCATTAGGCAAAACCACTCATAAGGAATGGCAGTACCAGAAGAAAGGAGAGAAAATATGGAGCAGAAACAGTTGAAAAAATAATGGCGGAAAGCTTCACAAATCTGGTAAAAAAGAATAATACACATAAGAAGCTCAACAAACTCCAACTGAGATAAACATAGAAGATCCACACATAGACACATCACAGTAAAAACGCTAAAAGACCAAGAGAAACTCTTCAAGCACCAAGAAAAAATTATTCATGTACAAAGACAACCATTGTTAAGACTTAATATTAACAGCTAGCTTCTTATCAAAAACGGTGGAGGCTGGAAGACAATGAGGTGATGTTCAAAATGATGAATGAAAAAAGTTGATGGACCCAGAATCTTATATGTGGGAACATGATCTTTGAAAAATGAAGATGAAATAAAGACATTCTTATATTAAAAGAAAAAAAAACAATTTGGTCCTAGCAGATCCACCTTCCAAGAAATAATAAAGGAGTTTCCTCGAGCTGAAAACAAGTGACTTCAAATGGTAAATCAAATCCACATGAAAAAACAAAGGACTACTAAATTAATTATATAAATATAAGACACATTATAAATGCATATTTTTCCTTCTTTCCTCTCACCTGGTTTAAGAATTATATATATATAATATATAATTGCATTGTTGGAAAACTAGCATATAGATATGTAATATACTTGACAGTAACAGCACAAAAGAGATTTTGGGGAGCAATATTGTATTATGGTAAGGAAGCTACACCAGATAGTAACTTGAGTTCAGAAAAACAAGTGAAGAGAATCAAGAGTGGTAAATAAGATTAATGTAACAAATTTTATGAATATATACTTGTCCTCCTTTTTGTTTTTCATCTTTTTACCAGATAAAAAAGATATAAATAATTGTATAGTAACTATAACAATGTATTGCTGGGTTTGTAACATATATGAGCATAGAGTGAATAGAGCTATAAAGGAATGTTTATACATATCACAGGAGTTAATGTAAATTTGAAATAGACTGATTAGGATTTATATCGTAAGACCTACAGTGACCACTAAGAAAATGACTAAAAGTGAAAAAATTATTGAAAGAATTAAAATATTACACTAGAATATATTCACTTAGTCTAAAAGAAAGTAGGAAAGAGGAATACAGGGGAAAATGTTTGAGACCTATAGAAAACACAAAAGTAGAATGGTAGATTTATAGCCAAGTATATCAATAATAATATTAATGTGAATTGATTAAACAACCCAACCAAAAGGCAGAGATTCTCAGGCAGGACCAAACCAAAACCAACAAAACAGATGCCACTATGTGCTATCCACAGGAAATGTATTTTATTTTATTTTTCTCCACATGGAATGTATTTTAGTTTCAATGATATAAACAGCTTGAAATCAAAAGGAGAAATCAAAGGATATAAAAATATATACCATGCCAAAAGTAACCTCAAGAAAGCTGAAGTGACTATATTAATATCATATGAGACAAACTAACAATTTGGTACTGGAGATAAGAGGAACATTTTATAATGATAAAAGTATAAATCTCTCAGTGATACACAACAATTTTAAACATATGTGCACCTACTGACAGAGCCCCAAATATATCAAGCAAAAACAGACAGAATCAAGTCTGGGTATCCACATTCAAAAGAATGAACTTGGACTCCTCATGCTATATACAAAAGTTAACTCCAAGTGGGTCAAATACCTACACTTAGCGCTAAAATTACTAAATTCCTAAGAGAAAACATAGGTATAAATCTTTGTGACTTCAGATTAAGCAATTAGTTTTACTGTGGCAGAAAAGCATAATAAGGGAAATAAAAACAGATAAATTTGACGTCAATAACTTTTGTGTTTCAAAGGATACCATCACACAAAGTAAAAACACTGCACACAGAATGGGAAAAATATTTTCTGAAATATATATAAGAGATTTGCATCTAGAAAAGATAAAGAACTCCTATAACTCAATAATCAAAAGACAACTCAATGAAAATATAGGCAATGGATCTGAATTGATATTTCTGTAAATAATATGTACAAATGGCCAACATCACATTAAAAGAGTCTCAATGTCATTATCAATGCAAATTAAAACCATAATGAGATATCATTTCACACACTCCAGGATGACTGCAATTAAAAAGCCAGACAACAACAACTGTTGGTGAGGATATGGAGAATCTGGGACCCCCGTATACTGGTGGTGGGAATATAACATGGTGCTGACACTGTGGAAAGTAGTCTGTTTATTCCTCAAGTAGTAAATTACAGAGTTACCATATGATGGAGCAATTTTGCTGCTAGGTATACCCAAAAGAAATGAGAACAAATGTCCACACACACAAAAATGTACACGCATACTCATAAATGCATTATTCATAATAGCCAAAATGTTGAAACACCCAAATGCCCATCAAGTGAAGAATGTATAAATAAAACGTGATATCTTCACACAATGTAATATTCAGCAAGGAAAACTATGAGGAACTAATACATGGTACAAATCTGGATGAAGCTGGAAAACATGCTAAGTGTAAGATGCTAGTCACAAAAGACCATATATTGCATAATTCCATTTATATAAAATATTCAGAATAGACAAATCCATAGAGACAAACTATAAATTAATTGTTGTTATGGTTTCAATATTTATGTTCCTCCAAAGTTCATATGTAAAAGCCGACACACCCAGCATGACTATATTTGAAGAAGGGGCCAATGAAGAAGGCCAAATGGGGCCATAAGGGTGTGGCCTTGGTATGTTAGAATATGTATCTTTTTAAAATTTATTTATTATTTATTTTGAGAGAGAGAGAGAGAGAGAGAGCGAAAGCACATACTGAGAGCAGGGTAGGGGCAGAGAGAGACTTCCAAGCAGCCTCCGTCCTGTCAGCACAGAGCCTGATGGTGGTGTTCGATCTCATGAACAGTAATATATTGACCTGAGCCAAAATCGAGAGTTGCGGTGACATCGTGACCTAGGCTGAAATCAAGAGTTGGACACTTAACTGACTGAGCCACCTCAGGTGCCCCAGGGGACTTATCTATTTATATTCTACTGCAAACTATAGTTCTGAACTAATTAATCCAGGTGCTCCTAGAATATGTGTCTCAATAAGGGACATCAGAGCACTCACTGTCTTTCTCTGCACTTTTATACCAAGGAAAGGACAAGGGAGGACATAGTGAAATGGTGACAACTGAAAGACAGGAGGAGAGTCCTCACTGGAAACCAAATTGTCTGGAACCTTGGACTTGCGGTCTGCAGAACTGTGAGAAAGTAAATTTCTATTGTTTCAGCCACTCAGTCTATGGCATTTAGTTATGGCAGGTCAAATAGACTAATAAAGATTTGGGTACTGAGAATGGGATGCTACTGTAAGAAATCCTTAAAAATGTGCAAGCGACTTTAGAACAATAATGCACAGAGGCTGTAGGAATTTGGAAGCACATACTAGAAAAGCCAAGATTGCCATGAAGGAACTGATGGTAGAAATATAGATATTACAGGCAATTCTGGTGAAATGTCAGAAAGAAAAGAGGCAGAGAGAAAGTGTCTATCTTCTTAGAGAATGTATGTATCTTCATAGCATCCTATTGGTAGACATATGGATGCAAAAGACCATTCTGCTGAGGTCTCAGACAGAAATGAGGAACAGCTTACTAGAAATTGGAGGAAAGATGATCCTTATTATAAAGTGACAAAGAACTTAGCCGAATTGTGTTCTAAGGTTTTGTGGAAGGTATAACTTGTGAGAGATGAAACTGGTTCTTTAGCTGAGGAGATTTCTAAGCAAAATGTTAAAGGCATGATTGGTTTTTCCTTACTACTTACAGTAAAACACCAGAAGAGAGATCAATTGAAGAAATTGTTAACCAAAAAGAAACCAGAACTTAAAGATTTGTAAAATGTGCAGTCAGTCCACAGTCCATACTGGGAAAAAAAAAAAAAAGGAAGCATGTTTCAAAGGAACACTAAGGGTGTGGCTAGACAAGGAGGTGAATATGGGTGTGAACTATACATTTAATCAGCCATCTCAGCAGAAGCCAGGGATGGAGATGAGATCCATCTGAGGACAGGGCTTTCCTTAGGGAAGGAATTATCTGTCTTTGGCTCTCTCATTTTCCCCCATGCTCTCACATCAAGGAAAAACCTCATGAAGATACAGCAAGGAGGAAGAGAATGCTCACCGGGAACTGAATCAGCCAGAGCCTTGACTTCTACCCTCCAGAAATGTGAGAAAATAAGTTTCTATTGTTTAAGCCACCTGGTTTACAGCATTTTGTTATGCTATCCCAAGCAGACTAATAAAGTTGCATTTGTCTGTGGGGATAGGTATTGTGGGAAATAGTGAGTGACAGCTAATGAGTACGGAATTCTTTTTGGTGGGTGATAAAAATGTTCTCTTCTTTTTTATCAAATTTTCTTATGTTTATTTATTTTTGAGACAGAGAGAGACAGAGCATGAGCAGGAGAGGGGAAGACTGAGAGGGAGACACAGAATCCGAAGCAGGCTCCAGGCTCCGAGCTGTCAGCACAGAGCCCGACGCAGGGCTTGAACCCATGAACCAGGAGATCATGACCTAAGCCAAAGTCAAAAGCTTAACCGACTGAGCCACCCAGGTGCCCCCAAAAATGTTCTAAAATTGATTGTGCCATGGGTGGCACACTATGACTATACCGAATAACACTTACAATACTTTTGAAAGGGTGAGTTTGTGGTATGTGAATTATATTTCAATAAAGCTGTCAGGAAAAAAAGGTTAAATCTTGCTTATATTTTCAAAGTATGCTGGATTTTTCTCACAAGTCATCTCTGTTTACAGCCAACTTCAATTTTGAATTCTGAAGCCCACTATTGATGTGCAATTTATTGTGTTCACATTTTCTAAAAATATGCACCCAATTATCTTCAACTGATTTTTTCAATCCACAGAGTGTGAAATAGAGGAAAGAAATATGAAATCCTTCAAAGTAGAATAAATTAACCAGGATCTACGGATGTCTTGCCCTGTATCATTTGGAAGAATTCACGTAAATATGTTTCTGGAAACGTCCTACCCTTTTCAAAGTTAAATTTTCTATCTGAGGTGGATAATTTTCCACAAGAGTGTCTCATCATTGAATAATCAGATTAAACAGCCAAGTTCCTGAAGTGGTAGAAACTGCATTTTTAAAAAATGAATTACTGGGGTTTATCTTGTCCATTTGTTTCTTAAAATTCAACAGGTATTATGCTGTGAATGTAGCAGGTATCTTAATACACTACTGCATCAGGGACTTAATTTATTCTTTTCTTTTTAATGTTTATTTATTTATTTGAGAGAGAGTGTGTGTGTGAGAGAGCGTGCACATGCAAGGGAGAGGCAGAGACAGACGAAGAGAGAGAATCCCAAGCTGCTCCGTGCTGTCCGCACAGAGCCTGACGTGGGACTCGATGTCACCTCGCGAACTGTGAGATCATCATGACCTGAGCCAAAATCAAGAGTCAGACGCTTAACTGACTGAGCCACCCAGGCGCCCCCAGGGACTTATCTATTCAGTTGTAGTTCTGAGTTAATTTCCTATTTATTTCTCTGGCATTTTATCTATTTTCCCCAACGTTTTATTCAATGCTCCAAATAATTTTCTTTTATATCTTTCTCAATGCCTTTTTGATTGCTGCTTTCTGATCCTGATATATACTTAAAAAATATTTCTTTCTAACTTATTTAA
This sequence comes from Cryptoprocta ferox, assembly GCA_028646485.1. Classification (NCBI taxonomy): domain Eukaryota; kingdom Metazoa; phylum Chordata; class Mammalia; order Carnivora; family Eupleridae; genus Cryptoprocta; species Cryptoprocta ferox. The sequence continues at coordinate 9,124,289 of CM053579.1, read as the reverse complement.
TTTCAACAAATAAAATACCCACAATACAGTTACTGGGTTATTAAAAAGAATCCCTAGTTTGTGTCAATGTAATATAGTTTATTAACAGTAATGCATGTCATTTATTAAATCATAATGCATGGCATCATGTAGGTACTTTTTAATCTAAATTAGGGGCAGGGCAATATCATCTGATATGGTAAACTGGCTGCTGATATGAACTGGAAAATAAGTCAAATGCTGATTAAATATGAGTGAAGCCCAGGAATTGGTATTTGTACAACTTTGCAGGCCATTCTTATACATAGCCAGAGTTAAGGACCACTCAACCAGGGTGTGATGTTAAACTGTCCTACCTGTTCTGGATAGATGGGGCTTCTCAATTGAAACTCTGTGGCAGTCTGTGAAGCTCTCAGTTTCAAGGGCACACACACCAGGCATTTTATTTTAGCCCCCAAACACTCCCTTTATATTTTAGAGATAAATACTTTTATTCTCTCGCTCATGACATGGCTCGGTGGTTAACAGTGGACCGGGGAAGACTACCAAGGGCTGGCCCACAAAACCGGGAGACCCAGCTATCGGTGTTAGGAATGACGGGGAGGACTTTCGTGGAGTCACTTATACTACCTACTATGTGCACAGCATTAGGTATTTACAGGAAATGCACTGGACGTGGAATTGGAAGTCCTGTGTTCAAATCCAATTTCCTATACTGACTTGCTATAGAACTAAGTGTATAATCATGTGACCGTTAAAAGAGAAGGATACAATGATGAGGAGGGAGCTAGAGAGCGTTATGCTAAAGCAAACTATGTCAGTCAAAGAAAGACAAATGTCATATGATGTGTGTCACTCCTATGCAGAAATGAAGAAATAAAACAAATGAGCAAAGGGGGAAAAAAGAGAGAGAGAGCAAAATCAAGAAACAGACTCTCAGCTATAGAGAACTGATGGTTACCAGAAGGGAGGTGGATGGGGGATGAATGAAATAGGGATTAAGGAGGGCAGTTGTGATGAGTGCCGGCTGTTGCATGTAAATGATCAATCAGTAAATTCTACACCTGAAACTGACATTACATTATATGTTAACTAACTGGAATTTAAATAAAAACCTGGTGAAGAAGAAAAAAATGAAAAACAAAGAGAAGGGGGAACAGACTACTTAAAGTTCAAATGCTGGCTCTATAAATTACTGCTTTAACAAGTGGCATAATTGCTATGCACTTCGGCTGCTCCACCTGTAAAATAGGTTTGATGATAACAATTGTATAACATAGGTACTATTACAAGTATTTAATAAGATGACATGCATAAAACACATAAATCAATGCTTAGTACCTTCTGCTCAGAGTAAGCTGTAGTTATTATTGCCATGTATTTAAAATTAAAATAAGATCTTCCTTATTCCTAGGCTTTTAGTATTAAATGGTATTTATACATTCATTTGTCAGCATCCATTATGTATGTGCTATTTGGTGGGCATCATTGAAGACCACAGTATTTCTATGCTCAAGATGATACAGAAACACCCCTAAGAAGTCCATAATCTGCTGGGGGGAGATCAAATAAGTACATAATATAAACTGGTAGCACGCACAGGAGAAAGCAACCAAGTGCTAAAACAGGTACAGATGACACACTTCAAATGTTCCAGGAAATAAATGATCACTTTCCACTGGAGCTATTGATAGGGGCTTGATAGATGTGCTAACGTTACCTTCAGGGCCTAAAGCATTTGGAGATGAAAAATCAGGAGGGAAGGCCACAGCCTGGTGGTCAGGCAGTATGAGGAAAGAATGAAGGCGGTGGCTACCGACCATGTCCATAAAACGATCATAAACTGTAAAGTGCTCATCACTGCATTTTAAGTCTTGCCCCTTCTGGCGCTCACAGAAGAACGTTCAGAAACATTCAGAAAGCAGAACGACTGCTTTCTAAGACAAATAGGAAACCAGGGTACCACGCGGAGATTTTTGCAAGAGAGCTTCGGCTTGTTGTTCACGAAGCATACCCAAATAGTAGCAGTCTGGTCAACCCAGACCTAACCCAGTTTGCCTTTGTTAACTGGGCCAATTCCCACAGTAGAGAGCGGGCTGAGAATGTGCTGACCCGTCGCCCACTCAGGCACATTAAAGGACGGGCATCCACGGCCGGTATTCCTAGCTGAGCCACGGCTCACATTAGAGGGGAGAGAAAACTGCAGCCGCTGTATTTCTTAGCAAGCTGCTTGAATAAAAATAGAGATCTGCTGACTACGTACTCACTATATCGGCAGACACTTCCCAGCTGGGGAAGTAGACTTCTTCCCCCCCCTCCCCAATTTTCCCTCTTTTGAACGTTTACTTTAATTAGCCCCTCCACCGTCCCTCCTTCATAAAAAAAAAAAAAGATCATTTTGTTGAATTAGTATTTTTAAAATACATTCATACTTGTATTTTTAAAATTCTATATTTGTTCCAATTGTTCTTAACTGTTAGTCATAAAATATCTGCTTTTCTTTTGGAGACAAAACAAGGCCTCTATGCATTCAGTGTCTGATTCTACTCATCAAATCAGTTTTTATTAGAAAGAATCTGAGCCCTTGACATCATTAATAAATAATAAATAATAACACAGTCATAAATGCATTCTGGAAACACTGAAGATTTAGAACTACCTAGGGAGATTTTAGAGAGCAGGTATGTTATTTTATTCATTCAAAAAACACTCTTAGGCCCTGTCTAAGCATTGGGCATATATTAAGTTCCATAATCATTCAAGTAGCCCTATGTTGGCCCTATTATTATTATTCTCATTTTGCAGCTGAGGAAACTGAGGCACAGAGAGATTTCACAACTTGTCCAAGGTCACTCAGCCAAAGTATAAAGAAGAGGTGGGATTCACACCCAGGAAGTCTGTGTCCAGAGGCCACGCTCTTAACCTCCATACTACACTACCTCTGTGTACAAATGATTGTTTTTAAGAAATGATATATTTTCACATCTGAAAAAAAAAATCTAATTCCAAATGGGACTATAATCTCCGGTTTTCCAGTTTTTTCCTCCTGTCCTAATTCATGTCCACTGACCTTTCTGCCTAGTGATAATATCATGCCCCAAAGGAGAGAGATGAAATGGTGTTGCCTGCATGTGACAGCACTATTAACACACTCTAGAATAACATCAGCCCCCAAACTGACAATAATATTGTAGCTAAGGATGGAGTTGTTGCACAGATTCAATGAGATAACACAAGTGGAAGTTCTTGTCATGAAGAAGGCACTTAATTTACATTAGCTAAATTGAAAGGGATGGCAATGCGTAGTTTTTACAGTCTCTTCTACGAAAAATAGTCTTTAGTTGTAAAACAAACAAACAAACCCACACACCTTCATTTACCCAAACATTTATACTTGCATGAAAAATATTTAAGGTCCTTTTTGATTAGAGTGACAGATCTTGGATACATCAAGCTTATAAAAATATAGATATTTCATTTTGTTGATCAGTGAGAATTTTATGACCACGGCATAGAAAAGAAGTATAATGTAGTACTGAAGAGCATGAACTCTAGAATTCAGTGGCTCGGGTTCAAATCCAATTGTACACACTGACTGTGCGATATAACATGAGTTATCTAACTGTGCCTCAGTGGCCTTGTCTATAAAATGGGGTTGATAACAGCACCTAGTTCATTGGTTTGTCATGAGCGTTAAGTGCACTGATTCATGTGGAATGCTTAGATCATTGCCCGGTACATAGTCAGTGCAAACTTCAGTGAAGTCTGACATGCACACACAATTGTGTGCGTGCGTGCATGCGTGTGTGTGTGTGTGTGTGTGTGTGTGTGTGTTTCATTTTGAAGAAATCACGGAAAGGGCTGACTCCCACATCTAGAGTGATTCGTCATGGAATGGGGACAGGGCACATAAGACAATGAAGCAATCCCTGGCTTGCATTAATTCAGTCGAAACAAGATACCAAAGCCACAGTTAACCAAGAAAGGTCCCATGAGTTTGTAGAAATAGCACGAGGGTATTTTGGACTTTCCACAATCAGGGGAAGCGTATTCTACTCCCTCCTCCAACAACCCTTGGCATTGTTGATTAGTTTTAGTTTATAGACAAAGATGCAGATCCAAAGAGAGAAGTTAAATAATGTGCCCAATTTTATCTCGTTTATCATTAAAACTCCTCCTTTTATACTTGAGGAAGATGAGAGCCAGAGAAACTAAGAGTAAAACAGCTAGTATGTGGTAGTTGAGTTCATAAGCTAGAAGGTAGTCTGACTTTTAATTCCAAACATTTGCCACTGCACCGTACTTCGTCCTCCTGAACAAAACCCTTGTGGTTACCCTTGTGGTTACCAAACCAAACGTTCGGAGGGGTCAATGTTGAACACTATGAAACGCATGAGGCTGGTGGTGGGCTGCTTAACACAGACAAGAGAGAAAGGGAAGCGAGGGAGGCAACCTTCATTTCTAGCCCACAGAACTTTCCCAAGAGCAGTCAGCTAAACTACAGAGAAGTTCAAAAAGATGTAAAATATATATTTATTTCTTCATTTTGTGAGGAACAGAGGTCCATACAACCAAAGTGTCCAAAATAACCAGCCAGCCAGATGACATTGCACGTTTTTCTTTATTTATTTTTGGCTAGACAGAAGACACATACAGACACACACATGATTTTTCATTAAAACTCAAGCAAGGGCTATGTGTTGGATATAACGAAATCAAAAATTGCCTGCTGGGTTTGCATATGAGAAATTATGCCTCATTAGCTCACCTCAGAGACTCTTTCATGAATTATGAGGACATGTTTCTTGGGGTATTACATCAATAAGGCCATTGATTACAGATGAATTACACAGTGTGGACTGGTCAATTTCCTGTTTCACAACATTCTTTAATGCAGATATTAGGTCTGAAAGACTGAGTTTCTTGACTGTATACGTTGTAGGCCCTGAGTATATTTTTATTGCCTGACTGAATGAATGAGCCAATGAATCTTACACATCTTGCATACAGAATCTTGAAGGAAATATTGTCTGTTATTTTAGATACATATATAAAATATTTAGAGGCCTTGATTCAGAAATATGACTCAAGAACTAACATGAATATGAACTCTGCATTAGCTTTAAGAAACATTTGGCAGTTTTCCATCATAAGAACGTCTTATCTTCAGTTTATGTCTTGAGAATTAAAAATATTTCCAAGTAGTTTATGGAGTCCAACAGTCTTAGGAACTGATATGCAATAAAGCAATGAAGCTGGAACTCATATTACCAAGTCATCACTTTGGGGTTATCTATCATTAAATCACTCCAGACTGATAAAGAAAAGCAAATTACTTAGATCAGGTCACAGAGTCAAAACTTAGCAGAAGATTGAAATGGTAGTTTATGAATTTGACTAGGATAGCCAGCCAATTTAGATAAGTCTAGAGCCATGTGTGGCCTTTGCTCTGAATTTATGAAAGTAGGCTAGGTCAATAAAGACTCCAAAGTGATCAATTCACTGAATAATAAATCAGGCAAACAGGATGTTTTGTTGAAATACTAAGATATGTCAAAATATGAGTTCCACGTAGACATAGGCCATATATAGTGGGGGAAAGTCACTGTGATTGAAGGCAGGTGAATAGGAGGTAAGATCATGGTTCCACCACCTACTGGCTGCGTGACCTCAGGTTAAACCCCTTCTCCCTCATTTCTCCCATCGGAAAAACTGGGACTGTTTCCCAGATACATCCCAGAGGTTCTTATCATGTTTCTATCATGCTCTGCTTTACCATTTGACAATGTGACGAAAACAGTAAGTATTACTTGAATTTGGAACCTTTCAGAAATGGGTTTGTACCCCCGATTCAAGGTATGATGAGTCTATCATTGCAAAGAATATGTACAACATGCAAATATTATTTGAGAAAGGGGTCAGTGGATCACTATAGAAAATGAGCCGTCAGTATGTATGAATATTTTTCATTAAAAAAAATCTCTATTACGTACTACCTCTTCCACACAGAAGCAACAAAATTAATTTTGATTCTATGCCCATATGACTTAACATATGAGGCATCCAGCATAGTGTCAAATGATCTCATTAACATCTAATGAAAGGCAGATATTAGCCAAGGTTTATTGTAGCCATATGAGGCAAACAGGAGAAACACTAAAGAAACTGCTGAAATGTTTATTTAGAAATATAATTTATAGGGGGGCGCCTGGGTGGCTCAGTCGGTTAAGCATACAACTTCGGCTCAGGTCACGATCTCACGGGCTGTGGGTTTGATGCCCACATCGGGCTCTGTGCTGACAGCTCAGAGCCTGGAGCCTACTTTGAATTCTGTGTCTCCTTCTCTCTCTGCCCCTCCCCTGCTCATGCTCTGTCTGTCTCTCTCTCTCTCAAAAATAAAAATAAACATTGAAAAATTAAAAAAAAAGATAGTACATCATTTTCTAAACTCTGCCTTGTTCATCTCCCCTTCAAGTTTTGTTTTGTTTTCCCAATTAAATACGCAAACCAGTTGCTATATGCTACAGTTGGAAATAAGCATAAATCAGCCACAGGAACTGTATAAAAATTAGATTTCTTATATATTCACTGCTCTCACTCAGTTTAGACATTTGGTGTCACTATGCAAAATGTGTTTAATGTTGGTAGTTTTGATGATTTTTCTATCCGCATGCCAATTAATCAGACACCACAATACAAAATGATACAATAATTATGTAATTAGGTAGCATATAAGTTGTGGACCTTATATGTGGATGTATCTAATTTAAGGCCTCTGGTTTCTAAAAAGGACACCAGATGCTCTGTCTCTTGGCCATCTGGCTCTCTAAGGAAATCCTCTTTTTCTCCACTTCTTCTCTCAGAGTGCAACTCTTATTATATTAAACTACAAAGACTGATACCTCATAGCTTTGCTAACTTATACAAGATACCACTCTGGCAAGATTATCAAATAAAAATGCTAATGTAATATTTTTATATACACCGAGGAATAATGTTCAGATTATACCCAGATTCCTTCTTCTAGTGATGATTCTATTATAATTCACAATGAAAGTCTGTCCATATTTAAGTATTCAATTACAATGACAGCAGAGGAGAGACCCAGGGAGATCTATTTCAACCCCTTCATTTTCTTAGTCAATAAACTATGGCCTGGAGGTACAAGTGGTCTTCTATTTTTTAGTGCACCTTCCATTGCTTTTTGCCACAATGCATTATAGAGGAGAATACTCAACAAAAGAATTGGCAAGAATAAGAGTTTTTCAAAGAAACATTGTTCAACTTTCAAATATAAGAAAAAAGGAGCATTCGCTAACACGAGAAGTTCCCTCCACTTTTACAAATCACCATTTGAGGCCCTCCTTCTCATGCCCTGCCGCATCCCATCAAGAATGTTGGTTCAGAGAAGCAAGTAGAAAGAGCTGGGAACGAATTAGTTCTTCCAGTGAAACTCAGGAAACAGTGAGAGAGAGCTGTACACTGCGAAAATGTTTCATAGATGTGACATCCAGAAGTCAAATCCATGCTGTTCTGAAAAGAGTAGGCAACCACCCCCCTACGGCTTTCTGTCCCAAGTCAGTCAGCCTCAGCTGCAGTCATACAAACTCCACACCGGTGTCCAAAATCGCCAGTTCTATAACGAGAGAAAAGCTGTGGCTGACTGTGGGTCAGTGGAAATAATCAAGAGAGAAGTGAACATAGACGATTTTACAGACACGAAAAGTTAGAGGTGAGGGGAAATTCCGCGGAGGGAACATCCGGTCTAAAACTAATTGTTTAGCCCTAAGTTGTTGGCAGCGCTCTTGAGTTCTGTTAACTTCAGTAAATTTTATCTGCATTTGGCATAATCACCGCTGCTACCCTGTTGATGATTACAGCTGCCATGAGTGACGTTAGCCCATCGCCACCATAACAGCTGTTAAGCTGCCTGAATGTGGCTGTCATTTTATTGACAACGGATCTTTCATCACAAAGCAAGGAAGAGAGCATAGATTTTGCTCTATGTGGCTTAGTAGTTAGAAGGATCATCCCCCAGAATGCTGAGAACGGAATAGCCAGGACAAAGGCAAGTGTTGTCTCTCTGCACAGAAGTATTAGAATCCATGTGAAGTAGAGGAATGACCGTCCAGCAAGCTTGAGACATGCTCATAATGGGCGAAGAAAATGTATGGCCATTTTGGGTCAGGAAGTATGATTGTTGATCTTACTTGGGAGTTTGGGGTTCATGGTTAGCAAGAAACTAACAGCATGGATCAAGGCAAGGCACTGTAGTTTTTTTGTTTACTTAGTTTTTTTAGTTTATTTATTTATTTTGAGAAAGAGAGCACGAGCGGGAGAGGAGAAGAGAGAGGGAGAGAGAGAGAATCCCAAGCAAATAAACCCCTGATTATTGGTTTTTATTTTACCCTTGAGGACACTGTGATCTTGTAAAAAATAATAATAATAAATACTGAAAAGTAACAGAAGTTAAATCTCCAGGGGTGCCTGGGTGGCTCAGTCAATTGATTATCTGACTCTTGATTTCAGCTCAGGTCATGATCCCAGGGTCGTGGGACTGAGCCCCCCTTCAGGCTTCATACTGAGCATGGAGCCTGCTTGGGATTCTCCTTCCCTCTCTCTGTCTCTCTCTCTCTTCCCCCCCCCACCCTCCCCCTCTGCCCCTGTAACCCACTCTCATGTGCTCACTCTCACTCTCTCAAAATAAATAAACATTAAAAAAATAAAAGGTTAAATATCCAGTGAGGGAAACAAGAGAATGGTTTCTAAAGGTTAGGTCAGTGAGGGAAAATCTCCTAGAGGACATGCTACATCGAGCACAGGTGGGATTTCCACGCGCCTAACAGACAGTGAAGATTTCAAGGCGGAAAAAGTAACATCAGGAGAGGCAGCGAAGATGAAAGCAATATTGGGTGTGCAGTACAGCGAACAGGCCTGTTTATCAGGAGCGGATAACTCACGGAGGGCAGCAGCGGAAGTCGGGTAGGAGCGGGAGCTTTGTGCTAGATTACGGAAGGCTGGGCCTGCCAGGCTTCGTCTGGATTAAGGAATTGTCCAAATATGTATCTTAAATCTAGGGGTTCTGTATGCCTAGGATGTGTTTAGGTCAATCTGGCTCGAAAAATAGATTAGAGTTGAAGATGAAATAGAACACTTGTGAACGTAGGTGTTATATTTGTTTTGTACAGAGAGGTTTTCAATGACTTTGTAAATGTAATTTGCCTAAATGATGATCATGATACTTAGAATTATAAACATATATGTGTTTGCACTTATTTCTATATAAAATATGTGTACTTGTTATATTGGATAGGGCTCCGACATATTGCAAAGGGCTCTGACATGTGGATATATATTTATATAAATATATAAACATAAATATATAAATATAGAATGTAAATATAAACTTGAAAATTAATGTGTTAATTTTTTTCTTCAAATACTTTAATGACATATCACTGAACTTCAGAAACCAACTGAAACACAAACACTGAAGGGAAAGTTCATATGCTTTGGTTAGTATTCTAATTTTCTTTTATAGTTTATTTTTCAGAGAAAGAGAGAGAGAGAGACAGAGACAGAGACAAAGTATGAGTGGGGGAGGGGCAGAGAGAGACACAGAATCTGAAGCAGGCTCCAGGCTGTGAGCTGTCAGCACAGAGCCTGACGCGGGGCCCGAACACACAAATCTCAAGATCATGACCTGAGTTGGTCATATGCTTAACTTTGGTTAGTATTCTAAGTAAAACCACCCTAGAATTTCTTTAGGTGGGCCTACCTAGTAACAAAACAACCAGAAAGTGGAAAGTTGGCCATTTAAATAATGCTTGGGAAACGATCTGGCAAAATGGAAATGTTTCGGATATTAATTTATATGCAAATACAGCATAAAAATGATATATATACATCTATGTTAAATACTCATAGATGAGTAAGTGCTAGCAAGAAATGTGCACATTTAGAAAGGTTATGAGATTATGAAAGATTATGTGTTTAAAAGTATAGGTCATTACTTGTAATTCTTGCTATAATTTCAAATGATAAATCAAGACAAATCTGTTGATAATTTCAATCCATCCTGTTGGAAAATGGACCAAGGACCCAGACTGGCTTACAAGTCTAGGCACTGGATTTAGAAAACAGAATGGACATGGAAGTTTTCTAGCCTGCATACCACCACCCCTCGGCTTGTGTCCGTGACAGACATCCCTAATCAAACTGGGCCTTCTTTATCTCCAAAAATTCCCAGAAGCCACTATCAATAACTCAGAATCTTCTCACCAGATGAAACCTCTGTGCTGTCGACAGCCAATAAACAGCTTTCTCCAGCAGGTACTCAATGGAGAAAATCTTCCACAAAGAAACTGAAACGAACAGACAAGAAAATTCCATTTCTCTCTGAACCCACAGCTTCATATTCTTTAGGGCAAGATGTGTCCCAAACAGATTCATCACATTCCTACCTGGGCATAATTAAGCTGAGCAAGATTTTGGCAAGCACGGGTCTACATTCGTTTTAAGCATTTTGGAGAAAATTTAAAGAAAATATGAAAAAATACAGGAAGGACGTGATAAATTCTATACTTCATTTGCTTTGTCTACAAACCTTCTACTACTTTGGTCAATAATTCATTTCGATAAAATATGCATTTGCAGCTACCATTGGCAGGATATTTAAGGAGCATTTCAAAGTTGCTTCCAATGTGGAAATGTCTGCTAATGGACTTGCCCTCAATGTTGAGCTTGAGAAAACTTCTCTTTTGTTGGTGTTGTTTTTAACCTTAAAAACCGCCGTAGTGCACGGAACATTTCCCTTGGTTCTCTTGAGTTGGTCTGCTGTTTTTGGGCTGAAAACCTCATCTAGGATGACAAGAGGGTTAAAGTCTGTGTCAAAGCCAGGACACACCTTTGAGAAAAACACCCAGATTTGGCCCCAATTACACCACCTCAACTCCCCCTCATAACCCCACTGCTCAGTGTCCTCTCTACCCACATTCTAGCAATGTATCTAGAGGCTCTAGCCAACAATAACAAGCATGAAGCCAAGGTCAAAAACCAACTATAGCCAGGGGCACCTGGGTGGCTCAGTCGGTTAAGCGTCCGACTTCAGCTCAGGGCATGATCTTGTGGCCCATGAGTTCGAGCCCCGCGTTGGGCTCCGTGCAGACAGCTCAGAGCCTGGAGCCTGCTTTGGATTCTGTGTCTCCCTCTCTCTTTCTGCCCTCCTCAGCTCACTCTCTGTCTCTCTGTCTCTGTCTCTCTCTCCCTCAAAAATAAACATTAAAAAAAATTAAAACAAAAACAAACATAGCCAGCACTGTACAAAAGCAACTCTTTAAACCATAATCCTGCCTTCATATCTGTAGATATGCTTCTCACAAGGCCTGAGTTGATGGGCCACTCTGAGTGTTGGATCAACACCTTAACTACTGTTCATGACTCAGCATACTTCCTGTCTCCTCTATACTACCTCACAAGATAGCAATTCATTTTTATTCTCTCTTAAGCTCTCCACCTCTTGGTGTTCACCTCTGGTAAGCACTCTCTCAATTCATTAATCACTAATATGTAAGTTCCTTGAAGGCGGGGAGTATGTTTCAGGAGTTGTTATACCCCCAGCAGAGCGCACCATGCAGTACACACGCATGGTAGACACTCACACATTCTTGCATATTGATGAAGGAATTATAGGTCTGGGTCATATATAAAAGTTGGAGGGGCCCTCTAATGGGATATAGGACCCCAGGATACATCATGCAGTATTCTTCCAAATGTTTCTACTCAGGTGAAAACAGAACTATGGAAGACTATCAAAGGCAACTTGGGTTGTACGTTACTTTTTTTTTTTTAAGAAGTGTCCAAGTAAACATTTGGCCAGCTAGGTGTGGGAAAGAGAAGGGAATGATATCTGTGACACGCTGAGATCGTATCACAATTACACGAAGTGAACTACCCCCTTTCTCACCATGTGCTACCTCTCTAATCACCTGGTTCCTATAAATTGTGTGTGTGTGTGTGTGTGTGTGTGTGTGTGCATGTGCGTACACGCACAAGTGCTTGTAAGATTGAGGAAAAAGAGAGAACTTAGGTATCAGCCTAAGGAATTCGGACTTAACTTCACAAGCAATGAAGAGGTTGTGAAAAGTTTTGAGCTGGAGAATAATAAGCCCAGACTATACTTTAATACTTTCTTAATGAAGGATGATTTTGCCCCCCTCACTCCAGGGACATCTGTCAATGTCTGGAGACATTATTTTTGTCACAGAGTCAAGGTCAAAAACCAAATACAGCCAGCACTGAACAACAGAGTGCTGGTGCTACTGGGCTCTAGTAGGTAGAGGTCAAAAGGCTGTTAAGCCTCCTATAATGAGCAGGACAGGCCCTTGCCATAAAGAATTATCCGGCTCAAAAGGTCTTTAGTGCCATGGTTGAGAAACCCAACTTTAGAGCAATGTTTCACAGAAAGTATTTCGTAAACACTGCTTCCCTGAGATGTAACTTGATAAAATGCTTGTTATTTTTACATAAAAATGGAAAATGCTATTTATAACACACCTACCTTTTATTGTTTTATTCAAATTATATAAATCGGGCACTTGCTATTTAATGGGCATCACGTGACTATTCTGGAACTATACCAATGAAAACAGCAAACAAATCCTTGCCCCCATGGGACTACATGTTATATTGAAGATTTGTTATGTAAATTCACATGCTAAAGGCTCTGAAAAGTGCTGTCATAAACATTTTACTTTAATCCAGCGTTTTCTAATAACACTTGACAACTCCCTTTGCAAAAGCAACATACTTCCTAATAACATTCCTCAAAATTATCATTATTTGAAACAGTTTGAGAAACAGAGCTTTTGGCTGATGAAGTAAATGCCAGTGGACAGGATTATCAGACAGCTTGAAGTCCGGATTCAGAGAGACCAGCTAGATAATTGTAATAGTCATCAAACAATAATGGCAATAGCCTGAAATAGAGAATTACTGGTGGAAATGGGAAGAAGATGGATAGAAAAGATATTTCAGAGATGAAAGCAACAGAATCGAACAAGGTGGGTGGCAAGGTAGGGGGATGAATAAAAGATGACTCTGACACTCTTAGCCTAGAAAGATGAATTCTGTTTTCAACATCTTGAGATCAACAATATGCAGGCAGTGAAAAATACAAGCTTGGATATTGGGACTGGAGATTTGGGAAATATAACACAAGCCTTGGCTTTAAATTTGACTTTCAAGGGTCATCAGGGAGAGGGTTAGAGGCCAGGGAAGCACAGTCAGGACTTTGAGAGGCCGCACCATTGAGGGAATGGGGGAATAAAAAGAGAAATCGTTAACGAGATGAAGAAATGGAGACAAAGGAAGAGATCCAGGGAATGCTGATGCAGGAGTCAACAAGCCTGCCAATGGATTCTTGACCCTTAGTTCAACAAAGATGACATAATAAGAGTAAGGCTCATGTCTCTGATACTGTCAATGCTACAAGGGTCCTTTCTAGGGCCTGTCCTCATAGAGTATATGACCCAGTCCTCCACAGTTCTTCACCAAGGTGTCTGTCTAGGTCTTGTTCTTTGGACCTCAGCATGCATTGCCCCAAGTCTTTCGTAGGTAGGCCTAGAATAAATGCACATCCAGGTAATCAGAGCAGTTGTCCCCACGATAGTACCCTTTTCTTGGCCATTCCTGTTTCACTCCAGTGGTCCTCATTGTCTGCCTTTTGAACCTTCAGTTTGAACTTCAGTCAGTTCCCGTTGAAAGGGACTCTCTCTGGTTTATCAACTTAATGCTTATTCTATCTTCTCAGCCTAAGCCTAGGGGGAAAAAATTAAGCACAACTGTTAGCTTTGGCAGCCCTCAAAAAGGTTATAATTATCTAGGCCTTGCTGGAACTCTCAAAGCTGCTAATTTGATTTTTTCTTAAGTCTTGGTAATTCTCTTCACCACTTAGGTCCTGAGTCACACCCACTCTTCTCTTTTTTTTTCCCTAATATTTTATTTATTTTTGAGAGAGAGAGAGAGAGACAGAGCATTAACAGGGAAGGGGCAGAGAGAGAGAAAGAGACACAGAATCTGAAGCAGGTTCCAGGCTCTGAGCTAGCGGTCAGCACAGAGCCCGACGCGGGGCTCGAACCCACGAACCGCGAGATCATGACCTGAGCTGAAGTCGGACACTCAACTGACTGAGCCACCCAGGCGCCCCTATGCCCACTCTTCTCATAAATTACATTGCTGTTGTTGTTGCTACTGCTTTTTAAACTATAAATCTAAATTTATATTTGACAATGTAGGAACTCCAATGATCTCATCTATAAAATGGAGATTGGGGTTTGATGCTAGTACCTACTGCTGAGGGCTGTGGAGGGGATCAAATGAAATAACATATGAGCGAGGGCTTTGCAAACATTATCATTCTCTTCGTATCTTTACTGGGATCAATTTCATACTGTTAGAGCCACGTAATTTTGCAATGGGAAGGACTTCAGAAAGTTCACCAAGTACTTAGTACAACAGACCCATGATCCAGCAACCTTGATTCCTGGGTTCACTCCCACTTTACCAAATTTGTTCCAATATGTCTATATTTAAAAACAGAGATCACTGCTGTAGGTACTGACATGCTCCTCAGTAGGCAGGAATATCTAGGTGTCTACAAACGAGTCCTGGATTCGTTGGAAACTTAGAAAGGATATTTTCCTTCCTCTCGATCTATGAATCTGTGATCTTCTCAAATGCAAAGGTGGCTTGCTTGCTCATTTGTACCATGAGCATGGTGACAATACCTATTTCACTGGGTCACTGGGAAGATCAGAAAGATTCTCTAGCAAGCATATAGCACAATTTCTGTCCAGTATAGACATTTTATATTTTGTAATCAATGATTATCATTATTTTTAAAAATATATTCGACCACAGACCCTCCTCTCCAGTTATCTGCTCAAACAATACAAAAATGTAATTTTATTTTTTATCGGACATATTACCTTTTCCCTTATTCCTATGAAGCAGCAATTCCTCCCAAACTCAGTCCCTGGCATTATACACTAGACTTGACTTTATACACAGATACATGTACAATTAACTCACGCCTGGCCCAACACATGTCTCCCCATCTTGTTATAAGTGTGGCACACGTCTTGGGTAATGGGATCTGAACATTTTGGTCGTTAATATGTAATTTTTCCACATAGCTTGTTTCTGGTTAAAATTTATTTCTCTTCTCTGTACTTTCAGCAATGTGCTGGGGCCCATCATGGAAAGGGCAATGTTTTACAAAATGACATATGCCAAAGACAACTTCAATATTGACATGGGGACCTATATTTGCCCACTAATTTTTTAAGTATCAGCACATGATATCAATTAGTAACACTTTTATTTAGGAACTGTCACTGTAAGAACTGGAAATGCATTTTATACCTTCAGAAAGATTAGCCATTGAAAAAATGCAGGGGGTGTATTCAACAGAAGAATTTCCATGTGTTGTAAATGCTCTCTCAAGGTTTGAGAAAAGATTCCTCCTGGATTTAGTTTTTATACGAAGGGATATATAGCCAAAGACCTTGAATGTACCTTACAGAAAAGTCAAATGTTAAATTAAAAAAAGAGGAAGTAACAATGGATAAAATACTGAAACATGTCATTGCAAGATAGTCAACCATACAATTCTGATGTGGTTTTCCAAAATAAGACAGGATTTAAGACTATAAAATATCATTTCTGTATTCTACAGGTATCCTCTGAATTATGAATGGTCAGCTCAGTACTAAAATCAAATTTATTTCTTTATTTAATGAGTAAGTCACCTGTTATATATTGATGTCATTTGATAACTCAGGGATAATGGTTTTCATGATTTGCATATTTGAATGGTTAGACAAGCCATGATATAACACAATGGATGACTACCTATTTTAAAGGATATGAAGGTAGAAAGTGGGCTGCAATAAAATAGTCCAGTTATGGATGCAAAATATAATATACAAGTACTAAATACATGGTCCAAAATATATTCACATTACTAAGGACTGGAAGATGATACAGGAAATGTTTTGCATTTGACTTTTGTAATTCTTTTTATAGATCATTGCTTAACTGCACAATTTATGTGAAAAATAATTTGTAATCATTGCATAAAATTGAAAAATCACAAGTTTTAAAGGAAGCTTCAAGGTCAGCTAGTCAAATATTCCCTTATCTACCTCAAGTCATTGTCCATCAGCTTTAATACCTTAAATGATACAGGTGATAATTGCACATAAGCACCGAGACACACACACACACACACACACACACACACACACACACACTATATGGGAAAAATAATTCAGACCCCATAACAGAAGAAAGAAACTTGATATGCTACTCTCAGGAAGAAATAGATACAGGTCCGTTTGAGGAAAAATACAGAAAAAAGAATCTCTAAAATCATGGACACTGAGTGGCTGTAGGACTTTATTTAAGAGAAAAGATGGAAGAAGAGATAGATAATAGGTACATTTGCCTAAATAATGACTAAGGAGTTGCTGTCTACAGGTATTTAAAGGTCTTAATAAAAGATGGAAATTATAGAGATGACTTGAAGGGTATAAGTAAAAATAATGGGATTAAATTGAGAAAGGGAAAATGTACCTGGAATAGAAAAAGCATCCAATTTTCAATGGATGAAATCTATTAGACTGGGGAGCACCCTTCTAAGGGACGCACCAAAATCTTTCAAGGCTCAGCACCCGGTGGCATCATACAGGTCAAAGCCCTGAAAACAGAGGCACTGCCCAGGTTCAAGGGAGGACAAAATGGCATGCAACACGTTCGCTCTCCCTTTTCTCTGATTCTTTCTTGAGTAATTTCATTTGCCCACAATGATGATGGCTATCTTTTTTTCATTGTTTTTTTTTCTCTAACTATAATTTATTGTCAAGTTAGCTAACATACAGTGGATACAGTGTGCTCTTGGTTTTGGGACTAGATTCCCATGATTCATCACTTACATACAACACCCAGTGCTCATCCCAACAAGTACCCTCCTCAATGCCCATCACCCATTTCCCCCTCCTTTTCACTCCCCCCACCAACCCTCAGTTTGTTCTCTGTATTTAAGAGTCTCTTGGTGTGCCTGGGTGGCTCAGTCGGTTAAGTGTTCAACTTCAGCTCAGGACACGATCTCATGGTTCATGGGTTCGAGCCCCACATCAGGCTCTGTGCTGACAGCTTGGAGCCTGGGGCCTGCTTCAGATTCTGTGTCTCGTTCTCTCTCTTCCCCTCCCCTGCTCATGCTCTGTCTCTCAAAAATAAATAAATGTTAAGAAAAATTTAAGAGTCTCTTATGGTTTTCCTCCCTCTCTGTTTGAAGCTATTTTTCCCCTTCCCTTCCCCCATGGTCTTCTGTAAAGTTTCTCGAATTCCACATATGAGTGAAAATATATGATATCTGTCCTTCTCTGACTGACTTATTTCATTTAGCATAATGCCCTCCAGTTCCATCCACATTGTTGCAAATGGCCGGGTTTCATTCTTTCCCATTGCCAAGCAGTATTCCATTGTATATATATAAACTACATCTTCTTTATCCATTCGCCAGTTGATGGACATTTGGCTTTCTGTAATTTGGCTACTGTTGATAGCGCTGCTGTAAACATTGGGGCACATGTGCTCTTATGCATCAGCACTCCTGTATCCTTTGGATAAATCCTTAGTAGTGCTATTTCTGGGTTGCAGGGTAATTTTATTTTTAAGTTTTTGTGGAATCTCCACACTGTTTTGCAGAGCGGCTGCACCAGTTTGCATTCCCACCAACAGTGATAATGGCTATCTTTTTATCTTGGCTTTCATTTCTCAATCTGGCAAGGGCTAACACCCTTATGTGAACAAACAAGAGAACACAGGAGTGAGAAGTCATAGAAATCAAAAGATAATTTAACTAAAGCTTTTGGTTTTCCCTAAATCTGATTGATATTTACTGTGCTTTGGGGTCATTTTTTTCCCCCACATCATCTAAAAAAAGGATAGAGCTTTGCCATAGAAGCTACATTTACATATTGCTATTATTACATTATTAACAGAAGCACATGGAAATAATCCAACAAGTCCAGAAAGGTACAAAATTAAAGTATGTTTCTTCCAACTCCTCCCTTTTCTCAGAGGCAAACACATTTGTTGTACCATTTATAGTTTTAGATTGTCTGTGGTTGACTGGATAACTCACAGATCATGAGTTCAAGCCCCACATCGGGCTCTGCACTGACAGCGTGGGGCCTGCTTGGGATTCTCTCTCTCTCTGTCTCTCTGTCTCTCCTCTGCTCATGAGCACATGCACACTCGCTCTCTCAGATAAATAAACTTACAAAAATAATTTGCTTATACCTATATTTATTTATAAAAATTAAACAGAAGAGCAATAGCTACTAACTATCCCCCATATCCATTCTCTACCACAGTAAAAGCATTTTTTAGCCGGGTACATATCTGTCCCACTAAAGACTAGATGTTTCAGTTCTTACAGATAGGTGTGGTGGTCAAGTGACTAGCTCTGTGATTAACAGGCTGTGAGAAGAAAGGAGTAAATATTTCCATGCCATACCCTTAAAATGAAGACATCAGTTTTCCCCCTCTGGTTTTCCTTAATTCAAGGCCTGGACTGAAGTTCTGAAGATTGAGCTAAAGCACCCACACGGATAGCAAGATAAAGGCCGTGTGTTGAAGATAGCATAACAACGTAGTAAGAAGAAACTAGATCCCAGATCCTGTCAAACCAACATACCAGCCAGGACCAACCACTTAAACTATTACATGAGTGATGAGAAAACATTATGTTGGCATTTCTTTGCTCTGCATTGTTTATATTCTGAACAATAAAAAGTACCTTTTTTGTATCTGCTATGAAAGGGGGGAGATTTCACTCACTCCCACTACTACCTGACACTCTTCCTCTTCTAATTTTTGTAAATTATATATTTTGAGTTGTTCTCCTTCCCAATATTATAACAAATAACATATTTATTAAATGTTTCTTGATCCTTCAACTCTAGATAGTGTCTCTTGATTCCCCTTGGCATAAGATATGTTAACATCTTTTATACTTCCATTACTTATCCTCCTATTGTTAAGTCATATTATATTTATAGTCTTTTCCAATTATAATTAAGTCTTCTGTGCTTTATTTATAGATTTAGTCTAAAAATTGAAAAGCAAGAAAACTACAGACCAATAGCTCTCATGAACATAGATGCAAATATCCTGAAAACCATATTAGCAAATTGAATCCAACAGAGTATAAACAATATTATCCAACACAATTGGGATTTATCCAAAATATTCAAGGTTGGTACAATATTCAAATATCAAATAATGTAATCCATCATATCAACAGGCTAAAAAAAATCACATGATTATATCAATAAATGATAACAAAGCATTTGACACATTCCAACACCCATTCATGATAAAAAAATAAAAAATCCTCTCAGTAACTAGGAATAGAGGAGGCACTTCCTCAACTTGATAAAGCTAACACTCCTTTTCAACATCCTAACGAGTCCTAGATAATTGAAAAAGGAAAACAGGTACTCAGATTGGAAAAGAAGAAATAAAACTATCATTGTTCAGAGATGACATGATTGTCTAATGTAGAAAATTCTCAAGAATGAACAAAAAGACTCCTGGAACTAAGAAGCAATTATAGCAAAGTTGCAGGATACAAGGTTAAACACTTGACAAAAGTCAATCACTTTCCTATGCACCAGCAATGAAAAACTGGGATGTGAAGTTAAAAACACTGTGTACATTAACACCATCCAAAATGAAATACGTGGGTATAAATCTCACATTATGTACAAGATCTATATGAGGGAAACCACAAAACTGAGCAATAAAATAAAAGAACTAAATAAATGGGAGAGATATTCCATATTCATGGATAGAAAGACTCAATATTGTCAAGATGTCGGTTTTTCCAAGTTGATTGTTAGGTTCAATACAATCCTATTCAAAAATCCCAGGAAGTTATTTTGTGGATATCTACAAACTGATTCTGAAATTGATATGGAGATGCAAAAGATTCAGAATAGCCAATGAAATACTGAAGGAGAACAATGAAGTTGGAAGACTGACACTATCTTATTTCAAGACTCACTATAAAGCTACAATATTAAAGACACTGTGGTATTATCAAAAGGATAAATAGGTAAATGTAACAGAATAGAGAGCTCAGAAATAGGCCCACATAAATAAATATACTTAACTGATCTTTGATGAAGGAACAAAGGCAATACAATGGAATATAGTCCTTCCAACAAATAGTGCTGAAAAAGTGAACATCCACATTAAAAAAATATATAGATTTAATATATATATATATTAAATCTATATATTTAATATATATATATATATATATATATATATATACTGTGAAAGACAGTATCAAGAGAATGAGAAAGCTAGCAAAAGATACATCTAATAAAGGACTGTTATCCAAAATATACAAACAACTCTTAAAACTCAACAATAAGGAAACAAAAAACCCAATTAAAAAATGGGCCAAAGATCCTAACAGACACCTCCAAAGAAGATATACAGATGGCTAATAGGCATATGGGAAGATGTTCCATGTCACAGGTCATCAAAAAAATGCATATTAAAACAACAATGAAATACCACCATATCTATTAGAATGGCCAAAATCTGAAACACTGACAACACCAAATGCTAGTGAGGATACAGAGCAAAATGTATTCATTGATGGTTGGAGTACAAAATGACAGAGCCACTTTGGAAAACATTTTGGCCATTTCTTATAAAACTAAATATACTCTCACCATATGATCCAACAATCATGCTCCTTGGTATTTATTTACCCACATGAACTGAAAACTTATGTTCAAATGTAAATCTGTACAGAGATGTTTACAGCCAGTTTTATTCATCATAGCCACAACTCAGAAACAACCTAGATGTCCTTCAGTAGGTGGATGGAAAAACAAACTGATACATCCAGACAGTGGAATATTATTTAGTGCCAAAAGGACATGAGCTATGAAGGCATGAAAAGTAATGGAGTCAGGTTAAGTGCCTATTACTATGTGAAAGAGAATAATCCAAAAAGACTCCATGCTGTATGATTTCAACTATATGACATTTTGGAAAAGACAAAAGTATGGATACAATGAAAAGATCATTTTTATTTTACTTATTTTATTATTACTTTTTGCCAGGAGTTTCACGATTCGTGGATTCAAGCCGGGCATTGGGTTCCATGCGGACAGTGCAGAGCCTGTTAGGGATTCTCTCTCTCTCCCTCTTTCTGGCCCTCCCCCACTCTCTCTCTTTCCTTTTCTCTCAAAATAAATAAATAAACTTAAAAAGAATTAACTGTAAATAATGGAATTTAGGTGACTATCATGTGTCAATGTAGGTTCATCAATGGTAACGTATGTGCCACTTTTGTAGAAGATGTTGATAATGAGGAGGCTACACATGTGTGGGGGCAGGGGATATATGGGAAAAATCTGTACTTTCCCCTCGATTTTGGTGTGAACTGAAACTGCTATAAAATATTAAGTCCTAAAGAAACCCTGAAAATCAATATATAATAAGATCATGAAAATATTATTAGCTGTACAATCAGGCTCAGACCCACAGAAAGATAGATGGCATCCTCCATCACTAAAATACCTAAAGTTTTGGCACATTTTCAAGTTATTTCATTATGTTTTGTTTGTTGGCCATGGCTCTTATGTATATAGTCTTATTCTTCCTGAAATTGCTAGAAGTCTTTCTATATCTTATTTATAAAATAAATATACACCTTCTTCACCATGAAATATCATGGAGTATCACAGTCATACTGTTTGTTGAATGTAATAAAATGGTTCAGGTCATGTCAGAGATTGCCAGTTGCATATCCCAAAATTCATCCTCCCCCTGGTCGTAACTGCAAACAATCTCCCTTGCAACTCGGTTTGCCCAATGGCATTTCAGTAAAAGTTGTTGGGTGGGGCTTCCAAGAACTGACTTAATTGTGAGGTACTTTCTTTTCCCCCCTGTCCCCTACCTCCCTGGGTTAGCCTAGAATCCCAACGTGGTGGCTAGAAGCTCAACAGCCATTTGGGAACTGTGAATTTGCACTGTCGATTCAATGCCGGCAACCAATTACCTCAGCATTACCATAATATGAGAAAACACACATTTCTGTGTTTCAATCATGACAATCAGGACTGTCACCAACAGCCAGACACAATTTCTAACCACTATACTAGGACTACTACAGGGTCCTCATCCTGGGAATTATTTCTATTGTACTCCTTAGTTTCATATATCTTTGATCCTGTTTATTCTCCTTTCATTTTACTGGTACATAACCACAAGAACTTTCTAATATTTTTTAAGGAAAATAATTCAGGGCTAAAACTTTGCAGTTTTTTTAAACGTCGTTTTCACTCTTGTTAATTTGGCTGTGCAGTGACTTCTAAATCCAAAATCATCAGCCCTCAGAACTTTAAGGTGTCGTCCACTGTCTTCCAGAATCTTACATCAGTACATAGAAGTCTATGCCTATCTTTTTACCATTCCTTTACTGTGTTGATTTTGTCTCTTTTCAAGAAACCTTTAGATCTTCTCTAAATAACAACATCTTGTGAGAATTTGTGTAGGTATTTATTTCATTTCATCCATCATGTTCAGCACTCCATGGGACCTTTCCCACTGTAGAGCTTCAACTTTCTCCATCTTTCTCCAGGAAATTTCCTTTTATTTCTTTGCTACTTTCCCCTACCTTCTTTGTTATTTCTGGAACTCCTAATTAGATGGTTGGTTGTTTTGGGAGATTGGTCCTTAATATTTTCTAACTTTCCTACCATACATTTTACTTCATCTTTGTTCTCTGTGTTCTGAAAGCATTTGTCAAACCTTTTTTTCAACCCTTATATTGAATTTCATATTTTTATAATCTTACTTTTAATTTTCCCAAACTCTTCCTTATCTCTGATTGTTCTTTTAACCTAGAAGACTGTTCTTATTTTACGGATGCAATCTTATCATAGCTCTCTGAAAGAATAGATTAGCTTTAATTTTTTAAGTTCTCTTCCCTAGAAAATACATGCTTCTGGAATTGGATGTTTGCTCACCCTGGTCCCTCTCTTCTGTTAGTTTTCCTAAAATTTGGGGGGATTCTTGGTTTTCAGTTCGTAATTTTTAAAATACTACCTGACTA
The DNA here is from genome assembly GCA_028646485.1 of Cryptoprocta ferox. Lineage (NCBI taxonomy): Eukaryota > Metazoa > Chordata > Mammalia > Carnivora > Eupleridae > Cryptoprocta > Cryptoprocta ferox. The sequence goes on along the minus strand of CM053579.1, from coordinate 9,101,101 downwards.
AGTTAGATAGTTGAAAATTCCTCCACCACTGTGCATAATAGCCCCTGTTATGAATGAATAGACCAAATTACAAGTCTTTCTACAAGTTCTTTAATCAAAATCCTTGATTTATATTCCTTTTGTCATTTATACTCTCTATACCTGCTGATTATGGAGAATCACACTGGGAAGGTGAGTCTTCTCCACTGGAAACTTCTTTTGTGAGTGCTCTGCGCTTTGATTCACTCTGCTCAGGATCATCTGTTAATATGATTCCCTGACCTTTCCATTCTCCCCAAATTTAAGGCAGTCTTTGTCCACTAATTCCTCACAGCCATCCAAATATCTACCATCTTTCCATTATTTTTTTTTTCTTTTCCGTTCTTTTGCTTTTAAAATGTCATTTCAGGGGTGCCTGGGTGACTCAGTGGGTTAAGCGTCTGACTTTGGCTCAGGTCATGATCTTGCAGTCCAGGAGTTAGAGCCCCGCATCGGGCTCTATGCTGACAGCTCAGAGTCTGGAGGCGGCTTCACGTTCTGTGTCACCTTCTCTCTCTGCCCCTCCCCCGCTCACACACTCTGTCTTCAAAAATGAATAAATGTTAAAAAATAAAATAAAATGTCATTTCAATAGGTTTGAGGGAGAAAGAGAGGGGCTAAGAGTCTTCAAGTTCAAATGAGAAACCACAGATCTTGGCTTTTAGGAAGTTTTCTTAGTATATCATATTGTCATATCCAGTTACATAATCTATTGTCTTCAAATATATGAGAAAGCGTATTTGAAGGATAAACTTTTTTTTTAAAGAACAATCGTCATCAGAAGCTCTTTCATTATTAGATGATAATAAACATTGATATCTTTGTATCACATGACATATTTTTTGTTTTATATTCTATCATTTAAATATTTCATTCTTACATCAATCTTTTGAAATAGCTTTCCAAGAGAAAACAACAAATTCTCTACATAGAAGCCCACACAAAATCTACAAAACAGCAGCACAAGCTAAAAATCAGACCAAAAAGTAAAATTGACAGAGGCATTTTCCCTAACATTTACCTCATTAACTTTCAACTTCATTGAGGAATAAATCAATCTGGAAACCTCAGTGTATAGCTATTAAAGCTGCTTCTCTAGACATGTTAATTGGTACGGTTAGACCTCTGAACTGAAATGTCAAGTAGAAAAAAGGAATTTTTAAAATGTAACTACCATATATTTGGTGAAGGAGGGGACAGGCAATTTGTTTTCTGTGTTTCCTGGACTTCAGTAAGACAAAGGAGTAAAACTAGCCCATTCTTCCATACTTGAAATAAAGAATTCCCTCAAATGACAGGTGAATTTTTTAAAACCCTGGTTAAACTCAGTGAAATGCCCATGTGTGCTTTTATGATGCCGTGTATACCACCTTTACCTGAGTGATGATTCTAATACCTTGTGTAGGTTAAGATTAGTTCCTGGCCTAAAAGCCAATTATCTGGAGAATGATGCTTTAATAATGTGCATATCAAGAAGGAAGCAAGACATCAAACCCCATAAATCATCCAAAATTACCAAAATATGACTTCTACTTTCAAGTGCTTAGTGGAGGATGGAAGATGGATCTTTGAAAATGTCATAGTTCAGGTGAATATAGTTAAATTCTAAGAATAGTAAAAGTGATACTGAAGCACTTGGAAAGTACAGGGAAAAAGCTGAAATATGAACATCCCAAAGAGTAATTTTAAGAACATCTTGGGTGTGCTACAAGCATTCCATTCTTCTCTAACAAATGGGGAGGGAGACTAAAAATTAGCCACATTAACCTTTGCTGCAAGCAACCTTAATTGCTTTGATTTGTATCTCATTGTGATATTTCCTGGCTCTGGGTGATGGTTTTAAAATCTTAACATATTGGTATACCTACAGGAAGAGGATATTGTTTTTAGTCATCTTCTTTCTCATAAATGTGTAGCAATTACCAGTAAAGTGAATCAATTCATCATGCTCTTACATTTAATTAATTAGACACTATAGAAAGACTACAGATTCATTTCCATTATTGAAAGAAAATCTAATTTTATCTGATATATTCCAATCATATTCTCTTAGGGGGTCTGCTAAGTAATGCCTAGTGAGACAGCAATTATCCTTAATGTTAACAGCCAAAACACTTCCAATAGCCACTCAAGGTAGAAATGCATCAACATACATGGTATGTAGAAAATTTCTTGCTAAAGATTATTATAGCTTCATTAATCACCCACTATGTAAATAAGGTTGATGAGAAAAAGCAAAGGGGGACTTATTTAGCCTAGGCAAACAGCTCTGTGAGAAGGCAACAAGTATTAAATATCAGCTCTCAGGTAGAAGAAAGGATCCCACTTGCAGAATCACATTCTCCTTTCATTGCACATGAAACAAACCTAAGAAAGTTAGGTGAGATGTAATTCAATTCCATTGGTATTCAGTGAGGTCTACGTAGGATAGAGAAGATAACCCTGTCATCGAGGTACTTTGTAGTTTAAGCGTGGAAGAAAAGAACAAAACACCATTGACACAGTTAACACAGTTAAGTAACAAAAGAAGGGTGTGTGTGTGCGCGGATCTGTGTCTATTTACTAAGGAGTTGTCAGAAAAAGATAACAGTTAGCTGGGCATGCTGAATGAATAGAATTTATACTAGTGAAGAGGAAGTAAATAAACAATCCAGAAAGAATGATCATAACTAAGAGAAAAGGTAGAGAGGTAGGATTGATACCAAACTAAGTGGGGATATTTCTTGGGGTATGATGGAAAACATGAGATTTGTAATAAATCTCCCTATAATTGCTAAGGATCTTTATCATATATGGAAAAATGAGGTCACATACATGAATATGTTATCTTATTACTAGAAATACTGTGCCTACTTGGTAGATGAGGAAAAGGCATTTCATAGAAGATAAATTGCTTGGCTAAGGCCTCATGGTTAGAAGTGGCAAAACTAAGACTCAAACTCACTCTTCTCTAATAGGATATCTGACCTTATAATGGAAGCTCTGAAAGCTGGGGAGAGGAATTTGACCCTACAATCATGGATGTCTTGCCACAAATAGATGAATAGGTAGGAAAATGAAAATCTTACTGATAACAGTAATTGCATCTCCTCTCCTTGCCTGAAAATATTTAAGCATTAGCCAACTGTCTTAATTGACTTAACTTTTGGAAGTCAGCTTACTGAAAACTACTCCTTTAGGGAATTGAACTTGTCATATTTTTGCTAAAATCTTACTTTATTTAATTCAATCCAATGAAATCCATAATACAGCTATCTTGTTGGTCATTCAGATACCCAAGGGTCACTCTTCTATTCCCTTTCATTGCCCAGCTTTCATTGTCCACCACATCATAGTTCACACGTATCTTTCTATCTTCAGACCTGTAGCTTATACAGTAGTTAAGGCTCTTACAAATGTGTGTCGGGAATATTCTACTGGTTACTAGTTCTTCTTCACTTGGTCTATCTTCTCCTCTGCTGTTATATAGATAATGGGAAGGAAAGCTTCCTTACAAAATCATTAAATCCTCTAATTGCTGCTGTGTTATATTAAATAACAGTAATGATGATAATAATAGAATCCTAGAACTCAACACGACTTTTAAGTTTCCAATGGAGAAACAGTTTATTACAGTGGTTAATGGCATGGTTCTAGAGTCAAAATGCCTGTGATGAAGTCTTGGTACTATCATTTACTAGGTATATAATCTTGGGAAAGTTACTTGAGCCTTCTGGAACACATCCTCATCATTAGTGAAATTCAAGTATTGATATTTTACATGCTGGACTGCTGAGTGGATTAACTGAGATCATGAAGGTAGAGCACCTACCCTAATGTTATTGTATTAAACTTTCAAAGGACACCCAGAATTGACTGATCCTCACAAAACTATGAAATAGGGTGGCTATTATTGCCATATAAGCTTGACAGATGAAGAACACAAAAGGAGGAGATGCTTAGAGTCTAGCCAAAAGTCATTTTGAAAGCCTTTGGTAATGAGACAGGACTAAAAAGTTGTCTTTTGTGTAAAAACCCTAAGATGTCTGAACAGGGAACAAGAGGTAAACTGTAAAGAGCTGCACACAAAGAAGGATTTATCATTGTTTTGAGGGTGGCTATCCTCACTGAACACTTAGTATATGCCATGTAGTGTCTCAAGTGATCGATAAGCATATATCATTCAATCCTCTCAACAACTCTAGGTTTGGGACTTAGTCTCCCCATTCAACGGATGAGAAACTGAGGTTCGGAAATGCTGAGTAATTTTGGCCAATGGCACACAACTCTTACTTGGCAGAGGGGAGACTTGAACCCAGGACTGTCTTAGCTATTGACCACTAACACATACCAAAGAAGGAAGTATTTTTTACACTCTGCATTGCCATATGCTTGGAACATAAATCTCACATACAGAATTGCTCTTTCAAAGGTGCTTCTACTTGGTGAGACAAATAATCCAAGGTAAGAATAGACTAATAAGCTGTAGCTATAAACATTTATGAAGATGCCCCTGGAAGTTGTTTATATCCAAAGTACTCTCCTATAAGAAGGCAAAGCCCCATAAATCAAAAATTCTTCATCCCTCGTTTGTTCCTGAACCCATGGACAAAAGACAAACTATTAAGACGTTGTCCACATACCACCATTACACATTTATACAATTTCAAATAGATAATTATTTGTTCAAATGATGTTGTTTCACCCAAAGGCAAAAGCATTAAGGACTCATTTGCTCTTCTCCAAAATTCCCTTAACATGTGAACAAAGATCTCTCCAAATACAGTGTTCCCCCCACCCCATGCTACTGTTATAATCTTAGAAACCCACATAAAGAGGTACACTCTTCACAGTGCTGAAGTGTCCTTATTAGGACAAAGAACCTTAATTAAAACGGTACCCGATTTACCTATCCCTTCACACTTGGAAAGGGAAGATGGCATAAGTAGTTTATTCCTTAAATATCTGTGCTTGCATGACTTTATAATAGTTGTTTCTGTACTAACAGTTCCTACATTCTTGGACAAAGCATTGCAACATAAGGTATTACTCGCTACCAAAAGTCCCCAGTGACTTGGATAAATAACTCCATTTCAGTTGGTGTCTGTCTCCCCACAATGTCACTATGAAGAATTAGGAACAAGAGGCAGGGGGGCAATGTACCAAACTGTACCTATACACACACTAGGACTTGGTTTCCTCAGCGAGGACTTACATGTCCTCAGACTGTTCGTTTAACTTGGCAAAAACCACCACAAATAAACCCCATATTGCCCTCACGTTAGCTCAATCCTTGGGAAACCACTATGTGGCCATAGTCTCCCACAAACAACATCAAGTAAGGCCACATTTTCCCCCAGAACATTCTTGTTCAAATGTAAAGACACTCTAAATAAGGATATATGTGTCCAGTATCAGTAAACCCTCAGCCAATTAATCCCAAACAAGGGCTTCTCTGTTAACAATCAGTATCCACCTACACAGAGAAGCATTTAAAACTAAAGAAATGTTTGTCCTCAAAACAGGACCATACGTATGGCCAGGGAACTATGTATGAGAAAATATTTTATTTCCTAAATTTTCCTGCAAATACAGGCAAAGAAGCTTAGGAGTTATTGGCTTCTAGCTTGTCAGTGCATGCTGGATCAGCAAAGCCCCAGTTCGGATTTGTTCATTCTTAAATTGTCGCTGAACACACAGAAAAAATATTAACCAGTTAAGACTTTTCTTGAAAGGAGGAGGTTTTCAAACTATCCCTGTATTCTCAGGCAATGAGTCCTAAGTAAAAAGCTATCTGTCCCCCTAAAATCCCTGTATTTAGTCAACTGCCAAAGAGTTCATTTTTCACAAAAGATGACAATAAGGTCCAAAGTAAAACGCACATAGATACACGTATCCTTGTGCCGACTGACAAACATCCATGCATTTGTTTTCCCTGTCAATATAAACATTTGTTTTTCCTTTGGGCCAAAATGCACTTTTGTCCCCCACAGTTGCAAGGCATCGACAGAGCCTGTTTCAATCCCTTGAAGTCAGATGTCTGCTCCTAAAGCCAGTTTACAGGATTAAGACCCTCCCCCAAAACTTTTAAGATAAAATCTGCCTTGGGGCGCCTGGGTGGCTCAGTGTGGTTTCAGCTCAAATCATGATCTCACAGTTTGTGAGACTGAGTCCCATGTCTGCTTGGGATTTCCTCTCTCCCTCTCTCTACCCCTCCCCATCTCGTGTGAGCGCCCATGCATGCGCGCCCCTATCCTCTCTCAAAATAAACAAATATTTTTTAAAAAAATCTGCCTTCAGTAGATTACCATTAGTAAAACCTCTTCATCTGACTGATCTAATTTGAGCCTCTTAAGAAACCAGAGCCTACCCTTCTAGCTCCTCCAAAATAATGTTATATAGTGTACCCACAGAATATGCAATGATGACGAAGGCCATCTCCTTCTATTAATCCAGATTAATAGAAGGTCTGATATCAACGAATTTAAATTGCCTCCCTCCAACAGTCCCACTCCAATGAACAAACCAATACCGGACGACGAGAGATATGCATCATTGCTGCAAAACTTTGTGTAGGTGCAACTAAGGCTGCTTTACCTCCAAAGCAAACACCTGCCCGGGAAAAAGTGGAAGAAAACGGTAGCAAAGGCCAACCAACACCCCCACATTCTGATTGGCGGATACTGGAGCCGCACGTAAGATGACGCACAGCTGGTGCATGGTAAACCCTCAACCTAGAAGCATCTCAGAATGTGTGTCTGGACTGGTGTTGAGCGAAGCCAGCCACGAAGCTACATCTTGGAATCCGTGCGAGGGTGTCTTAACTAAAGCTGGCGACGCTGTCATGGTTGGCTTCTAAATAGGACAATGTTGCAAGGACAGAAGGGAGTGAAAAAAACCGAAAGCAAATTAAACGAAAAGGAGACTCTGTCATCACCTCTCTTTCCCACCCCAATATCCCATTTTCGTTCCCACGTAAGGGTAGAGAAGGATGTGCAGTACAGTGAGGTGTCAGGATTGTGGAATCTAGTCGTTTAAAATTTCTGTGTCACAAATGACCACAAACTGAGGGGTGTAAAAGAACACAGATTTATCACCTCACAGTTTCTATGGGTCTTGAGTTCACAATTCAATAGCTGGATTCTTTGCCCGGGGTTTCAGAAGTCTGAATTCGAGTGTTTGCCACGTGCGTCCTCCTCTGGAGGCTTGACTGGGGAGAGATCTGCTTCCAAACTCCCTCAGTTGTTGACAGAATTCATTTCCAGCAAGGCTGTAAGACGGAGGTCCTGGCATGTCGCTGGCTGTAAAGTGGGACTGCCCTCAGCAACTAGGACACACTCAGGTCCTCCTGCCATGGCGCCCTCCGTGGGCCCTCTCACACTTCAAATCTCCCTCACCAGGAAGAGCCCAGAACCTTTTCGGGAATCTTGTGATGAGATCAGACTCACCTGGACAATCTTTTTATTTTAAGTTGTGCCTTAGGACTTAAATTATACCTGCAAATCCCCTTCCAGCAGCACCTGTCTGATTCAATAAGTGGGAGAGGGTGTGTTTACCACACGAGTGAGAGTTGGAGGCCATCTCCCACCTCTTAGGACCACACTGAAGAGAACATCATGCTGAGTGCCTCAAACTAAGGTGTCTCTCCTTTCTTTCTTCTTTTTGCTTGCTTAAAAAGAATCCAACAATGCTGGAGAAAAATTTTAAATATAGATTCCTTAAAAAAGGGAATGCGTGTTCATTGGAGAAATCTTAGAATACATGCTAAAAACCACCTAGTAATCCCACCACCTAGAATTACTCATTCTTAATATTTTGTAGTGTCACATTCTAGTCTGTTACATGTCTATATGTGTGTAATAAAGATGGGATCACCCTGTGTACGGGGAAGGCACCTCTCCTTTCATTAGTGGTTGGGCACTCCTCTTTTCATCTAACTACACATTCTCAATAGAGGCCATCTTGTCCCCAAAGGGGTGAAAATTGATTTGGATACAGCGAAGAAATCTTAGCTATTACAATGGTTTGGGGACCTCTAAAGCTCTACCTGACAAAATTTTATTCATTAGAATTTAATTTCTCTCATTAGGGAAAAATTAAATTAAAATTAATTCATTCATTGGATTAATTAATGAACTAAATTGATTGATTTATACTGCATTTAAATTTAATTTATTTTTTTTCCTAGGGGGCCAATAATAAAAGAAAGGTTGAGTAACTCGGCTTTTAAGGATCCTCCTGGGCCTAAATCTTAGCTCTCCATTCTGATTTCTGGAATTATCACAGTTGCCCCTGTGGCTTTTCATCTTTTACAGTGGGAGAAAATTCACTTGCTGCTAACAGTATAAAGAGTAGGTGTCATGCTATCTTAAATTCACTTAAATGTTGGTCAGTTAACTTTCTCATTACCTAAAATTTTCAATTACATGCTCAGGAGAAGAGTCCAAGAACGCATATCGACATCTCTAGAAGCCAAAGGAATCTAATCCTTCAATAGTCCATAAAGCAAGAAGAAATTTTACCTTAGCCTTTAAATAATAAATGTATTTGGCCAGAGATCCTAAAATTTAGGGGTCCTCTACATACAGGTCAAGAGATTTAAAATTGGTCATATTTTTGACCCAGAAATTTAAGTTCTAGGAATATATTCTAAGGAAACTTTGGAGATATGGACAAATATTGATATAGAAGTATCTACTTCAATATTGTTTACAATAGTAAAATATACATCAATAGTGAAATGGTTTGATAAATTACACTATATCATAGAACGATACATTGATCTAACATTTAAAATGATTTTTACAAAGATATACAATGATGTGGGGAAATGCTTAGGATATAATGCTAAGAGCACAATGAGGATGTAAATATGTAAGTACTGTTTTAATATTTTCTTATGGATAGGGCACCTGGGTGGCTCAGTTGGTTGAGTGTCTGACTTTGGCTCAGGTCATGATCTCATGGTTTGTGGGTTCGAGCCCTGCATCAGGCTCACTGCTGTCACCACAGAGTGCACTTCAGATCCTCTGTCCCTCTCTCTCTGCCCCCCCCCAACTTGTACTCCCTCAAAAATAAATTTTAAAAAATTTTTAAAAAGATAAAGACAGAACTGTCAACAGCAATGGATTATAGGTAACTTTATTTTATTTCTTATGTATATTTGTATATCCCAAATTTTCTATAATGAAAATGTACCACTTTTATAGTTATAAAAAGAAAACCTTAAAAAGCTCGGGTCCTAAGTTGACAAACAATATGATTCCAGCTTGCTCACTGAATACAGAGACTCATGTTATCCAGTTAAATACCTTCTTCTGCTCCTCATTGTGGTCATCTACCAACTCTGACTTGTTCGTGGAGACTGTGTAGCTCCTGGATCACTGTCTTTCTCCTCACCCCAACACATGTCAGCACTTCAATGACATTCAATATCCAAGATGATGACCCATGCGAGACCTTGGACTCGGGTCTTTTACCTCCTTAGTTCCAGCTACCTTTACTTCCAACCAACCACAGACGCCCAGTCCAAGGATCACACTGTGGGTCTTGTTATCTCTGGTAACTGTCCTCTTTTGAACTGCAGGGTCTATCATTCCCCCTTTCTAACCTCCAACCCTTCCAGCACACTCATTCTAGAAGCCCAACCTGACAACACTTTTACCTCACTGAAACCTCCACATTACTGACCCCCGCGCACTTTTGCTCATACCCTATTAATGGATAAAGCCCAAACTGACATACAAATGGCTAACAAGTACATGGAGAGGTGGTCAACATACTAATCCCTGGGGAAATGTAAATGAAAACCACAATGGAATATCACGTCACAACTATTAGGAAGGCTACTGTCAAAAAAAAAAAAAAAAAAAAAAAAAAAAAAAAAAAACCAGACAAGTGTTAACAAGGATGTGGAAAGAAGGGGATCCTTACAAACTGTTTGTGGGAATGAAAATTGCTAAAGCCATTATGAAAAATAGTATGGAGTGCCTCAAAAAATTAAAAATAGAAACACCGTATGATCCAGTGATCATATATAGTATATACTATATACTCCACTTCTAGTCAAAGGAAATGAAGTCAGTATCTCCAAGAGATATCTACACTCCCATGTTCACTGCAACAACAGCCAAGATAAGGAATTAACCCAAGTGTCCAATGACAGGTGAGTGAATAAAGACAATATTACATTCTCAATTCCATATATTCTAAAATATTACATGTTTAAAATATTATACAATGGAATATATAATATTTTGAAATGTATGGAACACACACACATACAGTGGAATAGAATTCACCCTTAAGAAAAGAGAGAGAGGGGTGCCTGGGTGGCTCAGTCAGTTAAGCAGCTAACTCTTGATTTCGGCTCAGGCCATGACCTCACCATTTGTGAATCTGAGCCCTGTGTCAGGCTCCACACTGATAGTGGAGCCTGCTTGGGACTCTGTCTCCTTCTCTCTCTGTCCCTCCCCTACTCATTCTCTCTCTCTCTGTCTCTCTCTGTCTCTCTCCACCCTCCCCTCCTCTGTCCCTCCCTCCATCTCAAAAATAAATAAATAAACTTTGAAAAGAAAAGAAAAACTGAGTGAGAAATCCTGCCATTTTGGACAACATGGATGGGCGTGGAGGGCATTATGCTAAGTGTAATAAGCTAGGAATAGAAAGACAAATACTGCATCATCTCGCTTATATGTGGAATCTAAATAAAATGAATTCACAGAAGCAGAGAGTAAAATGGCGGTTTCCAGGGGCTGGAAGGTGAGGAAAGTGGAGAGATGTTGGCCAAAGTTTCAGTTATGCAAGATAAATAAGTCCTGGAGACCTGACATACAGCATGGAAACTGTAGTTACTAATACTATGTTGGATACTTGAAATTTGCTAAGAAAGTAGATCTTAAATGATCTTGCTAACTATGCAAGGTAATGAATATGTTAATTGGCTTGATTGTGATAATCATTTTATAATATATATGCATATCAAAACACTACATATACTATATAAAATTGTTATTTGTCAATTATATCTTAATAATGCTGGACCAAAAAAAAAAAAAAAGGTCAGTGGAGTCTTTGATAATTTTTAAGAGTGTAAAGCAGTCTGGAGACCAAAGAGTTTGAGAACTATTGACGTAGATTAATAAACACAGGAGCACTTGACAAAAATAAATCAAAGCTGGAGCCCTATTGGCTAGAAGGAAGGGGAAGAATGGCTGTTGAATAAGCAAGAGATAGTGTCTGCATCTCCTAGGCCTTTCTAGGAGCCCCCAATAACCATTCTCCCCATGTCTACTCTTCTTTAGTCTCTATTCCCATCCCCATGCTATGTGGGCACAGAGCAACTGGAAATGCATCTTTAAAACATAACTCAGATTGTGTTTCTAAGAACCATTCAATGGGTATCCATTACATTTGCAATCCAGTTCAAACCCTTTATAGCAGCCCATAAAACCCAGTATTATCTGACCATTGCCTAGGAAGCCATACTGTGTTCTGGTTTAGAGCACATGCTCCAAAGTCAACTACATAGATTCGATTCCCACTGACACTCTTCACCAGCTGTGTAACCTTTTGCAAGTTAAACTCTTCATGTATTCTTTTCTTCATCAGTAAAATGGAGCTAATAATAATAATGATAATACCTAATAATACCAAATTAATAGGCTTGCTATGAATATTGATGGAGATAATCTATATAAAGTTCTTAGAAGAGTTCCTGGCCCAAGTATACTCTTAGACAATGTTAACTGCTGCCTACTTCTCCAACCTCATCTTATGACACTCTCCCCTTTACTTTCTGGTCTCTAACCTCACTTAAGCATTCCAAGCTCTTTCCTTTCTCAGAAACTCTTCACATGTTTCTCCCCCTGACTATAACATCTTTCCCACTCTTCAACACGTAGGTAGCTCTGCTATGGAGTGAGGCTTACATGTCAGTCCCAAGGGAGGCTTTCATTGACCCTGATTTGTAAGTAAGATTTTTTTTCTCATCCCCACCCCATCTCTGATTGCTACTCTTTATCACAACAACCTGTTTCTCCCTGGCACTCATCACGATTCTACATATTTATTGTTCACTTATTTTTTGTCTCCACCACTGAACTGTAAGCTCCATGATAGGAAGGAATGTACCTGTTTTCAGCCTATGTCCTCATGCCTTGATGAAAGTACTCAATAAACATTTCCTGGATGAATACATGAATGAAGAGATGGCCACGAGATGCAGTTCACAGCCACAATTAGCAGAACTTGCTGGTTTCAAGGGTCCAATAAATTGAGGGGAAATCTAATCAACACGAACCAACAAAAATTACATATAAAGTCTAAATGCCAGTTAGTGCCCATGGTATGAAATAATAAAAAGAAGCATAAACTATGTCTGTTTTATCTTTTCCAGTGAAATCATATGTCATCTTTATATGAGTACCTCTTAACAGTGTTGATCCTTTTTGCCTGTTGTTGAATGGCAAGACACACCACATTCAAATGTCTTGAAAATCTAAAATCTTAGAATCTTCGATCTGGATGGAACTCTTACGCTCATCCAGCCCAATACTTTCACTTTGAAGGAAAGAGAATATTAAGTCTCTTAATATTAAGAGACTTTTTAAGAGAGTATTAGGTAAAGCGGTAAAATGACCTGTGCAAAATAACACAACTCAGTCCTCATGAATCCTAATCCAGTTTCAGGAAATTTCTCATCATTATCCCTGGGTAAATGCAAAGTAATTTCCCCTTGAATGATGCTCATTAAAAACCATTATCAAGGGGACACATTCATTTGAATAAACATATTTTGGAATAGATGCTAAAATGCAAACACAATTCACGAAGTTGAGCTTTTGTATACATTCCTAAAGTATCATAATCCCAGGTTGACGGAAAGGTAAGGATGAGCCTGGTGGTATGAAATTTGAGCACTGGTTAGAAGTAAAGTTTAATGGAGTAAATGGGTTTTAAGTTGTGAGTTCTTTTCAAAGGCAAATAATCTGGCAATAACAAGTCTAAAGTCTTTTAGAAATAAAATGCAACATTAGCTTTGTATTAGAATTTGTGCATCCAATAGATAGGTATTTTATAGATAAATAGAGTCTTCAGGGTAACTGCATGAATCTTAGAAGAAGAAAAAGGAAGTTGTGCCTTCTTTCTCAATATGTCAGCATCACAATACTTAAAGGCTGCACCAGCATTGACTGTTGAAAACTAGAGAAGATTAACATTCTGTGAACCTGTGAGTTAAGCTGTTGGTGAAACATGCTTCTCTGTATCTACGTAAACTGACTTCATATATTTTAGTCTGGTGCCAGTTCTTGGTTCTGGGATACGTCTATAGGTCTTCACTCCTTTATCTTTGACATTAATTATAATTTTATAATTATAATGAAGAAAGCATATGAATAAAAATTATATTGAAAACACTGGACCTTACAAATTCAAGAACTATAGCATTACTAGAATTGTGAATGCTAATGCTTTCAATTCTTGTCTATTTTCTTATTCTCTGATACTAGTCTATTTTATGCCATATTTTTGCCCTTTGTGGAAAAGCCCAGGATTGTTAAATCATAATTCCACACCATGGGCAACCCTTGACTTTTAAAGTTTTTTTCATCTGAAACATGAGCTAATGATGATATAGCTTGTACTCAAGAGGGCTTTTACAAAGAACTGAAGAGAGGATACACATAAAACACCCAATGTCTGGCATGGAGAAAGTATCCAATAAATGTTAACTGTCACCACTGCTGGTAGTGGTAGTGGTAGTGGTGGTGGTGGTGGTGGTGGTGGTGGTGGTAATGGTGGCGGTAGTATGGACCACTGTCAGCTGTCTAGTCACTGTGCACCTCTTCTTCTGGTGCGTGGGCTGGGCACAGCTCTGTGCATTCAGGCACAGAAAGATAGGCAAGGACAGCTTGTTTGTGCTCTGTTAATTGCGGGGGTAGGTAGAAGGCAGACAATAATCAGACTTTGACTGTTCCTAGATAATGTAGAAGCCAAATCTTCTTTTTCTTTATAATGAATCAATAGAACCAAAATTCATTAAAACGTTAATGTGATAAAAGGGTACCACCTTTTCCTACTAACTCATTTTCACTTCATCTTTCATCTGGAAGGTTGACGCTAAAATTATTTTGTGGGTTTAGTATCTGGGCAAAGGTAATGTTGAGTGAGCACGATGTCTGGTCCTCTGCCAGATTTCCAGGGTAGGTATCAAATGAGGAGAAAAGTACCTCCCTTCTGTGACCAATGAAAAATTATTTTTAAAAGGATGAAGGTGAGAAATTCTCAAAGCTACTGCTGTGTCTCAAGTTTTTGACGCTGAGAGCCTTGAATTAATACAGTAAGACACGGGATACGGACAGCTTGATCAAGAACATCCTATTGAGCTAAATGTCCACATAGTACTAAATCAAACTCGAAGTCTTTTTTCAAGTAATAAAGTATTAGGTGTATGCAAAATCTAGTGAAGACTCCAGGTGCAAGCCCCAGGTCGCAGGGAAGGGACAGAAAGTTGGCTTATGGACTGTGCTGAGGACATATGAGGAAAAGGTTCCAATTGGACAGCCAGGGTATGAGTGAGGGACCGGGAAAGGGGAAGCGGATGAGAAGCCTAGGAGAACTGCCTTTCCCCATTCCAGGATAGAAAAATACTGGGGGGACATGTTGCTTAGTAGCACTTCCTACAAAAATACATTTTATCCAGTCTATTAATTTACCCACTCCAATAAGAGGCAAGTTGGGGGAGGGGAAGGATGATGTTAACTAGGCAAATACGGGCACTGCTGAGGGGGTTCTGGTGAGCCAGCAATTTTGCTTTTCTACTAGTCTTCATTCTGGAAAACGTCATCTGACAGCCTGGGTTCTGCTGTGGATGTGGAGGGATTTGAGTAAGATAGGGGTACATGCGTCTCAGGAGGACCACTGGGAGATTTTTGTGTTTTAAAGAAAATCAGTCCAATCTGCATCTTGACCCCATATTAGACTCCAAAAACCCATTTGCTTTCCTGAATTACCTACTGAAAATTAAGTCAACCAGTTTGTAGGAAGGTAAACCTTATTCTGAAAGAGGCCTATATCGATTCCATTATAAATATTGTAAATATGTAGACTAACGGGGAGAAAAAAGAGCGCATCTTCTTGGGTGTTATATTTCTTTCAGTGACTTTCCATGTGATTCATTAAAGATATTTTTAACTTTTTTCCCTCAGTTGAAAAATTACATATATAAATCCTGCCTTTGGAATTGCACAAACATGCACAGCTGCTGGTTTAAGCTTATAAAAACACCAAACAAAACAAAACACGACTTGACACAGAGCCATCATTAAACCTTTTGTAACTGAACTTGAGGGGAATGCAGGTAGAAATCAATTTGACATGGAAGAAATAATTTAATTCTAGTTATATAGAAAGGACTCTATAATAATCTAAATTATTTTCCATGTCATACTGAGAGAGCACATTATTCTCAATCTCTTTTTTTAATTTATAGTTTATTGTCAAGTTGGTTTCCATATAACACCCAGTGCTCTTCCCCACAAGTGTCCTCCACCATGACCATTACCCCCCTTCCCCTTTCCCCCTCCCCCTTCTGCCCTCAGTTTTATTCTCAATCTCTTGCAATAAGAAGGAAGCTTGATATCTTTTTGAGAGCACTTGGACTTGATGTAGGTATTTACTACTCATAAGAAATTATAGTCATCACATTGTTTAGTGATCATTCGGGAGGCCCTTTGTTGTTTTGTATTGTGGGGCAGCTCCACATTCATTTCCATTAATTGACTTTTTGTTAGTTTCCGTAATAACTGGGAAATAGCCAGTCCTCTCCTAAAAGGCCTACAGGCTAGGTTGAACTTTTGGAAAGAGAAAAAAAAAGTCTGCCTGAGGTTCTAGGAGGAGAGAAGTGGGAACATCAGGTTTCTGAATCATAGCCTGGTAATAGGCTACAGCATTTCATATTCATTCATCATGAGTGAGGCAGTATTTCATATTCATTCATCATGAGTGAGACATCAACATTCGGTGTTCAGTTAGATTTGCTCAAGCAATCCAGCCTCTTGCACCCATCTATCAAGTCACAGGGTCGTCCTAAACATATTTGAATAAAGAATAAATAAACAATAAAGAGGACCAGGATTTGCTTTTGTGTAGACTAGGGATGGACAGAGGGAGTATCAGGGAGAGAAACAGACAGGAAAAAAGTCACCTGGTCATGGTCACGGACAAATTCTCTTACATGTATTCTAGATCTCTTCATAATAAGGCAGCCACCTCTTTCAAAAGTCTAGCAGGTGCTGTCCAGTCTCATAAGGAAAAGATACATTAAAAGATGTGAAGGTTAAAGCCTCCTAGCTACTTCCAAACCCTTACCCAAAGAAAGGGGGAGGGAGGTTGGGGGTTGGGAATTTCCCCGAAATAGATTTGCATCCGAAATAACAAAGGCAAATACATGTGGCAAACCTGAAGCTTGTTCAAGCTACCAATAATTATTAGATTCAGTTACGTAATCTCACGTTACTTACTGAGAGCAGTCTCACATCACCGATCTAAAGAGACCAAAGGCGCCTGGGTGGCTCAGTCAGGTAAGCATCATGACTCTTAATTTCAGCTCAGCCATGATCTCACGGTTCATGAGTGTGAGCCCCGCATGGGGCTGTGCGCTGACAGCATGGAGCCTGCTTGGGATTCTCCCCCTCTCTCTGCCCACTCCCCAACTGTGCTCACACTCTCTCTCTCAAAATGAAGAAACTTAAAAAAAAAAAAAAACAAATGCCAGTCAGTCCTCCTACTCACTTTGACAACTACATATCCCCACACGTTTCTTTCTTTTTTTTTTTTAATTTATTTATTTACTTTTGAGAGACAGAGAGACAGAGAGAGAGAATCCCAAGCAGGCTGCACACGGTCAGTGCAGAGCCCAACATGGGGCACAAATTCCCAAACTGTGAGATCATGACCTGAGCCAGAGTCGGATGCTTAAGTGACTGAGCCACCCAGGCGCCCCTCTAGTCTAGGTCTTAGTGTCCACATAAAATTTGACCTTATTCCTCTATCATCCATTAAACACCCTGAAACTGGCTCACAGTCCCCCACCAGCACCCCCATGGTCCGTGCACTGTTCTGTCTACCACTGGTCTGGCCCTTGTTCTGTGCCGCTGTATGGGGGTTTTCTGTGCAAGTGAGTGTTGTTACTACTCTCTGGAATATTCTTGTCTAACATTTTCCGCCTTCAAAAATCCCTGCTCAACCTCAGCTTCTTTGTTTAGGAAGCTTCCCCTCTAACCCCGTGACAGGGGCCCCTGTGCGCTTTCTCATGGCACTGTGTGCACCTCCATCTTGGCACCAATCACAGCGTGACACACTTGCCTGGCTCAGTAACTCTGCCCCCTCTACTCCATAGGTTTTATTTTAATTTGCTCTCCCATCTCGACCTTAACACCTGTCGCAGACGCTGCTGCTATCAGCTTTGTAATCTTCCATTTCGTTGGCCTCATGTGGCGATAGAACTCATCTGTTTTCAGCTTTGAAAATACACTGAGGATCTTTTTGCCTATGTTAAGAGGACGACTCTGATGCCTAAAGGTAAGATAAAATGGCTTCATCCCCCTATGAAAGTTTTGGTGGAGGGGCAAAGGGTTGTAAGATGTTGAATAAAACTAATGTTTCGAGCTCATCTAACATGAACCAAGTATTACTACTTTTACACATTGTTGCAACACACAAACACATAAGCACAATAACCAAAACAACAAAAAATGCAAAATTCACCTTATTATCTCCTTATTAGAAGTGAGAGACAGAGAGAGAGCGCGCGTGTGCAAGAGCAAGAGCGAGATTTTAATGTACTGGCCCACACAACTGCAGAGGCTGACAAGTCCAAAATCCGCAGGGCAGACTAGCAAGCTAGAGAACAAGTGAAGATTTGATGTTGCAACTCAAGTGCAAAAGCAGTCTGCAGACAGGGGGACCTTGGTCTTTTTCTCTTCAGGCCTTCAACTGATTGGATGAGGCTCACCCACATTATGGGGCTAATTTGCTTTAATGATTTAAATGTTTGGTTTTTCTTTTAATTCTCAAGTTAGCTAATATACAGTCTAATCTTGGCTTCAGGAGTAGAATCGAGTGCTTCATCACTTACATACAACACGCAGTGCTCATCCGAACAAGTGTCCTCCTCTATGCCCATCATGCATTTTCCCCATCCTCAACGCCCCCCCATCAATCTTTGGTTTGTTCTCTGTATTTAAGAGTCTCTTATGGTTTGCCTCGCTTTCTGTTTTTATAATGATTTAAATGTGAACCACATTGAAAAACTGCCTTCACAGCAACATCTAGACTGGTGTTTGACCAAATACGTTGGTCATGTGGCCTAGCCAAGAGGACACATAAAATTAACTATCACAATGGGTAACACCAAAGAGTAAATCCCAGCACCCTCATTTTTTATAGGACTTCTTCTAGACACCACTTTTATATTTTGACCTTAAAAAAAAAGGTGCTGTGAAATGAGCCTACAAATTCTGAATCTTTACCTGGGCTGAGATAGGGACTCTCTCACTATCAGCCAAGGGAGATGGAGTGAGACATGAGAGTGGACCTCCGTGGGTTGGAGCAGGACAAAGAATGGGAAGAACCCTCACCATGCCCCCCATGAATTCCTAGAAATTACTCCTTTCCGAACCTCCTCCTCTTCCATTTCCTCTCCTTGCCCAAGGCCCATCTGAAATTCAGTGGCCCATTAGGATAAGTTTAAATACACCTAACACCCTATGTGATTTGCCTAAAAGCTAGATAATCTCTCCTAGTTATGCCCAAACCTTTAAAACTGTGGAGACTTTTTCTCCTCCCAATCAGAATCCTTGTTTTTCTTCTGCTCCTTCTGGAATACATGCTAATAGAAAGCAAGAATGTTCCTAAGAAACATAAAGAGACCCCTACTTGCCCTTTATGCCTCCAGTATAAACAATGAGCATGATAATATGTGCCATGGTTTCCAATTTGTGTAGCTCCTTCACATTCATCATCGTACGTGACCCTCAAAAATTAGATAAACAGGATAACGGTTACTGTCATTTCAGACTTCATATATAAAGCTCTAAATAGCAAGTAAGTGGAATATATTATATATTATGAAGGAGAAACCAAATAATCTAATTTTCTTTTGTGGCATAGAATTATTCATGAATATTGTTACTTTCTGAATCATTGGCCTAGAGTAGACACAAACTTGGATGACTTCCCAGGTCACAGAAATTTCCCCCGGGGTCTATGCCATTGCTGCACCCATGCTCTTCTTTGCAGGAACCATTTCTCCCCCTTGACCCCCACTTGTAGTGACCCAAATGGGAACTACCTGACCCTATCTCCAGAACCCCAGAGCTAATACATGGGCATCTTACCGCCCCCGCCCCCGGCAACCCAGTGATTAGTCCAAGGGAGGGACATAAGCCTCAACGTTTAATAACTGAGAATTTTCCAACTGAAGATTAGAGAACGAAGCGTGGTTTCACCTCTGGCACAGGTAGGTAAGACTGTAAACCCAGAAGCTAAGGCGGACAAGATTTCAACCATAAAATGATAGACAGCCTGAATGAACAAAGTTATTCCTAGAGATCAGCAAAGGCATGAGGCGGCCAGAGAGGCTGAGAAAATCATGAAAGTGAAAGAACTCCCTAGGTTCTAGCTCCGTCTCCTTCTCCTCCTGCTTAGTCTATTGAGCCTGTTACTTGGTTACTTTGCATCTAAACCAGAAAGCAAAAGAGAGAGTTCTTTGGGACAAAAAATTTCTCATCGATTATCTACATACTCTTCCAAGCAACTGCAGATAAATCCCTAAACATTTTGTTATTTTACCCCTTCGCATCCAACATGTGGACGTGTCTGTAACGATGTCAATTTCTTTGTAGGAAAACGTTTTAACTATATGAGCAATTTCTTAATAAAAACTAAATTGATTTTATAAAGCACCAAAGTATTTAGATAATGTAATATTACTTTTTAAAATAGTGAATTCTGAAGGGAAGCATCTAAATGGTAGTGTGACATAAGAGACTTAACAAATAATGTTTATTTTTTCTTTGACTAAATTTCTTGGGGATTATTAATGTAATACTTGTGTGTAATAACAGAAAGCCAAAGTTGTTGGAGAACTGGTGATTGGATGGAATGACTAATGGTGTGACATCAGAAATAACTATTGATGGGGCGCCTGGGTGGCTCAGTCGGTTAAGCAGCCAACTTCGGCTCAGGTTGTGATCTCATGGTTCATGAGTTCGAGCCCCGCTGTGCTGACGGCTCAGAGCCTGGAGCCTGCTTCAGATTCTGTGTCTCCCTTTCTCTTTGTCCCTCCCCCGCTTGTGCTCTCTCGCTCTCTCTCTCTCTCTCTCTTTTTCAAAATTAATAAATACGTTAAAAAATTAAAAAGAAAGAAAGAACTATTGATGACTGATAAAAACAATTGAGATTTTTCAGGTAGGTTTCTAACTGGGCATTTGTTTTTATTCTAACAAAACATCATTAAAAGCAGCAACACTTTCTGCCCGCACCACTACCATGTTATTACTGAGCTGAGAGGAGAAGCAGACAGAAACCACAAACAGGAATAGAGAAAGAACGACTGTGGGATGTTTCATAGAAACTGCACCGTGGAAGAATACACCCCCTTGTGTGATAGCATTTTATATATGTTAGAAGTGGTAGCTAAAGCTACAGAAATACAGCTGAACAACTGAATAAAGAGATGAATCTTCTGCAAAATCAGCCCTGATATATGGATGTCCAGAACAATGCCAAGCAGCATGGGGCGCCCAGAATAGCCTGCAACCCAGAAGAGTGTCAGCAGACAACACAAACATAAGTCAACTCTATACGCTCTCTATATAACTCGCATTCCAAAATCATCCTTTTGGAACGCCTTTGCGGTTGGTGTAAAGTTCCAATTTAAAAAAGTCCTCCAGGTAATATTAAAGACAGGGGCATGGATTAGGTAGATATCCACTGAAAGTAAGAGTTAAGACTTTCAGGTCTAGGGAGAGCAGAGCAGGTACAGGCTACGCGGTGCTGATTACTGGTGCCTATGTTTACCATAGCCCTATCTGTGGGTTCTGCCTGCCACCATACATGATGCAGTAGAAACAGTGCTTTATTTTTAGGGTTGAAATTAAATCTTTACCTAACAAATTTATTGTTTTCACATCAGTTCCAAGTTACTAGCTATTTGTAAGGCCTTCCCCCATAGCATAGGGCCTAAACAAAATGTACTTTTTTGTTTTGCTAGGCTGATGGGAAGTAAAGAAAATATTAAAATAGGCAGGAAAAGTAAATAACAACCAGAAGAAAATGTGAGCTGAAGCCTAATCAGAGAGCAATCAGCAAACACAAAAGATCTGGGGTGATCAGCAAGGGAAGGGGAGAAGGATAAATGAACCTGAGCCTCCTTGATTAAATTGGGGAACTTAGCAGGGGCTTAGAGTGGTGCCAGGTTTGTAGCTGCCCCTGATGAGGGCAGAAAGAATGCAAATTGTGTCTGGAGGAAAGCTTCCTCAACCATGATGAAAGAAAACCAAAATCTAAGTAAATGGAAAGACATACCACATTCATAGTACTAAAGTACTCACAGTATTCACAGTAACACTCAGTATTGAAGACCCAAAATTGTGAAGACAGATTGTCCTAAAATTGGTACACAGGTTTAACTATATTCCCTTCGATATCCCAGCAAGATGTGTAGAATTTAGACAAGTTTATTTTATAATTTCTACAGAAAATCAAAGGAACTAGAATAGTACAAACAATTTTGAAAAAGAAGAATAACGTATAAAAGGTATAGAATCAGTCTATTCAATTTCAAGATAATACATGGCTACAATCATCAAGAGTGGGTGGTACTGGCAGAGGAAAAGATACATAGAACCATGAACATATTTGACAACTCAGAAATATGCCTGACTGAATTTTGACAATGAAATTCACAAGACCAATTTTTAATAGGCAGTGCTGCAGCAATTACATGTAATAAGCAAAAACAAAACCAAAAAAAAAAAAACCCTACCATGGCTTAGGCATCACACTTGTACAAATATTAATTCATAATAAAATGCAAAAAGTAAAACTAATACTTGAGGAAAAAATAAGAAAAATTTCAAGACTTAGGACTAGGCAAAATATTCTTAAATTGGAAATCGGAAGCACAATTTGTAAAAGAAAGGGAGAATAAATGAGACTTCCTCAACCTTAAAAGAAAACAACTTTCCTCTGCAAAAGATCATGTTAACAGATCACAAAGACAAGCTAGGGACGTTCAGTTCCAGCTTGGACATGTAAACACCTTGGAAGTCATCACTCCCATGGAAAATGTTGAACAAACTGAAAATCAACAACTCTTCTTAGATCCATAAAAGAATTAAGGTCACAGAGTAAGTTGTTACCCCCAAATCAGAAGAGACAGATGAAGACTGAGAACTACAGCTTACCAGGGTACAGAAGTTTCTGTAGGCAGTAACAGAGTAGGAATACCTAAACAAGTTATTTGAAAATTGTTGGAGGTTGACTGGTGCCTATCTTGAGTTAAAAACTCCTGGGGACCCAGTCTTAGAGGTGCCCCACATTTTCATAAGCTTTACCTCTAGGAGCCCCACCACATTCTCATGGTGAAGACTAGAGCAAAATTCCCACATGACCCCAGCAGGGGAAAGGAAAAGTAACTGTTTTGAAATCTGACCAGGGCATTCTGTTCTCAGTCACAAAGGCTCACTCTCAAGGGAAGCTAAAGATTGATCTGATGTGAGATAAGGTCAATTAGACAAGTAGAGCTGCCTCTAGCTTTTGGATCTTACATAAAGGGAGGGGGGAAAAAAGCTAAGAAACTCTTTTCAAGGTCACAGTCCAGAAACCCAGTCCTACTAAAAAATCTCTGAGATTTAACCTTACGATTCATAGAGAAACTCCCTTCTATAATACTTCACCTCCACACCAGCAGGGCTCCATTATAATAATAGTGAATTAAGACCAAGAGAGCTACAAGACACAGACTTTAAGAAGTAGTTTCTAGGGAAACCCAAAGAAAATAAGACAGAGAAAAAAAGATACTAGAGGAAACTGAAGACTTTGACACCAAAGCTACAGCAAGCATTAAGCACAGCCTAACATTTAGCTAAATAAATATAAAGCCTCACACTAAAGACTTATTTATTTCAGTTCCTATTACTCCATACATTGTTATGAGATTTCAACAAAAAATCACAAGACATGTTAAAATGCAAGAAAAACTACAATCTGAAGAGATAAAGGATCAGAGGTAGATACAGCAGAGATTTTTAATGCTCAGACTAGGAATTTAAAAAAAAGCAATTAATATGCTAAGGACTGTAATGGAAAAAGTAGAATGCAAGAAAATGCAAGAAAAATAAGTAATATAAGCAGAGAGAAATTCTACAAAAGACACTAAAGGAAATGTAGAAATCAAAAACATTGAAAGGGAAACAAACAATGCTTTTGGTGCACTCATCAGTAAAACAGATTCAGCTGAGGAAAGCACAGTGCAATTAAAGATACATTAACAGAAACTTCACAAACTGAAAAGCAAAGAGAAAATAAATGTAAAAAAAAAAAAAAAGAGAATATCCAAGAACTGTGAGGCAATTTAAAAAGATGCAACATATGTATAATTAGAATATCAAAAGGAGGAGAGGGCACCTGGATGGTTCAGTCGGTTAAGTGTCTGACTCTTGATCTCAGCTCAGGTCCTGAGCTCAGGTCTTGATCTCAAGGTGGTGAGTTCAAGCCCCTTTGCTGGGCATAGAGCCTACTTTAACAAAAAATGGAGGAGAGATAGGAGCAAAAGAAATATTTGAAGTGATAATGGCTGATTTTTTTTTAAAAAAGTTAATGCCAGACACAATACCACATATCTAGGAAATTCACATCTAGGAACACCAAGCAGGGTAAATACTAAACAAACTAAACTTAAGCATGTAATATTCAACCTGGAGAGTATAAAAAACAAAGAGAAAATGTGGACAGAAGCTGGGGTGGTGGGGAGTGTTTGTAAGGGGAGCAGGGGAGATACCACATCTGTAGAGAAACAAGGATAAGAATTACAGAGAACTTCTTTTCAAAACCATGCAATCAAACAGAGAGTGGCATGAAACATTTAATGTGTTGAAGGAAAAAACTACCAACCTAAAATTCTGATGAAATTATCAATCAGAAGTAAAGTAAAGAAGAAATAAAAAATTCTCATACAAACAAAAACTGAAAGAATCTGTCACCAGTAGATTTGCCTTACGGGAAATGTTAAAAGAAGTTCTTCAGGGGCGCCTGGGTGGCTCAGTCAGTTGAGTGTCCAACTTTGGCTCAGGTCATGATCTTATGATTTGTATGTTAGAGCCTTACATTGGGCTCGCTGCTGTCAGTGTGGAAAAGGACATGAGGGAGGCACTGGGAACATTCTGTCATAAAACAGATGTATTTCTCATGAAGAGATACAGTGCTATCTGAATGTGGACTTAGATTAGTTGCACATGTATACTGTAAACTCTAAAAATAATTTTTAAGTACAACGGATAGACTACTAGAGAAGAGAAAGCAGAATCATATGAAATGCTCAATTAAAACCAGATAAGGGAGGGAGCGCCTGGGTGGCTCAGTCAGTTGAGCATCCGACTTCGGCTCAGGTCATGATCTCACAGTTCGTGAGTTCAAGCTCCATGTCAGGCTCTGTGCTGACAGCTCAGAGCCTGGAGCCTGGAGCCTGCCTCGGATTCTGTGTCTTCCTCTCTCTCTGCCCCTCCCCCGCTCCTCCCCCTCCCTCAAAAATAAATAAAAGTTTAAAAAAAACCCAGAGAAGACAGAAAAATGGGGGGGGGGGATAAAGAACAAGTATAAAACTAACAGAAAACTGTTACAAATACAATAGATAATAATCCAAAATTATCAATAACCACTTTCAATGTAGGCTAAATATACAATTTTTAAAAAGAGAGACTAACAGTGAATTAAAAATAAGGCCTATAAATGAGAACGATAGGTTGTCTACAAGCAATCTATTTGAATTTAATGACAGAAATCAATTAAAAATAGAGAGATGGGTCAGCACTTCTGTATCCCTTGGGTAAATCCCCAGCAGTGCTATTGCTGGGTCATAGGGGAGTTTTATGGATAGTTTTTTGAGGAACCTCCACACTGTTTTCCAGAGCGGCTGTACCAGTTTACATTCCCACCAACAGCGTAGGAAGGTACCCGTTTCTCCACATCCTCGCCAGCATCTATAGTCTCTTGAGTTGTTCATTTTAGCCACTCTGACTGGCGTGAGGTGGTATCTCAGTGTGGTTTTGATTTGTATGTCCCTGATGATGAGTGATGCTGAGCATCGTTTCATGTGTTTGTTGGCCATCTGGATGTCCTCTTTGGAGAAGTGTCTCTTCATGTCTTCTGCCCATTTCTTCACTGGATTGTTTGTTTTTCGGGTG
>CM053579.1:8987700-9075135 GCA_028646485.1 Cryptoprocta ferox | reverse complement strand
GACATCCTTGTCGTGTTCCTGATCTCAGGGGGGAAGCTCTCAGTTTTTCCCCATTGAGGATGATATTAGCTGTGGGCTTCTCATAAATGGCTTTTATGATGTTTAAGTAAATTCCTTCTATCCCGACTTTCTCGAGGGTTTTAATATTCCCCTTTGGTAATGTTACCACATTTGTTTAATGTCCACCTCCTCCACTAGATTGTAACTTCCTTAAGGCCAGAAATGATATCTTAATTATCACTGTCTCTTTAGCAGCTAGCATAGACACTGGCACATAGTAGCCCTTTGGTAAATACTTACTAAAATCGCAAATGAATGAATCCATGAAGAAGTGAGTAAAATTGAGTTCTGCTTTAAGAGTAAACAAGAATATAGGGTGACAAACCAACCTGGTTTACCTGAAATTGAGGGGGATCCTAGAACACTGATCTTTCAGTTTTCATATGGGAACAGTTCCAGGTAATCTGGGATGAGTTGGTTACCCCAGACATGACCCTTGATTTGTGAGGGTAGAAATGTTGAACAGATTGGGGCACCTGGGTGGCTCAGTCGGTTAAGCGGCCGACTTCAGCTCAGGTCAAGATCTCCCGGTTCATGAGTTCGAGCCCCGCGTCGGGCTCTGTGCTGACAGCTCAGAGCCTGGAGCCTGCTTCAGTGTCAGTGTCTCCTTCTCTCTCTGCCCTTCCCCTGCTCAGGCTCTGTCTCTTTGTCTCTCAAAAATAAGTAAACATTAAAAAAAAAAAAAAGAAATGTTGAACACTCAGACTGTTGTATATACATTCTTCACAGACGTTCCCGATTGTTTACCCACACAAAACCTAAGTGAACCAACCAGACAACCAAAAAAAAAAAAATCTGTTTTTTCCTTAATAGCAGTTATTTTAAGGTGAGGTCTTAGTTTTCTAAATAATTACAAATTAAGCAATCAGTTGGGGGCGCCTGAGTGGCTCAGTTGGTTAAGTGTCCAACTTCGGCTCAGGTCATGATCTCACAGTTTGTGAGTTTGAGCCCCACGTTGGGGTCTGTGCTGACAGCCCAGAGCTAAGAGGCTGCTTCGGATCCTGTGTCTCCTTCTCTCTCAGCCCCTCCCGTGCTCATGCTCTGTCTCTCTCTGTTTCTCAATAATAAATAAATGTTAAAAAATTTTTTTAAATAAAAAAACAAATTAAGCAATTAGTCATTCTTAATCTCACCTGGATAACAATAAAGATTTGTGACTATCTACTTCATAATTCTTTCAGCTTTTATGCTCTGATTCTATGGAAATCGGGGGTTGTAAACGCATTCTTATTTTGTTTCCACACTGACCTAGCTTCTATGATGTTGGAAATCATGAAAGTCATCTTCTCTCAAATGTGTTAAAAAGGGACTGGCTTTTTGGTCTCAGAAAAAATAAGCTATATGGATTGATAAACCAAAATCACTTCTTTAAACCATCTTTCTTACAAAAAGAAGGCAAAATGAATGGTAATTTTGATTTCAAGGATTCTTTCTAACTCACCAAGTTCTCAGAGAACAACAATATTTATCCTAAGATATATTTTCTGAAATTAGCTAAAATATTCTTGACCCATAATTTTAATTAATTTTAAAACACCCTTATTTTACCAGGAAAATTATTTGCTGCTATTCCATAGATCTTAAATTTCCTCCAGTAAATCATGTATGATAGGTTTTAGTAGCAGGTTGGTTTGGGTTGAAGAATTAGATTAGTTACATTACTTAAAGTAAAGTAATTCTGGAACATTTTTAAAATTTCACATGTAGAGAAGCACAAGGAACATTTATATAGTGAAGAGACATAAAAGACCTCATTCTTAGCCATCAATTAAGCCATCAAGGATAAATTACAATATGCTTCATTTTACATAGTAATTCTAAAAAATCATAATTTACAATTGAAAAAAATCAATAGTAATAAGATCTAATAAACTTCTAAGGAGAGTTGTATTTATACTCTCCTTATTTACTACTTAAAACACCAAATTTCATGAGTCAAATATCTATAGTTTTTTAGTTGTCTTTTTCTGGGCCATAATTCCAACAGATTTAAAGCTGCAAGGGTAAGATTAAATAGTGTATCAGTAGACTTTAAAAAACTGAAAATATGAAACATGCAGTAATAAAGTATGTTCCTCAAATAAAAGATAGAAAACAAATCATATTTTTTATAGTACATCTTAGAAATGCAAACAGCTGCTAATTATCCAGCAGTTAATCCCAATATTTGCTACAAAGCAGAAGTTGGAGAACATGTTGAAAATACATATGCGGGGTTTCACCCTAGCCTTGGCCTCTGTGGGGAAGGAAAAATAAAAACACCAAAAAGACAAAAGAAAACAAACAAATCAAAAAAGCAGGTTAGTAATGCATTTAAACAACCAAGTTACTAGACCATTCTTCTCTGCTCAGTGGTCATTGTTGATCATCCCGAGCAAAGGAGTCTAGGATGATGAGAACTGAGAAACCTTTGTTAGATATATAATTAAGAAGCCTTTTGCGACCTTGAAGGAAGCAGCTTTAGAAATTGATGAGGGTTGACTTCCAATTGCAGAGGATAAGGGATTTAACGGGAAGGGAAGAGATAGGAAGCAGCGAGAACAAACCTCTAAGAAAGACAGAAAACAAAGAAATAAGCTGAGAAAGGTTTCAGGGCTGAGAGAGTTGCTTTTTTAGAATCATGGCAACCAAACTCAAATATATTTGTCAGAATAAGGAAGGAAAAGAAAGGCAGGCGGGCAGGGAGGCAGGCAGGCAGGCAGGCTGGCAGGAAAAGGATTTTGAAAGTTTGAAATGCACTCTGGAGTCAGGCCCTATCACCAGTAGCATTAGCTATATGACTCTCAATAAATTCCTCTCTGAGCCTCAGTTTCCTCACTTATAAAATAGGATTTAAGGCAGCATGTATCACATAATGTTGATATGAAAATGAAATAAGGTCATTAATGTAGAATTCTTAGTTTAGCACCTGGCACAGAGAAATCACTCCATAAATGTTCGCTACTCTTATAATTATTGTTGATGTAGCTTTTGTTCCAGTGTCAGTAATTATTAGCACAGATCCTCAACTATCTTTGAAGAGATATGAGTTGCATAAGTAAATGTGAACAACCAGCCCCCTCCAAAGTGACTTCTTCTCCTTTTGAAACAAAAGGATAAGAGCCCCTTAATTCAAAGAAATGTGGTAAGAATGGATAAGACGATTTTTGTAAAGCCCTGAGCACAGTTCCAAGGTGTAAATGTTCACTAAATATTATATACTGTTACTACTATAAACCCAATCTTTTCCATGTTACTCTGATGAAGATTGTTTAAAAAGCTGCTCAGACACCTTTTAGTAGCTATATTTGGTCTGCTCTTTTCCTCAGTAATACTAATACATTCAATGATACTAATATACTGATAAAATTATTAGAATGTTATGTGAGTATTCACACATGTATACCCACACACGGAACTCTACACAGAGGGAAATAAATATAGATAATAATAATAATACAACAAACATACATAAAGTTCTCAAGGTTGATGGT
Source organism: Cryptoprocta ferox (assembly GCA_028646485.1). Classification (NCBI taxonomy): domain Eukaryota; kingdom Metazoa; phylum Chordata; class Mammalia; order Carnivora; family Eupleridae; genus Cryptoprocta; species Cryptoprocta ferox. Next base: position 9,071,602 of record CM053579.1, on the reverse strand, counting down.
TCTCAAACTTAAACACACCTAGGAATGATCTAAAGAATTTATTAAAGTATAGAAAGTCTGAAACACATTTTGTGAAACAATGCTTTAAAATTCCAAAGAATACTGGGAAATGCAATATTTAGTTGATTGAATCTTAACTTAAAATACTTATCCCCTCGGGGCACGTGGGTCTTTCAGTCAGTTGAGCCTCCGACTTCAGCTCAGGTCATGATCTCAGGGTTCAGCCTGAGAGTTCGAGCCCCACATCAGGCTAGCTGCTGTCAGCATAGAGACCGCTTTGGATCCTCTGTCCCCCTTTGTCTCTGCTCTCCCCCCCACTCTCTCTCTCTCTCAAAAAAAAAAAAACACATTAAAAAAATACTTACCTTCTCAGTTTACTCCAATTCCTTTGTTCTGTTTTGTTTCCCAAAGGAAAGTTATGTTTGCCATGCTGTTTGTCCAGGATATTACTATTATTACGTGAGCTGATTCCAAGGATTGCAAATAACCTAGAAAATGTTTGAAAACATTGCCAGACTACTCCCTGCTGAATATGTTACCAGAGGCTCTAAAAACAAAACTGGGCCATCCAGACATTTAAGACTCTGTATGGCCCTTGGTTTGTTTACTGAGGTGCTCTTCTATGACAGTTAATTCATAATTTGAATGTTAATGAATTTTGGCATAAATTCCTGAACTTGGAGAATAGATGTCATGTTTCCTTATTTCTATATTCACATGAAAATGCATTCTTGCTTCTTCTGCTCAAATCGTGATGGGAAATGTGCCTTGAAGCACTCCGAACTACATCAGAACTGAACTCAATTGACAGCTGAATCATAAAATAATAAAAAGTTCAAGGTTTCACAAAATGGTCTCATTGGTGGATACCGTTTACCCCTATAAAATGTATTTCGGTGCATCTGTTTAGCTACCTTGGTTACTGGTTACCCCCAAAGACTTCTCAAAATACCGTCTCATTTAGCCCAATTTCCCTTTTTGCAATGGACCGCCTCAAAAACGAATGAAATACAAGAATTATTTTGAAACCTAAGTGTTAAAATCTTCTATCTTTCAGTATTTCCTTTTACCATCTGATGTGTCTCCTCCACTTCCATGACCCACATATTTGGGCAACTTGAACTGAGAAGAGTGTTTCCTTCAGGACGGAAGGAACAAAGAAGTCAGTTTTGGAGTTTCAAAAGCAAGACAATGACCTAAACAAAATTTGGGGAGACATGCTTTGGTATGTCCGCTCACCTGCCCACCTAGTGAGTGAGTCAAGTAGTAAAGTTCAAAGAAAGCTTAGAGGAGAAACCAGTAGGTAAATAGGAAAGTCTCAAGGCCTAGAGAAGCAGCAGGACTCAAGTGGTTATGAAGTCAAGATAAAGGAGGACAGAAGATGGGGCACCTGGGTGGTTCAGTCAGTGAAGCCTCTCTTGATCTCAGCTTACATCATGATCTCACAGTTTGAGACCCATGTTGGGCTCTGTGCTGACAGCACAGAGCCTGCTTGGAATTCTCTCTCACCCTCTCTCTGTCCCGCCCCTGCTTGCTCTCTCTCTCTCTCTCTCTCTCTAAGTAAACATTAAAGAAAACAAAAACGAGGACAGAAGCAGGGATGAGGATGTGTCAGTACAAGCCAGTGTTTAGAGAGCAACAATGAGGAGCAAATGCACACCTCACCCTGGCTCTTTTGGCACAATGTAAACTCTCCGAAACTTAGATGAAAGAAATGGGGGAAACCCCAAATCAAGTACATTTTTCTGACTTTGCAGAATAGGGGCTCACAGTAGAGAGTTAAAGAAAATTAAAGGAAGCTCCCCTTATTTTGTGGAATTGAGACTATCATCTGTTAAAATCAAATCAGGGAAGTCTTTTCTAAAGTCTTAGAACAAAAAAGCACATAGGGATGGTGCCCAGGAGTTTCCAAGTCCTCTCTGGTAGCAGATTTTAAGAATGATTTTAGGTAAGTGTATTTTTTAAGTTGTAAATTTTAAAAAGAAGATGTAAAAAAAGGCCAGTCTCCATGATATTTCATGGCCCTTTTTAACTTGAATTAATAACTTAGCCATTTGTAAATTACCTGGCAGCCTGGTGTTGTAAAGAACAAATGCTTAGAGTAGCTATAAAGTGGAGTGAGTCGACCACAGAATTGCTAACTCCAGTTTTAAAATGTGTTCTGCAAATTTGTGTAACAGAAGCTTAGACTTCTAGAGGATACGATGCTTCTGATTCCACAATCCTTTATTCCCAGTCTTTCTGCTTTCCCAGTAATACCCATTACATGCATTGTTTTTTTTTATTACATGCCAGGGGATGGTTTGGGACTAACAAATTATTCTGCAGTAAATATCACATTTAAGTGATAGTTAACATAAACCTGGGTCAGATGCAAATAATTAAATTCTCTTTAATTGTCCTCATCAGTTCCATAAGTCACCTTCCCTGTCCACTGCCTTAATAGAGCTTAGGGAACCCCTGGGGCTGTACAGAACACATCTTAAAAAAATACAGTGCTCTAAATTGCACTTTTAAAAAGGAGAACGGTATTTTCAGTGGCATACCATAACTCAAATTAGGAAAACAAAGTGTTGCCCTGTACAAGTCCCTTGGTGAATATGTAAAGCTTTATGTAATATATTCTTCAGGCGGATGACTTTATGTAAAAAGCTACTTGGAGAGTGGCCAAGGATACTGGAAACAATCTAGTCACTTCAACAGTTTCAACACTACCCCTCTTCCATAATTTCTAGGCTACTCTTTTCTTCTTAAACTCAATACAAACATTTTCCAAAAGGATTGCTGTGATTTTATCCCCCAAAGAGGCAGTGTTCTGCTTTTGTATCTAGAGAATGACTTGTATTTAGAACCGGGCTGCATTATCGGGGTGCCTCGGTGGCTCAGTTGGTTAAGCATCTGACTTTTGATTTCAGCTCAGGTCATGATCTCACGGTTCTTGGGTTTGAGCCCTGCATCGGCCTCTGTGCTGACACTGCAAAGCCTGCTTGGGATTCTCCCTCTCTCCGCTCTCTCCGCCTCTCCCCATGCTGGCTCTCTCTCACTCCTTCTTTCTTTCTCTCAAGATTAATAAATAAACATTAAAACAAAGAACGAGGCTGCATTATTAACTGTACTTAATACAGCTTAAGCTGTCACTCTTTCAAGGGCTTTCAATTAATAACTGACCCTAACGTTAGATTCTATTTAGAACTCACTGATATTTCCATGGGTAAAAGCAACAAAAACAAAAATGACCGGTGCACAGCTTACCATATGTTGGCTTGACAAAGGTACCTGCAGGTTTTCCTTTAGGCAGAAGGGGGACAGAAATTTCTCTAGAGGCCAGCTGCTCTAATGAGAAAGTAGCCCAAGTATGGTCAACTAGAATTACTTGATGAATAAAAACCCAGGAACTAGTAGGAGCCACTGGCTGGGGACAGGTGGGGGAGAAAAAGGACGTCATTGTTTAATATGTATGAAGAGTCAGTTATGCTGAAGGAATAATCCAGATTTATTGAGATATAATTGACATATAACACTGTATGAGTTAAGGTGTACAACATGATTTGATATGATATCATTGTGACATGATATACATTGTGAAATTATTACCCCAACTAGGTAAGTTAACATATCCATCACCTCACATACTCGCGATTTTCTTTCTTTCTTTCTTTCGTTCCTTCTTTCTTTCTTTCTGTGTGTGGTGGGAACATTTAAAATCTGCTGTCTTAACAACTTTCAAGTAGAAAATACGGTATTGTTAACTTTGGTCACCCAGAACTTATTCACCTTATAACTGGAAGTCTGTATCCTTTGGCCAACATTGCCCCATATCCCCCACCCTCCACTCCCTAGCAACCAACAATTTACTGTTTGTGTCTAGGGGTTCAGTTTTTTTTTAGCTTCAACTTCACAGATATCATCATACAGTACTTGCCTTTCTCTGTATGACTTATTTCACTTAGCTTAATGCCCTCAAGTTTCATCCATGTTGTTACAAACGGCAGAATTTCTTTCTCTTTCTTTCTTTCTTATTTTTATTTTTTATTTATTTTGAGAGACAAAGACAGTGTGAGTCGGGGAGGGGCAGAGAGGGAGAAAGAGAATCCCAAGAAGACTTTGCACTGCCAGCGCAGAGCCCAATGTGGGGATTGAACTCACAAAACCGTGAGATCATAACCTGAGCTAAAACCAAGAGTCGGACACCTAACCGACTGAGCTACCCAGGTGCCCCAGTATTTCTTTCTTTTTAAAGGCTGAACAATATTCCATATGTACATATTTTCTTTATCCATTCATCTGTCAACTGACAGGTTGTTTCTATGTCTTGGCTATTGTGAATAACGCTACAATGAACAGGGGAGAGAGAGAGCTATTTGAGATAGTGATTTCATTTCTTTTGGATAAATGCCCAGAAGTGGGATTGCAAAATCATGTAGTAGTTTATTTTCAATATAATGAGAAACTTCCATACTCTTTCCCATAGTGGCTATACCAATTTACATTCCCACCAGCAGTACACAAGGGTTCCCTTTTCTCCATATCCTTGCCAACATTTGTTATATCCTGTCTTTTTTAACAACAGCAATTCTATCAAGTGAGAGAGGTGATATCTCATTGTGGTTTTGATTTGCATTTTCCTGATGATTAGTGATGCTGAGCACCTTTACATATACCTGTTGACCATTTGTCTGTCTTCTTTGGAAAAAGGTCTCTTCAGGTCCATTGCCCATTTTTTAATCAGACCGTGGTGGTTGTTTCACAATTGAGTTGTATGAATTATGTATTTTGAGAATGTTTCCTACTCTTCAATTTTTTGGAAGAGTTTGAGAAGGACTGATGCTAATTCTTTCGATATTTCGCAGTATTCGGTGAAACTGTCTGTTCCCAGATTTTTCTTTGTTGGGAGGCTTTTAGTTACTGATTCTATCTCATTACCCTTTATTGGTGTGTTTGCATTTTCTATTTCCCATGATTCAGTCTTAGTAAGTGGTACATTTCTTCAGGGTTATCTAATTTGTTGTCACACAGTCACAGTAGTGTCTTATGGCCTGTTTATTTCTGTGGTATCAGTGTCTCCTCTTTTGTTCATAACTTTTCTTTGAGTTCTGTCATTTTTGCTTGGTTAATTTAAAGTTTTCTCATTTTTTATCTTTTAAAAAACCCAACTATTCTCCTTGTTTATCTTTCCTATTTTTTTCCTATTCTCTTTCGTTTATGCCTGCTGTAATCTTTATTTCCTCCCTTCTGCTAACATCAGGTTTAGTTGGTTCTCCTTCCTAATTCTTTCAGTTATAAATTTAGATTGTTTATTTGACATCTTTCTCTTTTTCTTCATGTAGATGTTTATAGCCTTACACTTTCTTCTTATAACTGCCTTTGCTGCATCCTGTAAGTTTTGGTATGCTGTATTTCCATTTTTGCCTCAAGACATTTTTTTTCTCTTTTATTTCTTCTTTGACCCAATGGTTCTTTGGGAATGCATTGTTTAATTCTATGTGGATGTGAATTTTCCAGTTTTGCTCCTGTTACTGATTTCCAGTTACATACCATTGTGGTTGGGAATGATAGATGATATCATGTCTATCTTTTTCAGTTTGTTATGACTTGGTTTGTGGTCATAAAGAATGCTGCATGTGCACTTGAGAATGTGCATTCTGTTGCTGCTGCTGGATGGAATATTCTTCATATGTCTACAAGGTCCACTTGGTCTATAGTGTTGCTCAAATATGCTATTGTTCAAATTGCATTTTAAGTTTTATTACTACAATAAAGTAGAAACAAGAACAAGGAGACACAAGAAAATTTTGGGAGGTGTTGCACCTGTCTCTTACCTTGATTGTGGTGATGGTATCGGGGTGTTTGCATGTGTCCACTCTTATCAAATCGTACACATTAAATATGTGCTGTTCTTTGCATATCAATTACACCTATATCAAGCTGTTAAAAATAGTAACATTCCTGATCCCTAGCGGACTTCCAACACAAAGAAGTGTATCATCCACTCTGATTCAAAACTGAGGAAATGTCACCTCTGGACACCTCACGGCATAATACAAGTGGAGGCCCAATGTTATGATGGCCACAACTTCCTTACCTTTGCTGTTTCTCACCCTGTCCTTCCCAACACTACCGTTTCCTAATATTCTTCTCAGAAAAGAACACCATTGGGGCGCCTGGGTGGCTCAGTCCGGCTTCGGCTCAGGTCATGATCTCACGGTTCGTGGATTCGAGCCCCGCATTAGGCTTTGTGCTGACAGCTAGCTCAGAGCCTGGAGCCTGCTTCAGATTCTGTATCTCCCTCTCTCTCTGACCCTCCCCTGCTCGCGCTGTCTCTCTCTGTCTCTCAAAAATAAAAAAAAAAAACATTAAAAAGAAAAGAACACCTGATTCATGGCTACCCACTGCTCCCCCCGCCCCAGCAACACGTGCCTTTTTATTGGTGCTTTTACTTAAACCAATCTGCCTGCCTCCGTTAAAGTTCACCAGCAATTCATAACTCAATTCGTAGTCACAGCCACACAGCTTTGCTCAGGGACGTTGCCCTTTTCCCTCTGCCAAACTTTCAAAGCATCATTTGACTACACGGAACAAAATCCCAAAGCAGCGGAGGGCAGACTAGGAGGGTATAGTGTCTGGAGGGCAGACTAGGAGGGTATAGCATCTGCATGGGCAAACAAGGGCACTGCACGGGCCCAGCACTAGCCAGTGAAGCCAACCGGCCAGCAGTTCTGCATGGATTTCTCTCTCAAGCAGGAAAATAAGTTCAAGAGCACCTGTGAGAAGAGCTGTGGCCTCTCCAGAGACCCTGAAAGGTCGAGGGAGCTCACCTCCTGGCTGATGCAGAACGGGCGAGGTGGCCATTCGTAGGACCCGAACACAAGTGTTCTGCAGTTGTCTCCCATTTGTTTTCCCAAGTCCAAACCCTTCCAACCGCTGCCACACCATTCCTCTGGATACAAGGCCATGTCACAGCTGGATGGTGACCACTGCAAAGTGTCATCTTTGGCTAGCAAGTACAATTTCACACGTACCACCTAGTCCAACTTCTCTGTGGTTCACTAACTCTTTAGTGATTGCAGAAAATCCACTCTTCTGCCATGACAAGAAACTACTTTGATATTAAGTGTGGCTTCACCAGTGAGTGCCAATATTTCAGTCCTGGAGCCTTGGTTATTCTAAACCATGTGGTTTTCTAGATAGTTGAAGGCTTGTTACTTTAAGCTCAAATACTTGGTTTTGATCATTTACTATACAAATATTCTGAAACACAGTGTACTCTTCCCTGTCTTTGTAAAATGAGAAATCTGAATGGAGGTTAACCATTTCCCACCGCCTTAGGGTACTGACTATGAATACCAGTTATTACACTTGATGCAATATAATTTGAGCTCTTGTAGGCTACTGATACATATATAGGGTTATTTGCCCTAGATAGCTTTGAGCTATGTTTTAATAGTTTTCCCACATTCTATTCACTAACAACTATCACTACTTACTTCAGTTAACATCCCAGCCTTTAGAAACTTTTCTCATTTCTAATTTTGTGCCTCTAACGTAGGGTACATTTAGAAATGGGAAAACCCACATTTATTACAATCGTAGTCGAAATAAGATAAAGAGGTACTGAATACAAACGAGAGAAATTGTACTATCAGTGAAATGCATGAACTTTATTGGACATCACAAGGTCTCTTTCGGCCACTTCTAAGTCCTTTTGATTAGTGACGGGTTCCTGACTACATTCCCCATAAGTGAGATTTCTAGTTTGGTGAAGTGTTACTATGTTTTCATTTATCTTGGCATATTTCAAAGATTAGGTTTTTGTTTTGTTTTGTTTTTGCTTTTGTCATTCCAGATGACTCCTCTGATGTATTAATGAAAAAATATCAATAAATTTGATTTATATATAATATATATATTAGACAAAGACTTATGCAGGGGCGCCTGAGTGGCTCAGTCGGTTAAGCGGCCGACTTCGCCTCAGGTCATGATCTCATGGTTTGTGAGTTCGAGCCCCGCATTGGGCTCTGTGCTGACAGCTTAGAGCCTGGTGCTGCTTCAGATTTTGTGTCTACCTTTCTCTCTGCCCCTCCCCTGCTCACTCTCTGTCTCTGTCTCTCAAAAATAAATAAACATTAAAAAGATTAAAAAAAAAGAAAATGACTTATGCAAAGGCCTTTTTTTCCTTCCATCACATTTGATCTAATCAAGAGTCACTGATCTGAATTAAGAAATTCATGCTAAGTGAAATAAATCAGACTAAGAACAATACCATATGACTTCACTCATATGTGGAATCCAAAAGACACATGAATACACAAACAAAAAGCAGACTCAGACCTATAAATACAGAAAATAAACTGAAGGTTGCCAGAGGGAAGGAGGCTGGGGGGCTGGGCAAAATAGGTGAAGGAGAGTGAGAGATCTAGGCTTCCAGCTATGGAATGAATGTCACGGGAATAAAAAGCATAGCATAAGGGAATAGAGTCAGTGACACTGTAATGGCCTGTGGTGACACACTGCTAGACTTGTGAGCACAGCACAATGAATATAGAGATGCTGAATCACTATGCTGTATACCTCAAACTAACGTAACATTGTGTTGTCAACTGTACTAAAACACAATTTTTTTAAAGAAAAAGTGCATTTTGCTGGCAATGGCTTTTGCTATTTCTGAGCTAGTTTCAAAAAATTTACATATATATATTTCCTTCACTCACTTTATTCTCAATGGAAAATATTGTACAGATCTAGTATTTTAATTTCCCTTTTTTACCCATAATATTATCTTATAGAACTTGTTTTATCAATCTTTTTACATGATCTCTCTCAAGCCACAAGACTCTGTACCTAAATGACGCAAAACAGAATTAACATTTTGTATATATATATTTTTTTTTCTCAGAGCATGAGCAGGGGAGGAGCAGAGAGAGAGGGTGACACAGAATCTGAAGCAGGCTCCAGGCTCTGAGCTGTCAGCACAGAGCCCGATGCGGGGCTCGAACCCACGAACCGTGAGATCATGCCCTGAGCCGAGGTCGGACGCTTAACTGACTGAGCCACTCAGGTGCCCCTGTTTTTTTCTTTCTTAGGGACATAAAGATAACTTTTAAATGGAAAGATACTAAAATGAAGATTTAACAGAGGCGCCTGGGGGGTTCAGTCAGTTAGTGTCTAACTTCAGCTCAGGTCATGATCTCATGGTTAGTGAGTTGGAGCCCCGTGTTGGGCTCTGTGCTGACAGCTCAGAGCCTGAAGCCTGCCTCAGATTCTGTGTTTCCCTCTCTCTCTCTCTCTGCCCCTCCCCTGCTTGTGCTGTCTCTCTCTGTCTCTTGAAAATGAATAAATGTTAAAAAAAAAAAAGTTAAAAAAATAAAATGGGGGCGCCTGGGTGGCTCAGTCAGTTAAGCATCTGACTTCATCTCCAGTCATGATCTCCCGGTTCATGAGTACGAGCCCCGCATTGGGCTCTGTGCTGACAGCTCAGGGCCTGGAGCCTGTTTTAGATTCTGTGTCTCCCTAGCTCTCTCTTACCCCCCCCCCCACCAAATGAATAAACATTAAAAAAAAGGTTTAAAAAAATAAAATGAAAATGTAATGGATTTTTCTATACTTAATTGCTCAACAACTAGAATAATGATGACATTGGTTTTTATTTCATGATATCAGATGATAAACGTTCCTTTTTTTCCTAATGGCCACATTCTTCTATCCATATGTGTGTGGGTATGCATGTGTTGCCTGGGAGGTATGTGTGAGGTTAGAGTTGGATAGGATTTTTGCTAATATCAACTACTATATAGCTGTATCTAGAGGTAGAATATTATGTGAGAAAGAGTAGGTTTTGGAGACACATAAACCTGGATTCATACACCCACTACCCATATATTAGCCATGTGACCTTGCACAGGTTACATGATCTCTTTAAGCCTCACTTTTGGATCATCTGTGAAATGTGGATAATAATACATACCTTGAAGGATTTGGAAGATTAGAACAGATATCTCACACAGAAAACACTAGATACATAGTAAAGATTATGGTCCTTGCCATCATTGTATCTAACTGGGACACCAGATAAAACTCAACTCCAACCTCAGCCGTTCTACCTACTAGCTGTGTGATCTAGGTCATGTTAAACTGAACACTTATGAGCCTCAGTTTATCACCTGGAAAAATATTATACTTACTTCTTAGTCTTCTCATTATGAAGATTAAATGAGATAATGTCTGTAAAGAGCCTCTTCTGGTGCCTGGTTCTGGTTCAGCTCTCTCAAAGAATTACTTTCTTCTCTACTCTCTTTTGAGGGTAAGATGAAGCAGGGATTAAGACTGGATCTTACCAAGGCTTTATTAGCATTGCATGTCTTGCAGCGAACGTTCGTGGATTCTTTTTGTTTTCTGTCTTTTTAGAAAAAAGAAGACATATGGAGTGATAGGATGAGGATGGAAAAACACAGACTTAGGGGCTTATTTACTGGCTCCAAAGCCCAGAAACATTTGATGACATACACCACGTGCAAAGACCTTTGCATGTTTCTGAGCTGCAACGTTTAATTCAAAAATTGTAGTCAACTTGTGATGGGCTTTAGGAATGCATACAGATTAGGTTTCTGCCATTATATCCTTAGCCCCACGTACCTCTTTGTTTGAGCCACAAAAGAATTTGGTCATAAACCAAAAGACGGTGCCCAGCATGGGTTTACGTTTTTCAGTTCAAACAGTCCTATCTTTCGGCCAGGAAGACTTATATTTCATAAAGCTTACTTGTAGGTTATTACGTGGTGGAGTATGAATAGGACATCCATTAAGTGATTATAAACTCAATGGGTAGAAAAATATATACTGTAAAAACTCTCCCTCTCGGCCTGCCACTCCCTAGCAAACAGCATTATATTTTCCAATGTAGTCTTGGAGGGAACTTTAAAAAGATGGTCTTCACTCCTCCTGTTTCTCTCTTTTTTCTATTATTTTCTGAAATAAGTATGCAATGAACAGTCAGAAAGACGTGTGCATCTTGCCCAAGGTGAAGAGCCAGAGAGATGGTAGACGTGATCACATCAATGTATTTACCATCATTATTTACATTCATATCAAATGACAAAATCCACTAAGAACGCTTTCAGGGCTACAGTCCTTGACTGCATCAGAGATTTCCCCAGTGAGAGGCCTCAAGAAATTAAAATGAACTCTGTACCTATGTTATATGGCATTCTAGGATGACTCAGAATAAACAAGTCACAGTAGCAAATACGCCCCAGAAAACAGACTTCCTCCCAGAGAAGACATGCATCTTGACCTCTCGCACACTCTTGTGTCCATTAGTTTAAGGAGAATTCAATTTTCTCTCCATCAATTCATTTGCAGGTAGCTGCTTAAATTGCCCTAAAAATCTGGTATTGCTCATACTTTTAAAAAATTAGACACGATCCAAGCGAATTGTAGGAAATAAATGGTCTCCGGCAACCAATTTTCCCTTCTGAAGCTATTTCATTGCCGTAAGCTGTGTACCGTAGTTAAGGTTTCAGTGGCTGAAGGAGTTGAAGATGACATGCTTTGGAGCCAGACAGCCCTGAATTCGGGTTTGGGCTCCTTCATTTGTCTGTTGAACCCCAGTAAGCCTCAGTTTTCTGTGTGTAAAATCACGATAAATAATACCTACGTGCAGAGCTGTGATGAGGATTTGAAGGAACCACAGAACGCTAGAGGGTACTTCCAAAAATAATACCAGCAAGCACTCAGATGAGAATACTATCGTGGTGGTGGTGGTAGTGTTATTATTATTATATGATGCAAATGAGCACCTGCTTTGAGCACACTTCAGAAATCAGAAGTGAGGACCTGTTGTACTGATGACAATGCTCTCCGATGATTCTAAACTCGGAACCAAGTGACTGGTGAAAGTCAGCCACAAACTGAGCAACCTAACGCCTGGAAAGGAGTTTTGATGTGAGATGAGTAGTAGGGGGATACTCACAATGTGGATTATTATGTGTGGGGGATTCTCACAAAATGGAGAAGCTTTTTTTTTTTTTTTTTTTGGTGTCTGGCCGTATCATTGTATGTGTGATTTCAGCAGTCATGCCTCCATTTAGATTCCCCATACAATCATGATAAGCTCCAAGAACCCCTCTCTTGCTGCTGTTGGAGAAGTCTCAGGCCATGGAGCTTTCAAGAAATTGCTGGATGGAGCTCAAAGAGAAGACTGCTCTTGAAAACATTGTTTTGCTGTCTCTGTGCAACTGGCCAGCACCACGGCACCTACAGTGCAAGTGGGTGTAAACCATGTAGATCAGGGAGAGGCGGGTCTCCTACGAGCTCAACCTACTGTCTGCAGGCCACACTTTCTCTCGGGCACCAGAGACCCACAGCGCAGCAAATATGAAAAGGACGTACGTAAGCTTCAAAATGTGTATTCTCTTCATTAACAAAATGTGTCAAGCAGATGGAAAGTCCAAGGCAAGCGTTTTTGTTTTACATGACATGAGAAGTCACTTTTTATAAAACCCCGCTTGGCAGACTCTAGTTTTACATGGTCTCAGGTGAAGAAGGACCCAGTCAAAAGTGGCTTTACTTTGCCACTGACCTTTTCCCATTCTGAAAACGCAACATCCGCCTTGTAACCATAACAGTATGTTAATTAGTCTGTGAAGTAGCTTTTCCACAGATTGCATTTTAAAAAGGAGTATTCCCTTTTTGTTTCACTCTTTTGAAAGATTTTGAACTGTGAATTGAATTGCACAATGTAATAGGTTACTATTGCCTTTAAATGCCAAGAGCTGAAGTTAAATTGTAATACTTTATATTGACTGGAGAAGTTATCTTTGCTGATCATATATTGTGTGATGGTTTTGTTTCCCAAAAAACGGAGTGATTTAAATATATATGCAGTGGTGTGCTAAAGGCAGCACTTACTATTTCATGAGACTTGGCTGTTATTATTTTTCCCAAATCTACTTTCAATGTCATATCAGTAGCTTGAAATTGGTTGTGTCGGGAATATTTATACCGTGAAAATCAGCAAATGCTACAAATCAGGACTTACCCACCCAACCCCCAAGCCAAGTGCTACACATTTACCAGCACATCATACATCATTTCCTTTACAAATCTGTGATAAAACGGCATATTGAAATTCACTAGACACTGATCATTTACCAATCTAGACTGAGCTTTGCAATGTATCTCTTAGGGATCTCTGATGCCCGGATCCAAGAGGTAGGTGGCTGTGTAGAGAAGGAAGTTAATCTCCAGTCTTCTGCAGCAGGCAAACTGCTATTTTCATCTTCAACATAATACACTCTGATATCAGTATGGTGAAAATATTTGGCTGATGTAAATGTGATCTGAGTGGTAATATTCTTTATTTCGGATTGCCCCGAGCAGAGCACATCACAATAATAAGTAATGTGCATGTTACCACGTTATTTATGTTCAAATTCCCCCAACTGGGTTTAGCAAAACTGCAGCAAACAAGCTTCCCAAATATCAGTAACAATTCAGAGAAAGATTAAGGAAGAATGGACTCTCTGAGCAGGGGAAAGGTACAGAAAGAACACAGACGACTTGTTGGATATCAGCCAGTAATTCCTCAACTGCTAATTAGTTGCCTGAGATCGGGAGGCAGGGCAGGAACTCAGGCAGAGGACAGGGAACACAGCAAACAAGAACACTTTAGCCTTTAGAAAAATCTGAACTCATGAGTCACTGAAATATTAAAGGAATTTACCAAAGAAGACAGCGATGATTTAAATGGTTTCAAAGTGGAATAGTTTCCAAAATTCTTAGTCAATTATTATTTGGCATAGATGATTAAGGCCCATGAAGTGATTTTCGGCAGAGCAAAGATTAAAAGGTTGATCAAATCTGAGGATAAAAAGCACAGGAAAGAAAAAAAAAGCAATAAAGAAAATCTGTACCGAGCAGGAGTTTTTTAAAAATTTTTAATGTTTATTTATTTTTGAGAGAGAGATAGAGCGTGAGCAGGGGAGGGGCAGAGAAAGAGGGAGACACAGCATCCAAAGAAGGCTCCAGGCTCCAAGCTGTCAGCACAGAGCCCGACGCAGGGCTCAAACCCAGGAACCAAGAGATCATGACCTGAGCCAAAGTCGGCCGCTTAACCGACTGAGCCACCCAGGCGCCCCACAGAAGAGTTCTTAAGTCCTGTGAATGCTAAGAATTGCATCTAAAGTCATTTTCTCTCAGAAAACCAAAACCAGAAAATACTTCTTGCATCTGTATTTTGGGAGTCTGTTCAGACAGACTGTAAATCGGCAGTAATTCAACATGAGGACACTATTCCTCAACTTAAGCCCATAGAAAATTCACATAAGACAATAAAACATTATATTAAAAGTTAGACAAAGTGAAAAATTCAATAAATGATGTGGTCAGATTGAATAGAATGGTCAGATTTTAAACTGAGCTAAAAAAACCGAAATGATGGTAAATTAATTTGTGACCCTGTGTGTGCAAAGTCAGTGACTTGCATTTATCATTTGGGGCCAACAAGGTCATTTATTAAGCTCTATGCCATGTACTGTGTACTTAGCATACGTTTCTTATATCATGTGATCCTCATAATAAATATAGGACAGGAAGCATTATTTTCATTTTACAAAAAGGGACCTTGAGGCCCAGAGACATTAAGGAACCTATTCAAGATCACACAGCTGGCAAAGATGTAAGAGCTTAGTTTTGTCTGACTGCTCATCACAGCTTTTTCATGTTTACCAACTACTGAGCCCTTTTAAATGCATCCCTCTTTTTGTTAAGGCATTCATAGAAACAGAAAAAGATCACAAATTGAGATAGCTCTTTTTAGAGCTCAAAAAACTGCACAGTAAAATCAAAATATGACTTGTTTCTGTGAGAATAGAATCATCCTTATATATACGACTACATGGGATTGATTAGTACTATCAGCCTGTGTGTAGTGAATATTAGATCTCTTTTTCTCTATCTAGCCCCCTTCCTTTCCGGGGTAAATCCTCCAGTGGATGCAGTCCCTGTGTGATTCTGTGTTGTTCCTGCCCTCTAAATTGGGAACCAAAGTGGGGCACTGTTGCTCTTTTAAGTTTCTGGCAGTGGCTTTGGGTACACGGTAAGGGAGGGTTGATAGGGCATTTCCATCTACAACTCTGAATCTGGTGGGGCACCTGGGTGGCTTGGTTGGTTGAGTGTCCAACTCTTGACTTCGGCTCAGGTCATGATCTCATGGTTGGTGGGTTCAAGCCCCGCATCAAGCTCTGTGCTGACAGAGCAGAGCCTGCTTGGAATTGTCTCTCTCTGCCTCTCTCTCTACCTGTCTCTCAAAAATAAAACAGACTTGAAAAAAGAATTAAAAAAAAACACTCTGAATCTGGAGTGACACAAAAATGAAAGTTCAGTTCAGCTCCCTTCCCGATGAATGCTGTGGTGCCCCACTGGGAGTAGCAACAATGACCAAGAGTAGGAGAGTTTGACATAATGTGAGGGGAAGACAGTAGACGTCCTTTCTGCTCCCCAGCTCTTCCATAAATGCCTTCCTGCCTACCATTTCCCAAGTTTGGCCTTCCTACATTTTTTTAAATTAATTCTATGAACCCCTGAGATCCTCCCAATGACTTACTTTCTCTCTCTCTCTCTTTCTCTCTCTCTAATTTAGCGAGAGTCAGCTTTTGTCACTTGCCATCAAGAAACCTGCCAGACACATTATCCCTGAAGTAGAAAAGCAGGTCTTAGATGATTATGATATTCACCAAAGTCAATTTTCTTCCTCCTGGTTTCTAATCTGTGCTTACACAGAAACAGCATGTGACTAGGAAAATTTAAAAGATAGTCCATAAATGAGGCTCCCAAGTTTGCAAAATACAAATGACTCTTTTTCAGAGGCTGTAGCCCAGATGCCATCAGTGCTGACAAACGCACAAATTAATGCTATGTGAGTTGAAAAACAGAACCCTTTGTGGAGGAGATAGTTTGATGCTCATTTTACCATATAATCCAGCAGTCCTATTCCTAGGTATGTATCCAAAGGAATTGAAATCAGTATCTCAAAGAGATCTCTGCACCCCCATATTCACTACAGCTTTATTCACAATAACCAAGATATGAAAACAACCCCAAGGGTCCTTTGCCAAATGAATGGATAAAGAAAATGTGAGCGCGCTCTCTCTCTCTCTCTCTCCCTCCCTCCATCTGATCACATATTGTTCAGCCATAAGAAGAAGGAAATCCTGCCATTTGTGACAACATGGATGAAACCTGAGGGCGTGATGCGAAGTGAAAAAAGCCAGACAGAGAGAGACGAATACTGTATGGTATCACTTATATATGGAATCTAAAAAAAAAAAAAAAAGCCAATGTCATAGAAATAATAGAAATAGAGGATAGAATAGTGGTTGCCAGGGGCTGGGAGGAGGGGAAAATGGGGTGAGAGTAGGTCTTAAGCATTCTCACCACACACAAAAATAGTTAACTATATAAGGTGATGGATTTGTTAGTTATCTTGATCTCGGTAATCATTCCACAATATATATGTACATCAAATCATCCCACTGTACACTTTAAATATATACAATTATAGTTGTCAGTTATTCCTCAACAGGGTTTTGGAAAGTCATAGACCTTTAAAATATAGAATTTGTGATTAATAGTAAGATAACTTGGAGTATTTGGAAATTGCATGCTTTAAATTTTTTTAAAAACAAAAATCTATTAAGCACTAGGGAAAAAGAAAGAAAAAAACGGAAAAGAAACACACCTAAGGAAAATGAAGTACTCTCAACATAGTCCATACTTGAGCTACTAAATTATCTGACTTTATCATCAGGAAACTCTGAATCTTAGTACAATAACAAGGAAGTTCCATTCAAGTGTTCAATGTCATTCATATAATAACTACAAGTAAAAATAGTGCCTAGTTTATAAAATGACAGTACTTACTGAAGGCAAAAACCCGTGGCTGACAGCCAGCAGATGGTCTGTCAGAGTGAAACTGATGGAAATGTCCCCAACTACATTACTTGAAAACAACTTTGCCTGAGAAATTGGCTTCTTAATAGCAGAAGACACATATACTAATTAGCCTACCTCTGGATCAGATTCCACAATCTTTGTTTAAAAAAAGAAATTAATCCATAATTTTCCTGATTCTTTTTGGTTTAGGAAAGATGGCTCAACTCAAAGGTTAACATTTATCAGATGCACAGAAAACAGGTACATGGCAAGAAGCTTCTAAGATTAAGGCAAATGCGTCAGGCCAAACCAGAGAAAGTTCAAGTTTCACCCCCTCCCAAATAGGGAAATAATGTGAGTCTTCTGGTCCTTTTTCTGGAACTCACCACCAGACTGATGGAGGCAGCCTGGAAAAGCAAAGCCTGGGAAAGCAAGAACCCTTTTCTCAAAGGCCTACGGTACAGTTGGTATACGCCTCCAGTCCAGGGCTCCTTGCTCTGGGTCCCTCCTCCTGGTCCTACTAGGCTGTCCCAGGATGGGGGATGTGCTAAGAAGTATCAGGAAGGCCCAGCAACAAATTCCACACATAAAGACACAAATAGCTAATCAAACAGTGCCAAGCAATACGGACAAAATACAGGATTCTGATAAAAGAAAAAAGCCAGTGGAAGCTAAGCTACTAGATAATGCAGGGATTACGAGCGCAAGCTCATGAACCAGTAGGTGTAGATTTCCGTCATTTTTCCATCTGTCAAATGGAGATAATAGCATTTACCGCATAGAGTTGTTATGAAGATTAAACAACAGACAAAAATCACTTCGAACGGTGTTTGGCACATAGTGAGAACTCAATGAGTATATTCTCTGAGCCTCAATTTCCCTACCTCTTAGGGCTGTTAGGAAGTATTAACTGAGATAATGCGGGTAAAGCACTGAGCACTTGGCCTGGCAAACAGTAAGTGTTCAGGGAGTTATCTATTGTCATCAGTGTTGTTTACAATCCCTTTTTTCTGCCACTAGATGACCTACTGCCAAGCACACTCCCTGCCCTTCCCAAACTTCATTTACAGCTCCTCGCCCGTCACTGGCCCACTACTGGTAAAGGTTGAGGCCAAGAAAATCTTGAGGTTTCCTTGGGGGTTAGGGTGCATGGCCAACTCTGCCTAACATGTTCCCCCCAGCTCTTATGTCCTGTTTAATTCTCAATTGGCATCAGAAGAAATGGTCTTCATCATACTGACAGGGGAAACGAAATAGGGAACAAGCCAGGAAGGCTAGAAATAAGGGATTATGCTTGTTCCTAATGCAAATATGCATCCATACCCTCAGAAGCTTCCATGGAAGAGTCTCACAATTGAGACTCTCCCATGATTTAACAAATAAAACCCCTTAAATCTGAAGGTCATTTACATGCCAAGATAGCAGAGTCGATAGCACTGCATAAAGTAGAAAATGTTTTATAGACTAGCGGGTAAAAAAGGAACGATACAGTGGTGACTGAAACATGTCACATTTCTGATGTCTGGCAAGCAAAGATTGGGTTCTGAGGCTGGATTTGTTAAATATATATTACTGACATTTGATCCTAGAGGTAAAATTAATCAGTTCCACTGACATTTAAGAGCAGCTTCATCCTTTTCTTCTAAAATTTCCCTTCCAAGTGGAGGAAGAGTAAGGGGCCAGGAAACACAGGGCATATTCATAAAAAGGAAATTAATCCTACTTGGCTGGAGTAAACAGTGCAGGGTAGGACTGAGCAAAAGCTAAGGCAGGGAAGGAAGGCTGGAGTTGGTTGTGAGGGCCTTGAGCACCAAGTTGTAGAGGCTGGGTTTTCAAATATTTTGAGCTGGCACATTAAGCAAAGCGTATGTTACATGTATGTTTTGATTATGTTTAGAGTTATATAACTCTGTAAACGTGTCTGAAGAAAAAGAGATACAGTACACTGTCCAGCTTCATTGTGCAGATCGATGGGCATTATAAAGTACTGTAAATAAAGCCCTATTTTTCCCCTAATAAGTCAATCATTTCATTACACTTTACATCTTAAAGCTGGCAGATATTTGATCTGAGAACGGTGTCACACATGTACATTCCTAACTGATTCACCCATTTTATCCAAAAGCTTCTCACATTTTCCGTTAGGCATGATGCTGATTCTGCCTCTTAGAGTTCTCTATTCTAGATCTGGTTTTGTGCATTGTTTTCAGGCTATTATTTCAAAGCCAAATGCATGGTCGGAGTACTCCTTAGAATTCCCTTGGAAGCATTTTGAAAATCTAAAGCTGCATATTTAGAACACTTGAAATGCATACATTTTAAAAAATCACTTAATATGTGGACTTTCACTAAACTTAATCAGGTGTTAATGTTTAGAATTCTTAAGGATAAAACAACAGAAGCACCCATATCTAATAGCCCGGGAGACTAATTAGTTTAGAAAACAAATGTTCTCAAGTCCCTCTCTCCATCCCCACCCCAACCCAGGGTCATTTTTATTTACTAGGTTTTAAACTGAAGAGAATATATAAGACTAAATTGGAAAAGCTTTAAACTAGCCTTTAAAAATATGGACAGACTCTTAATTATAGCAATAGTATAAATAGAAAAGTGCCCTTAGACTATGCATTACTTTTACAAATGCTTATAATGAACTCCTTTATAGAACCATGCCAGTGTAGAGCTAATTTAACTCGGTTTTCAATTAAAACTGAAGAGAACTGTAATCTATTGCCTATAATCCTTTTCTCAAATACAGTGCAACCAACTTTCATTTTAATTATCTAGGAGTTTGTTCAGAAGAGTAGCACTAACTTCAGGAAAGAATTAAGTAATCTGCAACTACATGTTCTGAGCAATCTCATGTAAGATTCAGGTCATTACAGCCATTAAAAGCTGGCAACAGTTCACTTGCGTAAAAACAGTGTGATGTGTGCGCATGTGTGTTTTGTATAAGAAAATATACCCTTTCAGATCACGGTTATAAAGCAAAAGTTGACAAACTATGGTTCTTTGGCCAGATCCAGATCCCCACATGTATTTATAAGTAAAGTTTTATTGGAACACAACCATACCCATTCACTGATGTATTCTCTGACTGCTTTTGCAATACAACAGCGAAGTTGAGAAGTTGTGAGAGATAACATACTGCCCAGAAACCCTAAAATATTTACTGTTTGGGCCTTTACAAAAGAAGTCTGCACACATCTTGCTTAAAGGGACAGACTTAGATACCACTTACTACAAAACTTTACTCAGTATCAAAAGTATACACATGCAAGCAAAATGAAGACATTAGGCAAGTAATCTCTCCGGCAACGGATTACAGTTACCATAATCCCCAACACTTACTAAACATTTGCAGGCACATCACTGAGAGACAACATACACAGAATCAAGGCAGCATCTTTTGTGTCTCTTTTAGATATATAGAGTCGGGAGAATTCATGAATCACCTTTGTCATTTTGCATAGTGTTCTCTGGATCTATACACACATGGGCTGCATCTGCACAATGTGTAAATATGTTCCAGAGAAAAATTCAGTCAACTGGTTATTTTTCATGTAAACTAGGTGAACCTAATTTTTATTGGACTTATAGAATAGTTTGGCATGTTCTGACAGGCTACCGTGTGTCCTTGAACAAAAGGTTAGTAGTCGGTCGATTCAAGCTTTATAGACAGTTTGAATGACTCAGAGTCAGCTTTATGTAGTAGATAAAACACACAGATTTACTCAGAGAGACCAAACCTCAACTCCTGATTATACTTCTTAGCAGTTGTGTAACCTTGAGCAAGCGGTCTGTCTCCCTTAAGCATGTTTTTCTCATCTGCTGATACCTACTTTAGAAGGTTGATGTAAGGATTAGATGAGACACCACAGACATTATACATACTACAACACCTGGCACTTAGCCAACAATCATTAAACCATAACATCCCTTCCTTTTTCAGTGGTTCTTCAGATACATAAAGAATAACACTGGCGGGGCGCCTGGGTGGCTCAGCAGGTTAAGCGTCCAATTCTTGATTTCAGCTCAGGTCATGATCTCACAGTTCACGGGTTTAAGCCCTGGATCGGGCTCCACACTGAGAGCGTGGAGCCTGCTTGGAATTCTCTCTCGCCCTCTCTTTCTCTGCCTCTCCCCAGCTCGCATGCATGCATGCTCTCTCACTCGAAATAAATAAACTTAAAAAAAATCACACCAGAAATAAAATTTTAAAAATTGCATTAGTGTCAAATCACTATGTTGTACATCTTAAACCAATGTAACATTGTGTATGATCTATACTTTAATAAAAAAACAAATATTGCATTGATAGGTTGAAAACAAGAACTACTGAAACCTAAGTGAGTGCATTTTGACAATTATGATGACTCAAAGATAGACAAGATTGGTGGAGTCAACCTGAAATAAATCTAAGTCCACGGAAGGGAGGGTAGGGGACAAACACTGCTACTGGAAAGGGATGTTTAAATAGAATTTTCACAGTACCAACTGCTTACTTTATCAGTGATACATAATAGTTTGCTCCTTCATTTTTTTTTTTTTTTGCTTGAAATAGACTACACGTCCAGACATGTCATTGAAACTACCATCTTGCAACAGGCTGGAGGTATCACACTCCCACATTTCAAGCTATACTACAAAGCTTCGAGTAATCAAAACAGTATGCACAAAAACACACACACAGACCAATGGAAGAGAATAAAGAGTCCAGAAATAAACCCACACTTTTATGGTTAATTAATTTATGACAAAGGAGGAAAGACTATGAAATGGTAAAAAGTCTCTTGAACAAATGGTGTTGGGAAAACTGGACAGCTACATGCAAAAGAATGAAACTGGACCACTTTCTTACACCACACACACAAATAAACTCAAAATGGATTAAAGACCTGGGGTGTCTGGGTGGCTCAGTCGGTTAAGTGTCCGACTTTGGTCCAGGTCATGATCTCATGGTTCATGGGTTCGAGCCCCACGTCAAGCTTTGTGCTGACAGCTCAGAGCCTGCAGCCTGCTTCAGATTCTCTCTCTGGCTCTCTCTGCCCCTCTCCCACTTGTGCTCTGTCTGTCTCTGTCTCTAAAATAAATAAACATTAAAAAATTAAAAAAAAAACGGATTAAAGACCTAAATGTGAGACCTGAAACCATAAAATTCCTAGAAGAAAACATAGGCAGTAATTTCTTTGACAGCAACCATGGAAACATTTTTCTAGATGGAAACATTTTTCTAGATAAGTCTCCTCTGGCAAGGGAAACAAAAGCAAAATTAAACTATTGGGACTACCCCAATGTAAAAAGCTTTTGCACAGTGTAGGAAACCAACAAAACATAAAGGCAACGTAATGAATGGGAGAAGATATTTGTAAGTGACGTCTCTGATAAGGGGTTAATATCCAAAATATATAAAGGACTTATATAACTCAACACCAAATAAGCAAATAATCAAATTAAAAATGGGCAGAGGACCTGAACAGACATTTTTCCAAAGAAGACATACAGATGGCCAAGACACATGAAAAGATGTTCAACGTCACTCATCATCAGGGAAATGCAAATCAAAACTGCAATGAGATATCACTATACACCTGTCAGCATAGCTAAAGTCAAAAACACAAAAAATAACAAGTGTCAGAGAGGATAGAGAGGAAAAGGAACCCTAAAGCACTGTTAGTGGGAATACACCTACTATAGAGAAGAGTATGGAGATTCCTCGAAAAATTAATAATTGAATTACCATATGATCCAGTAATGCCACTACTGGCCAAAGAAAATGAAAGCACTAATTCCAAAAATATATATGCACCCTATGTTTACTGCAGAATTATATGTAATAGCCAAAATATGGAGACAGCCCAAGTGTCCATCGACAGACGAATGGAGAAAGAAGATGTGGTATCTATGTGTAAATATATACATACACACCCATACACATGCACCCACACTAGGATATTACTCAGACAGCAAAAAAGAATGGAATCTTGCCATTTGCAACAACATGGATGGAGCCAGAGGAGATAATGCTAAGTGAAATAAGTCAGAGAAAGACAAATACCGTATGATTTCATTCATCTGTGGAGTTTAAGAAACGAAACAAATGAACAAAAAAATAAAAAATAAAACAAAGGAAAAAGAGACAAACAAAAAACAGACTCTTAAATACAGAGAAGAAACTGGTGGTTGCCAGAGGGAAGTGGTGGGGGGGACGGGTGAAATAGATAAAGGGGATCAAGAGTACGCTTACCCTGATAAGCACTTAGAAATGTATAGAATTGTTGACTCATTATATTAATTACTGAAAACTAATACAACACTGCATGTTAATTATATTCTAAGGGAAAAAAGAGAAAATCCCTACCATCTTGTGCTATGATTGGCAAAAACCCAACTGAAACTACTTCTTAGATGGAGTCTGGTTGAAAGAGCAAGAAGAGCTATCAGCATAATGGAGGTAATTCTGGAAATAATTTGGCTAATGGTGGGTTTTTAAAATTTGACATATACTTTAATAATGTACAATAGCAGAATTGCAAAATTTTCAAAATAGCGCATGGAGTCAGAAAGGGCACAACAATATTCATGTCATGATTTTGAACTTTAAAACTACCACTATAGGACTAAAATTATTTTGAATGAAAAGAAATATCAAAAAAATAAGGAGAAAAGAATTCCCAATAGTATATACTTATGTCAACATCTCTTGAAATAATTCTTTCCATTTCTACTACCAGATAGACATTAATGCATTCTTTGGTGAATTCGAAATGCAAGAGAAGGGGAGTTTTCATTCATTTCACTCAATTATTTGAGGATAACAAAAATAACATCTTTGGGAACTGAATAATTTGATGATTACAAAGGCAATTTCAATTGCCTGTTCACAATCCATATTCATCTCATATCCATTAAGGACAAATTATACCACCTATTTAGCAGAAAAATAAAAGAATGAGGATGCTTTCAGAAAAATTACAGCTCTTACGTGTGGCCCCTTTTATTCAAGTACAATCAAGTGCGTCTGTGTGTGGAAGAAACAGCAAATTCATGAATTAATTTTTAAAAAGACATAAACAATGAAGGTTAAGATACAAAACACAAACTCTTTTCAGTTGGACATAGGGATCTAACGCTCCCCGGTCAAAGGAAGATTTCACCTGGGGCATTATTTTTGAGATCTGGTTTAGAAAAGAAGCTTAAATGTGTCTGCACAATTGATGTTTTCACAAATCAGATTCTTGGAGCCACGATTCTATTTTTATATCAGTATGAGAAAGATAAAACATCGGTCCCAAATTAAAATCAGACCTTCGAGTCTATTGCTGAGCACCTGGAGCACCTTCCTGTCCCTTCCTTCTTGTTGAAAACATCCTTCTGCACAACGTTCTAATGAAGCCGTTCAGTTGCTCTTTTGGCTTCCATTGCATAAAGAGGCAGGTGGAGCACAAGGGGGTCAGAGCACAGACTCTGCAGTTGGATGATCCTTTGGATGAATCCTCCTTTGCCCTCTTCTTGGCCATGTGACCTTGGTCATCTCTTAAGGGGTAAAAGAAACCTTAAACCTTTAAGAAGCCCTAAACCATGGTTTCATCCTCTGTAAAATTGGGACAATACCAGCATCTATGGCATGGTTGGCTGTAAAGGTTTACACGTATATTACATTATTGTAACATATGATACGTTATTTACAAATATAAGAAGTATCTGTAGACTTAACTACAATTTGACATTTATGTCTATACAAACGGTGTTTGAGTAGGACTTAGCAAATCCTAGACTTTACAGGTAAAAAGTATATGATGCCCAGATATACTGAATTTCAGGTAAACCACAAACTATTGGTCATCCTGTACTTTATCTGACAACTGTAACTAGGTTGCTTTATTAAGGCTACAGCATTCTCAAAAGTCCCCACAGGTAATAGTTGTCAACAAATTTACCTTCATTTTGTAAGTTAAATTAGGGTAATAGCCAGTTTATTAAATGGCCTTGAATATTCCCATGCCAATTCTGATCAATCTGCTTCTCCATCTTTTATTGTTTTGTTTTATTTTATTTATTTATTTATTTATTTAGAGAGTGCACATGTGAATGGGAGAGGGGCAGAGAAAGAAAGAGAGAGAGAGAGAGAGAGAGAGAGAGAGAGAGAGAGAGAGAGAGAGAGAGATGGGACTCCTGGGTGGCTCAGTCAGTTAAGCGTCTGACTCTTGATCTTAGCTCAGGTCATGACCCCACTGTTTGTGAGTTCAAGCCCTGCATCGGGCTCCATGCTGACAGTGTGGAGCTTGCTTGATATATATTCTCATTCTCTCTCTCTCTCTCTCTCTCTCTCTCTCTCCCCTCCCCCTTCTCTCTGCCTCTATCCCGCTCACACACACACTCTCTCTTTCAAAATAAATGAACTTCAAAAAAAATTAAATTTCTTGTCTTCTCTGAAACAAGTAATCGGCAGATGGTGATGGTTGGACTTATTCTTTCTTTTAGCAAATCCTACATGGGCGTGTCTACACCTTTCTTTAGAATATATGGACACCATCAAACACTGTTACCAGCTTTGGGGCTTTAGCCAAAATCTGAGACAATAGAAAAAATTTCATTTAACATCCAGATACATTACTTAATTCACATTGACTAATAGTACTAATTAATTACAGAATGCCAACATTTTTCAACTTCATTAATAAACATCACACATGTTTACTGACAACTTAAAAACTGTATTCAAGATGAATGTAGACTACAACCATTTGATCTCAGTGAAACTGTCATTTAAAAATGATCAACTGTTTTGATATTACGTGATCTATGATATTCTGACTTGGAACTCTGCAGGACAACTTTTAATCACTTTGGGTTTCATACATTATTTCCCTTCTTGACATTTAACTTAATTTCTAAATTCCTTCTCTGAAAGGTCCTTAATTTAGAGTTAACACAGACCTATCTTGACTAGTTTCATGTTTCTTACCATATTTATTGCTTAGCAATCCTGTCATTTTCATTCCTTTTTTCATGGATTTTTTTTATTCTTATAGTTAACAGTTTCACTTAAAAGCCTTAAAATGTTTCAATCATTCCAATATTAAGTACCCATGTGAAGAAAATACTCTTAAGTCTAGAATATAAGTTTTATGCACAAAGATAGCCACTGTGACACTATTCGAAATAGGAAAAAAAAAAAAAACCTTTACCATGTCTATCCAGAGAGCATTAGGAAAGCAAATCATGACACATATACTGAATATTTTGTATGGCTATTTTGACATTTATAAAGAATTTGAGAATATAGGAAAATACATTTTATTTTGTATTAAGTGAAAAATTAAATGTAAATCTATATGTTCTATGAGCATTACATTTAAAACACTTTAATAATAATAATAATAATAATAATTTTAAAAGGCCAGTAAGAAATATACCATAGAAACCAAGGTTGACTTTGGGTGGTAGACTATAGGCGATATTTTTTCCTTCTCAACATCCTAATTTTCCATTTCCCCAATTTTTCTGAAATGAGTATATATTTCTATAGGATAGAAAAAAACAATTATTTTTAAAAACTTTCCAATAAGCCTTTGGAAAACTGCCTTCTTTCTCTTCTACAAATTGAATAGATGAAACAACTTCCTCCTCTTCTTCCTCTTCCTCTACCTTCCCCTCTTCCTTTACTTCTTTCCATTGGTTTGACATTAAATTCAATTTGAGTTCAGTTAAAACCACAAATGGCTGAACAAATGTATTCTATTCTGTTATTTTTTTAAGGGAAGTGATTCTTTTGTTTTAAATAATTTTTTTAATGTTTATTTATTTTTGAGAGAGAGAAAGAGAGAAACCGAGCATGAGTGAGGGAGAGGCAGAGAGAGAGGGAGACACAGAATCCGAAGCAGGCTCCAGGCTCTGAGCTGTCAGCACAGAGCCCAACACAGGGCTTGAACTCATGAACTGCAAGATCATGACCTGAGCCGAAGTCAGACGCTCAACCAACTGTGCTACCCAGGTGCCCCTTTTGTATACCATTTTTAAATTGTCTTTTTTTCTTTTATAAAATCTAATTAACTGTAGCCAATATATTACAACCATCTATTATTACTGTGCTAACCAGCATCATCTACTATCTATGGAGTGGCTTCTCAACTAGACTACTGAAATTGCCTTCTAACTGGCCTCCTGCTTCTATCTTGGCCACATAACAGTCCATTCTCAGTGAGTATCCAAAGTGTGAGTCTGTGATATGTTTTACAACATGTCAGAACATGTCTTTCTTCTTTTTCAAAACCCCTCCGTGATTTCCTATCTTAGAGTAAAAGCTAAAGTTCTTACAGGGAACTACAAACCCTTTCAGGTTCAGATTCCATCATCCTCTCTGGCCTCATCTCCTACCTTCTTCCCTCCGCCAAGCTCAGTTGGCTTTTGCTACCACTGGTATCCTTAAACTTCGTGAAAAGTTTGAACATGCTCTTTCCTCTGTCTGGTATGCTCTACCCAGCGCACATGGCTTGCTCCTTCATTTCTTTAAGGTCTCTTTGAATTGGTCTCCATATGAAATAGGATCCCCTTCCTCAGGACCCTGTACTTTTGATCTGTATTTCCTCCTTGATTTATCGGTCTCGCAGAATGCATCGTCTTCTGACACATTACATATTTTACTTGTCTGTTTAGTGTTATCTTCCCACTAAAATGTAAGCTTCATGAGACTCGAGATTTGGTTTTTGTTCCCTACTATAGCCCCAGTACCTAGAACAATATCTGGTATAGAGTAGGTGCTTGGCAAATTCTTGGTAAAGGAAGGGTAGCAGAAGGGAAGGGAAGGAAGAAAAACTTTACATACTCTTCTGAATCTCCCAGGACTGGGGTGCCAGGATGGTTCAGTTGGTGAAGTGTCCAACTCTTGGTTTTTGGCTCAGGTCATGATCTCACGGCTTTGTGGGTTCAAGCCCCACATCAGGCTCTGCGCTGGCAGTGTGGAGCCTGCTTGGGATTCTCTCTCTCTCTCTGCCCCTCCCCACTTGTGCTGTCTCTGTCTCTCCAAAACAAAAATAAATAAATAAATACTTAAAATTTCCCAGCACCTCTGTAAGGTGCTAGTATTATTACACAACTCATGAGAAAACTGAAGTCTAGAGAGTGAACTTACTCAAGATCACACAAATTGCAAATGACAGAGCTGAGACCAAAACAAAGTTTGTCTTTCAGGATAGTCCGTTCCCTTAACCTCCGTGCTTTACAGATGACATTGACAAACACAAAAAGGAGGCCGGTGTTTTAGATTAGCCTCAGCCAGGGTTGTGCTGTTGAACTGAAATAGCCTTCAAAATAGTCTTGGGAAAACTTCCATGAGGCCAGATCCAGAAAAAAAAAAAAACACTCGCTGGGTGTCTTGGAAAACATGTCTGAGCCTCCTCGTCCTCATCTGTAAAATGCGGTATATGGAAATCAGTCTCTCCTTCCAGCATTTTGAGGAAGCTATTCAGCTCTATGGTGAAGTGCTTATCTTCTCCACTCAAAACACACCAGAAGGGAATTTCTTCTACTAGTCTGTGAACTATAGGATAGTTGAACCCTAGCACCGACTCCAATTTAAACTCACATAATAAAACAACAACGAATAGTAATCATATACAATCTAAACAGGACCCTCCAACTCGGAGATGGAAGCCGTTTAACTCTTCTCTGAGAGCTGCAAAAGGAAACTATCAAACTATGTAAGTATACAGAGGACACAAAATCAGCGTTTACATCTGAATCTTTCCCTTAGTGAACAGTATTGAGCACTCATTGTGCAGGAGTCTGGGAGAGTCAGTCAAACAAGACACGATCCTTGCCTTTGAGTCACTCACAACCTGGTAAGGCAGGAGCACCTCCTGTGTGTGGCCTGCTTATGTGGAAATACCGTGTAGCTGTGGGTAATAAGTGTGCACAGTATACACACACACACGGTATATACATATGTGCATATATGCATGTATACATATGGCATGCATATGTGTGTATAGTGCACATACAGTTGACCCTGGAATAGCACTGTGTTTGCACTGTGCAGGTCCACTTACACATGGATTTCTTTTCGATAAATACACTATAGTACTGTAATGTATTTTTCTTATGACTTTCTTAACATTTTTTTTCCTCTAGCTTACTTTATTGTAAGAATACAATATATAATACATATAACATCAAAATATGTGTTGATTGTTTATGTTATCAGTAAGGCTTCTGGTCAACAGTAGGCAACTCCCCTATTAAGTTTTAGGGGAGTCAAAAGTTATACACAGATTTTTGGGGGGCACCTGGGTGGCTCCCTCTGTCAAACGTCTGACTCTGGATTTCGGCTCAGGTCATGATCTCACGGCTCTTGAGTTCAAGCCCCGTGACCGGCTCCGTGCTCATGGTGCTAAGCCTGCTTCGGATTCTCTCTCTCTCCCTCTGTCTCTGCCCCTCCCCTGCTTGCTCACTCTCTCAATCTCTCTCTCTCTCTCTCTCAAAATAAATAAATAAACTTTAAAAAAGTTATACACAGATTTTCAAATGCATGGCTGTGGGTGTCCCTAACCCCCATGGGGTGTGTGTGTGTGCACGCGCATGTGTGTGCAATGTGTGTGGTGTGTATATTTGCTGCACATTATTCTCTTTATATTACTAAAACTAAGGGAAAATGATAAAACCTAGCTAAGGAATTTAAATTAAATGCTTGCATACTAAAATGTCTCTCCCAAATCTGTTGTAGGGAAGAATATTCTCTTGTAGTCTTAATTTTACACTATTCAGTGTAAAATGGTCTCACGTATACTACTCATCCCATAGAATTCCTTTGGTTTTGGTTTTTGAGGAAACTCACCCCTACTATTGGCTGTCAGAGATCCTCAGTATATAGACCTTCTGTCCAGCGTCAAGAAGCAATAGAATTCTCCTTTACTCTCTCTTCCTTCAAGTTCAGTCTGCATGGAAGCCCCACCTTTACCAAGCTGCTGCAATTTCTCCTTACTCCCTCATCTCTTCTTTAAAGTCTACATCAAGATGCCTGGGACTGCCTGTTGCTGTTACCATAGCAACACCCCCTTAAGTTCATCTGTGGGAATATTCTAGGTTTCAGTTAAGCCTACGACGGTGTTACATGGTCAGTTAGCTCTGTGGAATCCACAATTAGATAATCTCATTAATAGTAAACCATTAGCTTCGAACAATCAACTGCTTAATTATTTCCCCAAAATAAATCACATCACTCATTGTTCAGACTGAGTAAATACATGCCAATGTTGACAAAGTTCATTTGACTTTTTGAAATTGCAAAATAAAAAGTCGTGAGTATGCATTATTTATAAATTGGTTTAAAACTGTGCTTGGTGAATAGACAGTTATATTTTGTAGTTCTGAAATTGTCAGGAAATATTCAGAGCCTAGACACACTGGCTCTTTCCAAACAGCATAGCTGATAAGTGAGAAAAACAAACATTTAGATGACTGAATTTTCCTACTTTTCTTCCTGATATGCAACAGTTTGTAAACTGATCACTTTAATAGATGCTCACCAATTCTGGAACCCAGAACCAATCAAGTTCTAGCAAGAGTACTTTTTATTTCTCCTTTTAAAAATATTGACTCTGCTGTCTGGATAATCAATTAACTAGAGTCCACTAAAACACTGCTAACTCAAACATCATTACAATTTTCAAATGCTAATCAAATACCCTTTTTTGAGATATTCACTGTTGACATGTTTGTACTCAAACACTTCCAATTTTATAACAATTGGGAAACTGCAACAGTTGGTTGAAACATAATGGAAAAGTCATTTTGTTTGTGTTTTCACAATAGGAAAACAGAGCAAATGCTCACTTTAAAGTTGTGTCTTCACAAGCAAACAGGTTAGTCATTTGGTCTGTGACCAGTTAAGTCATTGAGTATGTTATCTTAGTAACCACCATCTAAATCTTCAAAAATGGCTGAAGTCCTTAGAAAATGGGATTTTCCCCTAGCATGTGATTGCTGTAGTCTGATACTATGTTTAAGTCAAGACATTAGGATCTACCCTCAGAATGGTTACATATCAAGAAGGTTCTCATGCACATTTCATATTCTTCACACCAGGCCACTGCCATGTAGCACCATATTGAAGCCAGAGGCAAAAGGAAAAACCAGTAATACTGAGCCTGTCTTTATTTAAAATACTGATGTTCGTAGTGGATTTTATGCATTAATTTTGATTTTTGTAAACCACTACATTAAAATATTATTTAAGTTGATTACAGAAGTTTTTGGCACTCTACAATTCTGTGCCAGAAGCAATTGCCTCATTCACCTAACCCTAGTCCTGGCCATGCACCAGTCAATAAAAATCGGAATCCCTAACCTCAGGCTGTCTGGACTCCCGAATACCTTTGGGGTATATGAACGCAGTTTGATTTGCAACCACTAGATGGAGACCTTTTCATTAGGTAACACGGACCCCCTCCCTCCCTCAGTCTCTACAGACCATGGCAGTTGTCAAAGAACATTCAGATTAAACAGAACTCAATTCTCAGTGAATTTTTAAAATGTGTTAGGGGAAAAAATTGGCAAATAATAAAGAAAGATGGTATTGTCACTGCCAGCGTTTGAGTTGAAGAGTCCTGAGTTTGACTCCCACAGCTGCTGCTTTTAATACCCGCTATGTTGCCTCTCTGAGCCTCAGTTTCCTTATCTGTAAAATGCAAACAGGGTCCCAACCTCGTAAGGTTGCTTTACATGCACACATACATATGAAATCTCCTAACAAAACGACTGGTCATCCATAAATACATTTCCTTTCTCCTTTGCTTCTATTACAGAAGAACTGAAATAGAAGAACAGTCTACTAGCACCAAAGGAACTGCATTCAACATTATGCCCCTTTAAAACTGCTGTTTTAAAGTAGGTTGAAAGGGACAAAGCTTCAGAAATCCCAGGAAAGCTTACACTCTGTGTAGCCTCAGTCTCGAGACAAGCTCCTGTTCTTTTTCTAAGTCAACCTACTTGCTATGAAAATTGACAAGCTCATTTCCATCCAACAAATGCTTATTGAGTACCAACTATATGCCCAGGATTCTGCTGGGCGTTGAGGCTATGAAAATAAGACAAAGCACTGTTCCTGGGAGCTCACAGTATCTAAATTAGGCGTGAGGTTAAATAATGTAAACATTACAAATTATTCAATTTTACAAATACATGTTGGAATTGTACAATCTGCGAGCACTGTATTGGGACTGACACTCATGCCAATACCCAGCAAGTCAGAAAAACAGCCCTGGTAGAGGCAGAGAGACTAGCATTGAAATTGACTTCTTCTTGGCTATGAGAGCATTTGAAAGTCCCCAACTTTTCTGAGCTTCATTTACTTTTATCTATAAGTTGGAGTCCATAATAGTAATTATGTCATGTGATTGTTGTAAGGGTAACATGATATACCGCATCCTGCATACTGCTCGGGACAAGATGTGGCACATGGTAAGACCTCAAAAAGGGTGACTCATTATTAGTAGTACTAATAGAAACATTGGAATACACCAATAAGCTGTGGGTTGTGAGACTCCCTGCATAAAGGAATTGCTTTTATCTCATTTCTTCTTCTCCTGGCACATTTTCCTGCCGGTTGGGAGAATGAGATGAGACTGCTTTTTCTGATCAGCTTGTAGAAGATCCTCTAATGAGGAAGACTCCCAGGACAATTTTCTTCACAACTGAGTATGCAGAAAGGAGTAGCATATGAGTAAATAGGTGGAGGGCAGGTGGTGGCGGTGCTTGTGGTGCTATTTTGTAGCCTTTGTGGATTTCTTTGCTGGATGTGAACACCACTCCCACAGCAGATCCCAACCTACCAAAAGCTTAATAACCACTTTGCAAAAATGGTTGCAATTATTATTATTATTATTGCAAATTCAATAATCAGTCCTCCTGCTCTACTTTCAGCATGTTACAGCACGCCACTGACAGAAAGGTATAGATACCAAATGACCTTGTTTAAGGCACTGAGGGCTTCTCAAGCACCATAGCCTAAGCCCTATTTTCAGAGGTATTTTTAACGTCTTTATTAAAGATTTTATCTTTAAGTAATCTTTACACCCAATGTGGGGCTCGAACCCTGAGATCAAGATTCACACACTCTACTGACTGAGCCAGCCAGGTGCCCCTATTTTTAATTTTTAAATGAGGATTCTGAATCTTCATTACAGGACTTCCCAATAGAAGGGCCTCTGTCCTTTGTATTATTTATTTATTTATTTACTTACTTACTTACTTACTTACTTTGGAGGGGGGCAGGGAGAGAGAGAATCCCAAGCAGGCTCTGTGCTACTGACACGGAGTCCAACACGGGGCTTGAGCTCACGAACCTTGAGATCATGACCTGAGTGGAAATCAAGAATTGGATGCTTCACTGAGCCACCCAGGCATCCCTGTTCTTTGTATTTTAATACTGATATTAACACTATGTAGTTTTCTCAGCTAATTGGTTGTACTTTGAATAAAGGATCCTGAACCCTTTACTTGGAATAGTGTTTACCTCCTCTATATCGAGCCTGTTTGTGTAGTGAAAATGGTCTACGTTCTTACTGACCCACCATCAGTAAGAAAGAGCAGGGATTGGTACCATGCTATTTTCCAGGTTCCCCTAATCTCTCCATTTCAGAAACAAACATAAATCTGGATGGTCCTTGCACTTAAAGCCTAGGGGATGGGAGGAGCTACATTTTCAGAGGCAGGCAAGTGTTGCGTCTGAATTTCTAATGCTGCCCCGTAGTGCAAAAGGGACCTGGAATCAAATTTCTTACAATATTATTGAACAATTCTCCACAACTGAAGTATAAACACACGGGAAATTAATTTGATGACCGTTTGTTACATTAACATCATTCTGACTTTTGTCAATAAATAGTTAAAGGTAGAAAACAGTCCATTATGGGCCTAATGAATGCTACCACTTAGTCAAAGGCATATAGCGAATATTATTTATCAGGTAAGATATATATATATATATATATATATATACACACACACACACACACATATACATACACACAAATACATACATATACATATATATGTATGGATTCATTTGACTCTGATACAACTCTGAATGCTTTGTAAGAATTTATATCACCGTTTTACACATAAGGAAATGGAGCTCAGAGAAACAAAATTACTCACATAGGAAAGAAATCAGAATGCAAATCTAGTCTGTGTTCTCAGAAGTCTGGGTACTTTGCAAGGCTTTGAGTATATAAAGATGAAAAAGAAATGATCCTGGCCTTAAGCAGCTTACAGTCCAGCAGACCTTACAAACACCTGTCACACACCCAGGACAATGAGGCATCTGTCAGCCAGACCACTGGCAACAGTCTGGGAAGACGGCTCGAATCGCCACACCACAGCGGCACCTGTACATTATCAGTGCATCTGTCTTCCTCACAGATTTGAGAGGCTCGAGTTCCTTAGGCTCAGGTGACACAGTGCTTGGGGGCAATAGAAGGGTGGTTAGGTGGGGCGCCTGGGTGGCTCAGTCGGTTGAGCGTCCGAGTTCAGCTCAGGTCATGATCTCACGGTTCGTAGGTTCGAGCCCTGCGTTGGGCTCTGCGCTGAGAGCTAGCTCAGAGCCTGGAGACTGTCTTCGGATTCTGTGTCTACGTCTGTCTCTCTGACCCTCCCCTGCTCATGCTGTCTGTCTCTCTGTCTCTCTCTCAGAAATAAATAAAACATTAAAAAAAGAAAGAAAAGAGAAGGGTGGTTAGGAAATCGATTAAACACTTTGAGGACTAGTCCTCATAAACTGAGCCATTCAAATATGTACTTTTTTCCCAATTGATGACAAATAAGGTGAGGAGTCCCTACTGGCCCTGGCGCCAGGACTCTTGACCTAAAGATCTAGAAACATAAGGGAATCAGACTGAAATGCCTCAAGTAGGGCTGTCGGATTAAATACAGACACCCAATAAAATCTGAGATTACAACACATAATATTTTAGCATAAATATATCACAAATATTACACGAGATATACTTATGTTGAATATCCTTACTTATGTTTAGTACTTATGCTGAAAAATTACCCACTTATCTGAAATTTCAATGTAACCAGGTATCCTGTACTTTAATTAGCTAAATCTGGTAGCCCTAGACCCAAGAGAAAATGGGTTGATAGTTATAAAACTCCATATTGCTCCCATCCTTATCTATATCCTTTGAGTAGTGTGACCTACTATATACGGAGCTGCTGAGATGCACATAAAAGGTAGCCACAGGAATCGCCTAGGCAGAAAAAAATTTACCATTTTCCCAGGATACCCTTTCACGTCCCACTGACTTTACTCCTATCCTTTTCAACCAGACCACTTTAAGATCTGGTGTGCCCCAGCCAAGTCTACTTTTTAAAGCTGCATCTTTGCCTCTATGTATAGAAGTTGTGTTCAGTTGCAGGTGACCTCATGCTAAGTAGTCATTTAATTAAATATTTTTTCCCAATTTGGAACCAATAGTTTTTCTAAGTCACAAGCATTTTCATAGTCACATGCAAAATGCCTAAGTCCTACATCTCATGCATTGTGTACCAAATGCATAGAATGGAGTCTTCCTCATCTCCCTCCATCCATAAGGGAAGGCGGGGCACAGGCAATTCAGAAATACTTGACTTTCTCCCTGTAAGTGCTCCTGGAAAGACAGTAGTAGGCTTTACACATTTTTTTCCAACTGACTCCTTGCCAAATGCACTGGCCAAGGAAGCATGACCCTTAACTAGGAGTAAAGTGATGGGGTTCCCCCCTTGTCCTGGCTTAGTCATTTATGAAACCAATGACCCAGTGCCCTCCCTGAGCCTCATGCATAGAAAAAAGAGAATAAATCTCATCCTACCTTCCTCACATGATTCTTATAAGGATCAAAGGAGATCGGGTTGGAGAAAGTGTTTAGGAAACTCTAAGGTGCTTAAAGAGAGTTAGTGACCACCCTCTGCATTCTTAACAGACTTCCTGGGTGGATTTGGGCAAAGGGTACTTATGTAATAAAAAATATTTAAAACATAAACATCCCCTTTTGCTGAGTGATAAGTCCATTTTTACACCAGGTTTCCTTAAAGATCCTTCTGTTTCCGACTATAGTAACCACAACAACAAAAAAGAAGGCTCTCTTAATCAGAAAAAAATGCCAATGTTCAATGCTACTATGTTGGGTATCTCAGTGTACTAGTGGGGCATTTTGGTAGATTAGACTCCTTTTGAAAGTTGTTTGTGAAATGCATTTAATTGGTTTGTCTGTCTTGATTTTGAGTGTGAGCCTCTGTAGCTGTCCACGTAATTATGGCAGTTTTGCAACACAGCACAGAAAAAAACCAGTTGTTCAGTCTGAAGGCAAGACAGAGATTCTGTGTGTACACTGTATATAAAGCCTGCTGGCTGTGAGTATTAAACCCTGGTATAATGAAGACCTTGTATTTCTTGCATATGAGGCCACAACTCTTATACTGCGAGAGATCTGGCATCTTCCAACGGCTGGGAGGAGGTGCTGCCAAAAATGACCTTGTACTTTACAGTATGATTGTGGAGAGGGTCCATGGGAAAGACCTGGATTTATAAAAAACAAAATATTTGCAGTGCACCTGAGTTAACCGAGTAGCTCCTAACAGCTGGATGCGTGTGTGCGCCCACACGCCTGCTCATTGTGATACTGTGGAGATTCCAAATCCAACTGAAACGCAGTAGTTGCACCATTTATACTGATCAAGTCCACGAGAATTGGGACGAGTAAAAGCTGTGAAGGCCTTGCTGTCCGAAAATCGTGGCTACTGTTTGTTAAGGATATTGTTTTATTTCAGATCCACATCATTTGACTGTTCATTTTCTGCCCTTGTGTCTTTAGGTTTTCAGGCTAAACTACTTAGAAAACATGCATGGCTGTAAATTTCCCTCTTGGCTGAATATAATTTTTCTTTGATTCTTTTTGTCCCTAAAGATTCACTTGCCATCTTGATTTGGCCAAATGAGATATCAAACACGGGAAACGAAGGGTTCCAGTTATAGAATGAGTAAGTCACGGGGATGAAAGGCACAACACGAGGAATATAGGCAACGGTATTGTAATAGTGTCACATAGTGACAGACAGTAGCTACACTTGTGGTGAGCACAGCATAATGTACGGAGTTGTCAAATCACTACCGTTGCACACCTGAAACTAAGGTAACACCATGTGTCAACTATACTCAACAACAGGTATATTAACATTCAGAATGTTTGCCATGTTATAAGTCATTACACCCTAAGTGCCTTTTATGTACGCTAGTTAAATCCATCCAGGAGCCCGTAAGGTAAAGACGACCAGTACTCTCAATTTACAGGTGACAAACTGACAGGTGACAAAACAGGTGATAAGACATTCTCCATTACTCATAGTAATTCCTTTTTATGTTTGTCTGTTTAGAAAAATTACTCTCTTCCTCTCTCCTTACACCAGATGATGTTCTTATCCTCAAAAGCCATTATATGTTTGGAGGCATTATTAAAAGAAACTTCGAAACAAAACATCTTCTCTTACAGTCTCCCAAATCAGCATAGAGGCTCCTCATTTAGGACACACGTAAGTATGGCCCGGCCCAAGCCCAGAGAGTGGATCAAATGTCCTCCTTGGCAGTTGGACAGTCCCTTCTCCAGATCACCGAGCCACCTGCACTCCCGGGCTCGGGCCTGCTCACTCCCTCACTCAGCATGAAGGATGTGCTGAGCTTGCAGTCTGGGAGGCCCTCCGGAGACAGAGGGGAGGGAATGTAAAGAGCAGGGACAGACTTGCTTTCCTCATCTGTAAATGAGGCTACAGATGCCGCTCGCAAGGTACTCATAATGCCTAAATCACAAAACAGCCCTGAAATTCATTCGTCTCCTAAGTGTTGAAAAAAAAAAAACAAGAAAGGAAAGTCACTTGTTTCAACCAGGCAGCCATTGATTCAAAATGACCTATCTAAAGGCTTCATCTTGACACAGTTTTTTAAAATGTCTCTATGTTTTTTTTAAACAAATCTAAGATCTGGCCAACTTCTTATTGTAAGTTTATTTATTTATTGTGTGTGTGTGTGTGTGTTAGAGAGAGAGAGAGAGAGAGAGAGAGAGTGAGTGAGTGCACAGAAGCAGAGGGGAGGGGAGGGGCAGAGAGAGAGAGAGAGAGAGAGACTGAGAATCCCAAGCATGCTCCACACTGTCAGTGCAGAGCCTGACACGGGGTTCGAGCCCACAAATCGTGAGATCATGACCTGAGCTGAAACCAAGAGTTGGACACTTAACCTACTGAACCACCCAGGAGCCCTCTGACTGACTTATGATAAATGTTGAAAATAATATCTTCATCATGAAGTAAAAGCATATTTTATTCAGTTAAGCAGTTATGTGAAAAATTAAGATACAATCCTTATATATATAACATATTAATATTTAAAACAATTAAAATATTAACACACATGTACATATGTTTTCAACCTTCACTTTGGAAAGTAATATAGTATTAGGTCTATTAAACATAACGATCTCTGATTTGTTTGATAAATTTGATCATCTTGTTGGAGAAAACTTACAGTATAAATTATCCTCTGTTAGGATAATGTCTTGTAGGATAATAGTCATTATAATTATTTATATTAATAGAGTATTTATAATGTGCCAGGTACCATTCTAAGAACTCTCTGTTCATTATTTCATATAATCCTCAAAACAACTTGCTAGGCATTGATTATTATCCTCATTTTCCAGATGAAAAAGGAAGTTTAGAGTAAGGTACATTAGCCAAAAGTCACCCTACCAATAAGTAGCAGAGACCTAAGTTCTATTCTATAAGATTCTAGAACCTATCAATTAACTTACTAGATTACACTATTTCAGACTTGCTTGCAACTGATGAGTGGGCTCACCCATAACTGACAGCCCGTAAGTATCAAGTCCCTCCCCTCTCAGGCTGGTCTTTGTTTTTGTCTATAAACTGAAGTAGAGAAGTTTACTAAAGATCAAATAAAATGACTTCTTCCCAGACATTTGTGGAGGAAATAAACTTAAGAGGCATGAATCCTTAATCAAGACAGCATGGGGGATACACAGCCCATGGGAGAGATGCAGCTAAGGGAGATACAGGGTCCACAGGGATACGTGGTCCAAAAGACAATATGTGGCCCATGGGGGCTATGTGGCCAAGGAGAACACGTAGTCCAAGTGCCAACAACCAATCCATTCCCCTGTCCACAGCCAACATTCTACTGTGATCCTGAGATTCTTCCCACTGAATCTGTACTTAACCTCAAAATACTCCTAAACCTAGGGCCCCAAGTCAGAGCTACTGTTCATTCGTCTACATATAAGGCATAGGACTACCAAGTCTAGAGCTCTCTTCTCAGAGTTAGCACGTGAAATGGAACTCTTTGCCTGTCCCTTACAAAAAAATGAAAGTTGATATAAGCAGGGTACCCATTTCTAAGTTACAAGATCTTATTCCAGAGTTCTAAGGACACTTGTGCTTCATTCATGGGAGACAGAACAGAAACATCTTCTGAAGGAGACAGTGAATTTGATCGTTTCTTTTAAGCAATACTTGTTTTTAAGTTCGTATTATCTTGCACAAAGCCTATGAATACATTTTGTTTGGTCAGTTTGGTCTCTCTCTAGATTGTGTCCCTTGTGGACACTGAAAAACCACTTACCATCACTATGTATACATCCCTACTTCTGTACAGGGATTTGTGAGGTTTAAGAGGTAACTTCCTGGATGAAAGCTAAGCCCTTAACAATTCTACAGATGATAGTGGGGGTATAGTCCATAAATGTTCCAAAATTATGTTCAAGTTTATAAGGAAAGGACATAGAGCTTCACAAAGAGCCATGTAAGGTTTCTGGCTCCATCCGACATGAAGCCCAACAATATTACTGAGTAGACATTGACTAATGGGCACCACAGCTGAATCTAGGTACAAAGATGTACACAAAACAGTCACCAGTCCGAAGGAGTTCACAGATGTCCAACTCTCTGCTCTGCAGAATCTGATGCCCCGCTAGCCGTCAGTTGTTTTATCTATGAGGTAAGAGTTTCCTGGAATCCTGTGGAGTCCCCGAGCCCAGCAGCCTAGCCAGGCCCCGCAGAGACATTCTGCTGAGAGTCCCTCTACTGTGTCTCTCTTCGGAATACACAGCCCTAGCTCCTTCTCCTGGGAAATACAGAAATGCCTTTCATCAATTCCTGATGAGTTGTGGAAGAGGAAAACAAAGCACTAGGTGATTTCTCAATAGGTCACCCTGCTACGTGCCCTTCTCAGCAAATCATGCTGTTATACAATTCTAAAGATCGCAGTTTGAAACAAGGAGAGATCTGAAGCAGAGAGACCAGTTAAGAGACTATTGTAATAATCCAGGGAGGAGATTATGAGGGCCTGAAATAGGGGAGTGGCACCAGAGACAGAGAGAAATAGAGGGATTCTGAGAGCTATTTTTGAAGGCAGACCTGACAGGAGCTCTGAGAAATGAGGCTCAAGATGCAGGCCTGAAAAAGCTCATAAAGGACTTTGGACACATTAAGGGACTCAGATATGATCCTAGAGGACAGAAGTTGCAAAATGGTGAACCACAATCCCACTAGCCTGCAGACCTACTTTGTTTCCCCTACCTTCAAAGGATTAAGAAAAGGAATTAGTTTGCCAACGTTTAAAAATCAAGAGATTTAATACAAAAATCTGGATTTATCATTTCTCTTGAGGAGAAAACCCAGGAAAGCCGGACAAAGAAGCTCACAATTCTGCAGAACAACACCAGGTTGGAGCTGGTCGGCCAGTAGGCTGTGGATTTCTTGGGCCACACTCACTCATTTCTATTGCAGGTCTAACCCCTCGAGACAACGGATACTGCGCCTTTTGCTGTAGGTTATGAAACTTCCTTGAAATGTTTAAACTGGGAAGTTTCATGAGCATTTTCTATTTTTATTTTATTTAAAAAATTTTTTTAATGTTTATTTATTTTTCAGAGACAGAGCATGAGCAGGGGAAGGGCAGAGAGAGAAGGAGACACAGAATCTGAAGCAGGCTCCAGGCTCTGAGCTGCTAGCACAGAGCCCGACACAGGGCTCGAACTCACAAACCGTGAGATCATGACCTGAGCCAAAGCCAGCCGCTTAACCGACTAATCCACCCAGGCACCCCTCATGAACATTTTTAAAAGATAGAGCACACCGGTGGCACCATTGAGTCTGAACTGGAAAAGAGACAAGCTCAAAGACAGTGAAGGAGTTCAGGACAGTGCCCCTCTGCGCCCTGGATGTGCCACTTTGGCATCTGGATTATTTTGAACTGAAGGCACTTGAGACGCTGCGGGCCAGAGAGAAACTTTTGTACCTCCCTTAATCACAAAGAAGAATCTCAATTAGGGGTCTTTCCCAGAATAAGGGTTATTAGCAGAGATACATTTTATCCGGGTGACCCATCTGTAAGGCAGGGCACACAGCTAATTACCAAACATCCACTCTTCTTATCACCCTGTGAAGTGCGTTCCTTTCCTCTGAAGTCCCAGACCCCCACCCCCTTCTCCTTAGCTCAGGATGACATGGGGACCGCATTTTGCCTATCTTTGGAATTTCCACATCTATGTGGATTCCCTGTACGTATGTCTATTAAATCTGATTTTCTCCTGTTCATCTGTCTCATGTCAATTTGATTCTTAGTCCAGCTAGAAGGATCTTTGAGGGGGCAGGAATTCTTGCTCCCCGACAACAGGAAGACCAGTTTAGAGACTGTGGCAG
Source organism: Cryptoprocta ferox (assembly GCA_028646485.1). NCBI lineage: Eukaryota > Metazoa > Chordata > Mammalia > Carnivora > Eupleridae > Cryptoprocta > Cryptoprocta ferox. The sequence continues at coordinate 9,029,926 of CM053579.1, read as the reverse complement.
TAAAACAGGTAAGAGAGGAGGAGGCCTGAGCTAATAGGACTACCACCGGGGAGTCCCAATGGAAAGGAGAGGCAGCCTCCACAGCTATTTAAGGAGCTGAACCAACAGGGCTTAGTGATTGATTGGGAGTGGGAGTAGCCTGCAGAGGACGGGGTAAAGCAGAGTCAAGGATGACTGACTCTCAGGGTTCCTGGCTATGAGTATCTGGGTTTAGGTTAAAAATACAGAAGAAAAAGCTCGTCGAAAAATACAAATTCCTACTAAGTTTCAATACATTCGTTGTTTTCTGAGCGAAAATGGAGAGCTGCTCAATGAGTCATGGACTGTATGGAAAACTAACCCAAGATGCTATCTGTCACCCCAGAAAATAAATGTCAGAAGACAAAAACTGACTTCAGGTACAACTGGATGCACAGCCAATCCCTTCTCCTGATAAGGCCATAAAATCTGCCCCATTGTGGCCAAGATGAACACGTGGACTTCACAAGCAAAGTGAAGGAGAACGAGATGAACAAGCATAAAGTGAGAACACAAATCCATCCCATTACTCCCATCCATTATTCATAGTTCACTGAGGAAGCAGTTCTATACCATCTATACGATGCCTGTGGATGTTTACTAAAAGATTATTACAAAGACTTGATACATAAACTTAATTCCATTCTCTTCCATGTTAGCTAAGTCTGCCAGTGATAATAAATGTTTTCCTGAGGGGAAGAGGAGAGATTAAGGCAAATGAAATTACCATTAAGCCATTTCTCCTTTTCACACACACAATAATACATAGTTCACTGAAGAGGAGCGTTCGCAGTGATTATAGAAGTGTAAATATTTACCAATATTGTGATTTAAATAGTCTCAAATTAGATGTAAATAAAGAGCCTTCAATTCGTTATCAAAAGATGAATCCTGATTTGCATTTTCAATCGTTATTTACTATCAATTGTAAAGCTACCATCGAGGGAAAAACTGGGGGATTTTGCAAAGCTGCCTTAAAGTAAAATAAAATACCCTCTTTATCATGACCTATTTTTCCCCTTTTATTCACCTCTCAGAGGAGGAGATGAATGGAGGTAGACTTGAAACAAATTAAACAGATGAAGACAACTTGGAGGCAAGTTGCAGACGTCAACCCTTGATCATTTATATTAAAAACTAACACTTATCAAATTCTCTTTCCAAGTCAAATAAGCAACCAGAAGGAGGCATTACTGATTTGTCAAGGATACTTCAGACTGAATTATGGTATGTAGCATGAACTGAGAATCTTATTATGGTAAATTTGCAACTCCTGTCTCCAAATCAAATTTGCCTCTTTTCTACTAGAAATGATGTATTTTTTATCTAATAGCTCTTTTTCCATATTATCAAGGTCTAGATGCTGTTCTTCCATTTATATATTGTGTTGCATGTCAACAGTTTACATTCCCAGAAATCTAGCCTTTAATATCACCACCATGATCAACATGATTATACTAATTATATTGCTGTTAGACTCCATGGCATCAGACTGAGGTGATGTAATTATGGCTTCCGAGCAAAGACTTTTATAGTTTCCTTCTTCCTATATACCGTATTTCAAAACAATATGCTCAAGTAAAAGTAGACCTCACTACTGACCCTAATTTCACATAGGGGTACTTAACTGCAACAACTTAAATATCCCCGCCAACATGTCATGACTGATTACATTATTTTCCAAAATTAACTGACTTTTGGTCCACTTGTAAGCGCTTGGTCCCACTTGAACTGCAGTATCACCTTGGCACTGCCACAAACAAACCTCCCAATATTCTTGGAATAGTGACTGTCGTGCATCGATGCCCTCAGAGTTTTCACGAATTTCAGATAGAGCCCCAACCACAAACAGGATGGAATCAGTGTACACAAATACACATGAAAATTTTGTCAGGCTTTTTGTTTCTCTTGTTGCATTCTAGACCACCCATCAAACTATCGCCAAAGTCTACCTGGATGTGATTTGAAACATTTGGGGAAAACATTCTCTTGATGGTTTTCATTTTATCCGTAACACATATATTTATCTTCTTCTACGATGAGAGGAACTGCTGCATGTCACTTACTTAAAAGTTCAGCAACTTGGATTTCTCTCTGACCAACACTTGTCCCTTGTTTCTAATTTATGAAGAACATTCCAAGGAGCTTTTCTCCATAAAGAGAACAGTTATATATAGATAGACTCAATGAATGCTTTTTTTTTTCTTAGCGTTCCATTTACTGAGGACAACAGATGGACATTCTAAACCATTAATAAATGCAGACGAAAGATGATATGCTGGCTGGCTGGCTGGCATGTTAGCAGAGTTTTCCCAAGAAGAAACAATGACTTAAGCTAAGATGAATGCACCCCAGTTGTTTAAATAGATGGTTCAACACTTGTTTTACTAGGTAGTAAACACATGCAGTGTGAACTGGTAATTTACAAGAATTTAATAATCCTATAAATGTATCATACATTGATTTGAACATTGGACAGTTTATTGTTATCCTCAATAAAGGGCTTTGGAGGCAGAACACATAATTATTTTGTAATTCCATTTAAAAGGGTAGAGAGCTAATCAAGCATGTTGCTAATAAGAAACAATCAGATGAAGAGACCACACAGCTGCTAATTTCCATAATCTATACTGCGTATTCCTGCTCAAATCCTAGGCCACAACTCTATTCCGAAAGCCTATATATCACAATGGCTTCACACAATCTTCCATTTTGGTCACCACTTTCCCAAAATGTTGTTAAGGCAAAAATGGAATATACATCCAGACATAGCCTCGGACCAATAAGCATCATATAAAAAGAATGACTGTCTAATTAAAGTCTATACAAGGTTAACAAATTTAGGCATGCCTGCAGTAACTGGGTACTTGAATGCCAAATTAATGTAGCCATTTTCAAATAAACTTGAGAATTAGAATCTGAAGTGTTTGACAGAGCCTAATGAGCCATCATCATAAGCAATAGAGTGTTAAAACGGAAAGAGGAAAATACTGTTTGAGATGCAGTTTTCCTGATTATTTTTAGATTTTCCACAGTAATATTTCTCTAATGCAAATGGCATGGGAATGACTACTACTTCCTAATTTAGATCTAAAACTGATGCACTGTGACCAAATAACCAGACATCGCTTTTTGTCCTAATTCCTTGATCCCAAATACACATAAGAATTTTAATACTTGTCTATATTCAGTGGGACTGATGGTCTGGCATGCAGAAAGGCCACCGCAGGGAGCCCTGCAGCCCTCTTATTTCACACGTGTAGGTCAATGCGTCTTTCCAGTCAAGAGTAGGATCCGGGGAGGGGGCTCAGTCTGGGCAAGGCTGTTGCCCATGGGATTAGAACTTGCATCCGATGCCAAGGGCCCCGCCCCAGAGCCACAGTGACTGATTGGCATGCCTGCTGGGGACGCACCTTCAGAGGCCCCCACGGAAATCAGAAGTCAAGACTGTACCAGGACAGCCTGGCCTGGTAGAGCCGGCAGTCCACGGTGAGGCAGGGCTGTCACCTCCACTTGGTTTGGTGTTTCCTGCACTAAACTGTATCTTGACGCTCTCCCCTTTTGCTCCTTGTTCCTAGAAGTAGCCACTTCTCTGTCAGACTGGCTTTCATGATACCTTTTTGTTTCCTTTTGGTTTGTTTCAAGCCATTTTCTTAGTCCCTGAAGACCATCAGTGTAAAAGAATATCTGAAAGAGATCCCCCAACATTAACTAAACCAGGGATAATGCAGTCAGGTTCAGTGGTCTCAGACCTCTGACTTCTGCAGTTCTACTGTGGGACCATCAAACTTTTGCTCTCCCTCCCCGCCCAGGACCGGCATGGTTTAACTGTCATTAGAATTCATTTTCTAATACGTGCTTTTTGCCTTTTCTCTTTTCCTGTATAAGACACTACTCTCCCCATAGTTTTGAAAATGTCCACCTGCCCTAGAACCCTGGCCACATCCACTTTGGCCCAAAGTCCCAATGGACTGGTCAGTAGGTTATTCTAAACCAAACAGGCTTTGGTTAGGTGAATTCCTCATAGATAAACAAAATGTATTTTCCATGGTAATCCTTTGTGAATCCAACAAGAGAGTATTCGGGAGAAGCATGTCGATCAATTAAAAAGGTAAATATCAGAGAACTACAGAATGTCAGAGCTGGAAAGGGCACTTGGAGGTCATCCAAAACAACTCCCTCATATTTTCATATGAGGAACCTGAGGCCCAGTGAGGGTGAGTTGTCCCAAGTTTCACTGAGTTAAGAACAGAGCTGGGGACACCTGGGTGGCTTGGTCAGTTGAGCGTCTGACTTCTTCTTCAGCTCAGGTCATGATCTTGCTGTTCATAAGTTCGAGCCCTGCGTCTGACAGCTCAGAGCCTGGAGCCTGCTTCAGATTCTGTCTCCCTCTCTCTCTGTCTCCTCCCCACCCCGCCGCCCTGCTTGTGCTCTGTCTCTTTCTCTCTCAAAAATAAATAAACGTTAAAAAATTTTAATAAAGAACAAAGCTGTATGTGAAGTATGTAGCAGAACATGTAATGATTGTTTGTAACTTAGTATGAAATGTACCCCAAAATGAGATGGACTGAGAGACAGAGGGACAGATATGGTAAGTGCAGTACAATATTGATGGGATCTAGGTGGCAGGTTCATGACTGTTTGCTGTAAGTACATTCAATACTCGTGTGCATGTTTGAAAACTTTCATCATAAGACATTGGGCATTTGAGCATTGCAAAAGCCTCATGCAGCCAGTAAGTCACTGAGACTGTGGATAGATGCTTCATGCGAGGCTTGATGTATGCTTGAGAATGCCGGCGTCCATGGTCATGGGAGACAATCTAATGTAGACTCTTACTTAGAGAACACGCTACTTTAAGATGTTGACTCTTACTTAGAGAATACACTTCTTTAAGATGCATTAGAGGGATTCAAAGAGTTAAAATAGTTTTGATTTAGTCAGGACTCTTGCAATTTCAAGGTGAAAGAAAATCACCTCAGACTGGCAATAAAGGGACTGTGCTGGTTTCCACACATGAAAAGTCTCTGGGTAAACCTGCCTTGCTTGAATCTCCGTCTCCTGGCTCCGCTTTCTTCTGCATCAGCTCCATCCTCATTCAGGCCTTCCCTTCCTAGTTGCAAGACTCTGGATACTCGCTGTTGATATCCGCATAGGCCCAAACCCAGAAAAAATGAGAGCCTGCCTCATTCAACAGTAGAAGCAAAAGTCTAAAGAGCGCATTTCATTTGCTCTGCCTGAATTATGTGCCCACCCCTAAACCAAAAACTATTTGCCAGGACACTGCAATGCTCTGACTGAACACGTCTAAACTGGCATGTGCATAGGGACTGTCAGAGGGGAAGCTGATGGCCCAAAGAAAGCTCCAATTTGTGTTCCCAAAAGTCTAGGGATGGATAATAAACCACTAAAATGAAACGTCATACCACAGGTTTGCTGTCAGATGTATCTCTTCGATTGCTGAGGAAGTCATCCTAAGGTCTGTGATGGCAGCAAGAAGTGAAGGTCCTGGATGTGATCCATCTTCCAGTAGATTCCATAGTGTGTTTCTGGTCTGAGGAACCTCTGTCCAAAGGATCACAAATGCAAAGGGTGAAAGTGGCCGGTTTCAAGAATGCACACAGCTAGATTTGGGACCATAAGAGTTCCTTGGAGAATCATCTAGCAGTTGGTGAAAAAGGAGCTTGAGCTCTTGGTCCCCATGGATTTCAGGCACACGGGAGAAATGATAAACTTTGGGTATCAAACAGGACCCTTAAAAGTCACAGATACCCTTAGAGCCACATCCTTCGGAATCTTAGCATTTTTTGCAAGTCAAATTGGAAGGAAATCCAGTGACGGTTCTTATCTCTAATTTAAGTTAATTTCCAAATAAACTTAAAGAGTAGGTGTGAAATCTCTCATTAAATTAGGTTACATTAACTGGGCTAGTTATTCTGATTTGGTGATTATATCATCAAATATACTGTTCAATCAAGACCAGTTTTATCTTCATAATCATGAATTAAATTAAGCAGAATTATAAATGCTCTAAAGTTACTAGAGTCGTGTCTCCATTCCCCTTCCCAGGGTAGAATTTCCAGACGCAGTAGTGCTGGTCACAAGGGCTGGGCTGCCACGAACAGGGCAGAGTGTTGCCTACAGATGTCGTGCGTGGAGCCAGAGGGCAGCGACCAGCCTCCAGGAAAGCCTTTCCAGATTACTGCCGGAGGAATATGTTCTCTAATGGGTCATGAGAGCTAGCAAGGCTGGAAGCCAAAGTCAGAACCACAGTATGGAGCCAAAGGTTTTAGATAACCCAGGAAGATTAAAGCAAGAGACTGTGAGTCATGACTGGCAGAGAAGATGCCCTGGACAAATCCTAGAGATAAGACTGCTGGCAATAGATTGAATAAACCGGTTCAAGTATCCAGGGTGGGGAAATGTACTGACCAGTTTCCAATAATGTCTGGCAGCATGCTCACAAATCTAATTTGATCCATGTAAAAATAGCCCTCCAGTTCTAGCCTGACCTAAGCAGTTCTTTCTAAATGTAGAGTGCTACCTAGAAAATGTCTCAAGATATATTTAATGTGCAAAATTGGGGTTTTAAAGGTGTCTTGATCCAATACTTGCATCTGCATCATGTCTTTGTAGAAATTGTTAAATTTGCTTTTTCTACATTTTTCTCAGCCATCAGGATGGCAGGGTCCATCTTTCATCCCAACATGACCAGTAAGTTGACAGACATGGTAAATGCATAAATTGTAATATATATATATATATATATATATATATATATGTAATGTATACATATATATATGTATATATATACATATATATGTAATGTATATATGTATATATATGTAATATATATATATACACACACACATATATATATATATTCATTCAAGAATTTTTTTACAGAGTACCTACTACATGCTAAACCTCACGCTAGGCAGTGGGAGTGCAGTGGTAAGCACAAATAGGCACAGTGATGAGGTGTGTCTGGAGGTGGTGCTCACAGGTTACATTAAACGGTTTGGCCTTTACTCTAAGAGCTATGGAAAGCCCTTGGAAGATCTGGAACTGGGAAGGGAGCTGTTGTGGGGACACCAACGATCACACTGGCTGCTGGGCACAGGGTATGTGGAAGGGACAAGTGGCGACACAGGAAGATCAGCTAGAAAGGAGGTCACAATGGTAGTTCAGGGAAGATAAGATGATGGTTTAACCTAAGGTGGTGATTGTGGAAAATGAAATAAGATTTTAGAGGCAGAATTTGCAAGATTTGCTAATTAGACATCAGGGGTGTTGATGAGGAAGGAAAAGGTGATAAGGATAGCATCCTTGTTACCAGTTGAGTAATCTACCAGTTGAGTAATCTAGAATACCAGTTTACCATTACTACCAGAATACCAGTTTACCAATACTACCAGTTTACCATTACTACCAGAATACCATTACTACATACTCAAATACCAGTTGAGTAATCTAGAACTTGACTTAACAGCAAATTTACTCCCTCCGTAGGGGTTCCTGTATGAGACAAACAGAGCAGTCCAATATCAGTTTCCACCACATCTTACAGACTAGTGACATATATGTGTTCACATCACTTTACAGACCATTCAGCTTTAAGAGAAGTTGTCTTCACTTTGTAAAGATCAGAAAGGACATTCTGTGTCGACCTAAGAGAAATAAAAATTATGATATTGAAGAAGGTGTAGTACTTTCTTGATGTCATGTTCTAAGGTTCTAATTAAAATGCAAGAAGCCCTAAGTTCTCCTTCATTAACTATTATGGATTAATCATCCATGGCTAAATCTCAATTCCTGTTAAACCTATTTCAGAAGCCACAAAGCAGGGAATGAGAAACGCAGGATATTGGAACCCACACAACACTGTCCAAGAAAGAAGTATTTCATTTCAGTTATCTAGGCATGGGGAAGACAGCATGCTGTAGAGGAACCGCAACGTTGGGGTCATGCAAAGCTACACTAAAATCTTGGTTCCGCCACCTAGTGACCTTGGAGTGCATTATTTCTCCAAGTATTTTCTTTAAAACTCATTTAGAAATCTTTGACTCACAGATTGGTCTGGGGATGAATTAGATAACTAAACATAGTTTTCTCAAACACGCATAATGAGTGTAACAGTATCTACCTTTCAGGATCATTGCTGGGTTGAAAGATAAAGTAACAGATGTAAAATGTACAGCACACAGGAGAGCCTCAATAAATCAGAGCTGTTAGGAGGAAGGGAAACCCTGGGTCTGTTCTATATAACAAAATAGGAAAAATATCATTGATAAAAATTATTTATCTCATTATTATATCTCATTATTAAGATAAAGCAGATATGAAACTACTTACTGCCCCTTTGATGAAATTCTACTTTTCTTCAAACTAATATTGAGGACAGTTTTAAAAAGTATTTATTTTTAAAATACATTTTAGTTTATAATGCAGTCATTTAAAAAATAAACATTACTCTGGACTACCTTAATGCCAAGTTATAGTATCAAATTTAGCTTATTTCAAATGGCACCTTATCAGAGAGATCTCAGATTACCCTACGTAAACTAGTACCCTTTCCTCCATCCAACTCACGGTCATAACTCCAATGCCACAGTCTGACAGGATTTTTTGACCTTGCGATGGTGCGGAAGCGATACGCATTCAGGAGAAACCGTACTTGGGATTCTGGATTTTGATCTTTTCCTGGGCTGGCGATATGTGGTCCGATCGTCTCTTATGATGCTGGGCCGGGGCAGTGAGCCGCCAGCTCCCAGTCAGCCATGCAATCATGAGGGTCAACAACCAATACGCTGACAACCATTCTGTCCCCATACGGCCATTCCATTTTTCACTTTCAGCACAGTACTCAATTCCATGAGAGAGTCAACACTTTATTATAAAGCAGGCTTTGTGTTTGCTGATTTTGCCCAAGTGTAGGCCTATGTAAGTGTCCTGGGCACCTTTAAGGTAGGTTAGGTGTATTAAGTGCATTTTCGATTTACAATAGTTTCAACTTAACAGTAGGTTTTTTGGAACGTAACTCCATCATAAGGTGAGGAGAATCTGCACTTTGTGACTTGCTTGTGTTCTTTCTCCACTAGAATGTAAGTTCAAGGAGAGTAGGCCTGTTTTGTTGTTGTTGTTGTTTCTGAGAGACAGAGAGAGGGAGAGGGAAGGGGTGGGGGGGAGAGAGAAAGAGAAAGAGACAGAGAAGCAGGGCTTGTGTTCACCAGAAGCAGGGCTCGAACTCACAAACTGTGAGATCATGACCTGAGCCGAAGTCAGATGACTTCGCCACCCAGGCGCCCTGCTATGTTCTGTTCACTGACCTGTCCTTGGCACCTAGAACTACACCTGGCACATAGTGCGCACCAACAAACATGTGTTCTTAAATGAATAAAAATATTTGGGTACCCTTATCCAATGTGTACATCTACTAATATGAAATACAATAAATAACAAAGCTTTTATGCAATCTGCATGTACTTTAAACCTTTTTTTTTTCAGCTCATGTTTCATGTAGGGAGGTTAGAGAAGGCTTTAACTCTACTTTGCTGCCTGGCTCCACATTGCTAATGCATGACTCCGTCCTTGAAGCCCGATTCTAGAGAAGGCAACCACAGTTGCAGCACCACAAATGCGGAAGGCACTTTTGAATATGCAAAATAAACAGGGTTCAGTTTGTACCTGTCACTTAATGAATTGCTTACTTTCTAGTTGAATTTCAAGTTTCTTGTATTAATGAAAGTATGCAAATAGTGACTTTTCCCTCACCCTGCATTACAAAGGTTAAGGGCAAAGAATGAACACCTGCCGTGTGATACTGCTGTTGTACGGATCAAGCAAAGATTTGGAGCTTGATTTACAAATACTTGCATAATAACAATGCAAAATCAATGAAAAAAGCCTGGATTCCTTCTGACAAGGAGAAACAGCGGCATACTATGTTTGATAGAGACCTGTATTTTCCCCTTCACCACAGCAAATGTGCTCTGCTAATACAATGATTGGAGAGGATTTCTGGTCATCGGTGTCTTATTAAGCCCCGCCCTAGAAAAACTGGGGATCGCTCCCAGGCAACAAGTTTCTTAAAATAGTCCCTTTCATCTCCTCATGAGCTCATCCTCTGCCAAATGTCCAGTGTAGACCCATCCCTCCACTCAGAAAAGAAAAATAAGTTGAAAAGCTAGTTTACGCTAAATTGTTGAGCTCTTAGTAATTCCAGAAAGATTGTGGATTCAGATCTTAGTGAGAAATCAGGCTTCACCAGTTGCTATCTATCCGGCCTCGGACAAATTATGTAATTTCTCTTTGCTTCATTTTTCTCATCTATAAAATGGAGATAATAATAGTACGTACTTCACAGGGTTGAGTGAAGATTAAGAGGGCATGCGTGCGTGCATGTGTGCGTGTGTGTATCAAAGTGCCTGGTACTTAGTGTTATTTAAGTATTTACTTAGAGAAAGAGGTCATAAAATGGAGAAAAAGAAGTGCCAGATCCAAATTTGGATCTGACCGATTTGCTTTGATTTGATTTGACCTGGGCAAGTTACCTAATTTCTCTGAATCTCAGACTCCTTTGTAAAATGGGAACACTCCCTACCTTACAAAGTCTGATTAAGGTGTGCTAACATCCTATATAAAAATCAGCTAGAATATTATCCGATGCAGAGAAGATACCATGTATGGTATTAAAATTATTCTTTGCAACTTAAAAGGGGATTGTGGGATGCATTCATGTTATTCTAAAGTAATCAATGGGACAGTCGTCTCAAGGGAGTGGTTTCACCGAAGAATGAGGCCTTTTAGGTATCTTTCAAATCAGACCAGCATTAATGATAGAAAATTTTGGTTTTAATGCCACATGTAGCAGATTAGTATCTCCAATACCACATGCTTTTCTTCCTATGCAACCTTGACATGTCTAGAATGTAGAGGTTGGGTATGTGTCTCCTCCCCCTTGAAATTGGGCCTTTGTGATTGCCTTCACTACTAGCTATATGACTTCCAAAGCTAGGTCTCGAAAATACCATGCAGTTCTAATTTGTAGCGGACACTCCTTCGAGGGGACACCAGCCGCCATGTAACAACGGCACTGCCCTGAGGCTGCTACGCTGTGAGGAAGCCCAAACTAGACCATGTGGAGGGACCATATGGAGAGGCCCTAAGACTACATGATAAACCCTAAGCCAGAATGGCCCAGCTAAGCCTTCCCAAATTCTGGAAGCTCAGAATCAGTGAGAGATAATAAAATGGTTGTTATTTTAAGCCACTAAATTTTGGAGGGGTTTGTTATGCAGATTCACTATGCCATGGGGTTTTTTTTTGTGATTTATTGTGTGCAAAGGTCTTTTATTATATCTTACTGTATCTTATTTGACACAACTGTCTCATGAAAATAGATACTGTCATCTGTTTCATGGCTAAGGAAATGGAAGATCTGAGAAGTTAAGTGATCTTCCAGAGGTCACACAGCCAAGAGCATTGGCAGAAGTATGCAAACGCAGATCCTCCAATTTCAAGAGAAAAAGTTGGTCTATCCCTAGCACCCATCTAAGAGTAAAGGACTTTGAGAAGAATGATATAATAAAAACTGATGATGATGCAGCTTTTTCCTGGGTTCCTAAAACCCTTTTTAAACAGAGATTGTATGGGCAGATGTAATTTACTTCAAATCTTGCCTAGTGTTTGGCTGATGGATTTCCGTAGTTTGTACCATAATTATGAGTTAGTGTTGTTTTTAACTACTTAAAGTGAAAAACTGAAGCATGTTCAATATTTACATTTCATTTTAGTAGATCTTAGTCATTTTATTGTAATTCAATTTCACATTGTAGTTTTATGATTTCTCACTTGCATGAATATTAATCAGGATGGGAAATGTACTCGGTGATTTAAACACATGTTTTTTAAAATATTTGGGGAAAAATCTAATTAGGGCAATATGTCCTGAAAAAAAATAATCTTTCTACAAAAGTGAAAATTACTGCCATGTCATTGTGTTTTCTGAAAATGCACAGTGAACAAAGATAGCCAATTAAAAAGTATGATGACTGCTCTCTTGAAATTGCTACAGGTAATTAAAAATATCATGCTTTTATTTCATCGTGTATATTTTCAACATACAAATGCTTCTTGTTTCCCCTTGATAATTCTGACTGCTGTTTGTTTCTGATTGGTCACGGTGACTGAAGGCTGTCTAAAGAGCACTGTGAAGTGAGCATCGAGGATCATCTCTCTTCCATACACTACCCTGTGTCACAGGCATTCTCTATGGTTACAGCCTTGAAGCCCGGAGTGCTTCAAGGTGAATGGAGTATGGAACCAAGGACTTCATTTGATTTCTCCTCCTAAAGGATCCCCAATTCGGAATTCTATTACTTGGGTATCCTGGGTTTCTTTCCTTCAATGACTATTGGAAAAGAAATGTTTCTGAGGGTCATATCAGTAGAGATTTTGGTTTTATGGCTATTTTTAAAATCTTTGACAAGTTGCTTCCTGAAATTCAGATTGACATTACTGCCAGCTTGCCTAGGATATCGGAGCCAATGGAGCCCCGTGAGTTCATTTGGTCCACATTCCTTGACAAATAGGCCAACTGAGGATCCAAGATAGGAAGGACCTTGTCCATAGTCACACAGTAAACTGGTGGCTGCCTTCCCCTATATCCAGAGACCTCTTCTGCTGGATTTCCTCTGCTCAGGGAGCCCCCTCTGTCAGCTTTTGCCACTGGGAAAGTTTTGCCCTTACCATCCCACCTGACTTTATCATAGATCAACATGGCAAGGACCGAATCTATGATCCCCGTTTCTTTCCCATGTAGCCCACGGTCCTTCCAACCCTTCAATAGCCACATTGCCATAAGCATTATGGGGCAGACAGTCATAAGACTTTGTGCAATTTCCAGATTGAACTCCATGATGACTGAACTCAAAGATGCGCTAGTCCTTCCTTATGCAAACACCTACTTACCCGCTGAAAACTCCTTGACCACGCTGTGACAAAGCTCTGAGTACTTAATAAACTCTTTTTTTTTCTTCTAAGACTGAATGCTTTAGAATGTCTCCAGACTCTGCCCCACCCCAAACAGCCACACACACTGAGCAGATTCCTTTCCTATTTGCCCCTCTGGCTGTTCTCAGTGGAAGACCAGGAAGGAAACAACCATTTTCCTCCTCCTGGGCTAGTATTTCCTTTGATTTTCCCCTTTGGTTCCTGACGGGCCTCTTTTGTTTCCAGAATGTCTAACATGAGAATTTCCTTGGCTCAACATACACTGTTGTGAGTCTGGCCAGACCCACACAGGAATGAGTGAGGACCCCAGGATCCCACTTGCTAGGGAAGGAAATTTGAACATTTCTAAACAGAAGAAAAAAAAATCAATGCTTTGATTAAAGCTATTAGCTCGAGTTTTAAAAATATTTTACATTAAAAATATAAATGAGTCACTTTTGTACAAGTTAGTTTGGCCTTTGGTCTGATCTATGTGGGACAAATGAAAATTCTGAATAATAAAAATTAACTAGGTAATTCAGGAAATACAACTTGGATGTGGGAAGAAATAAGTTTTTGTGGAGGCCTGGATCAGCCACATTTCCCGTCTGTCTAAACCAAAGTTAGTAATTAGTGCCTCATTTCTTCAGTGTGCTTCAGAGTCATTATCCCAGGCCAAATGGAGTCTGCGCCATTCGAATGGCGCAGACTCCATTTGGCCACAGCGTTAATGTGGCTCCAAGTGACGTGTCACATTTCCCACCATGAACCCAAACACGGAGATAAACTGTGACAGCTGCACGGTAAGCGATGGTCCCAGGCCAGTCCTCAGTGTAGACACAGCGACAAAGTGGGTATAAAGTGCCCTTATAAAATGGAAAACACTTAATTAAGCAAACAACCAACCCCAGAGCTTTTATCACATTATAGAGAAGCCCTCCAATGCAAAAATGATCCTCCTGTCATTTTTCCTCCTGTCATTTCAAAAATGATTCCTCCCTATGCCCACCACATAATAGACGCCATGTATATACACTGTGTTGAAAGCAAGGAAAAGAAAATAATTGTCTCAAATTTGGCAGTTAGTATGTATCAGTTTTAATGAATATCATATATTTAAAATTGACACAACAATTTTATAAATCAGTGTTCTCAAACTTTAAGGTACACGGGAATCACCTGGGAAGCTTGTAAAAATGCAGATTCAGATTCCGTGGGCCAGAGATGGTGCAGGAGAAAACAAGCTCCCAGGGGCGCCTGGGGGGCTCAGTCGCTTGAGCTTGGCTCAGGTCATGAGCTCATGGTTTGCGAGTTTGAGCCCTGTGTTGGGTTCTGCACTGACAGCATGGAGCCTGCTTGGGATTCTGCGTCTCCCTCTCCCTCTGCCCCTCCCTGCTCACGCTCTGTCTCTCTCTCTCAAAAATAAATCAGCATTTTAAAAATTACAAAAGAAAACAAGTTTCCAGTTGACACCTCTGCTTGAGGACCCGAACTTCCCAAGCAGCGCGATGCCGCACCGCACTGACAACTGACCTCCACCTCCCTTGGGGCGGCTGGGCAGGAAGTGAAGCAGAGCCTCTGGGAGTGAAGTTTACGCTGTGGTTGTGTACAAATATTATCATTTCCTATGTGCGCTGTGATGAAGGGAAGGTTTGGAGGCACATCTCTTAAGTAATAACAGAGGTTTACCATAATTCCCATCAGCAAGAAGTTATTCTTAAGAATAATCATAACAGTAATAATAACTGTCATTTATTGCACATTTACTATGTGCCAGGACCTGTGCCAAGTACTCTCCAGGGCTTATTCATATCATTCTTGCGACAATCCTAAAAGATATGTGCTGTTATTAGCCCCTAGATGACTTCAACTGGCCCCATGGCCTTGTACTTCGAATATTATCTATATCCTGATGATTCTCAAATTTCCACCTGCAGCTCTGACTTATCCAACTGCTTACCCGACTTCTCCGCTTGCTCCTCTCCCAAGCAGCTTCTATACAATTGCTCCAGCTAAAGAGTGAAGGGTCATTTGTTTGGACTTCTCTTTCCCTCCCCCCACTTACACATGTACTCCATTAGGAAATACTGTCAGCTCGACTTTCAAATGAAAATCTGAGTCAGTCTACTTCGGTCTGTCTCCTCCGACACCATCAGCCCTGGCATGGCTCACTGCAGCAGTGCCCTGCCCTGGCCATCTGTCTGCTCTTCTGTGGGGAGCACCTCTGGTTGCCTAGAGGGACGTAGCAAGTGGCAGCTGGTGAGGCTGGACTAGCGGGGCTCAGCAAACACATCTACTGCACTCACTATATTCTAGACAACTTTCTAAGTCCCTTGCGCAGAATAACACATTGAATATTCCCAATAAGCCCATGAGTCATGTTCTAGGATTATCCCCACTTTACAGATGAGGACACTAATGGATAGAGAAGCCAAGTAACTTGCCCAAGGTCACTCAGATAGTGACCAATGGAACCGGGATTCCAACCAGGGCAGTAAGTGATTTGAACCGCTCTGTTCTATTTTCTCTATGAAAGGTTTCGTGTGTTACACTAAGGCGTATGCGTTGTGACCTGAAGGCCAGGAAAAAGAGTATTACAATTAGCAAATCTACTGAGTCAACTGCGTGGTCTATTTGCCTACAGACAAGTAAACAAAGTCAGGCAAATGGTTACTTTTTAACTGAATTGATAATCTGAATGAACTGAATTAAAATAGTCAGTTTGCTTAAGGAAACAGGCAGTTTCCCTTGGAAGTTGTGGATATTACTAATTCTACTGGTCTACCATATCCATCTGAAAGTGTCCTTAAGGAACCCCAATTGTTTGAAAGAACATTTGTCTGATGCTTCCAAATATTTAGACCAGTATATATTTTTACACTTTTTCTCAATGTATAGTTCTAGTTTTGAATAAGAAATAGAAGAGTATGAATACCAAGCTCTTTCACGACTGTAACAATACCTTGCCTATTCTAAAAAATACCTCTCAAGAGACTTGGCTTATACTTAACTCACCTCTTAGAAAATAAAACCCGGAATGTCATTCAGTACATCTCTGGCAACAATCAGTCAATGCACTATGCTAATAAAAAAGGATGTATTCATGTCTATCACTTGCCTTAAGGGTTTGAGAGCAAAGCCACATAGTAGAGCAGGCCCAGATTCCGAAGGATCCCTGCACACGTGACTCTCTACGCACTGACCACACTGTATTACCGTGCTCTGCTTCCTCGGCCACCTCCTGCAACTGAACTCCAAGCTCCTCCAGGGCAAGAACCAAATTTTGTTTAGCTTTGGATCCTAAGCACCTAGTGCGGTGCGCAGAAAACAGTGAGCCCTGAGTCAATGATTATGGGAAAAACTAAAGTGACATTTCACAAAGCTGATCACTCCTTCCTTCTTAAATACCTTTCTAACTTGGTACCTGGATGCTACCCTCTCCTGGATTCTCTCCTACACTTACTGGCTATTCGTTTTCAGTCTCGCAACACTCACTCCTTTGTTGCATTTCCTGTCTCGTGACTTTAAATGCCATCCATCCATTGATGATTCAAAAATCTTTACCTTTACCCAGAGCACTCACCTAAACTCTAAATTCACAGAGCCAACTGCCTACTTCACGTTTCCACCAAGATGTCTGAACACAACCCTAATATATCCAATGTCTAACCCTCGATTTCTATTTCTTAACCATCTACTCTCATGGTCTTCCCCATGTTAGTAAGTGGCAACGTCATTTTTCCAATAGCTGAAGGCAAGAAATGAGAGTTTTATAGCCATGTCCAATCTGTCAAGCAAGTCCTGTTGTCTGTTTCAGACTCTATCCCTAAGACGTTTTTCACCAGCCCCAATGCAGCCATCCTAGCTCAAGCCCGCAATACTGTGATTTATAAGAAATATCTATTTGGGCATTGAGATGACCAAAATCTATCTCTCCTATATATTTGGTCTTTGGCCACGGTTCCTGGCTCACAGCTACCAAAAGCCATGGAATTTCCTGAGCAATGAGAGCTTTTGCTACATCTGGTCTCTTGTCCCTGTTTCCAAAAAAAAAAAAAGGTTTCAGAGCCATAAAGGTGAAACGGGTGTAACCCAATTGGGTTCATGTTATGAGGTGACTTTTAGAAGGCACCTAAGGATGGGGCTGGTTGCCAGGGGCACCAACCTTGATTAGAGGGTTGGAATTTTCAATCCCACCCCCTGATTTCTGGGGAGGGGCTGGAGGCTGAATCAATCACCAGCAGCCAATGATTTAATCAATCGTGCCTACGTAATGAAGCCTCTCTAAAAGCCTAAAAGGAGGGGATTTTGAGAGCTTCCAGGGTAGGGAACCGGAACACTTCCCTGGGCCGCAGGGCCAGGCTCCGAACTCCACAAGGACAGAAGCTCCTTTGTTCCAGACCTTACCCCATGTATCTTCATTCAGCTGTTGGTTCATGTCCTCTAAAATCCTTTGTAATGAACTGGCAATCCAGTGAATAAATAGGATTCCTAAGTTCTGTGAACCAGCCTAAAAAATTAATCGAACCCAAGGAAGGGGTTGTGGGAATTCTAAATTACAGCCAGTCATTCAGAAGCACAGCTAACGACCTGGGCTTGCTACTGGCATCTGAAGTGGGGAAGGGGGGCCAGTCTTGTGGGACTGAGCACTTAATCTGTGGAATATGATGATGTCTCTAGGTAGAGTCAGAATTGAGTTGAATTATAGGACACCCGGGTGGTGTCTGGAGCCCTGGTCTTTGACAGAGGAGGAAACCCCCACTCTACAAGTTGGAATTGGGTCCAAACCCAAACAAGCCACCATCAGTCTCTTGCCTCAATTATTGCAAAAACTTCCCAACTCATTGCCCAGTTTCAACCCTTGCCCTGCTACAATCATTCTGAACAGAATATCCAGGGCAATTGCTTCAAAACCTAAAGCAGATCATATCACTTCTCTGCTCAAAACCATCCAGGGGCTTCCGAGAATACTTCCAGAATAAAATACAACTTCTGTACAATCCCTTACAGGCCCTTCATGGCCTGTTTCTGCCCTTCTGACTTCCTCTCCACGTCTTACTGTCCAGCCTCTAGGCTGTAAGCACCTTGACGGCCGAGACTCCTTGTATTTCCAGTACTTAGGCTAGCACCTGGAACACAGTGGGAACCCAATGATTTTTTTCTTGGAAAAAAAAAAAGAATAAATAAAACGACAGATTCTAAAGAGCAAAAATTAAGTTTTGATTACACTGTAGCTGGTGAAACCAATTCCACACCCTCAGAATCTGTGAGTTCAAATTACGATCCTCATCTCACTTTGTGACCAGCTAGACCACTGACTCTGTTCTTCCCATCTTGGTATTTCTGATGCCTAGCATAGACCATGGGACACAGAAGGCACTCAATAAAAGCTGAATGGATGAACATATTTTACCATTAAGAAAGAAAGCCTAGCTATTTCAGCTTGTGCCCCCTAGGCTGATTTGAGTCAGGCTTGTTAAAGATGATTGTAAAAGACCTTACAATTGTCAGGCATCAGGAGCGTGCATGGTAGCAGTTGGAATTTTATTTGAATGGAGAAGCCATTAGCACTGTGGTTAATTCTGCGATCTGATTTGTCCACAAGGGCTTCTTCAAGTGGCTCTAACAGCCCTTCCCTTATGAGGGAACCAACCTGCTTACCTTTGCAGAACAGGAAGACAGGGGCATTACAGATGAAATCACAGCACTGCTTAAGAGTTAAGTCTTATAAAGCTCTATATTTACACCAAACTAGAATCATCTGGGAATGACCTGGAATCATGAAGCCTATTCATAGAAAAAAATGAAGTTATGGCTGAGTATCAGAGAAATTCAGTTAACATATGAAAATGCTTATTTTTTTAAATTATTCATTCACATTGAAAAGTCTGTGCTTTTAAAGAGTGCATAATACTCATTTATTAAATTTGTTTATTGCAATTTGTTTTTAATTCCTTGAATATCATTTTCTTAAACTTCAATATTTTCTCTATATAACAGTAACTATAAAATGTGTTATTCAAACCCAAACACTTTGGGTGAATGGGGGCCCTATTAATAATTTTCACTTACCAGAGGATCAAAATGAGACTGCCTCAGGCTATCTGCAACATGGGGTCTCTCTGTCCAAATGTAAGTGAATACGCTCTTCTGTAGATAAATTTCATTTTTAAAAAATCCAGATTTCTGGTTGTCTGACCTATGTTCAGGTTGTAAAAAATAAAGTACATAGCCAATACAATTAATCCAATGACCCATATATTTGTGTTTCTTTTTCTCCACATCATCAGTGACTCAGAAACACTGGCTTATCATTTTTTTTAAGTTTATTTATTTTGAGAGACAAAGAGAGCACAAGCAGGGGAGGATGCAGAGAGAGAGAGAGAAAGAGGGAGAGAGAGAATCCCAAGCAAGCTCTGCACTGTCAACTCAGAACCCGATGCGGGGCTCAAACTCATGAAATGTGAGATCATGACTTGAGCCGAGAAACCAAGAGTCGGATGCTTAACCGACTTAGCCACCCAGGTGCCCCTTGCTTATCATTTTTGACAGAGGAAGAAACCTAGACTATGCAACCAGCTCAAGACCCCTGATGCTCAGTCAAGAGAACTAGGATTCAAACCCAAGGGTCTAGACTCCCAGAATTAAGATAAAAACACGGATATGTCTTCAGAGCCCACGCTCTTTTCACCCTGCCCACAGCAACTTTTACTAAATTAATGTTGCTCATGAGTTGATGAATATTGAAGCTGGACAATGGATAAGTGGAGGTTCATTATACCACTCTCTGTAAGTTTTGTTTTTGTCATTTTCCATAATAAAAAAATGTGCTTTAAATCCCTTTTCTTGGGGCGCCTGGGTGGCTCAGTCGGTTAAGCATCCAACTTCAGCTCAGGTCATGATCTCACAGTTGGTGAGTTTGAGCCCTGCGTCAGGCTCTGTGATGACATCTCGGAGCCTGGCACCTGCTTCGGATTCTGTGTCTCCCCCCTCTCTCTGCCCCTCCCCCACTCAGACTCTCTCTCTCTCTCTCTCTCTCTACCAAAAAATAAATAAACATTAAAAAAATTTTTTAAATCCCTTTTCTGGGGCACCTGGGTGGCTCAATCAGTTGAGTGTCTGACTTCTGCTCCGGTCATGACCTCACAGTTGGTGGGTTCGAGCCCCGCGTCGGGCTCTGTGCTGACAGCTCGGAGCCTGGAGCCTGCTTCCGATTCTGTGTCTCCCTCTCTCTCTGCCCCTTCCCTGCTCACGCTCGGTCTCTGTCTCTCAAAAATAAATAAATGTAAAAAAAAATTAAAAATCCCTTTTCTTCCTTGTACAACACAAACTTCAACTTTTCTTGAATGCTAGGTTTAAGAATCAGAGTGCATACATTGTGGTTTCTTTAACTTTTTATTATGATGAAATTCATAGATGTTCATTTAAAAGATTCATAAAGTACAAAAGTATAATGTAGAAAATAAATGTCTTTATACTCCACTCACTCTAAACTGAATATGTTAATATACTGATGGCTCACCGTCTACTCCATCAGTGAGAATCTAGACAAGCCAAGTGGCTGCAAAGGGCTCAGACTCCTGCCTGGCATATACTGAGTACTCACTACACTTAACAACTATTGTTTATATCCACAAAGGTATTCCTGTCTCTGAGCACTTGTTATTGGAATATCAAGTCGGTTCAGTCAACACTGAAAGGAACATGATTTCTGACTGAACTGACTGGATGTTTTCACATCAGACAGTCAGTCATGCTCTCACTTTGTCAGCTATGTAAATACTTTAAATGTCCTAAATTACTCTAGTGAATTTAAGACATCTGCCTTAAAATGGAAAACACTTCAGACAATCATCCAGTCTGCTTTCCCTAAGTCTCCTTCCTACCCATTCTTAGGAGCCTAAGACTTGAAGGCCCTTATTTGAATTTACCTAACGTATAAGCTTGCAGAGTTCAGAATCTCAGTCCTGGGGTCTCTCCATCAACCCCCAACCACCCTGCCTTGAGAAAGATGGAGAATTTTCATCTAGTTTCACAAAATAATAGTAAAGTCTCAAACTGTTCTGAAAATATCTAAAACAAAGCTTTAGAATTACTCCTGGCAGTGTCTTCTTGTGAAAGCAATACACCACCAACCATACCGAAAATACAAAAACCATATTTAAAAGTGGTAACACAAATGCATTCATACTCTGGTGATGGCAATGTAAAGTTGTGGCATCATCTTTTTTTTTTTAATGCTTATTTTTGAGACAGAGGGCAAGTAGGGGAGGGACAGAGAGGGAGACAGAATCAGAAGCAGGCTCCAGGCGCTGAGCTGTCAGCACAGAGCCTGACACGGGGCTCAAACTCATGAACTGTGAGATCACAACCTGAGCCGAAGTCGAATGCTCAACCAACTGTGCCACCCAGGTGCTCTGGCACTATCTTTTAAGACACTGATCTACAGTCTTTGTAAGCATCAGGAAAGGCTGTTCTAAATGAGGTTTTACTGACCAGTCCCTTTTTATTCTACCTCATACTGGGCATGCACACCCTCTGAAGCCAAAAGCTATTCAGGATTGGCTTATATAGAATAGGAAATGCACATCTTGCTCATTGATAGAAGAAGAGTTAAATACTTAAGGGAAAATAGTATAAAACAATGAAAATGGTACCTATGGTGACTTTAGCAGCATGTGAGAATGACCGTGGTACAATGTTAGGTGGTAAAAGTACTATGCAAACTATCTAAGCAGTGTTTTTTTTTAATGTTTATTTATTTTTGAGAGAGTGCAAGCAGGGGAGGGGCAGAGAGAGATAGACAGAGGATCTGAAACGGGCTCTGCACTGTCAGCTCAAGAGCCCGATGTGGGGCTTGAATTCACACACTGTGAGACCATGACCTGAGCTGAAGTTGGATGCTCAACTGACTGAGCCACCCAGGTGCCCCTCTAAGCAGTGTTTTAACTATGTTAAAAAGCACACATATTTTCAACAACTGGTGGTGGGCACAGAAGATGGAAACAACTGATCCAGGTGATGGGAATGTAGATTTATTCCTGTTGATTCTCATTAATAATTGCTGTGACAAGGAAGCAGAATATATCATGCAAGTATATATAGCACACAAGCATATCACACAAGAGAGTTCTATTTGTCAGCTTTTTCTTCTAATCATATTTGGGTCTCCTACTTTTTTCTGAGAGAGAGAAAGAGAGAGGGAAGGTCCATGAGTGGGGGAAAGGGGCAGAGGGGGAGGGAGGGGGGAGTACTCGAGAGCGCGCAAGAGCGAATCTTAAGCAGGCTCCGTGGTCAGCATGGAGCCTGCCGTGGGGCTTGATCTCACGACCCTGGGATCACGACCTGAGCCCAAATCAAGAGTCACACGCTCAATCAGCTGAGCCACCCAGGTGCCCCTGTGTCTCCTACTGCTAACCTACAATGCCACCACAGGGATTCAGAGACACTGAGTAAAATTAAAACCATGAACTCCAAACACCTGGGTCCTTTGTACCTCCAGTGGTCGAGGTCCCCCCCATGCTAAGGCTGCACACCGATGCCCAGCTTCAATTCCCCTCTCTGGCCCACTGGGTTGTGACTACATAGCTTCTATAACATAGCATAGGAGGACTTCATCCATACTAAAGAATACCAGAGTATTCCAGAACATTCTCTCCTAGCCTATCAGCTTCTCTACACACATCTCAACTCTACTGGGACCCTATGACAGATGGAGGGATGCATTTGCCATGCTAGGGTATCCATTTCTCTCAGCTTTTCTTTCTCCCAAGGTTGTTCTTCAAAAGTCTTTGCTTTGCTCTGCCTTCTGTTCATACTCCCTTTGCTCTTCCAAATTCCCAGATCTCTTTCTTGTGACTCCCTCTATACAACCTCGCAAGCCACTGCACCTCTGGAATGAACCTCAAGGGAAGTGTCTCTCAGCAGTGTGATACAACTCGCACAGCCATCCCGTCACTTCGGCAGCGCCAGCAGATCATGTGCCTTGGTTGTCCTGAAAAGGTTGAGACATTGCCGACCCCTGTGTCAGGTGCTCTGCAAGTCTGATAAATGCACAATTACAAGTTTTCATGACTATTCTGAGAAGGGCAATGTTATTGCTTACCTTGCTACTGGGGAAAAAAAAAAGAATCCACATTTCATAAATGCTATTAGATGTTTTTCCAATTAATGCAATTTCCTTGAAACTACTTCAAAAAGTAACAAAAGTGCTCAAACAAGAGAAAAGCTAGGATAGTCACATCTCAGAATTAAGATATGTATCAGGATGACAAGGCAATGCTATTTTCCCCTTGTAAAGCAGAAAGTATTTTTACTTTTTTTTTTAATGTTTATTTATTTTTGAGAGAGAGAGAGAGAGTGCGTGTGCGAGTGTGCTCATGAGCAGGGGAGGGGCAGAGAGAGAGGGGACAGAGGATCCGAAGCAGGCTCTGTGCTGACAGCAGAGAACCTGATGAGGGCCTCAAATCACGAACCATGAGATCATGACCTGAGCAAAAGTCAGCAGAAGTCAGACGCTTAACTGACTGACCAAGCCAGGAGCTCCAGAAAGTCTTTTTTTTTTTTAAGTTTATTTATTTATTTTGAGAGGAAAAGAGAGCATGAGCAGAGGAGGGGCAAAGAGAGAGGGAGAGAGAGAATCTCAAGCAGGCTCTGCACTATCAGTGCAATATGATATGAATGGCTCAGTCTCATGAACCATGAGATCATGACCTGAGCCGAAATCAAGAGTGGGACGCTTAACTGACTGAGCCACCCAGGTGCCCCAACAAAGAGAAAGCCTTTGGTCATTATATAAGTTCAAAACCAAATTATTTTCTTTATTCCTCCTATAGTCTAGTGGTAAAAAAAAAAAACAGTGAAAGCTCTAGATTTGGCCAGGGTTGTAACAGCTTCACCAGGACAAGGTACTTCCCTTTTGTCAACTTCCATTTTTCTCATCTGTAAAACGGAAAGAGTAATAATGCAGAACTCAGGTTTCTGTGAAGATTAAATGAGATAATGTGAAGGGCTTAGCATAATGCCTAGACTGTAGCAGGTGTCCAATAAAGGCTGGTATTATTATTAATCTCATCCCACACCTTTGCTGAAATACGTTGCAGAAACTATGCAATCACCATGACTGATACCGCTACTTAGTTGTAAATGGATAGAATTTGGCTCCCAAGATTCAACATACTGAAAATACAATTAAAGATTAAAACTTTAAGAGAGAATACAATCTTATGAGAGAATAAAGAATTGATGATAAAACATGCCTGAAATAAGACAGCTCCAACAAGTGGATATTGATGTTAGCTCTAGCTTTTTTTTGGCGAGGAAAGTGCAGTGAAGGCATTTTACACATAGCTCTTCCTGGTGATCTTACGTTCAAGAAATCCTTGAGGAGAATATCCCAACTTTCTGTATAGTTACAATTCAGATCAGCAATTTTGAAAGTCATAATAAATATAAAGGTAAATAATTTTTCTCAGAATGTAGGATTTTTATTTCCAGGGCAGCTATTAAAAAAAAAATGAAAGGATATACAACTGTCACCAGAACAAGACTCTAGAGAGGTAAGTGTGTTATCCCCCGATCACAAGAGCTCCCATCTCAAATTCCATTTTTTTCAAAGTGAATATTTGACCAAATCCATTCCTCTAGAAACTGAAAGAATGAGTTTATAGGAAAAAAGAAGCATGGCAGACTGTATTTTTCAAAGATGGTCAAACCCCCCATCATCTCACATGCCTTACTTACTTACCAACGTGAATGACACCCCCCCCCCCACTGAGGCAGGGTCTCTACTCCGTGCCCTTGGACCTGAGTGGGAGCTTGTGACTGCCCGAACAGGAGGAGGCCAGAAGCGACGCCGTCACTCTGACACTAGGTTTAAAATGCACGAGGCTTCCACCTGGCCCTCCCTCTGGGGACTCGCACCCTTGGAGCGCAGCCACGGGGTTACGAGGAATCCTGGGCTATGTGAAGAAACCACACGTAAGCGTTCTGGCAATGACCCCTGCAGCGGTCTGAGCCTACATGCGGCACCACCTGCCAGACCCAGGAGCAAGCGAGCTCTCAGATGATTCCAGCCTCTGCTGGGGCCTTCCAGTGAGCGAGGCTGCAGACACGCAGCGGGCACGAGCTGCACCCACGGGGCCCTGTCTGAGCACGTGAACCGCACATGCCATGAATATAACAAATGGTTGCTTTTTCACCACTGAGTTTTGGGATAGTCTGCTATACAGTCATAGTAACTGCGACAGGAAGATAAAGTAGGTTGTAGTGAAAACTTCTCCAATTCCTTAATTAGCCTCCTCTAAGTCTAACACCGCTTACTGAAAGGTGCTCTTTTTAACAGCATATAAGCTGGCTGAAGGTTGGCTGAGAAAATCGGCAAGTGGTCTTGACTCACGAAGGTAGTTTTCCAGAAGGGCAAACTTGAAACTACTTGAAACTAACAGGTAAGGGAAACCCAACGAATGTAAAACTAGGTTCAGATCCTCCTACAAACAACAATCTCAAAGCCCAGTACCATGATCGTTCCCAAAGCACTACTATACAGATTGTTTTGTTAGGGACAAAGTAGTTGAAAATGGATTTGGAGAACATTGCTACCTCATCTTCTAGAGCGCTGTTCGTTCACCTTCTCAACATACTTTCTCTTCATAACCCTCCATCCCACTCCTGGGCTTTTGATTGTTTGCTTTATTTCCCTACTTCCATGCGGGTAAATTCATGCATTCTGATGTGTACGTTTGGTCGGTAACTAAAACTAGTGCCTCTTTGCTGTGGTTTGCCAGCCAGATCCCCCTTTCAGGACCAATACACTTATTTCCCCCATCGCCACACTGCTGGCTGCTGACGGTTCAGAAGTGAGTCCATCCCTGTAAATTACTTTTCCAAGTCCAAGGTCACAACTCTTGCCTGCAGGCAGCCCAAATACAGCATTTCATGTGAGGATACAAAGTCTTTGCCTCATTTCAGGGTACCTCCAAGGTACCAGCTCTAGAACCCTCTCTGGGTTCATCTGCAAACTCAGAGACAACTGTGTCACAGTTCAACTTTTCCCTCCGTCCAACGGTGCCTCCCTCCTTCCCGTACAGATGCTGCTCCTGAGAACACTCCTCATAAGACCTCTTGCACACACATCTGTCTTAGAGTCCAGTTTCTGGAAACCAACCTGCAATACATCCCCAGGGAAATATTTAACAAAGTCAAAAACCAAAGCAAAGAGTGAAGCCTTAATCATGGGGTGTCAGGTATTAGCTAGCAGTGAAGCAGGACTGAGGGTGAATGTTGGGAGAGGCTGTCCCAGCAGAATGAAGGTTCAAGGGTTTCTCCTTCCCTCCCTGATAGTGACTCCCTGGAGTACTATACTCAGAAGGATTTGAGGCAAAGTCAGTGCTCAGGGAATGACATATCCTATGATCAGCCGATTACGGTGTGCCTTGGACAAGAGACAGGGTGAGACATCACACATGCCAGACAATTGCCAATTTAGTGGTAATTATTCAATAAATATTTTGAAATTACATAATTTTGTTGCCTTTTTTTATTCTTAAGGTAAAATTCACATAACATAAAGTGAATTACTAACCCTTTAAAAGTATACAATTCAGTATAATGGAGTACATTCACAATGTTCAACTATAACTTCTATCTAGTTCTAAGACATTTCACCACCCCAAAAGGAAACCTCAGAGGCGTTAAACATATCTCCCCATCCCATCCCTCGCCAGCTCCTGGTAACCACTAATCTGCTTTCTGTTTCTGTGGATTTACTATGCCTTCTTGGATAACTGACCCTGTTAGCACTATGTAATACTCTTCTTTGTCACTGATAATTACTTTTGTTCTGAAGTCTGCTTTGTCTGAAATTAACATAGGTATTCTGGCTTTCTTTTTTTTTAATTTTTTTATGTTTATATTTGAGAGAGAGAGAGAGAGAGAGAGAGCGAGCGTGCACGAGCGCAAGTAGGGGAGAGGCAGAGAGAGAGGGAGACACAGAAGCCGAAGCAGGCGCTGGGCTCTGAAATGTCTGCACAGAGCCTAATGCGGGGCTCGAACTCACGAGCTGTGAGATCATGACCTGAGCTGAAGTCAGACGCTCAACTGACTGAGCCACCCAGGAGCCCCATCTGGCTTTCTTTTAACTAGTGTTAGCATGGTATATGTTTCTTCAGTCCGTTAGTTTTAATCTATGTGTTTTTATATTTAAGGTGGGTTTGGGGCACCTGGATGGCACAGTCAGTTAAGTGACCAACTTGATGTTGGCTCAGGTTGTGGTCTCACAGTTGTGAGATCAAACCCTGTGTCCACTCTGAGCGTGGAGCCTGCTTGGGATTCTCTCTCTGCCTCTCTCTCCCTCAAAATAAATAAATATACATTTTAAAAAAAAGAAAAGAAAAAATCAAAGTGGGCTTCTGGTGAACATATAACTGGGTTATTTTTGATCCACTGGCAGTCTGTCTCTTGGTGAAGTGGTTATCGACAAAGCTGGATTAATACCTACCACATTTGTTCCTGTTTTTTATTCACTGCACTTATTCTTTGTTTCTGTTTTTGGTCTCCCGTTATATTTAAGCCTTCTGTGGTTTTAACTGAGCATTTTATGTGATGCCATTCAACTTATTAGTTACACTTTTTTAAAACTTTTTTTAGCAGTTGCCTTAAGTTGTGCAATATCTATTCATAGGTAATCCAAGCCGATTTTCATGTAACTCTGGACTGCTTCATGAGTAGAGCAATTACGTTCAAATATTCCTAACTCAGCCTACCTACTCCTTAGATCACTGCTGTCATTCATTTCACTTATCCATAAACCAGAGCCACTGAATTCACTGTTGCTATTTTTTTAAATTTAAATACAAGTTAGTTCACATATAGTGTAATAATGATTTCAGGAATAAAATTTAGTGATTCATCACTTACATGTAATACCCAGTGCTCATCCCAACAAGTGCCCTCCTTAATGCCCATCGCCCACTTAGCTCATCCCCCCACCCAACACCCCTCCAGCACAAACTGTTATCTATTAGATCAATTAAGAATACAAATAAAAGTGGGGGTTTTTTTTGCCTTCGCTAACTCTTCTTTATAATGCCCTTCCTGTTTTATGTAGCTCTGAGTTTCTGAGCTATGTAATTTTCCTTTGAAGTACTTCTTCCAACATTTCTCACAAGGTATATCTAGTAGCAGTAAATTCCCTCAATTTTTATTTATCTAGGAAAGTACTTATCCTTCACTTTTGAAGGATAATTTCACAGGACACAGAAGTCTAGACTGGTGGGGTTTTTCCTATCAACACTACATATTTCACTTTGCTCTCTTCTTGTTTGCATGGTTTCTCAGGAAAACCCAAATGTAATTCTTATCTTCGCTCTTCTATAGGTAAGCTGGCTTTTTCCTCTGGTTTCTTTCAAGATTTTTGTTTTTTATCTTTGATTTTCAGCAGTTTTAATATGATATGCCTAGGCGTAGTCTTTTTTTTGTTTGTTTGGCTTGCCTTGGTTTGTTTATCTTCATTGGTGTTCTCTGAACTACCTGGATCTGTGGTTTGGTGTGTCTGATGTAAGTTCAAGGAAATTACCAATCGTTATTACTTCAAATATTTCTTCTACTCCTTTCTTCAACTTCTGCTGTTCTCATTATCCATATGGAACACCTTTTGTCATTGCCCCACAGTTCTCAGATCCTCTGTTCATTGTTTCTGCCATCTTTTTTCTCTTTGCTTTTCACTTGTGGAAGTTTCTTTTGACATATCCTCAAACTCGCTGATTCTTTCCTCAGCTATGTCCAGTCTGCTAATGAGCCCATCAAAGGCATTCTGCATTTCTGTTAGTGTTTTTGATTTCTAGCATTTCTTCTTCATTCTTTCTTAGGATTTCTATCTCCCTGATTACATTACCCATCTGTTCTTGCATGCTGTTTTTCCACTAGAGCTCTTAGCATATTTAGTTGTTTTAAATTCCAAGTCTGATAATTCCAGTATTGCTGCCATATACGCTTCTGGTTCTGATGTTTGCTCTGCCTCTGCACATTGTGTTTTTAAATTTCCCTTTAGTATGCCTTGTGATTTTTTTTTTGTTAAAAGCTAGACATGAGGTATGGGGATAAAAGGAACTGTGGTAAAGAGGCCTTTAGTGGTGTGCTGGAGTCGGGGACAGTTAGCGGTTAGCGTTCTACAGTGCTGTGATTAGGTCTCAGTCTTTGACTAAGCCAATCTCCTTAGGCAGTGACCTCTACAAACGTCTCACACCCTTTAGGAGAGTATAAAGGCTGAAGAGAAATGGAGATGGATAGTTCCCATCCCGCAGGCCAGTTAGGCTTTCACAAGCCCCCTACCCCCACTTTGTTAGACTCAAAGAACAGAGTGCTCAGGGCATATTTCAAAATGGCTACTCCCCCTCCCCACCCCCACCCCACAGCCCACAGCAGGAGATTTTCCTCCAATCTTCACTATGTGAACCTGGTAGGGCTCCCGGAGGTAAAACTCACAAAAGAGAGCCCCTTTCAAGACTGTGCATGGCTGGAGTCTTTTTTACTCTCCTACTCGTCCACACAGAGCCTCCAGCAATTCCTTAACTACAGTTTAGGTTTTCCTACCTTGGGGAAGGAATGCATATTTTTATGGCCATTTTTTCTTGCCCTTTGGTTTTGTGAGTGGGTAACTCTGGCTGGTATGAAATTCCTTATTATGTCAGGAAAGTTAACTTGGGAGAGGTAGCTCCCCTTTTCAGCCATGAGTGCCTTTGGGGGAGGGTATCTTTAAATATGTAGCAAATGCCCCTGGTTCCCTCAGTTACAATTTCCTGAAGAGTCCTTTGCCCACAATAATTGTTAACAGGACCCTGAACAACTTCATCCTTCTTTGCAAAATTGACATGTGAAAAAGAACCTCCTAGGGGCACCTGGTTGGCTCAGTAGGTGGAGCGTGGGACTCTTGATCTTGTGGTTGTGGGTTTGAGCCCCACATTGGGCACAGATTGCTAAAAAAACTAAAATAAAATAAAGAACCTCCCAGCCATTCCTGGCAATACCAATGGTCACACATTTAACCTAGGAGACTGATATATTCTCACCTAATCCTCGGGGAAGTAGAGAAAATAAGTAGTAGCCCCATTGTACAGACAGGAACACCAAGTCTCAGAGAGGTGAAATTATTTGCCCAAAGTCATGACCCCAGGTGTGCCGCACTCCAAAACTTTACTTGGCAAATACTGCGCTATATGTAATATACAACGCAAAAAATATTTTTACTTACTAAAGGGACTATTGTGGGATAAAAGAAACTTAAAGAAGGAAACTTTCTATGATTTTTCAGCATCCTTTCCTCTGTGTATGTCTGAAATCCAAAGGCCACATAACCTCCTCTGTGTCTAATTTGGTCTGCCTTGTGTTTTCTATTAATTTTATATAGAGGACCTAAAATGTTATCACAGGTCATTAAAAATAAACAATGAAAATTTACTATGATTATTATCATTATAAACTAAGAAATATCTGATTTACTGCTAGTCCTTCAAATGTTAAAAGTGCTGACTGAATTCACTATTTTGCCTTCCTTGTGTTAGCTGGTTATTAGGGTTGTGGAAAGCAAAGGATAAATAATAATATGGTCTAGGACAAAGGCCTCACTGCAAGTGGGTCCTATAAAACTCCACAATTTCAAAGTGCACAGGAAAAATATGAAATTCTTTAAAAGAAGAATCCCTTTTTCAGCGCAACAATCAGGGAGAGAGTCTAGAAGACTGATTAGAAGGCAGGCAGGCCCTACGAAGAATTAAGCATGTTGCAGGACATCATAAGTTAGAGAGCGTGTCACACACTCAGCCAGGTGCACACTGTTAGTTGATAGAGCTGGTGCTAAACCAGTTTAAAGTTATCTCCTTCGATTCATGGCAATTGTTCTAATTTAACCCAGCTGCTGCATTCTGTAAAAGAACTTTCCAAATGCATATATGTTTTTTCTAAGCAGTATCTGAAATGCATGAACTCATGTTTAGAGGTCAATGCCATCAAAGGGAAAATTCCGTAATGCAGTTTCTAAACCTAAGTGAGTACACAGTCATAATAACCTTTGAATTAGTATTACAGAAAATACACATATTTTGCCCTTATGTATCTGATGGAAAGTCAAGTGATAATAAAATTTATAATGAGTAAAGAGTTCAGACTATTTTTCTTAAAGAATAAATATTTTGAGACAGAGAGCATGGGAGTGGGGGAGGCACAGAGAGAGGGAGAGGGAGAGAATCCCAAGCAGGCTCTGCACCATCAGCACAGAGCCCGAGGCGGGGCTCAAACTCGCGAGCCATGAGACCATGACCGGAGCTGAAGTCCGAAGCTCAACTGAACGAGCCATCCAGGCGCCCCAAGAGTTCCGACTCTTACGACTGCCTGGGTTTGAATCCCCATTTCACTTACTTACCATGTGGCCTTCTCCTCATATTCTAAGGATGGTGATAGCAACAGTACTAGGCTCATAAGTTGGTTGTGAGGATTAAATTACATACGTGAAGTGCTTCATAGTTAATAAGTGCTGTCGATGCTAGACATATAGACATAATTATTTGAAAATGTTACATGTTATTACTATTGGTGTTCCTCACTGTTAGTGAAGCATTTCAATCCAAAGGAATTATTCTTAGCTTAAATGTGCAATGGTTTGAAGTTTACTAAAATAATTATTTGGGGTCTTTTAAATATTAAACTGGCTTGGGGTGCCTGGGTGGCTCAGTCGGTTAAGCGGCCAACTTCGGCTCAGGTCATGACCTCACAGTTCGTGGGTTCGAGCCCCGCATTGGGCTCTGTGCTGACGGCTCAGAGCCTGAAGCCTGCCTCGGATTCTGTGTCTCCCTCTCTCTCTGCCCCTCCCTGCTCATGATCTGTCTCTCTCTGTCTCTCAAAAATAAATAAAACATTTTTAAAAATTTTTAAAAATAAATATTAAGCTAGCTTAATATAAAAACAATAATCTAAATTAAAATAAGTGTATCTACCATCTCTACCTAGAACTTTTCTTTGGGTACATATCAGCTCTCTGACACGGGGTCATGAGTGGACTTGGACTTGTTAAGCGTCATCACTCTGATTAGTAGTATCACAACAAGGCCTCTGTGTTCTATTGAAACCTCAGCTAAAGAGACTTCAATCTACTATCTTGAGTATTTGGGATATTTCTGAACCCAGATTAATATGCCACATAGGAGCTGAAGACCCCGACTTTTACTGACTAAAGCTAGAGCAGAAGAAATAGATATGTGGAAACCCCCTTAAAAGGCACATATATTACTAGCCCAAGATTATATGTTGAGTTCTAGCTAGAGCTGGGACTAGAACCACATGTAACATGAGTCACTATCTTAAGTCTTTCTCTCCATTACTCTGCTACCCTCACTTCCCACACTTCTACCATCATTCAGCAAACATTTACTGGCTGTCTCCTGTGTCAGGCTCCATGCTAAATCCTGATGATGGCATAGCAAACAAGATTGAGGAAATTGGGGGTCAAGCTACCCCACATCCTTGCTACTGTTCAGGTTTCTACATTTAGCAACTCTTCTTTTTCAAGTCCTATCAAGTTTAAAAACACAACTTTGTGATTTCTGCCAGGAGAAACAGAGTTGCAATAGTTGGACATTTTGGTGTAGGGAATGATTGGCATGGTAAGACATTCAAGCCCACAGGAAAGAGCAAACTGTCCTTAAATTACAATTGAACATTTTGTAAATAGCTTTCTAGGGCAAAACCATCCAGATCAACTAACTGCCTAATGGAATTTATGCCACTTCCCCCAAAGCTCCTTGTTGTGATACTACTAATCAGAGTAGCTGATTGTTGGCCTGAGTTCAGTGTTATTAGTATATCCTCCATTTGTATCACCTGATCCATTTTCTTTCTTTTTTTTAAGTTTATTTATTTTGAGAGAGAGCATGAACAGGGGAGAGGCAGAGAGAGAGAGAATCCTAAGCAGTCTCCAATCTGTCAGCACAGAGCCGGGCATGGGGCTCAAACTCACAAAACCATGAGACCATGACCTGAGCCAAAATCAAGAGTCAGATGCTTAACTGACGGAGCCACCCAGGTGCCCAACCAAATCCATTTTCCACTCTTCTCCACCCTGCCCAGTGCTCTGCCCTGTGTGAACCACGGACTATATTAATGGACTCTCGTCTCCTGACTTGCGCTTATTTTTTTATCAATGGGAAACCCCGAACATGACTGGAGGGAAGGAGGAGAATGAAGTCAGAGTACTTATTCCCTTGGATCCTTTTATGCAGAGGTTGCCTAGTCTTATTTCATCTCTTCAGAGCATCACATTTTTTCCTGACAGTTCTTTCCACAGAGCTCTCTCATTCTCCAGATTCCAGTGACCATCTCCTCCTCCCTACCCAACCTTGGGTTGGTAGCAGTCATCCTGTTTGCAGTCCCAGGCCAAGTCACTGCTTCTTGTGGTTTCCCTCCACTCTTCTATTCATTTGTAATCAATGCTTTATTAAACCCTTCTCTCATTATCCTATGTGACTATAATCTGTTTCCCACTGGACACTGCCTGCTACACTTCCTTTTCGTTATTTGTCCTTCAAACAATTTCAAGTCCCATCAACATCTGCCTTGCTTTTCTCTAGTTACTATTTAATTTTCCTCTATTCTTCTTAAAAGTATAAGGCCCACAGCTGGAAATAGTTCTCAAAGTGTGACCTTATCACCACAGAGCAGAAGGAGAATGTCACCTCTTGCTTTAGGTACTACATTTCCATGAACTTAGTCAAAATTACCAGTTGCATTTTGGCAGCCTTTTCACACCTCAGATTATACTTACTGTCAATTAAAATCTCTAGGTTGACTTTTTAATACTGCTCTTAAACCAAATGTTTTCTATCCTATTCACAAGATATTGTGTTCAGGACACCAAGATGTGTACATGCCACTTTCCCCTAGTTAAACTTTTCCTTGTTTGATTAAAGCCATCATTCTAGTGGCCCCGAGTCTAGCCTACTGAAATCCTTATTGGATTTAGATTCTGTTATGAAACAAGTCTTCCAATCCTGTGTTATTTTCAGACTCGATACATACATTGTTTATATCCTTGCTGTAAGCCATCATCATGCACCTGACCAAAAAAGACGGCTGAGAACATATGGATGGCAATTAAGTACATGAAAAGATCCTTAACATTTTTAGCTGTCAGGGAGAAGCAAATTAAGACCACAATAAAATATCACTACACACTTATCAGAAAGGCTAAAATAAAAACACAGTGATGAAACCAAATGCTAGTGAAGATGTGGAAAAACTGGCTTACTTACACATTGCTAGTGGGAATGTGAAATAATACAACCATGCGAGAAAAGTGTTTGGCATTTTCTTATAAAACTAAACATGGAACTACCACACTACTCAGCAATTATGCCGCTGGGTATTTATTCCAGAGAAATCAAATCTTATGTTCACACAAAATTTTGTATGTGAATGGTTATAGCAGCTTAATTGTTTTATTATTATTATTATTATTATTATTATCATCATCGAGAGAGCACGATCAAGGGAGAGAGTCAGAGGGGGAGAGAGAGAGAATCTTAGGCAGGTTCCATGCTCAGCATAGAGCCTGTCACAGGGCTCGATCCCATGACCTTGGGATCAAACCTGAGCTGAAATCAAGAGTCAGATGCTCAACCGATAGAGCCACCCAGGTGCCCTGTAGCCTACTGCTTAACAGCCAAGCACTGGAAACAGCCCAGTTGTCCTTTGACAGGTAGAGTGATTAAACAAAGAGTATTGCATCTTATCTATGCCATGGAATACCATGCTAGGGGTAAAAAGGAATGAATTATTAATACACGCGGCAACCGGAGTGAATTCCTGGAGACTTGGCTGAGTGAAAAGAAGCTACTCCCAAAAGGTCACATAGTAAATGATTCTACTTATTTTTTTTAAATGTTGATTGATTTGAGGGAGAGAGAGTGCACGTGTTACCTGGGGAGGGGCAGAGAAAAGGAGAGAGAGAATCCCAGGCAGGTGCTGCGCTGTCAGTGTAGAGCCCGATGTGGGGCTCAATCCCACAAACCATGAGTAAACAATTATATTTGTATAATACTCTTGAAATGACAAAATTATAGAAGTAGAGAATAGTAGCTGCTAGGAATTATGCACTCAGGAGTGGCAGAGAGGGATTAAAAGGCAACATGAGGGGCTGTGTTGATGAAACTCTTCTATACCTTCACCACGGTGATTGTCACAGTAATTTCCATATGTGATAAAATTACATCAATACACACACACACACACACATACCTGCTTTATAGGAGGAGGTATAAAGCTGCTAAAATCTGAATAAGGTGGATGGATTGCATCAATGTCAACTTCCTGGTTGTAGTATTGTACAATTATATCAAAATGAAAAGTTCAATTTAAAAAATCAATCACATTTCTATATCTTAACCAAGAATATGTGGAAACAAAAATTAAACACATGATATTATAAACACTCCAAAGAAAATGAGACATTGAGGTATAAATCAAACAAAACATGTACCAAGGGGTAGGTGCAAATATTAAAAATCCAAATCTCTTTCTAAAGTTTATAAAATAAAAATAATTTATCTGACATATTCATTTACAAGGGAACAACAGACTAGACATATTCATAGGAACATGGATGGATCTTAAAAACAACGCTCCGAGAAACACTGATAAACACTGACATATAATATTAACAACAGATACATAAATTAACAGCAAATGCCCAGGAAACAATATTACACATTTCATTAACACTCAAGAAAAGTACAGGCATCAAATGCATTAGAACAATTGCCTATGAGAAAGGGAATAGGGTTGGAAGGTAGAAATAAGAGTGAATGAGTAGAAGGTCCTGAACAAGTCATTCAAAGAATGTAATTAACTCAACCCTTACATTTGATACCGAAAGCACTCTATCATTTCACTCACACATACATATATACATACATACATATATACAAACTGATTTTTATTCAAGGGAAGAATAATCAATCACTGACATTAAACATACTAAACATGCTAAATGTTAGACTAAGCATACTAAAGTACGTTGGTGATAACATAAAGACCAGCTCTTACTTGATTTTATTCTTGTGTTAAATTCTCTGTACACAATGCTTCCCCCACCCTTGATTACCTGTGGGGGTGGGAATAAACCACTTCGACTGAACCACCCGTGGTAGGTCACTGCTCCACCCCAAGCTTCCTAACAGGAAAGTATGCTAATCAGTGTTGATTTTCTGGCTTCCTTTGGGCAATGAGGAGCCACGCTCCCTTTGGCTTTGGCCATGAAGGCACTGTTCCAGCCAATGGTAGCCCTGGGGTGGCTTAAACTTCACAAAGCACTACTTCTGTCTGACATCTCTGTGGGTGAGGTTATATAAGGTTCCTGCTGTGGTTGTTTAACACCCCCAAAGATAGGTGCCAAAATGACCTGTCATGCTTCTTTATCTTCCATGCACAATTCTGACGGCAGACACGACATAGGGAGTTTCTTCCATCCATGCTCCATGGACACCCCTATTCTGTAGTTCATTCTGTTCTTCCCCACTCGTCACCATTACGTAGCATTTTGAATTTCTTTTTTTTTTAGTTTATTTATTTTGAGAGAGAGAGAGAGAAAGAGAATGAGCAGAAGAGGGGCAGAGAGTGGGGGACAGAGGATCCCAAGCAGGCTCCATGATGAGAGCAGAGAGCCTGATGTGGGGCTCAAACTCAAGAACCAAGAGATCATGACCTGAGCCAAAGTCGGACGCCCAACTGACTGAGCCACCCAGGCACCCTGTATTTTTAATCTCTTACCTAAAATTTCTCCAAACTAATAGGGCCATTTTAAGTCTATGAGGACATTTATTTTTTGTTGTTTATTTTAATCACCCATTGCTCATCACAACGAATGCACTCCCTAATGCACACCACCTATTTCACCCATCCCCCCACCCACTTTCCTTCTGGTAACCATCAGTTTGTCCTCTATACTTAAGAGTCTCATCATCAGGGAAATACAAATCAAAACCACCTCACACCCATCAGAATGGCTAAAATTAACTTAGGAAACAACAGATGTTGGGGAAGATGAGGAGGAAGGGGAGCATTTTTGCACTGTTGGTGGGAATGCAAACTGGTGCACCCACTCTAGAAAACAGTATGGAGCTTCCTCAAAAAATTCAAAATAGAACTACCCTATGTACGACCCAGCAATCACACTACGAGGTACTTATCCAAAGGATACAAAAATGCTGATTCAAAGGGGCACATGCACCCCAAAGTTTACGGCAGCAGTACTGACAAGAGCCAAAGTATGGAAAGAGCTCAAATGTCCATCAACAGGTGAATGGATAAAGAAGATGTGGTATATATATATATATATATAATGGAATATCACTCGGCAATCAAAAAGAGTGAAATCTTGCCATTTACCACAAGGTGGATGGAACTAGAGTGTATTATGCTAAGCAAAATCAGTCAAAGAAAGACAAATATCATATGATTTCACTTATATGTAGAATTTAAGAAACTCAACAGATGAACATAAGGGAAGGGAAGAAAAAATAAGACAGAAACAGAGAGGAAGGCAAACCATAAGAGACTCTTAAATACAGATAACAAACAGGGTTGCTGGAGGGGACATGGGTGGGGGAATGGGCTAAATGGGGAACGGGCATTAAGGAAGGCATTGTTGGAATGAGCACTGGGTGTTAGATGGAAGTGACGACAAATCACTAAATTTACTCCTGAAACTGATAACATACGTTAACTAAGTTCAATTTAAATAATTTTTTTTTTTTTACAAAAGAGTCTGTTTCTTGGTTTGTCTCTCTTCCTCCCTCTTTCTCTCTCTCTTTGCAGTCTATGAGGAGATTTGAATCATCTCATTTCCTACTACATATCCCCCTTATGCACCTTGAAGACCACTTACTTCTTGGCTATAACCAGGCAACTTTTCCATCCACCTCCTTTTCCCCAGTGTCCATGTAGATTTCTTTAGTTTTTGGTTGCCAGTCACTAATCACTGCTTCAAGCTGTCAAGACCAACGACTAACTTTCTCCACTGTGTATCCTCATCTTGTTTTCAATCTGGAAGGCATGTTGATGTTAGTAGATGTAGTATCCTGACATGGGTTTTTACCTGCGTAGAGGGAAAGGGGCAGGTATGCATATGACAAAAGTTGTTCTGGGTGTTTAAATGCAAAACACTATAAAACTGACGTGCATCCAGGACAGGAGCTGCTCAACTTTATGCTGGAGGTTCTGCGCACTGCAACAAGAGAGAAAGGTACTCGGACAGGGAAAGGAGGACTAAAAGTGTCCTTCAAAGACTGTGACAGTTTATATACTAAGTTCTATCAGTGTGAAACAAAGCTTCTACAACTAATAACTGAGTTGATCAAGGTTGCAGGATACAAGATCAATGCACAAAAATCAACTGTATGTTTATATGTTGGTAATAAACAATTAAAATTGTTTATTAATAAACAGTTGAAATTTAAAACTGTAATTTAAAATATCACTAGAAAGGGGCACCTGGGTGGCTCTGTCGGTGAGCATCAGACTTCAGCTCAGGTCATGATCTCACGGTTTGTGAGATCAAGCCCTGCATCCGGCTCTGTGCTGACAGCTCTGTGCCTGGAGCCTGCTTTGGATTCTGTGTTTCCCTCTCTCTCTGCCTCTCTCCTTCAAAAAAATAAACATTAAAAAAATAAATAAAATATCACTAGAAAATATGAAATACTTAGGGACAAATTTGACAAAAGGTGTAAAAGATCTACACACTCTAACCTAGAAAACACTGTGGAGATAGACTAACGGCATAATGAAATAAATGGAGATATATACTTTGTTTATGGATAGGAAGACACACTATTGTAAGAAGTCAATTCTTCCCCAATTCATCAACCTGATACCAATCAAAATCCTAGAAAGCCTTTTTAATAGAAATTGACAGTTATTCTAATATT
Source organism: Cryptoprocta ferox (assembly GCA_028646485.1). Lineage (NCBI taxonomy): Eukaryota > Metazoa > Chordata > Mammalia > Carnivora > Eupleridae > Cryptoprocta > Cryptoprocta ferox. The sequence goes on along the minus strand of CM053579.1, from coordinate 8,990,948 downwards.
CATATAAAAATGCAAAAGACCTAGATTAGCCAAAACAACTTTTTTGTTTCTTTGTTTTTGAGAAAGAGAAAAAGAGAGTGTGTGCCCGTGCGCGAGCAGGCTAAGGCAGAGAGAGGGAGACACAGAATCCGAAGAAGGCTCCAGGCTCTGAGCTGTCAGCACAGAGCCCAACGTAGGAGTTGAACCCAGAAACCATGAGATCATGACCTGAGCCAAAGTTGGCCGCTTAACCGACTGAGCCACGCAGGCACCCCGCCAAAACAACTTTTAAACTGTGATGAATTCTGAATAAATTCTGTGGATTGAACGAATGTCAATGTCCTAATTTTGATAATGTACTGTGACTATGTGAGATTTATCACTGGAGGAGGCTAGATTATACACAGGGCTCCCCTGTATACACTTTGAAACTTCTTTTGAATCTATAATTATATCAAAATTAAAAAGTAAAAAATTAAAAGAGAGAGAGCATGAGCGAGGCAAGGGGAGAAGCAGCATGCCCCTAGAGTCCTCCAACAGGAATTCACACAACTTCATAATGAGAAAAAAACTGGATTAGAGCCTTGATTCTTGATCCAGTTTTCATCCAACATATACATCTTCATCTCATACACCAGAATATCAAGAAAGACCTAGGAAAATGCCCCACCGACTTCCGGAAACAACAAATTTATAGCATTCCCATGACCACAGACTAAACACTACTAAACAAAGAGAATGCTGTTACTGAGGGTATACCTTTTTCTTAGTTGAACTCCATATGACGTCTAGTGATTACCACTTCCATTCATTAAATGCTCACAAGCTCGCTATGTCTCTCTCTCAAAAATAAACATTAAAAAAAGTTTTAAAAAAGGGGGCACCTTGGGGAAGAGCACTGGGTGTTATATGGAAACCAACCTGACAATAAACTACAAAGTTAAAAAAAAATTTAAAAAAAATAAATAAATAAATAAAGGGGGGCACCTGAGTAGCTCAGTCTGTTAAGCATCCGACTTCAGCTCAGGTCATGACCTCACCATTCGTGAGTTCGAGCTCCGCGTTGGGCTCTGTGCTGACAGCTCAGAGCCTGGAGCCTGCTTCAGATTCTGTGTCTCCCTCTCTCTCTCTCTGTGCCTCCCCACTCGCACTCTGTCTCTCTCTCTCAAAAATAATCATTAAAAAAAGTTTTACGCTCACAAGCCAATTCTTTAATTCTTGTCTGCAATTAATAGTGAGAATACCACTTTGCCATGTGATGATATAGATACATTAAAAGAAATCAATAGAGGTTAAATGATTACAATTGTTGAAAATAACATCCTTCCATTTTCTTAAGTGACTGTTTTCTAAATTTGCTTACCACAAATATCTTGGAGGGTGTACTGCTACCCAATGAAAATTCATCAAAGCATTAGGAACATATTCAGTCCATACTTTGTATTGAAATAATGTCATTAACTTTATAAAACAATCTCTGTTAGGCTCTTTAGTGGTTCTCTTTCAGATTTTCCCCCAAAATGAAGGAGAAAAAAATTAAAGACCATCAGCATACACTGAGTTCATTTTTACCGAAAATTTCCATTTCTGATGTGTTCAGTTTTCAAGAATATTCTTCATCATACCAGGTTGAGGAACACATTCAAACCGTAATAGACTCTTAAATACAGAGAACAAACTGAAGGTTTCTGGCAGAGTTTTGGGGGGGGGGAAGGGCTAAAGGGGTGAGGGGCATTATGGAGGATGCTCATTGGAATAAGCACTGGGTGTTATACGTAAGTGATGAATCACTAAATTCTATTCCTGAAAAAAAAAAAGAATTTGGAGAGAAACAAAACAAAACAAAGTGACTCTCCGATGTCAGACTGCAAGTGAGAGAGAGATCCAAGCCGAGGACCAGGGACTCACATTTCCCTTTGGACTTCTAGTTTTCTGGGCCTTCATAAAAGTGGTACTGTAAAGTGACACTGATTTCACTATGATAATAACCCTCAACCATGTTTCAAATGACTTTCTTTACAGTGTTGTATTTTTTAAGTATAGAACACAGGTTTAAAAACTACACAGAGCACCAGACACAGGATGGAATCTGCCTGAGAATTTGCTTCATTCTGGCCACAAAGGGCAAGGTGTTAGAAGCGAACCATTCATTTTCCTCTCCAGCACAGGCCGTTGAAGAGCAAGAGACTGGGAAGAGTTGAGGACAGTGGAAAAGGGGTACTTCCTACAAGCTTTGCATGTGATTTGCTTTGGAAAATACCAACACCATCACCTGCACTGCAGCCACTCCTATTACTTATAACACTACTAGTGCGAATGCTAACAGATTTCATGCTCCAAGAACCTGCTATATGTCAAACTCTATTCTCAGCATGTAGTATCAGTCAGACCCAAACAGGAAACAGTGCACAAACACTGGAATAATTTGACAAACAGGTGGGTACAGGAAGACCATCAGGGAGACTGCAATCACACAGTGTTAGTAGCAGTTGTATAGTGCTATTACCTCAGACCTAAAGAGATGAGAAGAGGGAGTGGTTCCTGGAACCTGGAAAGGTCAATAATCATGAGCAAAAGCCATCTTGAGAAGAACAGTGACCTGTATCAAGACACTCAGCCAGTCCACGGTGAGTAGCAGAGATGAAGACAGAAGATTAAGTACCCTGCCCTCACTGTCCTTCCTTAACCCCTCCTTGGGGCTCCCCATCGGCCAAACCCGGTGGACCCGAGGGTCCTGGAGCCCACGGATAGAATCCTCAGGAAACAGCCTCCCTGGACAGAGAGCAGGGTCAGGCAGAGTGGAGAGTGGATGTGGACGATGTCCAGCAGAGATGCGAGACGGACAGCAATGCCAGGAGTGGGTACCGATCATCGTTCAGGAGCGCAGGGGAGGGAGTTGAGGCCCCGAGAATAATGTGCACAACGCTGTGAAACGGGATTTCTAAATCCCGTCCTCCAGGCCTCAAATCTCGCGTTCTTTCTAGGGCTCTGGGTAAACGGGGTACCCTCCCTCGTCTTTAATTCCCCATCTTTGAAACGACGAAATTGGAATAAATGATGCCAACTTTTTAAAATATGCTATCATTTCATACTTCTCATCTGTACTAATATTTTAATGCCTTTAAGCTTTAGTCATATTATCATTCTAGAGGCGTCTGGGTGGCTCAATCGGTTAAGCGTGGGACTTCGGCTCAGGTCACTGATCTCACCATTCGTGTGTTCCAACCCCGTGTCATTCTGTGCTGACAGCTCAGAGCCTGGAGGGTACT